>CM065599.1:46037124-47256681 GCA_033119425.1 Bufotes viridis
GGGCTAAATTGTGAGCCGCCATGTAAAACCTAAAGGTACTCATTGGAATTTGGGCCCCTTGCGCACCCAGGCTGCAAAAAGTGTCACTCATGTGGTATCGCCGTACTCAGGAGAAGTGGGGCAATGTGTTTTGGGGTGTATTTTTACATACACCCATGTTGGAGTGAGAGAAATATCTCTGTAAATTGTCAACTTTGTATAAAATTTTTTAAAAGTTGTCGTTTACAGAGATATTTTTCACACAAAGTATGGGTATATATAAAAATACACCCCAAAGCACATTGCCCTACTTCTCCTGAGTGCGGCGACTACATGTGTGCCACTTTTGCAGCTTGAGTGCGCAAAGGCCCAAATTCCAATGAGTACCTTTAAGATTTCACAGGGCATTTTTACGCATTTGGATTCCAGACTTCTTCTCACGCTTTAGGGCCCCCTAAAATGCCAGGGCAGTAAAAATACCCCACATGTGACCCCATTTTGGAAAGAAGACACCCCAAGGTATTCTGTGAGGGGTATGGTGAGTTCATGTAAAATTTTATTTTTGTCACAAGTTAGTGGAATATGAGACTTTGTAAAAAAAAAAAAAAAAAAAAAAAAACAATTTCCGCTGACTTGTGCCAAAAAATAAAAATTCTGTGGACTCACCATGCCCCTCACAGAATACCTAGGGGTGTCTTCTTTCCAAAATGGGGTCACATGTGGGGTATTTATACTCACCTGGCATTTTAGGGGCCCCTAAAGTGTGAGAATCCAAATGCGTAAAAATGTCCTGTGAAATCCTAAAGGTACTCATTGGTTTTAGGGCCCCTTTGCGCACCCAGGCTGCAAAAAGTGGCACTCATGTGGTATCGCCGTACTCAGGAGAAGTAGGGCAATGTGGTTTGGGGTGTATTTTTACATATACCCATGCTGCGTGTGAGAAATATCGCTGTAAGCGACAACTTTTTAAATTTTTTATTCAAAGTTGTCAATTTACAGAGATATTTCTCTCACCCAATATGGGTATATGTAAAAATACACCCCAAACACATGCCCTACTTCTCCTGATACGCTCGATACCACATGTGTGATACTTTTGCAGCCAAATGCACAAGGGGCCCAAATTCAATGAGTACCTTTAGGAAGGGCATTTTACGCATTTTCTTCTCACGCTTTAGGGGTCCCTAAAATGCCAGGACAGTATAAATACCCCACATGTGACCCCATTTGGAAGAAGACACCCCAAGGTATTCCATGAGGGGCATGGCGAGTTCATAGAAGATTTTTTTGGCACAAGTTAGTGGAAATTGATTTTTATTGTTTTTCTCACAAAGTCTCCGTTTCCGCTAACTTTTGACAAAAGTTTAATTTTCATGGACTCATTATGCCCCTCAGCGAATACCTTGGGGTGTCTTCTTTCCAAAATGGGGTCACATGTGGGGTATTTATACGGCCCTGGCATTTTAGGGGCCCTAAAGCGTGAGAAGAAAATGCGTAAAAATGCCCTCCTAAAAGGTACTCGTTGGAATTTGGGCCCCTTTGCGCATCTTGGCTGCAAAAAGTGTCACTCATGTGGTATCGCCGTACTCAGGAGAAGTAGGGCAATGTGTTTTGGGGTGTATTTTTACATATACCCATGCTGGAGTAAGAGAAATATCTCTGTAAATTGACAACTTTGAATAAAATTTTTAAAAAGTTGTCGTTTACAGCGATATTTCTCACACCCAACATGGGTATATATAAAATACACCCCAAGCACATTGCCCTACTCTCTGATACGGCGATACCACATGAGTGACACTTTTTGCAGCCAAGATGCACAAAGAGCCCTAAAACCAATGAGTACCTTTAGGATTTCACAGGGCATTTTTACGCATTTGGATTCTCACGCTTTAGGACCGCTAAAATGCCAGGGCAGTATAAATACCCCACATGTGACCCCATTGTGGATAGAAGACACCCCAAGGTATTCTGTGAGGGGTATGGTGAGTTCACAGAAAAAAAATTTGGAACAAGTTAGCGGAAATTGTTTTTTTTGTTTTTTTACAGTCTCATATTCCACTAACTTGTGACAAAAAATAATATTTTCCATGAACTCACCATACCCCTCACGGAATACCTTGGGGTGTCTTCTTTCTAAAATGGGGTCACATGTGGGGTTTTGTACTGCCCTGGCATTTGAGGGTCTCCGCAATCATTACACGTATGGCCAGCATTAGGAGTTTCTGCGATTCTCCGTATATTGAGCATACGGGTAATGAGATTTTTCCGTTCAGCCTCTGCGCTGAAAAAAAAAAAATGAGCGGCACAGATTTTTCATTCGCATCGATCAATGTGGATGAAAAAATCTCTGCCAAATCAGTGACTGCGGTGCGGTGGGCTGGGCGCTAGCTGCCTAACAAGTAGCTAGCTAACTGGCGGTAAAGGGGCCCTTATGCCCCATTCACACGTCCGAAATTCTGTTTGCGGAGCGGAATTGCGGACCCATTCATTTCTATGGGGACAGACTTTGTCCCGCTCGGATCCGGAATTACGGATCTGCGCTTCCGGGTCTGCACTTCCGTTCTGCAAAAATATAGAACATGTCCTATTCTTGTCCGCAACTGCGGACAAGAAAAAGCATTTTCTATATAGTTCTGGCAATGTGCGGATCTGCAAAATGCGGAAAGCACATTGCCGGTGTCCGTGTTTTGAGGATCCGCGGATCGGATCCGCGGATCGGATCCGCGGATCGGATCCGCGGATCCGTGAATCACGGATCCATAAAACACATATGGACGTCTGAATGGAGCCTTACAAGGGGTGTGATCAATGACAGGGGGTGATCAGGGGGTCTAGATGGGGTGATCAAGGGGTTAATAGGTGAGGGGGGTGGGGGGTTAGTGTAGTGTTTGGTGCAACTTTACTGTGTTACCTGGTCCTCTGGTGGTCGATCCCAGTAAATGGGACCACCAGAGGACCAGGTAGCAGCTATATCAGACGCTGTTCATAAAACAGCGTCTGATATAGCAGTTTGATGCGATTTTATTCGCATCTACAGCCTGCCAGCGATGATCCATCGCTGGCAGGCTGCTAACCAGGACTGCTGTGCCGGCTTCCCTGTGAGCAGCGCGCTGCGCAGCGTTCACAGGAAATCTCGGCTCTCACGAGATGACGCGCCGACGCGTCAACTCAGAGCTACAGGGCCGCCCGCAGGACGCATCCCTGCGTTAGGCGGTCCTGTAGCGGTTAAAGGGTTTCTGTCATCACGTTTTGACATTATAAGCTGTCTGACATTAGCTATGTGCTAATGTCAGAGCAGCTGATAATGTCTTTTTATAAAAATCCGATTTATATTCAGGCTAAAAAACGTACTTTTATAATATGTAAATTAGCCTCTAGGAGCAGGGGGGCGTTGCCCTGCTCCTAGAAGCTCTGTGCGGCAACCTGCTGGCACGCCCCTTCTTACTTTGAGTGACAGTGCCGGGCAGCGATCCTCCGGCACTGTCTCCTTAGTGCTTTGTATTCGGCGCAGGCGCGGTGAGCAGAGGATGCTGGTGCCTGCTGTCCTCTGCTCACCGCGCCTGCGCCGAATACAGAACGGCCGTGCAGGCGCGGGATTTCACAAGGAGACAGTGCCGGAGGATCGCTGCCCGGCACTGTCACTCAAAGTAAGAAGGGGCGTGCCAGCAGGTTGCCGCACGGAGCTTCTAGGAGCAGGGCAACGTCCCCCTGCTCCTAGAGGCTAATTTACATATTATAAAAGTACGTTTTTTTAGCCTGAATATAAATCGGATTTTTATAAAAAAGACATTATCAAGCTGCTCTGACATTAGCACATAGCTAATGTCAGACAGCTTATAATGTCAAAACGTGAAGACAGAAACCCTTTAAATACCTTACACAGAGCATGCTACAAAGCGGATATATGTGAATCAGTCATTATGTGCCTACTTTCTTTTTCTACCCAGTGTTTCAGTCCCTCGGGTCTACGCACAGATATGTGCTACCTCACAGTAGATATGGCAAGATATGCCCCTTTCACAGTAGATATGCTAAGATATGTGCCCTCTCACAGTAGATATGCCCCCCTCACAGTAGATATGCCCTCTCACAGTTGATATGCCAAGATATGTGCCCTCTCACAGTTGATATGCCAAGATATGTGCCCCCTCACAGTAGATATGCCAAGATATGCCCCCTCACAGTAGATATGCTAAGATATGCCCCCTCACAGTAGATATTCCAAAATATGTGCCCCCTCACAGTTGATATGCCAAGATATGTGCCCCCTCACAGTAGATATGCCAAGATATGCCCCCTCACAGTAGATATTACAAAATATGTGCCCCCTCACAGTTGATATGCCAAGATATGTGCCCCCTCACAGTAGATATGCCAAGATATGTGCACTCTTCACAGTAGATATCCCAAAACATGTGCCCCCTCACAGTTGATATGCCAAGATGTGTGCCCCCTTCACAGTAGATATGCCAAGATATGTGCCCTCTTACGGTGGATATGCCAAGATATGTGCCCATTGCCCCCTCACAGGAAGTTAAAAAAACAAACAATAAATCGCCTCAGTCATCTGGCTCCTTCCATGATCTACGCTCCCCATCAGCAGCAGCAGGATACTGTGACACATGGCACTGCTGTGTAGGAGGAGCAGAGGCTGATTCCCGGCCTGCCCCGCTCCTCCTCCTACACAGATCAGCAGGACGATGTGTGAGGATATCATGCTGCTGCTGCTGTGGAGCGGTGGTAGCTCAGTGGTAGAGTGTGGAGCAAATAGTTCCCTGCTTCAGTGGCATGCCTACAGTGTTTGGCACCTAGGGCGGGTCCTTTCTCTGGCTCCCCCCCCCTCCCCTCCCAATACTTAAAAATTGTACCCCCTAACAGTAGTATTGCCTTCATTGTACAACCTTCACAGTATTTTTGTACAGAAGTGTGCTCCCTCACAGTAGTTATGCCCACATTGTGCCCCCTCATAGTAGTTATACCCTCTGTTCCCCCTTCACAGTAGTTATGCCCTCTGTTCCCCCTTCATTGTAGTAATGCCCTCTGGCTCTGTGTCGCCTCCATAGTAGAAATGCCCATTGTGCCCACTTTATATTAGTAACGCCCTCTGTGCCCCCTCCATAGTAGAAATGCCCTCTGTGCCCCTCCACAGTAATAAAAATCTCTGTGCCCCCTCCACAGTAGTAAAGACCTCTGTGCCCCCTCCATAGTAATAAAGATCTTTCTGCCCCCTCCATATTAATAAAGTCCTCTGTGCCCCCTCCATAGTAATAAAGTCCTCTGTGCCCCCTACATAGTAATAAAGATTTCTGTGCCCCCTCCATAGTAATAAAGTCCTCTGTGCCCCAGGGCTGTGGAGTCGGTAGATAAATTTTCCGACTCCGACTCCTCAGATTTTGAAACTTCCGACTCCGACTCCTCGACTCCGACTCCTCTGTATTTAATATGCAAATACGAAGCTGTTCCACCAAGTTTTTCTAATCTCCTCTAGCACAGAGAGGTAGTTGAGCAGAAGCTGCTGCCTTCTCCTTTGTGTGCTGATCTTCTGCTGAAGATAGAGCAGTGGGAGGATCCAGGAAGGGGCAGGGGAAGGGGCATTTATTTTAAAACATGATTTTCCTAGTAGAATCCCATAGTCATGTTTAAAATTTAAGCTAACAATCTGAGTTTACATGTTTTATAGCCTTAGCTGAATGATAGCAGTTTTTCAAATGGTTTACAGCTTCAGTCTTGAACTATTGACTATCCATTCCCTTCACTTATACAAGTGTCTCCAGTCCTTAATCAGTTATCAGTGAGAGGCGAGGATAACCATGGGTTAACTGTAACAGCAGACCACAAGACAATGGAAAGTGTAAGTATTGCCGCTCCTTAAAGGGACACGGACAGGCTGATATTCCAGCTAAAGATATATATATACTGGTATTCATCAGAGAATTAGGAATAAAACTATTCTAATGTTACCCCCAGTTAAGCTGTACTTGTGTTTAAAAAACATTTTAATCTGTATGCAAATTCACTATCTTTGTGCCCAATGGGGCAGCGTCTCCTGCGGCTTTGTGCCCAGCCGCGCCCGAAGTACAGCTTCCCAGCGCTGTTCCCCTCATTATTATTCACTGCACTGGCCTTTTTTTTCAGGCTAGCCGAACGCTGAATTCCTGCGCAGGCGCACGTGTAGAGTGCTGGCAGCAGCCTCGTCTGGCTATGCTGAGGCTGTGCCAGCTTTCTCTCTTCCTCCTCGCTAGCCTAGTCCTGTCTAGTGCTGCCAGTACTCTACATGTGCGGCTGCCCCCTTGGGCACAAAGGTAGAGAATTTGCATATTGATTAAAACGTTTTTAAACACAAGTAAACCTCAACTGGGGGTAACAGTCGTCTAGTTGTATTCCTAATCCTCTGATGAATACCAGCAGATATATCAGCCTGTCAGTGTCCCTTTAACTGCATAGTAAAGCATATGAAAAGCATGCTTCTTTACGGTCACTTAACGTCTTTGTTTAGCGGTAACGTGACGCAATGCATGCATTGGCCTTTATTCTTACAGTAGAGAAGTAATTCATTATAACTTTATCTGAATTGGGACATTTAAACTTGCTTTTTTTTTATTCCAATTTTTTTTTATTCCAATTTAAATCTAGTAGGAGTCGGAGTCGGTCCATTTTTTGCCGACTCCGACTCCAGGTACCCAAAATTGACTCCGACTCCGACTCCTCGACTCCGACTCCGACTCCACAGCCCTGCTTGTGCCCCCTACATAGTAATAAGGTCCTCTGTGCTCCCTCCATAGTAATAAAGACCTCTGTGCCCCTTCCATAATAATAAAGTCCTCCGTGCCCCCTCCATAGTAATAAAGTCCGCTGTGCCCCCTCCATAGTAATAAAGTCCACTGTGCCCCCTCCATAGTAATAAAGTCCTCTGTGCCCCCTCCATAGTAATAAAGATCTCTGTGCCCCCTTCATAGTAATAAAATCCTCTCTGCCCCCTCCATAATAATAAAGTCCTCTGTGCCCCCTCCATAGTAATAAAGACCTCTGTGGCCCCTCTATAGTAATAAAGTCCTCTGTGCCCCCTCCATAATAATAAAGTCCTCCGTGCCCCCTCTATAGTAATAAAGTCCTCTGTGCCCCGTCCATAGTAATAAAGATCTCTGTGCCCCCTTCATAGTAATAAAGATTTCTGTGCCCCCTTCATAGTAATAAAGTCCTCTGTGCCCCCTCCATAATAATAAAGTCCTCTGTGCCCCCTCCATAGTAATAAAGACCTCTGTGGCCCCTCTATAGTAATAAAGTCCTCTGTGCCCCCTCCATAATAATAAAGTCCTCTGTGCCCCCTCCATAGTGATAAAGTCCTCTGTGCCCCCTCCATAGTGATAAAGTCCTCTGTGACCCCTCTGTATTCAAAACAAAAACACGCAGTAACTTCTCACCTTGTCCCGTTCCTGAAGCTCACAGTCCTGTCTTCCCTGTAGGCACAGATCGCTCTGCAGCACTGTGTAGGTGTAGCTTATGCAGATTACTGGGCTGCCGGCTCCGCCCACACTGGCTGGCAGCACGATCCGTGCCTGCAGGCTGAATGGTGGAACAGGGAGAAGACTTCCTGCTTCACCATTCAGAGTGCGGCGGGCCTGAAGGAGGGGAGGAGAGCGGAGAGCTGAGCGGCGAGTGACAGGACCCAGCTCCCTGCGCTCTAGCAATGATCACTTCCATCTGTATTAATGGAAGTGCTCATTGTTTCTGGACTCTGGCAGCTGTGATGTGGGCCCCGACCCTTGCTTGGGTATGCTGGGTGCTGATGCCTGCCTTGCCTGTATTACACAGCGGTGTAGTGAACGCATGGCATCTGGACTGAATCCTGGCCCATTCATTTCAGAGGGTCTGTGCACACGTTTTTCACGCATCATCTAAAACGTCGGTCTTAATAACTGACCCCCTGTGTGCTGTCACACTGTCATAATCCCTTGTCATCCATGTACAATTAACCCCTTTCATGTTTTAACAGCGGTCACTAAGGGGCCTTGGGCTGGAGAGCCGCCTTTTTATGGTGGCACTTCAGCCCAAGTTAGCACTAAAATCATGCGCTGTATCACCGTGCCCGTGACAAGCGGTCTCTGATCACGTGATCGCCGTGATACACTGTATCACAGCGAACACCGAAAATGTCGGCAGTAAACTTTCTCCCTCCTCTCTTGTAAGAGAGGTGTAGGGATTGGGTCCCCTGATCCTCACCCCTACACACCCTGCCCTCAAGAAAGATGGCGGCGGCACATGAGCGCACTATAAACCGGCTGCCACCACCCCTGCAAAGGTTTCTCTCCTCTGGAGAGGAGAGAGAGATCTCAACTTTGCCCCCGTGTCCGTCTGTTACTGGCGGTCAGTGGGTGTCTATCAGTGAGTGTCCGTCATTAGACATCTATTAGTGATGGTCAATTATTTTCATTAGGGACCCTGTGTCCGTCTGTTATTGGCAGTCAGTGGGAGGGTGTCCGCCAGTGGGCGTCTGTCACTAGTCTATTAGGAACAGTCAGTTGTTTTCATTTCTTTCTGAGCTTTGTAGTAAAAAAAAAAATATGTCTCAGAGATTATTCAGTGCAGAGCAGGCATATGCATTTCTCTGCTCTGACCACTCTGAATCTGACACTGCTTCAGAGGCGGAAATATTTTGAGATAGTGGGGACTCTAGTTCTGCTTTCATCCCCAGACCCCATAGCCCTATGGTGGTAGAAGTCGCCACCTGATCTCATTCTCCAACCAGCGTTCCCGTCCCTTCTACTACGTGGGTTCCTGCTACTCCCCCCCCCCCCCAAGTACCTCAATTTTTATCTACTCCCCAAATTAACCTCTTTCCGACCGCCTCACGCAGGATTGCGTCCTGCGGGCGGTCGGTTCATCCCTCCTTGACGCGCCCGCGCGTCATCTCGCGAGACGCGAGATGACGCGCTCCTGAGCCCGGTGGAACGCAAATGGAACGCACCGCCGGGCTCAGGACAAGTTCGTCACCAGCCTGCCAGCCAATGATCAGAGCTGGCAGGCTGGTGATTTTCAAAATCGCCTATGAAAACAGGCGATATAAGTTATATTTACAAATATATGGCTTTTATATAGGGATCTGTGCCATGTGCTGGGTCCTTTTCATCGGTTGGACCCAGCACAGAGCACAGATCCCAAGTAAGTGCACCAATCACTACATATCAGGCCCTGATCACCCCCTGATCACCTATAATTAACCCCTTGATCACCTGTCAATACATAGTGAAAGGGAAAAAAGTGATCAGTGTCACTTTTGTGAACTGTCACTTTTTTTTTTCACCAGTATTGACTGTTAGGTTTAGGTTAGTTTAGGTCCCTTTGGTAGGTAGTTAGCGTTAGCGCCCAGCCCACCGCACCGCAGTCACTGATTCGCTGATTAGCGTAGCGCTAATCAGCGTTTGTACTTTTATAGTATCTGTAAGTGATCAGAACTGATCACGGTCAGATCTATAATAGTATTACTGTCACTTTAGTTCGCCCTCCACCCCAAACGCAGTGTTTGCCCGATCAGACCTGATCGGTCGCCCACACCTGCGTTCACCCACGCCCGCCCGCCGCAGTGACAAAAAAATTTTTTTGTATCACTGCACAATCACTTCACAAGCGCTGCGTGCATAAAAAAATCAGTTTTGATCTTTTTATCAATCGCAGCGGCTTCTGTACTTCGCTACACTCCCATTTGTAAGACAGGCTTGCTTTTTTCTTGGGTAGTCTCAGGGAATACCCCTAAATTTAGACGGCCAAATGTCAAACAAGGGGTATTCCTCTGAAGAGGCCTACAGGATTCTGACCCAGTCGGATGAGGAATGGGAACCCTCATCTGACGAATCTAGCGGGTCAGAATATGAACCTGTAGAAAGCAGTGGCTCTCTGACTCAAAGTTCTAAAGTCCTCTGTGACCCCTCTGTATTCAAAACAAAAACACGCAGTAACTTCTCACCTTGTCCCGTTCCTGAAGCTCACAGTCCTGTCTTCCTGTAGGCACAGATCGCTCTGCAGCACTGTGTAGGTGTAGCTTATGCAGATTACTGGGCTGCCGGCTCCGCCCACACTGGCTGGCAGCACGATCCGCGTCTCGCAGGCTGAATGGTGGAACAGGGAGAAGACTTCCTGCTTCACCATTCAGAGTGCGGCGGGCCTGAAGGAGGGGAGGAGAGCGGAGAGCTGAGCGGCGAGTGACAGGACCCAGCTCCCTGCGCTCTAGCAATGATCACTTCCATCTGTATTAATGGAAGTGCTCATTGTTTCTGGACTCTGGCAGCTGTGATGTGGGCCCCGACCCTGCTTGGGTATGCTGGGTGCTGATGCCTGCCTTGCCTGTATTACACAGCGGTGTAGTGAACGCATGGCATCTGGACTGAATCCTGGCCCATTCATTTCAGAGGGTCTGTGCACACGTTTTTCACGCATCATCTAAAACGCCGGTCTTAATAACTGACCCCCTGTGTGCTGTCACACTGTCATAATCCCTTGTCATCCATGTACAATTAACCCCTTTCATGTTTTAACAGCGGTCACTAAGGGCCTTGGGCTGAGAGCCGCCTTTATGGTGGCACTTCAGCCCAAGTTAGCACTAAAATCATGCGCTGTATCACCGTGCCCGTGACAAGCGGTCTCCTGATCACGTGATCGCCGTGATACACTGTATCACAGCGAACACCGAAAATGTCGGCAGTAAACTTTCTCCTCCTCTCTTGTAAGAGAGGTGTAGGGATTGGGTCCCCTGATCCTCACCCCTACACACCCTGCCCTCAAGAAAGATGGCGGCGGCACATGAGCGCACTATAAACCGGCTGCCACCACTCTCTGCGAAGGTTTCTCTCCTCTGGAGAGGAGAGAGATCTCAACTTTGCCCCCGTGTCCGCCTGTTACTGGCGGTCAGTGGGTGTCTATCAGTGAGTGTCCGTCATTAGACATCTATTAGTGATGGTCAATTATTTTCATTAGGGACCCTGTGTCCGTCTGTTATTGGCAGTCAGTGGGAGGGTGTCCGCCAGTGGGCGCCTGTCACTAGTCTATTAGGAACAGTCAGTTGTTTTCATTTCTTTCTGAGCTTTGTAGTAAAAAAAAAAATATGTCTCAGAGATTATTCAGTGCAGAGCAGGCATATGCATTTCTCTGCTCTGACCACTCTGAATCTGACACTGCTTCAGAGGCGGAAATATTTTGAGATAGTGGGGACTCTAGTTCTGCTTTCATCCCCAGACCCCATAGCCCTATGGTGGTAGAAGTCGCCACCTGATCTCATTCTCCAACCAGCTGCCTCGTCCCTTCTACTACGTGGGTTCCTGCTACTCCCCCAAGTACCTCAATTTTTATCTACTCCCCAAATTAACCTCTTTCCGACCGCCTCACGCAGGATTGCGCCCTGCGGGCGGTCGGTTCATTCCTCCTGACGCCGCTGGCCATCTCGCGAGACGCGAGATGACGCGCTCCTGAGCCCGGTGGAACGCAAATGGAACGCACCGCCGGCTCAGGACAAGTTCGCCACCAGCCTGCCAGCCAATGATCAGAGCTGGCAGGCTGGTGATTTTCAAAATCGCCTATGAAAACAGGCGATATAAGTTATATTTACAAATATATGGCTTTTATAAGGATCTGTGCCATGTGCTGGGTCCTTTTCATCGGTTGGACCCAGCACAGAGCACAGATCCCAAGTAAGTGCACCAATCACTACATATCAGGCCCTGATCACCCCCTGATCACCTATAATTAACCCCTTGATCACCTGTCAATACATAGTGAAAGGGAAAAAGTGATCAGTGTCACTTTTGTGAACTGTCACTTTTTTTTTTTCACCAGTATTGACTGTTAGGTTTAGGTTAGTTTAGGTCCCTTTGGTAGGTAGTTAGCGTTAGCGCCCAGCCCACCGCACCGCAGTCACTGATTCGCTGATTAGCGTAGCGCTAATCAGCGCTTGTACTTTTATAGTATCTGTAAGTGATCAGAACTGATCACGGTCAGATCTATAATAGTATTACTGTCACTTTAGTTCGCCCTCCACCCCAAACGCAGTGTTTGCCCGATCAGACCTGATCGGTCGCCCACACCTGCGCTCACCCACGCCCGCCTCGCCGCAGTGACAAAAAATTTTTTTTTGTATCACTGCACAATCACTTCACAAGCGCTGCGGCGATAAAAATCAGTTTTGATCTTTTTATCAATCGCAGCGGCTTCTGTACTTCGCTACACTCCCATTTGTAAGACAGGCTTGCTTTTTTCTTGGTAGTCTCAGGGAATACCCCTAAATTTAGACGGCCAAATGTCAAACAAGGGGTATTCCTCTGAAGAGGCCTACAGGATTCTGACCCAGTCGGATGAGGAATGGGAACCCTCATCTGACGAATCTAGCGGGTCAGAATATGAACCTGTAGAAAGCAGTGGCTCTCTGACTCAAAGTTCTGACGAGGAGGTGGAGGTCCCTGATAGAAGCAGGCGTACCCGGCCCCGTGTTGCTAGACCGCAGGTTGCGCAGGATCCGCTTCAAGGGCAGCAGAGTGGGGCTGGCGCTGCCGGATTACGTGGTGAGGCATACACCAGCAGCGCAGCCCGTCCTGGACCTAGTACCAGCACTGCCGTAGAACATGGTGAAGTGGCGAGCACCAGAAGGGCAGTTGAAGCTGGTACGGTGGCACGTGCAGTAGTTTCCCGCCGCAGCCACCGCAAAGACAGGCCCGTAGAGCCCCTAGAGTCCCTGAGGTGCTGGCAAATCCTGATTGGCAGCCCCCAACTTCAGCCGCACCAGTAGTTCCCCCTTTCACCGCCCAGTCAGGAGTTCGGGTGGAAACAGCTCAGATAGGATCGGCGCTGGGGTTTTTTGAGCTGTTTTTCACTGCGGAGCTCTATGACTTAGTCGTGGCAGAAACAAATCGGTATGCCACTCAATTTATCGCCGACAACCCGGGAAGCTTCTATGCCCAGCCTTTCCGGTGGAAACCAGTCCAAGTTTCCGAATTTAGAACTTTTCTGGGCCTTCTCCTCAACATGGGCATTACAAAAACATGAATTGCGGTCATATTGGTCCACGAACCCAATTCATCACATGCCCATGTACTCTGCTGCCATGTCCAGGACACGCTTTGAGACCATCCTGCGCTTCCTGCACTTTAGTGACAACACCACCTCCCGTCCCAGAGGCCACCCAGCTTTTGACCGGCTCCACAAAATTCGGCCCTCATAGACCATTTCAACCTGAAATTTGCAGATTTGTATACCCCTGCACAAAACATCTGCGTAGACGAGTCCCTAATACATTTTACCGGGCGCCTTGGCTTCAAGCAGTACATCCCAAGCAAGCGCCCGGTATGGGGTCAAATTGTATAAGCTCTGTGAAAGGGCCACAGGCTATACGCACAAATTCTCGGATCTATGAGGGAAAAGATCAGACCCTGGAGCCGGTCGGTTGCCCTGACTACCTGGGGAGCAGTGGGAAGATAGTCTGGGACTTGGTGTCACCCTTATTCGGCAAGGGGTACCATCTTTACGTGGACAACTTTTACACAAGTGTGGCCCTCTTCAAGCATTTGTTCCTAGAACAGATTGGCTGCTGCGGCACCGCGCGACCTAGTCGCCGGGCTACCCCCAACGGCTTCTTACCACCCGACTTGCAAGGGGGCAGAGGGCTGCACTGTGTAACGACGAACTGCTCGCGGTGAAATGGAGAGACAAGCGTGACGCTTACATGCTCTCCTCCATTCACGCAGACACGACAGTCCAAATTGAACGGGCAACCAGTGTCGTTGAAAAGCCCCTCTCGGTCCACGACTATAACCTCCACATGGGAGGGGTGGACTTCAACGACCAGATGTTGGCCCCGTATTTAATTTCCCGACGCACCAGACGCTGGTATAAGAAGGTGTCTGTATATTTATTTCAATTGGCTGCCTATAATAGTTACGTTCTCTACAGTAAGGCTGGGAGAACAGGATCCTTCCTCAAATTTCAGGAAGAGATCATTTCGGAACTCCTGTATCCAGGAGGTTCCGTGGCCCCATCCACCAGTGTAGTTAGCCGTCTACACGAGCGGCACTTCCCTAGCGTTGTGCCTGGTACCTCAACCCAACCGCCACCCCGAAAAAGATGTCGTGTCTGTAGCAGGAGTGGAATAAGGCGTGACACCCGTTATTTCTGTCCTGACTGTCCTGACCACCCTGCCCTATGCCTAGGGAGTGTTTCCGGAAGTACCACACTCAGGTACACTTAGGGACCTAGGGATTGCAGGACACAGGTAGTTTTTACAATCAGGCTCAAGGGTCTCTCAGGATACTAGGTTTTGAGAGACCCTAACACATAGGGGACGGTGCTGCTGTGCTGCTGCAGAAGTGTGAAACGTAGAAACCTCTCCTTTCACTTGGGATAACGTGTATAGTGTACTTCGCACCATCTCTGTGTGATTTACACTTTACACATTGTCCCATGGGAAAGGAGAGGTTTCTGCTAGGAAAATAAAGCGTGAAATGGTTAAAAAAGAAAAAAATGAAACAGGTAGCAAGAAAAAAATCTTGAGTTAGTTCAGGTTTTAAAAGTTCAGTTTTTTTTTCATGTTCAGGTTTTATTCATGTTTTATAAAGTTTGCAACGTTCAAGTCATGTGCCTGTTGCCTGTTTTTTCTTTTTTTTTTTTTTTCCCTAACCACCCTTTATTTTCCAGGTAGATCAACGGACCAACCGATGAAAACGCCGCAGCACTGATGTGAATTCTGAGAGAAGCATTGCGCTGCTGTCAGAAGACACGTGAAGTCGGTGTATGCGGCGCTGCAAGACGAGATTTCTCCTCTGCAGGACAGGTACGTTTGCCCTGACATGTGAGCTGAGGAGAGGTGTTGGAGTTCATATGCTTTGGCAAACACTTTGTATCAAAAATCTGGCAAAGATGTCTTCCTCCACACCGATGGATTGATCGATGTGAATGGAGAAATCACGCTTGCCAGGACATAGGAGCTGAAGTGGGTATGGATGTTTGGGCGGAGCTCCTATGTCCTGGCAATCGCCAGGCCCTCTATTTTTTTGCATATTTTTTGGCAGAGATTTTTTCATCCACATCGATCGATGCGAATGAGGAAATCTGTGCCGTTCATTTTTTCTTTTCAGCCCAGAGGCTGAACAGAAAAAAATCTCATTACCTGTATGCTCCATATAAGGAGAATAGCAGAAACTCCTAATGCTGGCCATACGTGTAATGGCTGTGGAGACCCTCAAATGCCAGGGCAGTACAAAACCTCACATGTGACCCCATTTTGGAAAGAAGACACCCCAAGGTATTCGCTGAGGGGCATATTGAGTCCATGAAAGATTGAATTTTTGTCACAAGTTAGCGGAAAGGGAGACTTTGTGTGAAAAACAAAAATCAAATTCCGCTAACTTGTGCCAAAAAAATCTTGTATGAACTCACATGCCCTCACAGAATACCTTGGGTGTCTTCTTCTAAAATGGGTCACATGTGGGTATTTATACTGCCCTGGCATTTTAGGGCCCTAAAGCGTGAGAAGAAAATGCGTAAAAATGCCCTCATGAAAGGTACTCATTGGAATTGGGGTCCTTTGTGCATTTGGCTGCAAAAGTGCACACATGTGGTATCGCCATACTCAGGAGAAGTAGGGCAATGTATTTAGGGTGTATTTACATATACCCATGCTGGGTGAGAGAAATATCTCTGTAAATTGACAACTTTGTATAAAAAATGGAAAAAGTTGTCATTTACAGCGATATTTTTCACACTCCAGTATGGGTATATGTAAAAATACACCCCAAAACACATTGCCCTACTTCTGCCGAGTACGGCGATACCACATGAGTGGCACTTTTTGCAGCCAAGATGCGCAAAGGGGCCCTAAATCCAATGAGTACCTTTAGGATTTCACAGGACATTTCTACTCATTTGGATTCCAAACCGCTTCTCACGCTTTAGGGGCCCCTAAAATGCCAGGGCAGTAAAAATACCCCACAAGTGACCCCATTTTAGAAAGTAGACACCCCAAGGTGTTCTGTGAGGGGCATAGTGAGTCCATGTAAAATTTTATTTTTTTGTCACAAGTTAGTGGAATATGAGACTTTGTAAGAAAAAAAAAAAAAACATTTCCGCTAACTTGTGACAAAAATAAAAACTTCCATGAATTCACTATGCCCATCAGCTGAATACCTTAGGGTGTCTACTTTCAGAATGGGGTCACTTGTGGGGTATTTTTATTGTCCCGGCATTTTAGGGCCTCTAAAGCGTGAGAAGGAGTTTGGAATCCAAATGCGTAAAATGCCCTGTGAAATCTTAAAGGTACTCATTGGATTTAGGGCCCCTTAGACGTCTTGGCTGCAAAAGTGGCACACATGTGGTATCGCCGTACTCAGGAGAAGTAGGGCAATGTGTTTTGGGTGTATTTTTACATATACCCATGCTAGGTGAGAGAAATATCTCTGTAAATTGACAACTTTGTATAAAAAATGGAAAAAGTTGTCATTTACAGAGATATTTTTCACACCCAGTATGGGTATATGTAAAAATACACCCCAAAACACATTGCCCTACTTCTGCCGAGTACGGCGATACCACATGTGTGGCACTTTTTGCAGCCAAGATGCGCAAAGGGGCCCTAAATCCAATGAGTACCTTTAGGATTTCACAGGACATTTATACTCATTTGGATTCCAAACCGCTTCTCACGCTTTAGGGGCCCCTAAAATGCCAGGGCAGTAAAAATACCCCACAAGTGACCCCATTTTAGAAAGTAGACACCCCAAGGTGTTCTGTGAGGGGCATAGTGAGTCCATGTAAAATTTTATTTTTTGTCACAAGTTAGTGGAATATGAGACTTTGTAAGAAAAAAAAAAAAAAAACATTTCCGCTAACTTGTGACAAAAATAAAAACTTCCATGAATTCACTATGCTCATCAGCGAATACCTTAGGGTGTCTACTTTCCAGAATGGGGTCACTTGTGGGGTATTTTTATTGTCCCGGCATTTTAGGGCCCCTAAAGCGTGAGAAGGGGTTTGAATCCAAATGCGTAGACTGCCCAGTGAAATCCTAAAGGTACTCATTGGTTTTAGGGTCTCTTGCGATCTTGGCTGCAAAAGTGTCACTCATGTGGTATCTCCGTACTCAGGAGAAGTAGGGCAATGACTTTTGGGGTGTATTTTTATATACCCATACTTTGTGTGATAAATACCGCTGTAAACGACAACTTTTTAAAAAAATTTATACAAAGTTGTCAATTTACAGTGATATTTCTCTCACCCAGCATGGGTATATGTAAAAATACACCCCAAAACACATTGCCCTACTTCTCCTGAGTACAGCGATACCACATGTGTGCCACTTTTTGCAGCCAAGATGCGCAAAGGGCCCTAATTCCAAAGAGTACCTTTAGGATTTCACAGGGCATTTTTACGCATTTGTATTCTCACGCTTTAGGGGCCCCTAAAATGCCAGGGCAGTAAAAATACCCCACAAGTGACCCCATTTCGGAAAGTAGACACCCTAAGGTATTCGCTGATGGGCATAGTGAGTTCATGGAAGTTTTATTTTTGTCACAAGTTTGCGGAAAATGAAATTTTTGAAAAAAAAACATTTCCGCTAACTTGGACAAAAATGAAAAAAAAACATTTCCGCTAACTTGTGACAAAAAATAAAAACTTCCATGAACTCACTATGCCCCTCAGTGAATACCTTAGGGTGTCTACTTTCGGAAATGGGGTCATTTATGGGGTATTTCTACTGTCTGGGCATTGTAGTACGTCAGGAAACAGGACAGGTGCTCAGAAAGTCAAAGTGCGGAAATTCACTTTTTTGCACCATAGTTTGTAAACGCTATAACTTTTACCCAAACCAATAAATATACACTTATTGCATTTTTTTTTATCAAAGACATGTAGAACAATAAATTTTGAGAAAAATTTATATAGAAATGTAGTTTTATTTGACAAATTTTCAAACAGAAAGTGAAAAATGTCATTTTTTTGCAAAAATTTCAGTAATTTTTGATTAATAGCAAAAAAAGTAAAAATGTCAGCAAGAATGAAATAGCACCAAATGAAAGCTCTATTAGTGAGAAGAAAAGGAGGTAAAATTCATTTGGGTGGTAAGTTGTATGGCCGAGCAATAAACGGGTAAAGTAGTGTAGTGCAGAATTGTAAAAAGTGGCCTGGTCATTAAGGGTGTTTAAGCTAGGGGGGCTTAAGTGGTTAATATGGATGTCCCGAATTTTACCCCTTAGGATTTTTTTCATTTATTTGTGGACGATAAAGTCCTGGGGTTAATTGTGCAGCAGACTAATATGTACGCCGCACAGTTTGCTGTACAAAAGCCCAGATATGGGATCAAATTATATAAGGTGCGTGAGAGCATAACCGGCTACACCTACGGTCTGTCTGTATATGAGGGCAGAGACTCCCAACTTAACCCCCCCAGGCTGCCCCGAAAATATTGGGATATCGGGAAAAATTGTGTGGGATCTATTGGCGCCATTCCTGCACAAAAGGTTCCACGTGTACACTGATAATTTTTACACTAGTATACCCTTCTATAAGTCCCTCCATGCTGCAAACACAGGGGCTTGTGGGAAAGTCCATAAAAAAAGAGTGGGATAATCACAACCACTGGTGTCCAAACGTTTGGAGAAAGGAACGTCCTTCACCCTTGCAAGTGACCACCTGCTTGCAGTGCAGTGGAAGGACAGGAAGGATGTTTACATGCTCACCACCGTGCACGCAGACACCACAGTAGCCGTTAGGGAGAGGAGGGCTACTGCGGACAAACACAAACCGGTCTGTGTGATAGACTACAATAAATTTATGGGAGGTGTAGACCTTTCTGACTAGGTGTTTCAACCCTACCTGGTGAAGTGAAAAAACAGGGCCTGGTATAAAAAGGTAGCAATCTACCTCATTCATATTGCTACCTATAATCCTCAGTTCACACTTGCACGTTTTACAGCGCGTTCCTACGCAATGTAAAACGCTCAACAGGAGAAAACTCATGTTTCCCTATGGGCATGGTTCTCACCTGAGCGTTTTACAGCGCGTTTGAACGCGCTGTAAAACGCCCTACGCTCAAAGAAGTTCTTGAGCTTCTTTGGGGCGTTTTGTCGCGCGTTTGCACCCATAGACTTCAATGGGAACACGCGTAAAACGCGCGTTAAGTGTAGATATGCCTTTTTCAATTGGTCTCCAGAGTCACGAACGCTCGTATGACGCGCGTTTCCTATTTCCAAAACGCACTGTAATACGCGCGTAAAACGCGCGTCTCAGAAACGCTCAGGTGTAAACCCAGGGTAATAGTTTTGGAACTTCCTTGAGTTCCAGAAGAAGGTGGTTGAGAGTCTCCTGTTTGAGTCCCCCGCACCTGGGCAAGCCTTTGAATCTGAGGACGTTCGAAGGCTTTTAGAAGGACACTTCCCTCATCCCGTCCCTGCCACTACAAGCAAGATATATCCCCAGAAACAATGCCGTGTGTGTAGCAAACACGGAAGGAGGAGGGACACCCGAATTTACTGCCCCAGTTGCCCAAAACAACCAGGCCTCTGCAATTACCCCTGTTTTGAGACGTACCATATGGTTGCTAGTTATTCATTTTATTTAATACCAAAAAGGGTGGGTGGAGGGTCTTTTCAGGAAGTCAATTTATTCCCATTTTTTTTTTTAGTTTGTGGGCTTTCCAGGGAGGGAGGGATCCTTTTGGTATGGATCTAATATGGTATGGAGCAAATTTATTTTTTCAGACATTGGAACAAATTTTACCTTTTCTGATTTGTTTTCTTAAAGGGGTTTTTAAACTGATGATTTATCCTCTGGATAGATCATCAGCATCTGATCGTCAGGGGTCCGACACCCGGGACCCCCACGATCAGCTGTTTGAGAAGGCAGCGATGCTCCCGGAGTGCTCTTAAAAAATTGGATGCTGATGTTGCTTTGTTACAGGAGACACACCTGGGGGAATCTGACTTTTGGAGACTCCAGAAGTTGTGGGTGGGTCAGGTAGTGGGTTCCCTAACATTGGGGAGAAAAGCAGGGGTTATTGTCCTGCTCCATAAGCGGTTACAATGTACAATGTATGTCAAGACTGTCAAGTCACTAGAGGAGGCTAGAATTTTGAAACTGGTCCTGGAATCTTTAACTGGCTTAATCACTATATATAACATATATGCGCCGAACTCTTCCCAGCAGTCTTTCTATAGGACTTTGGAAATGAATATTCTCTTACGTCCTACCAGCAGCACAGATGGGGTTGATCACGGGCACGAGTTTTTTAAAGATGCGTTTTTTTTTATCGCGGATGCGATTTTTTTCACGTTTTCACGTGAAAATTTTAAGTATTTTTTTCTTATGCTTCTTCCTGTGGAGGATTTACTGGGGGAAGGGTGGATTGGCTATCCCTCCCCTTCCTCTATTTTAGGAAGCTGTGTGCTCCAGTTCGGTCTCTGGCTGCATATGCTTTTTCAGCTAGCTCCCAGAGTTCTAAAATTGGTGTTGTTCCACTTGTGGTGTCTTTTTCCTCCGGTCCTCAGCTGCCTCCAGTCTGTTTTTCTACCTTTCCTGCGTAGATAGGTGGTTTACAAATGTTTTACTTGTCCCTTTTTTCCCGCAGTGATGTCTTCTCCGCGGGATTCGGAAGGCAGGAAAGTGGATTCCAGGAGGAAGCATCTATCCTGCTACCATTGCAGTGGTCAACGGTTATTGTAAGCTGGTCATACCTGCACTTGTGAGATTGCAGATGATAAACAGCTTAAGGTTGGGCAAATACCAGCTTGGGAGACATCTGTCCTGGTAGAGAGACCTTCTTGATCTCCTTAGTTTCTTCCTCCTCGGATGAGGAGGAGCTGACGTCTTGTTTTTTCCCCCCTGAAAAGACACAGAAATTGCTCAAGTCCATCAGGTCGGGGGACCATGATGTTGACCTTGGGGAGCCTTCGGATCCCGCTAGTCGGGCACCTTGTGTCTTCAAAGCGGATGAGACCCTCCTCTCTGTCATGTTTACAGAGTGGAAAAAACCTGGAGGGTCCCGTTTTAACAAAGAAGTTTAAATCTATGTTCCCGATGGCTAAACCCTTGCTGGATTCATGGGGATCCATTCCCAAGGTGGACATAGCTATTGTCAAGTTGTCCAAGCGCACTCTGGTTCCTGCAGATGATGGGTCAAGCAGGGTCACACGGCAGCTGCGGCTTCCGCTTCCATAGCCATAGCGGCTTCTGAAGTCTCTACGTTCCTCCGGCCTCGCCTGAATCAAATTCAAGTTGACGTGAACCAGAGGGTTTTTCCAGGACGACATACTGGCTGCCTTCAAGACCATCAACCTGGCTACGGACTTCTTGTGCGATACCGCACATCTCCAGTTGAAGCTAGCGAGGGAGCCTCCCCGCTAGCAAAGCAAGCCCTGGGAACGAGGCCAAACACAGATCCTTGCTCCTGAAGCTAAGCAGCAAGTCTGTGGCCAATGGGAGACCAAGTGCGCCTTTGGCACCCTGTGGCAATACTATCAATGATGTCAGGGGCCTATATTTAGCATGCAAAACAATAGTCACAAAAAAAATACAGAGTCTCAACACAGCAATCCAAAGTGCAAAGCTCCCTGGGAAACAGTAATATGCAAAATAAATTTAGCATGGTCCTGGGGTCGGTGGCCCATATGCCTTTTTGGCTTAAGCCTTGGGTAGCTGACAATTCCTCAAAATACAGCTTATGTGGCCTTCCATTCGAGCCCAACTGTTTGTTTGGTTCGGAGCTGGATAAGATCATGGAGGGCCAAGAAGGTGAAGAACCTTCCCCAGCAGTCCTTTCGAGGGCAGGGCAGACAAGATCGCGGTGGTAGATCTGGCCAGCAAACAAGCTCTCGAAGTGACTGGAGAGCGCAGCGAAAGAGTTTGAGGTGCTCTCGTGGAGGAGCAAAAGATGGAAAATCCACCTCCTGACTACTGGCCTCTTCGAGGCTCTTGGTTAATTCCCGTTACTCCTGCCGTCCTGCCAATAAGCTTCCCCACTCTTATGCTTCATGTACCCGTCGGGGGTCGTCTCTCCCACTTCTGAGAAGAGTGGATCCGAGAGATCTTGGATCCCTGGGTCCTGAACATCATTTCCGAGGGTTATTTAGTCAACCTCACCTCTATTCCTCTGGACAGGTTTGTCAAGATCAACCTTCTACGAGCTGCCAGGCAGGCAATCCTGGAGGCCTACATTCAGGACTACATTTGCAAGGGGGCTCTGGAGGAGGTTCCGGCAGGAGAACGGGGCCTAGGGATCTATTCACCAGTTTTTCCGGTTCCCAAGGCTTCAGGAGATCTCCGGATGATTATCGATCTGAGATATTTCAATCGGTTTATAAGGAAGGTGAAGTTTCATATAGAAACCATCAGGTCAGTAGTTCACGTCCTCAATCCTGGAGATGTGATGGCAACCCAGGACCTTAAGGATGCATATCTGCACATCCCGATCCATCCTGCTTCCAAGAAGTATCTCAGGATCAGGGTCCAGGTGTCCAGTGTCGTCAGGCATCTTCTGTTTGTTGCCCTTCCCTTTGGCATTTCTTCTGCCCCTCACACTTTTACCAAGGTGGTGGTTTCTGTGGTGGCGGCTTTGAGGCTTCAAGGACTGACCATCATTCCTTATCTGGACGACTGGCTTTGAAAGCCTCTGCTCTAGTGGTCCTAACCCAACTTCTTCAGGTAACAATCTCCTTTCTGTTTCGCCTAGGTTGGATCATCAGCTGGCAGAAGTCAAACGTGAGCCCGTCGACTTCAGTAAGATATCTAGGCTTCATAATCGACTCCACTGAGATGTCGCTCCAGTTGACTCCAGATAGAAGATCCCGGGTTCAGAACACGGCAAGTTCCTTTCCGTTCCCTGGCGAGTTCCAATACGGACTCTCATGAAGATGTTGGGGCTCATGTCAGCGCCTGCGGAAGCAGTCCCTTGGGCTCTATGGCACCTCCGCCCTCTACAGTCGGAGGTCCTCTCCAAATGGAATGGCAGTCCTGCTGGGCTAAACTCCCTGTGCTTCCTGTCTTGGCAAACTTGGTATTCCCTCATATGGTGGTGCCATCTTTTAGACGGGAAGTCTATGACCCAGCCAATCTGGGTCATATTGACTACGGATGCGTCCCAAGTAGGCTGGGACGCTCACCTAGACGACACTCCAGTTCACGGGACCTAGCTTCCTCAGGATTGGCTTTTTCATCCAATCTCCGCGAGATTCAAGCTATCCGGCTAGCCCTCCTTCACTTAGCCCCTCAGATCCGGGGCAAAGCGGTGAAAGTCCAGTCAGACAGTATGACTGCGGTACTTTAAATCAACAAGCAGGGAGGCACGAGATCACTTCCCCTCCTGTCAGAGATCGGGGTGATTTTGGATTAGGCAGAGTTGTACCTTTACCACTTATCTGCGATCCACATCCAAGGCTCCCTCAATATGATAACGGCTGAGCCGGGGTCTTCCGTCGGTGGAGTGGTCTTTACATCCGGAGATATTCAAGCAGATAGTCCTCAAGTGGGGTATGCCAGAGGTGGATCTCATGGCAACAAGGTTCAATGCCAAGGTGGAGAGGTTTTGCTCCCTTTACAGGGAGGACAATCCCCTGGCGTTAGACGCTCTGTCAATATCCTGGAGGTTCAGGTTGGCATACATCTTCCCTCCGTTTTCCATGATTCCGAGGGTATTGATGAAAATCCGTCAGGATCAGGCCTCGGTGATAGCCATCATACTGTTTTGGCCGAAGAGATCCTGGTTTACCTAGCTCACCCAGTTGAGTCGAGGACAATATTGGAGGCTCCCCCCACAGCAGACCCTGGTTTCGTGGGACACTCACCTCTGCTCAGATCTGCACAGATTCAACCTGACAGCCTGGAGGTTGATCAGTCCCTTCCCAGAATAGAAGGGCTTTCAGAGTCGGTCCTGAGAACGCTGTCTCATTCTAGAGCGGACTCTACCAAGAGAGCCTACTCTGTATTATGAGGATATTCTCATCCTGCTGTACCTCAACTGAGGTGGCGTCTGAGAATCCGCCCCTCTCCACTATCCTTCAGTTCCTGCAAGATGGCCTTGATAGAGGCCTTGCCCTTCTACTCTGAAGGCTCAAGTTTCAGCCATCTCAGCTTGCCTTAACAGGCTTTTTTCTCAGGACCCGCTGATCAAACGGTTCCTTAAAGGAGCTGAAAGATTAAAGCCTACGGTACTGAGACCCATTTTTCAATGGGATTTATCAGTAGTTCTCAGGGGGTTAGCATCTCCCCCCTTTGAACGGTTAGAGGAGGTGGACATCAAATTCGTCACTTGGAAGTTTGTGTTTCTCCTTGCAGTGACTTTGGCCAAGAGAGTCTCTTCAAGCTCTCTCAGCATGAGCCCTATACCATTTTCTTACATTAACCGGGTCCTTCTTAGATTCCACCCGTATTTTAGGCCTAAAGTTCCTTCCTTCGAGAACATCAACCAGGTGATATCCCTCCCAGGTCTGTCGACATCTACCACCTCCGCCTAGGAACTTGCTAGACATCCTCTGGACTTTTCAAAATGTCTCTGGATCTATGTGGATAGATCAAGGAGTTCAGGAAAGATGAGAATCTGCTAATCCTGTTGCCGGTAAGTTTAAAGGCTGTAAGGCATCCAAACCTTCCATCAGTCGGTGGATTGAAGAGGCTATTAAGGAATCCTTTTTTCCCAATCTCTGGACCCTCCGGGATTCGTGAAGGCCCACTCTACTAAAGCTGCGGCTACTTCTTTTGCCGAGAGGAGTCTTCTGCCTCTCAACATGATTTGCAAAGCTGCCTCCTGGAGCTCTGAATCGACATTCATCTCCCATTATAGACTAGATGCCAGTCTAGCTGAGTTTTCGGCCTTTGGGCAGACTATTCTTAGTTCTGCCAGGCAGGAAGGCCCTCCCTAGGGGTTTCTTCTTGCTATCTCCCCATCTGTGCTGCTGGTAGGACGTAGGGTAATCGTTAATTTCTAATGATAATTTGTTTTCTCTTAGTCCTAACAGCAGCACACAAATTTCCCACCCTAGTAAGTCTAGTTTTTTTCTTACTATAAACACAGTGGGCTGGGGGTTGACTTCCTCCTTTTAAGGAGATACTTAATTGTTAAATTGAGTTATTAGTTTTGAGCTCATTAAATATTCCGCCAGTCCTGCCAGTCCACAGGGGTGGTTAACCCCATCTGTGCTGCTGTTAGGACTAAGGGAAAACAAATTATCGTTAGAAATTAACGATTCTAGAAAAGGGGTAGGGCACCTGGTAGTCGCGGTGTCGGAATAATAATAATTCAATTAAGAATTATTAATTATGGTCATAAAAATATTTAATCATGAATTTTTCATAACTTCTAGAAATTTTGACCTGGTGAATTGTAGATAACCTAATTGATACAATTCACATCTGAGGCCGACTATTTCCTCAGATAATAAGTTCTTTTCCATGTGAGATGACATTAATGCTAAAGATGTAGTTTTGACATTAAACAATAATACGCAGGTATTATAAAAATATGCAGATTTATTGGTTACAAGGTTATAAACATAAATAAGTAAATAAACACAATTATATATGCAAATGAATATATATGGTGTTAATATACAGCATTACAAGCTTAAAATAAGTAGATAAACACAATACATGTGGGTAGAAGCAACTTGTCACATTATAACAAAGCTATTATTTGGTTAGGATATCGAAACAAGAAGTTAAATTATATATATCACTTCTGTCCAGAGGAAACCTCATGATATCAGGACAGGCATGTCTAATCCTTGACACCAATAATTACATTCTGCCTCCTCTAACCAACTACACCTCACAAGACTTCAAGAATGGGCAAATCCATCCAAGGATATAACTTAGAAAGATAACTGTATCCTTCCGCCCCATCCTGGACTATTTTCACATGTATGACTTGGTAAGACTATTAAGACACACAACAGAAATGGGAAGAACTTGGAACAAGTCTTTCCAGTGGGAATCTATCACCTAGCTTGGCGAAGAATGCTACTATCAATATATTTATATATGTATATATATACAATCATTTAATACTTTTCTAGATTATGAGTCTTGATTCTTCTGCAGGGAGAATGAAGCCTCACAATATCCTAAGACTACATCTCAATATGGAGATGATCAATTAATTAATGTGTTTATGTATTCGCCAATCTAGATGGTATGATTTCACTCACATTATCCTATTAGTCTTAATAAAATGAAATATCATTCTTTATGTCTCTTACCAAGTCCTAGCAGGAATCACACTTCTGCTCCTAGGAAAGCTGGGTGGTCCATCATCACATGTCTCACCATCACTTTCATATTGATAGACCCCTCTCTCTTGTGTGTTCAGGCTGAATCCTGGAATGTTCCTGCTTGTTGCTTGTTCTGCTTCTTGGAAATCCCCTTCTTCCAACAGTAAATATCCTAATCCTTATCTTACATTCTTACATTACCTTCCCCCTGGATAGTGATGTCGCGAACATAAAATTTTCCGTTCGCGAACAGTGAACGCGAGCTTCCGCAAATGTTCGCGAACGGGCGAACCGGGCGAACCGCCATAGACCTCAATTGGCAGGCGAATTTTAAAACCCACAGGGACTCTTTTTGGCAACAATAGTGATAGGAAAGTTGTTTCAAGGGGTCTAACACCTGGACTGTGGCATGCCGGAGGGGGATCTATGGCAAAACTCCCATGGAAAATTACGTAGTGGACGCAGAGTCGGGTTTTAATCCATAAAGGGCATAAATCAACTAACATTCCTAAATTGTTTGGAATAACATGCTTTAAAACATCCAGTGTGTGTATACGATCAGGTATGATGTTGTATCGATCAGGTAGTGTAAGGGTTACGCCCACTTTACAGACATTGACAGACCAAACTCCCCTTTTAATGCACCGCAAACAACCGCAAACAGTTCATTTGCACAACCACAAACTCCCTATTTGCACAAGGTTGGATACCAAGCTAGCCACGTCCCGGTGATGTCATTGAAGGTTTCTTCCTCCACCCAGCCACGTACAACACCAAGGGTCCCCGAAAGGTGAATTGAATTGATTTTTCAAACGGGGAGATGGTTAAAAAAACGCTGGCTCCCTCCCCTTTGTTTTTATCCACGGTCACTGCGTCTGCGCCGTGCAATTTACTGTCACACCCGATATGATTGGTATTTTCTGTAGTACTATTCTCATCAGTTTAATCCCTGTTACATCCCATATCAGGGATTGCCTTTTGTGAAAAAAAATTTAGGCCGGGTACCTTCGACTGCCTTCACAGTGACAGACCAAACTCTCATACACCAAACTGAATTGATTTCAGGAACTGGGAGATGGAAAAAGCAGCTTGGTCAGTCATCATACTCCCAAATTGGGGCACTGCACGTGCACAGAGCAATGTGCTGTGACACCCTATATGAGTGGTGTCTTAACTAGTACTATTCCTATCAGCGGCGGGCGGGCGGGTGCGTGGTAACTTGAGAGCAGGTGACCGAAGCTGAGCAGGAGGAGGATGGTGCGTCAAGGTTCTTAGCGGAAGCTGCTGAAGATTGGGTGTCCTGTCTAAGCCAGTCAACTATGTCCTCAGAATTTTTCGGGTTCAGGGTACGTGGCCTCTGAACACTAGGCATTATTCCAGGGACAGTGGAAATCACAGCACCACGACCACGACAGCCCCTGCGGGGTGGCCTGCCTCTGCCTGTCTTTTTTTTTTAGATAAGTGGTACTACGCGTGCTAGGTACTGTGCCACCCGGTATCAGTGGTGGGCACTGGCAGTGGACACACTACAGTCAGTGGAAGTGGGCCTGACACACACTGGCAGCAGGCAAGCAAATGAAATTAGACTAATGTGTAAAAATTAAATGCCTTATTTATCGGCAAGCTACTGTGCCACCCGGTATCAGTGGTTGGCACTGGCAGTGGGCACACTACAGTCAGTGGAAGTGGGCCTGACACACACTGGCAGCAGGCAAGCAACTGAAATTACACTAAAGTGTAAAAATTAAATGTTTTTTTTTGATGCAAAGTCCTGTGCCACACGGGATGACAGGGGTGGGCACACTACAGTCAGTGGAAGTCGGCCTGACACACACTAGCAGCAGGCAAGCAGCTGAAATTACACTAAAGTGTAAAAATTAAATGCCTTTTTTTATGCAAAGGTGGGCACTGGCAATGGGCACACTACAGTCAGTGGAAGTCAGCCTGACACACACTGGCAGGCAACTAACCTTAGATTAAAGTGTAAAAATTAAATGCCTTTTTTTG
Organism: Bufotes viridis; assembly: GCA_033119425.1. Lineage (NCBI taxonomy): Eukaryota > Metazoa > Chordata > Amphibia > Anura > Bufonidae > Bufotes > Bufotes viridis. The sequence goes on from CM065599.1 coordinate 46,065,339, forward strand.
ATGCAAAGTCCTGTGCCACATGGGATGACAGGGTTGGGCACTGGCAGTGGGCACACTACAGTCTGTGGGCCTGCAGCTCCTCACACACAGGCAGGCCAGGCAACTGCAATATGTATTGTGGGGAGTCGCTCTGGTAGATAGCGGTGCGGGTGCAGTACAGAGGCAAAACAGGGAGTCCAGATGGTGCAATGAACAGTGTTTTATTCACAACAGAGTAGAAAGCGATGAGAGGGCACTCCTATATTCGGATTAGATTGTACTTAATTTATTATAGACAATATACATTTACTAAAAATCACACCAATACAAATAAAATGTTACAATAAAAATTGAATAAGCTAGCTGTCAAAAGTTCATCCTTTTTTAAAAAGGGAGGATACCCATAATAAGTAAAATTAACAATTAGACTCCGATATAATGTCTTATTGTATATCCATCAGGGTCTGTTGCTCCAATGTCTCTGATCTCTGATTATATATAGTTTGCCTCTAATCTGCATATATATAGTGAGATTAATTAATGTTCATTGTCTGTTCCTAGGAGATTTAAATGGAATTAAATCTCAATAGAGCCTTGTAGTGTCTGTGGATTATCTTTAGCAAAAAGTAACCATTAAATCATTATACACATGAGCTTTCTTTTATAATGTTACTTTGGTTACTTTACCACTCTCGGCGTATGCGGGGACCCTCCTTATTGTAGATGTCTCCCGGACTTGTATTATCTGCGATCCACGTTGTTACTTGTATGCCGTGCAGCCTGTATTGTTGAATGCTGCTGGCTAGATATACATATCCTCTGCTGGGCCGATTTATACGATCTCCCGCCGCCAACGGCTTGTAGCGTCCCACGTGCAGACTGTTGTATATGCCGTGCAACCTATTCTATTTGATGTTACCGGCTCTGTGCGTGTGTCCTCCGCTGGGCCGGCTTGCGCGATCTCCCGCCGTCACAATCTTATGGCGTTCCACGTGGTGATTTTTAACTTCTTGTTGCTGAGCGCTCAGAATAACTTGTCTCACTGGACTTCGATAATAACTGGCATTCAGATTCTCCCAGACGCGTTTCGGGACACACAGTCCCTTCTTCAGTCCCTTCTTCTTGAGTGTTTTATTCAAACTTGCACAAAAACAAACAATATAAACAGTCTCTTGGTATTTGTTCACACATACCAGAAATCATGAGGCAAAACAAAACAGTCCAAATCAGGTTCTATAGTACTCCAAAATGACAGCCCAAGATCCGCAGGTAAGTTGCACGGGAAGGGGCTATCCCCATGTAGCAAAAAAAGGAAAAGGAATCCCAGCAACAATGGATTCTTGTTTTTGAAATGCTGTTTTAATCACATCAAGTGATACAAAATTATTATAAGGGGACGCGTTTCGGCTCGTCCAGCCTTTCTCAACCACACAGTGATACTGGTCTCACATGCAATATATAGGTATACATAGGAAATGACATCATCAATTATGTAAATATACAGGAAGTGACATCAAACAAAAAAAGGTAAATAAAAAGGTTTTTTTCTTTCTACCATAGCTGAGATATTCTTCATGCTGTGATAATCAAGGAATAATAGTGGTCTGAAAGAGAAGTAAAATAAATAGTGTAAATATTGTAAATAATGATTAAAAACACATAACCTCATAATCTCTATTGAGACCCCTGGGCTGTAAGGTGTCCAGGGTATGAATCCAGAAGGCCTCTCTTCTGAGTAGCATTTTTTTAATATCTCCACCTCTCCTTGGTTGATGGACCTGTTCCAGAACTTGATATTTCAACTGTGATATAGAATGATGATGGCTGTGAAAATGGGATGGTATAGGAAGTAAGAGATTTTCTTTGCGGATAGTAGATTTGTGTTTGCACACACGATCTCTCACTGTTTGCATGTTTTCTCCTATATAAAGGAGGCCACAAGGGCATTTGATGAGATAGATAACATTCGAGCTATCACATGTAAAAAAGCCATTAATCTTATAGGCTTTGCCCGTATGCGGATGATGAAAGAACTGACCCTTAATGACATTGCTACACTGCATGCAGTGTAGGCACGGGTATGTCCCTGATTTCTGACGGCTCAAAGTCCTTTGTATGGATCCTCTCCTGAAACTACCAATGTCTGCACGTACCAGTCGATCTCTCAGACTAGGATTGCGTTTGTTGCAAATCAATGGGGGATTGTTGAATTCCTCCACAGAGGGATAGGCCTTCTGTAGTATGTGCCAATGTTTACGCACTATATTATCAAAATGATGGTTAAAGGGATGGAATTTATGCACAAAAGCTATTCTGTTCATGTTTTTGTTCTGATAAACATCTGGATTATCCAATTTCCTTAAACCATCATTTTTAGCTAATGTGAGCACCTCCGTGGGGTAGCCCCTTTGTGTAAATCTAGTGGCCATTTCATCAAGTCTAATGGTTTTCAATGAAGGATCAGTAACAATTCTGTCTATCCGTAAAAATTGGGACTTTGGGATGGCTTTTTTCAGCGATAGAGGGTGTGCACTTTCATAATGTAAAATGCTGTTCCTGTCAGTATGCTTCCTATATAGATCAGAGTATAAACATCCATTTTTCTTAGTGATCAAAGTGTCTAGATAACTCACAGAACTTTGATCGTAAACCATGGTAAATTTGAGTTCATCCCAGATGCTATTCAGATACTCACAGAACCGCTGAAGGGACTCGAGTGGCCCCGCCCATACGCAAAAAATGTCATCGATAAATCTCTTCCAGACACGCGAGTAATTTTGAAAATCGTCTGAGGGGTATACAAATCTTGTCTCAAAAGATGACATATATGCATTTGCGTAGGGCGGGGCCACATTCGAGCCCATCGCGGTCCCGCGGCACTGAAGGTAAAATTGGTCACCAAACAAGAAATAATTCTCATGTAAGACAAGATGTAACAAGTCCATAAAGAAAGATCTTTGTTCTTGTGAGTAATTACTGGATCTCAACAGTTCCTCTGCAGCATCGATACCTTTCTTGTGGTCGACCAATTTTACCTTCAGTGCCGCGGGACCGCGATGGGCTCGAATGTGGCCCCGCCCTACGCAAATGCATATATGTCATCTTTTGAGACAAGATTTTTATACCCCTCAGACGATTTTCAAAATTCAGAGAACACAAGTGACTCCACAGCCGAACAGCAGCTCCAGGACAATCACACCCACCTGCTGGTGCTGGCTGTGTTTTAAAGCCCGGCAAAGTCCGGCCTGGAGCGTGGGGAGTAGGCACCCACCCAACTCTTTGCCTACTCTCAGTAAGAGCCGGCCCGGATTGGCTTTGCAGCCAAACTAACTATAAATGTCAAGCAGCACTAGCTGCTGCTGACACATAAAACCCGGCTCTCACCTCACCGAGGCCAGGAACCTCGGTGACACATACCTCCCGTCGATAACGGTACCTTGCACCTTACCACATACCCCCCCCCTTTGTTCAACCCTGAGGGGGTGAACACATGTGAGGCAGTGGACGCGGGACAGGGCATCTGCATTACCCTGCAAGCGGCCTGCCCTGTGTTCTACCGAAAATTTTAAATTTTGCAAGGATAGGAACCACCTGGTGACCCGAGCATTCCTCTCCTTGGCCTGGCTCATCCACTTGAGAGGGGAATGGTCGGTCACCAGACGGAACCTCCTCCCTAACAGGTAGTAGCAGAGAGATTCGAGTGCCCACTTGATAGCCAGGCACTCCCTCTCCACTATACTATACCTGGTCTCGGCTGGGGTGAGTTTACGGCTCAGGAAGACAACGGGATGTTCTTCCCCATTGACCTCCTGAGACAGTACTGCACCGAGACCTACCTCCGAGGCATCCGTCTGAACGACGAACTCCCTGTTGAAGTCGGGTGTCACCAAAACCGGGGACCCACACAGAACCGACTTCAACGTGGAGAAAGCCTCCTCCGCCTTCTCATTCCAGCTAACCTTCCCGACTTTCGCCCCTTCAACAGGTCTGTCAACGGCGCTGCTATTGTGGCAAAGTTGGGCACAAACCGCATGTAGTACCCTACAATTCCCAGGAAGGACTTTACCTGCCTGGTGGTGACCGGTCGGGGCCAGTTACGAATGGCCTCTACCTTAGTTACCTGCGGCTTGATGACTCCGCGCCCAATAACATATCCCAGATATTTGGTCTCTTCCAACCCAATCGCACACTTCTTTGGATTGGCGGTTAGACCAGCTTTCCTCAGGGCATCTACTACCGCCTGCACTTTGGGCAAATGGCTTTCCCAGTCGGTGCTGTGGATGATTACATCATCTAAGTAGGTCGAGGCGTACCGACGATGAGGTCGCAGCACAATATCCATTAACCTTTGGAAGGTGGCAGGGGCGCCATGCAGGCCAAAGGGTAACACCTTGTAATGATACAGGCCCTGTGGAGTAACAAAAGCGTTTTTTTCCTTAGCCGCCTCCGTTAAGGGTACTTGCCAGTATCCTTTAGTGAGGTCTAGCACAGAAAAATAATGGGCTTGCCCTAAATTCTCAACAAGCTCGTCTACCCGGGGCATGGGATACGCATCCAACTTGGACACTTCATTTAATTTGCGAAAATCGTTGCAGAACCGCAACGTCCCATCCGGCTTGGGTATTACAACTATGGGACTGGCCCACTCACTTTTCGATTCCTCAATGACATCAAGCTTCAACATTAATTGCACTTCCTCCGCGATGGCCCGTCGCCGAGCCTCGGGTACCCGGTATGGTTTTAACCGGATTTTGGCCTGAGGCTCAGTGACAATGTCATGTTGGATGAGAGACGTGCGGCCAGGGAGGTCCGAGAACACATCCGTGTTCCGACTGATGAACTCCCTGACTTCCTGAACTTGTTTGGAAGACAGGCTGTCTGCAATTTTTACCGTGGCTACCGCTCGCAGGCCTCGAACTGTGGGGCTGGACCCTTGTCACCTAGAAGCCCTGGCCGGGGGCTGTTGTCGTCGGCCGTGTCCCTGTCTTTCCACGGCTTCAGTAAATTCACGTGGTACACCTGCTCCGGCTTGCGCCGCCCTGGCTGGTGTACTTTGTAATTTACTTCCCTACCTTCTCGATAACCTCATAGGGGCCCTGCCACCTGGCTAGGAACTTGCTGTCAAGGGTGGGCACCAGAACCAAAACCCGATCTCCCGGGTTGAAGTTCCGTACCGAGCCTGACGATTATACACCCTACTCTGGGCTTGTTGCGCTGCCTCCATATGCTCCCGGACCAGCGGCAACACCCTTTCCATCCGGTCCTGCATCTGGGTGACATACTCAATGACACTTTTGTGGGGGACAGGCTGTTGTTCCCATGCTTCCTTGGCGATATCCAACAGGCCCCGAGGGTGTCTGCCATAAAGCAGTTCGAAGGGCGAGAACCCAGTAGAGGCCTGGGGCACCTCTCGCACGGCGAACATGAGATAGGGCAGAAGCAGGTCCCAGTCCTTCCCATCTCTGGACACCACCCTTTTTAACATATTTTTTAGAGTTTGGTTGAACCTTTCGACAAGACCGTCTGTTTGCGGATGGTAAACGGACGTCCGTAACTGCTTTATACGCAACAATTTACACAGTTCCCTCATAACTTTGGACATAAAAGGGGTCCCTTGGTCGGTCAGAATCTCTTTTGGCAGGCCCACACGGGAAAACATTTCCATTAACTCTTTGGCAATGAGCTTAGCCGAGGTATGTCGCAGAGGCACCGCCTCTGGATACCGAGTAGCATAGTCCAGAACCACCAGGATATGTTGGTGACCCCTAGCAGACTTCGGTGCGGGTCCGACCAGATCCATGGCAATATGCTCGAATGGGACCTCAATTATTGGGAGAGGGACCAGGGGACTTCTGTAATGCGGCTGGGGGCTATTTACCTGACAGGTCGGACAGGACTTACAGAACTCCTCTACTTCCTTAAACAAACCGGGCCAGTAAAATCGCTGTAGTACGCGGTCCTGCGTTTTCTGCCACCCCATGTGTCCCCCAAGAACATGTTGGTGGGCAAGCTCCATAACAAGCTTGCGGTATGCGGTGGGCACCACCAACTGTTCAACTGGCTCACCTCGGATTTGGTTCACCCGATACAACATATCCTGAAGAACAATAAATCGCGGAAACATTAATTCAGCCCCAGGTTTCTGGGGTTTACCATCAATCATTACAGCACTTTCCCAGGCCCTGGTTAGGGTTTGGTCCCGGTGTTGTGCGGTCCCAAAATTTTCCCCGGAGACATTGAGGTCTGCCAACTCAGGTCCCGGTGGCAAGTCCTCCGTGTCTCCCACCATTACCCTCAGTGGGGTTGCGTCACCCCTACCGCTGGCCCTTCAGATTCGGGCTCCCAGGGTTCTGGCCTTCCAGTGGTATCAGGCCACTCTACTAGGGTTACCCCTGTCTCGGGTCCATTAGATACTTTTATTGCCGGCCACAGCGCCGGGAAACCTGGGAAGTCCCTCCCAAGTATCAGTTCATGTGAGAGTTTAGTAGCGACAGCCACCTCGTGGGTCCACTTACCAGCCGCTGTGGACAAAGTCACTAGTGCAGTGGGGTAGTCTTTTAGGTCTCCGTGGATGCACAGGACCCCGATTTTACGGCCGGTATACTCAACAGGCCGTACCAGGGCAGCCCTTACAGGGAGACTAGACTCCCGGAGTCCAGCAGGGCCACCGCCAGAGAATCTCCCACCTCTACCTGACACAGGTGGTTATTGTCCTGCACCTCACGGGTGCCAGTTGCACACAGCTTCCGTGCATACAGGGAGTGGCGATAGCCGTAGTTCACTTCCATCGGCTCACCCTGATGCGGACAGTCGACCCTGAGGTGGCCTGGCTCCTGACACCTCCAGCATACCACGGGAGGCGGAACCGCAGGGGCACATTCCGTGCAGGTCTCTCTGTCGCCGGTCGTCGGAACTGGGGTGGAGGCCTCCGAGGTTTGACTGGCCCCTTCCCAGCAAGACTCCCCTGCAGGTTTCTGGTGGCCTCGTAGCGCTCCACCAGATCAACCATTTCAAGGGCATTAGTGGGGATACCTGGCGATCCAGTGCTGAAGGGGGTAAGGTAGGGCCCTCCAGAACATGTCGGCCAGCAAACGGTCCAGTATAGCCGTCGGACTTAGAACCTCAGGCTGCAGCCACTTTTGCAACCTGTGCAGCAACTCATAGTACTGCGGCCTGGCGGGTTCAGCCGATTGAAAGTCCCACTGGTGGACCCGCTGAGCCCGGACCAACACATTTACCCCCAGTCTGGCCAGGATCTCCCCCTTCACCGTGGGGTAATCAGCAGCCTGGTCATCTGCTAGGTCAAAAAACCTGCTGGGGTCCGGATGCCAGGAACGGAGCGACCACCTCGGCCCACTGGTCACGGGTAACTTCTCCCTCACGGCTACCTTCTCAAAGACCGCCAGATACGTCTCAACGTCGTCCGAGGGGGTCATTTTTGGGATCGCCGCACGGACCGCTTTCCGGGCATCATGGACATGGTGGGACGCTCCTGCAGCTTGTAAAGCCATCACGTGCTGTAATAGTAGCTGGTTGGTCTCCCGCTGCTGCACGTTAGCCTCTATGAGAGCTTTCACAGCCGCCTCCATGTTGCCAGCAATTCCTACTTGTAGCTTTGCTGGTTTAATATATTCCATGCACTCGTGCCCAGCAAAACAAACAAACTTCGGCGTTCACGCCAGCCTCACTGCGCATGCCCGCATCCTCCACCAAATGTGGGGAGTCGCTCTGGTAGATAGCGGTGCGGGTGCAGTACAGAGGCAAAACAGGGAGTCCAGAAGGTGCAATGAACAGTGTTTTATTCACACTTGCACAAAAACAAACGATATAAACAGTCTCTTGGTGTTTGTTCACACATACCAGAAATCATGAGGCAAAACAAAACAGTCCAAATCAGGTTCTAGTCACCTGGGAGGTTTTAGGTGCAGATTCGCACCTGGCTGTCAGTCCAGCCGCAAGACAGTCGCCGTCAGGCTTCCAGGTCGTCTGCACTCCTCCTTGCTGGGCTCTTGCGTCCAGCCCAGAGAACTTCCAAACACAAGTGACTCCACAGCCGAACAGCAGCTCCAGGACAATCACACCCACCTGCTGGTGCTGGCTGTGTTTTAAAGCCCGGCAAAGTCCGGCCTGGAGCGTGGGGAGTAGGCACCCACCCAACTCTTTGCCTACTCCCAGTAAGAGCCGGCCCGGATTGGCTTTGCAGCCAAACTAACTATAAATGTCAAGCAGCACTAGCTGCTGCTGACACATAAAACCCGGCTCTCACCTCACCGAGGCCAGGAACCTCGGTGACACGTACCTCCCGTCGATAACGGTACCTTGCACCTTACCACAGTATATAAAGGGGAAAAAAAGCAGACTAATGCAGCAGCCCTAAAAAGGGCTTTTTGGGGTGCTGTCAGGACGCTGTCCTTACAGCAGAGATCAGATGAGTCTTTCAGGACTGGAGTGGACACTGAATACACTAGCCTAGCTATCGATTTCCCTATTAAATCAGCAGCAACTACACTCTCCCTCCTCTCACTAAGACTGCAAATTCCGAATGAATCTAAAATGGATGCTGTTCAGGAGATGGGAGGGTCTGGGAGGGAGGGCATGCTGCTGATTGGCTGGAATGTGTCTGCTGACTGTGAGGTACAGGGTCAAAGTTTGCTCAATGATAATGTATAGGGGGCGGACCGAACATCGCATGTGTTCGCCCGCTGCGGCGAACGCGAACAAGCTATGTTCAACGGGAACTGTTCGCGGGTGGATAATTCGGGCCATCTCTACCCCTGGATTGAGATCTTCCAATCATACGCTCATATGGTAATGATCCTATGAGATCATATTTACCCATAATGCAACTATGGAGGACGGTGTAGTGATATCCATCTGTCTCCGGATGGCACTGTTGTGCAAGCTATTAGCTCCATACTATAAAGAGTTAACTATGGTACTCTTGTATTATATACATTTGATCCTCGTCGTCGTAAATTAGAGATAAGGATTAGTTTAGACATTAAAACAACTAAAGACGGACTTCTAGGCGTCTCTCTGAATGTTTCTCACACCGTTGACCATAATGATATGAATGGGCCTTGTTCTCTTCAGACGGACATGTCTGGAGAATCCAGTGTACTCCCAACAGATAAGACCACATCTGTGGCAATAACTTTTTAAAATACAATGTTCTTTGTATTTAGTATTCAGTAAACTTTTACAAAGACTGAACTCTGTGTGACTTCAAATCTTGGCCTGTTCCAGCCGTGTATCAAAACTTTGGTTCAGCCTGTCTCTTAAAGACAATGAGCATGTATTTTGGACTATAATATGATCAGGTATCATATACACTCATGAAAATGCCCGACAGCGGGTGAATTCAATAGAGTCCACAACAACAAAGAAGACAGGCGTCGTAGCAACCCGCAAGTGAGATCCAAGCTAGGTGAGGCAGGTACTCTCTCTCCATTATTGCAGGCCACGGGTTTGGTCGATGTGTGGAGATATTAGCACCCTATGGAGAGAGAGTACACACACTTTTCCCACTCGCAGATGTCATGGTCGCGGTTGGATCATTTTCTGTTATCCCCGCACTTGTTTGGTAGAACAAAATCTACAAAGATTTCAGACATGGTTCTGTCGGATCACTCTCCAGTGGCGCTATTGAAAGATGTTCCACATGGGTCGGATTTCATCTGGAGATTCCCCCACGATCTCCTAGTAGATGAAGATTTTATAGATAGACTCAGAGGCGTGGTGGGAATTCTCCCAAGACAACAAAGAACATATCTCTAACCACGTCCTATTTTGGGATACGGCGAAGGTTGTACTACGGGGTCAGTTAATGGCTTATATGGTGGGGGAAAAAAGAGAGCCTAGGAAAAAATTTGATGAGGCCACTAAAAAACTTAATCTGTGTATACCGCTTTTCTGAGTCATCCCACAGAATCCAATAAACTACAGTGGGTAAAGGCCAAACACGCGTATGACTATGAACTCGAACAGGCATCAAAGTGGTTTGGAGACCGTAAAAAAGCTGACCTGTTTCAGCGTGGAGGTTACTCTCCAATCTCACTAAGCCCCATGCTGCACGACCACCTACCCACTCTTTAAAAGATGAGAGTGGCGGCCTCTCTACCAAGCCAGAAGACATAGTAAAAATAATGGGGAGGTCCTATCAATCCCTCTGTACCCGTGACCCCTTTGCGAGGGACAGGGCAGACGAGCTTTTGAGTAAGGTATCCTTGCCATTGGTATTAGAAGAAGCCCAAGAGGAAGAGCTAAAAAGGACAAATAAATCTCTCACAAATGGTAAGGCCCCAGGACCTGATGTCTTTCCCGCCGAGTTTTACAAAGCTCTGGCAGGAGAAGTGGCCCCCACTCTAACCCTATTATATAATGCTATTCTGAAAGGCAGTGGTCTGCCACCATCGGGACATCTGGCGTATATAACACTAATCCCTAAGCCTGATAGGGACTTGACTCAACCAGGGTCCTACAGACCCATATCACTTATGAGCCAAGACATCAAACTTATCTCGAAAATAATAGCTAACAGGTTAGCCTCTATATTACCAGACATAATAGGAGACCATCAAGTAGGTTTTATGAAGGGACAGTCGGGGATAACAAATATACATAAAGTCCTCACGGTACAAGACGGAATATGAGGGGGGCGTCAAGAGGGAAATCCGGCTTTTTTGGTGGTAGACGCCGAAGAAAGCCTTTGACAATGTTCGTTGGGAATGGCTTAAGTTGGTTTTAGATGCTATAGGCTTTTCGGGGGAATTACGCAACTGTTTGAATGCCCTTTATTCTAAACGCCAAGCGAAAGTATATATACCCGGCTTCTTATCTGATACAATTTCCCTAGAGAAAGGCACATGACAGGGGTGCCGCTTATCTCCTCTGCTATTCAACCTGGCCCTGGAACCCCTTGTCCTATACCTGAAGCATTCTGACCTGTATAGGGGCATTGTAGTAGGGGGACTGGAAACCAAAGTAACCTGTTTTGCTGAAGACCTGTTGTTCAATCTAGGTTCCCCTAGGCATAGAGGAACTAAGCAACAAATTTGAGATACAAAATCCTCATGTTTTTTCCTATCATCAGATAAAGCACTACTGCAAAGCAAAGTTGTGGGTTATAACTAGGGAAGCTAAATCAAATGCTTTTGACTCCCTTTTAACCTTAAAAACTAAGTGTTCGGTTTCTGAACTATACTCCTCTCTGAGGGATAAGATACTGACAGGTACAGTTCAGAATATATACAAGGGATGGGGTCGCCAGTTAAATGACGAGGAAGTAGGGGCAGAGTTTGTATCGGGTTGGACAGACTTCAGAAAACATATTATGTCGGAAACTTGGAGGGAATCCCAATTAAAAATCTTACATCGAGCAATTTATGCTTTTATTATTCCACCTTCGACCTATATGCCTGACAGGTTGACGAAATGCCCGAAATGTTCCGATGCCAGGACAAACCTATATCATGGTCCATGGGAGTGTCAAAGCCTGAAATCCTTATGGGAGGAAGTTCGTCTAGTGATAAAAAATTCATGTACTCGAGTGAAGTAGCTTTATTTCAAGTAATTAGAGGAGGGGATGGTTCCACTGCGGGTCAAGAGGTGCATCTCCCCTCAGTAGCTCATGTTGTTTTAATGGCAGCGAAAAAATGCATTCTAACAAATTGGCTGCAACCAGCACAGCCAGATATTGGACAGGTGCTAGGGGTGGTAAAAAAAAGTCATGTGGAACGAGTATCTCTTGACAAAAAGAGAAAAAGAAACTCAGACAAAACGCTTTTTTACTAAGTGGAAACACTTTATTGTAAAATATTGCGCTGGTGAAGAGAGGTTTAGAGTGGTTCGCCCTTTCACACTTACAAAATGGTACACTTTCGAGAACCTTGAAGGTACACTTGGAAAACTTAAGATACTGCCATTAGACCATAAGATGGAGGAGTCCTGGCTGTGAGGCGACTTTTGGACAGATATGAGCTCAAGCTGAATACCTGTATTTGTCGAGTTAGTTGACTATGTTTATTGGGGAGGGGGATCTTGCTGTATTCATGCACTTTTACATATCATTGTATAATGTATCGTATACAGCACCTTTTTGTTGTATCTGGAAAATGCAAATAAAATTTGTGTAAAAAAGGATGTGACGGGGAAAACCTGAGATCAGCTATTGTTGTGTTTGGGTGGTCTCCAAGGCATTGCTCCCGGTTAGCCAGAATCCTACTCCACACTGATGAGGGGCAACACCCTGAAAAAGCTGTCTGTGGATGGATAACTGGCTTAGGTTTTCCCCGTCACATCCTTAAATCTTGTAAAAAAGCGGGATCTTGACATAGGGGCCACTTAATATGGTGGATTTGGTGATCTCTGTAATGGAAACACACATTTGCACCGGTTTTCCTTCCTATGAGGGATATCTGGCTTTCATTGTGTTGTAGACCCAATACTGGGGCTCCACATTTATTTTGCATAATTCTGAGAAAATGGCTGCAACCGTCGATACCAGAGCAGGAAGAAGTCATGGGAACAATGAAATACGTACTATATATGGAGAGGCTAGAGATTGAGAGACACAAAGAGAAGACCGTAGGCAGGTTTATTAAAAAATGAATTTTTTAAATTTCAGATGCCCTTTCAGACAATGAAATACAGAAGTTAATGAAGCCGTTCAAGCAGACAAAATGGTACTTAATGTCTCAGCTGAAAGGAACCTTGGGAAGGTTGGCGGTTTGATAGTTGCATCAGCGAGGGACAGACGAGGAGATCGCCTCATAAGACCTAGTGACACAGAAGAGATGTAATGAACTCCGATCTTACACAGTCAGAATCACCATTGAGTTTAGGAGGTTAGAGGGAGTTGGAATTTGGGAATGTTCCATAGGGGGAGGGAATTTTTTGAAGATTAAAATGCAAACCTAAAAAGATATTAATCAGGATACCATACTGTTCAGCTGTAATACATGATATGCTGTCTTACTTCCAGCATAATGCTGTTGTTCATGCCATATCTGTAACTGACTTACCTATTGTAACATGCATCCTGATAAATAAAAAAGATGTTTAAAAAGACAAAAAAACAAAACATATATACTCATTGATTCATCCTATAATAATTTTGCACTCAGCATCATGCTTACTACACCACTAGATGCATGCTTTAATGGATCTAGTTTTTAAAATGGGATCATTTATAAGGGTTTTCTATCATTTTGCAGCTCAACACCATTACATTGTACATAGTACATTACATTGTACATAGGGCCTAAACATTTTCAAGCATATTTTGTGTTCTGAAAACCAGTGGGTGCTCCTTTATGTTTGGGCTCTGCCGTGTGTCAAAACATAAGATTAGGGCCACAATGGTGGTATTTCTGAAGACAGGAGAAATAGGGTGATACATTTTGGGGTGTACTTCTTCATTTTCATGTGCTCTGCAGAAAAAAATCTGTCTTTAAATTGACACTTTTGTGCAAGAAATGAAAAATATATTTATTTTGCCTGCTTAGCATTAATTTCTACAAAATACTAGGGGGTCTAAAAGCTCACTACACCCCCAGATGAATACCTAAGGGGGTCTAGTTTTCAAAATGGGGTCAGTTATGGGGGTTTTCTATTGTTTTGGCAGCTCAACGCCATTACAAGTGTGCAATGGGGCCTAAAACATTTTCAAGTAGATTTTGTGTTCTGAAAGCCACTGGGTGCTCCTTTATGTTTGGGCCCTGCTGTTTGTCAAGTCATAAGATTAGGGCCACAATAAGGATATTTATGAAGACAGGAAAATGGGGTGATACATTTTGAGGTGTACTTCTTCATTTTCATGTGCTCTGTAGAAAAAAAATCTGTCTTTAAATTGACACTTTTGTGTAAAAAATATTTTTTTTCCATCTGCTTAGCATTAATTTCTACAAAAAACACTTTTGTGTAAAAAATTAAAAGAACTAAGAGTTAAAAACTCATTACACCCGTAGATGAATACATTAAGGGGCCTAGTTTTCAAAATAGGGTCACTTTTGGGGGGGTTCTATTATTTTGACACTTAAGCCTCTGCAAACTTGGCTTGTTGCAAGAAAAAATATGTACTTCAAAAATTTTAAAATTTATGTTAAGTTTTTTGTAAGTGCAGCCAAAATAAAGTAAAGATGTGGAATCTGGCTCGTAATAAGTGATGGAAATAACTGACCAAATAACTGAACTGTGAACTCAGCCTTAGAGGTCAATGCTAGCGTCAGGTCTAATTTATCGGCATATAATTTACTGCGCAGTGGCCCAAGATTCAAGTAGTGGCCCCATGACAATGGCGAGGGTGTCAGAAGTAAGGTAGTGTTTCTATCACAGTTTTTTTTTTCCATTCATCTGATCCATCAGAAGAACACCCCAAAAAAGCGGATCCTGTTTTTTGAGCATCTGTCTTTAAACCGTCAGTATTTGGTCAGCATTTGATCAGTATTTGTAAGGCAAAAACAGGAGTAGGTCTAAAATTGAGATGACACATGGTGGAACTATTTCCATGTCTTCTGTGTTTTGGACCTACTCCTGCTTCTGGCTTCCAATTCATCATCAAATCCTGATGCAAAATACCGAGGCCTTATGGATGAACATAACAGAGTGGTGAGGATGGCAACAGCATGAAAAGTCACAATAGTGGCTCCAGAATAGAGTGGGGAGGGGGTGGGGCCAACAGCGGTGGCAGTAACAGCACAAGATGGTGTCAGATGACAGTAGGCGTGTGGCATCAGATGGGTGGCAGCATCAGAATAGTGGCAGCAGCATGTGGCCAGAAGTAACGGACCATTTGTTTTCACAGTGTTCTGGTGTGGCAGCACACTACAGTCAGGTCATAATTGCCAAAATGATCTAGTCTGTTGCATCAGGCACCGGTATCTGGAAATCCTGGTTGATCCAACCCTGATTCATTCTTTATAAAGGTTAGTCTCTCAACATTTTATGTTGAAAGACGAGTTCTCTTTGGGGTAACCATGCCACCTGCCACAGTAAACACCCGCTCTGATGCCACACTACTGTCTGGGCAGGAAAGCTTGCCCTGTGCAAACTCGGCCAGTTGCGGCCACAATTCAAGATTGGCTGCCCAGTAGTCCAGGGGATCTTGAATCTAGTCATAGGTTTCCTCTGCTCATACAGTCGGTCCAAAATGTGGAGTTCCAACATGTGGAAATGTCACATATAAGGTGATGTAGGGGAACATCATTCTGTCTTTGCAGGTGAAGGAGAGCATGATTTGCAAGGTAAGATTGGCGGAAGTGAATGCACAGTTTCCTGGACGATTTCAAGATGTCTTACAGTTGAGTGGAAGGCTTCAGGAACCGGGTGACCTGTTCTTCAAGTTATTGGTGTCCATGGTTCCTATCTCCAGTTGGCCAGGAGAGAGCCAGGATTAAATGTTTTGGTTGATGACACAAAGCAGTTCCTCTCAGTTGTGACTCCGGTTGCCCAGGCTGAGCAGGTGCAAAACCGCGTGACAAAGCCATGCTTTGCATAGGAGGTATGCTGGAGGACCACTCTGAACTGTGCCTACAGTGAAGGCTGAGGACAATTTGGAGGATGATGATGCAGAGGAGGACATTGGCACAGAAATCTTATGATTACTACGTGGAGACGGTATTGCCATTACCTGGCCAAGTTGCTGGTGTGCCTGGGCCAAAACCACATTTACCCAGTGGACTGTAAAAGACATATATTGTCCTTGACCATAGTTACAGCTACACACTTTTACCCTGGCATGAACTGTTCCAGACACCAACAGGCTCAAGGACTGGCTTCGAACTCTCCACCTTGGCTGGGCACAAGCCATCAAGTGCAGAGTCAATGCCATGGAAAGGGAGGGACTGTAGTACCAGCAACTTGGCCAGGTGCAAGTTCAGCTTCTGCACCATTGGATGAGTGCACGCATACTGTCGTCTCTTTGCAATCGCCTCAGTGATCGATTGCTGGCGAAACATATCACAAGGAGGAGCATCAGGAGCAATAGACGAAGGGAAGGAATCTTCCTTTTGCTGAGGAGCCTTGACTGCTGTAGAAGGGTGTTCGGGCCGCTGGAAGATGCAGCGGTTGCTGCGTCAGACTGTACAATGACATTAATGCCACTGTTTTTCCCAGGCCACTTTATTGTGATGCTACATGTCACACAAGGCCGTGATGCCAACATTTGCACATTGACCGCACTTCAACTTCTGCCCTCATATCTTGCATACTGCCGCACTAATGTACTCCAGCGACTTGATAAAAAACTTCCACACTGCAAAGTACGGCATTTTACTTGATAAATATAGGTAACAGTCCAGCTCACCTGCAGTCACTATCAACATCCAAATTTCATCGGTGAACGGAATATATGGTGAGACCTTGAAGCTTGCAGCAAATATACGAAAGATTCCAGCACCAAAAATTCTAGTGTGTCGACTTCTTTTATTTCCAGCAATAAACATTACAGTGACAGTAAAAATGCAAATCAGTAGCAGGTGATATGGTTCTCAGGGCTGATAGTCAGGGCCGGGCCGACACAGAGGCTGGGTAGGCTCCAGCCTCAGGACGCTCCAGCCTCAGGGCGCAGCAGGGGCCGGAGACCGGAGTCAAACACTTTAATTTATAAGTCCCCCAGGCCAGACTAGTGGTAAGCCGGCGAGCGCTTGCTGCTAGCTGCTGCAGGCGCAGCCGGCTGCCGCTTGAGTTGTGCGAGTGAGTGCGGAGTGCGGAGTGCAGTTAAAAGACAGGACCCAGGAGGGAGCTGGCAGCGGCCGGGAGAACGGTGGGCGGGCCCAGAGCGTGAGCGACCATGATGCGTCACGCTGTGCCAGGCAGAGCCCGCCCACTGACTGAGTTCTTCTCCCGACTCCCGCGCCTGCTGCCTTCTCCAACTCCTCCCTCAGCTCAGGCAGCCTGCCCATCTGCCCTGGTGTGGACTGTAGTCTGCGGAGGTGCAGACCATGCAGAGCTCAGCCACGCTACAGCAGAGGTAGGAGGAGAGGAGGGGGACAAGTTACAACATGGGAGGGGGAGAGAATAAAGAGCATGACAACATGGGGGGGGGGTCAGAAGAAAGAGAATGACAACATGGGGGGGGGGAGAAAGAGCATGAAAAGATGGGGGAGAATGACAGGGGGCAGAAAGAGCATGACAAGAAGAGGGGATTATGACAAGAGGGGGGGAGAATGACAAGAGGGGAGAGCATGACAAATTACTATGTGGGGGCACTGCTGTGTGGTTGTGGGGGGCAGTGTGGCGGACATTACTGTGTGGGGAGCAGTGTGGCGGACATTACTGTGTGGGGAGCAGTGTGGCGGACATTACTGTGTGGGGAGCAGTGTGGCGGACATTACTGTGTGGGGGGCAGTGTGGCGGACATTACTGTGTGGGGGACAGTGTGGCGGACATTACTGTGTGGGGGGCAGTGTGGCGGACATTACTGTGTGGGGAGCAGTGTGGCGGACATTACTGTGTGGGGAGCAGTGTGGCGGACATTACTGTGTGGGGCAGTGTGGGGGGTAGTGTGGCGGACATTACTGTGTGGGGGGCAGTGTTGGCCGGACATTACTGTGTGGGGGGTAGTGTGGCGGACATTACTGTGTGGGGGGCAGTGTGGCGGACATTACTGTGTGGGGGGCAATGTGGCGGACATTACTGTGTGGGGGGCAGTGTGGCGGACATTACTGTGTGGGGGACACTACAGTGTGGGGTGGCATTATACAAAAGCTCTGCAGATGCAACTCCCATGTATTGGGTCACCACAATTTTGGTGGTCATTCACTAAATGAACCCTGTTATGGGGAGAATCTGTGGATGACACATATTTGTCATCCACAGACACCCCCCCACCCCCCCAAAACAGGGTTAATTTACTGAATGACCACCAATAAAAGATGACACAGGTGGGGGTCACATATGCTATTTCATAATGACAGCAGTGCTCGTGCAGTGTGTCTGTATTCTACTACACCCCCCACCGATTCCCCAATAACAGTGTCATCCATCACAGATCCCCCATAGCAGTGTCATCCTCAAGTTGGAAGGGGGGGGGGGGGCGCACTTGGGCAGCTCAGCCTCTGTTGGTGGTGGACCTTGTCCCAGCCCTGCTGATAGTCATCACCCGATCCATACAATAAAGGCCATACCCGTTGGAGAATTTCTCAGTGCGAGAAGGAACTGTAGTGAGGATGAGTTGTTTCGAAGCGAAGCTGAAATTATTATCATGAGATTTAAAGCTAGAGGCTATCCTTTTTGGATGATTAATAGAGCACATAATATAGGGCTAAATAAAAATTTGTTGTTTAGGGACATCAAAAGTAGAAATGGAACCAAAAAAGAGGTTAATGATAACAAAAAGTTACCTACACTTGTCATCACTTCTCCCAGATCCAACAGGCTTTCTCTAGGTGCATTTCTTTGTTGTATGAGGATGAGTTATTGTATGATATGTTTAGAGATGGACACAGGGTGGTGTCAAGATGACCTCCGTCTCTTGCGACCTCCCTGTCTCCCTCTCTCTTCATTAGTGCACCTAAACAGACTCGGAGCAAAACCTGGATGAGATATGTTGGGTTCACACGGTGCGGCAGCCATCCATGCAGAGCTTGCTGATATGTGATCCTGAAGAAAACGTTTCAGGATTCTTCGGGCACAAGACAGTTTTCCATCAAGTCTTACATTAACTGTAATTCCACAGCAGTGGTTTATGTCATAGAATGTCGAGAATGTAAATTATTATATGTTGGATGCACAGTCAGAAAATTCAAATCCAGACTATTGTAACATCTGAATTATGTTACAGATCATGCTTATGTTAATATCTCGAATGCAGCTAAACATTTTATCATGAAGCATAATAGAAATGTATCCACCTTTACAGCTTATGCCATTGAACGAGTTTTTACCCCTATGAGGGGAGAATATTTAAAGAAGCAGGTCTCCCAGCCAGAAGCCTTTTGGATACTAAGGTTAAACACAAGATTTCCAACTGGCCTGAATTTAAGGAAAGAATTAGTGTATATATATATTGAATTTCCCCTTTGCTTTGCATAGCCTATATGTTTTCCTATTTTTAGAAGTTCACTATGTATGTATTTAGTTGGCATGAGTTCAGACACTATGTATATCAGCGGTTCCTCTTCTGTTATTGAGAGTGATGATTTTGAGGAATGTCCAATGTAATATCTATATGAGTCTGGCATGTATGCTTAAAATTGAGTTTCACATAATGTTTTTAGACTTACCAAGTAGAGTTAATGGAGTTACTCACGCCCGACCTGCTCACTAAGTATTTACACCTGGATCGTCCCCCCTCCTCCTAACTCTGATGGAGGGGTAGAATAATGCCATATATACAGCAGTCATGAGTAAGAACATTTTTTGTTCGAAAGGCGTAGACTGAAGAGGCATACAGAGGATTCGTTTTTATTGTCACTGTAATTGCTGGAAATAAAATAAATCGACACTCAAGAATTTTTAGTGCTGGAATCCTTCGTATAATTGCTACGGCATTTTACTCCCACAACTCCATGCTGACTGCCTGCCCCTGCTTTTATAAACCCGTGCATCGCTAGTTGCTTCCTGACAGGTAGGCTCCCGAGTAATAGACCGTCTACCTGGGCACGTTTTGCCCCAGATCTCCCACAGTTTCCACCCTGCTGGCTCATCGGCATGCTGCCAGCCTGCTGCTGCCATCTTCACCCCCTGTGGATGATGATGATGCCCCCTCTTTACCCGGATCCTATGTGCGATCGTCTACATCATTATCCATTACTGTCTGCTCATCACTTTTCGCTAGTTGCATGCCTAAATGAGGATGCAAAGGACTTCTCACCCAAGTCTGTGCTGGCCTGTAGCTGCTGAGTGTCCTCAATAAGCTTGTCCTCGCTGAAAAGCGCAGCAGAGCCGGCAGCATGCATTACTTCCCAAGAAGAAGGAGCAGCTAAAGAACGAGGCAGTTACGGGCACAGAGGTTGTTTCTGGGCCATGCCAACTAAGTGTGGTATCAGAGCAACCCAGCGATTCCTAGCTATGTGTGTCTGACGTCACTTGAGATGATCTTGAAGAGGGAGTCAACAATTCCAATACAGCTGGATTGTTGGTCAAAACATGACCACTGGATGACAGTGGCAGCTCTGGACTGTTGTTGCGGCTGCTGCTACCAACAACCCCTCTTCTGCTACTACTTGTACCAGCAACAGCAATGTAACTAAGTATGACTGGTGTAGCAGTTGAACTAGATGAACACTCCCATATATTAGACGCACAGTAAGTCTATGTATAACAGAACAGATTAATTATTAATGGCGCAGCAAGTGAACTAGATAAACACGCCTATATTAGAAGGCCTGTTGACAATGAGTCTGGTGCCCAGTAAGAGTAAGTCTACGTATAACAGAACCGATTAAGTCTTAATGGCTCAACAAGAGAACTAGATAAACACGCCTATATTAGAAGGCCTGTTGACAATGAGTCTGATGCACAGTAAGAGTAAGTCTATGTATAAAAGAACCGATTAAGTCTTAATGACGCAGCAAGTGAACTAGATAAACGCATCTATATATTAGACCGCCTGTTGACAATGAGACTCACGCACGGTAATTCTATGTATAACAGAAGAGATTAAGTATTAATAGTGCAGCAAGTGAACTAGATAAACATGCCTATATATTAGACGGCCTGCTGACAATGAGTCTGATGCTCAATCTGTTAAAACAGAATAGATTAAGAATGAATGGTGCAAAAGATGAACAAGATGCACAAGACGATTACATTGAGCCTGAACTGTTCCTGTAGTCTCTTTAGACTCTCCCTACAGTGTCTAAAAACTCTCCCTACACTGTCCCTGTACTCACCCTATATAATATTACAATTACATGCTTTCTAAAACCCTGGGGAGATGTATCAAACTGGTATAAAGTAAAACGCATAGCAACCAATCAGATTCCACCTTTCATTTTTCACAGCTCCTTTGAAGCCGTACATATACTGTGCATTTTTGTTTACGCCTTAAAGGCCATCTGTCAACACATAACAGTACGTAAAACTGTTATCTGCGGTAGATCACCTACGGTATAATTTGCATACCGCAAAAATTATTTACTCCGGATTGCCGGCACATACTGTATGGCATTGCCACAGAAATCATGATACTCTGTGGACAAGCGCGGATCTACATTGGCTGACATTTTTACCTATTGGTATGTGTTGACAGATGCCTTTTTAATGTGTTATCAGGGAGAGGGAGTGAGAACTGGTCACTAGTAGTGATGAGCGGCATAGGCAATATTTAAATTTGCAATATTTTTGTAAATTTTTGGCCAAATATTCGCCATAAATTCGAGAATTGGTGATCTCTAGTCATTATTTACTTGATTGCAAAAATCGGCAATGTAATATATTCGCAATAAACATCCGCGATTAGAATATTCGCGATAAACACTAAGGGGTAGGCAACTTTCCTATTGGTTGCTAGGGATGTTGCTAAGTGCTGATATTCGGGATTAGAAAATTCGCAATCAACACTATTCGCGAATACGAATATATAGCACTATATTCTAAATATTCGCAAATTCTCGAAGTGGCGATATTCACAATTAAAATTCGTGATTCGAATATTCGCGCTCAACACTAGTCACTAGCAGGTAAATTTGCTGGCAGGCATCAGCTCATCTTCTGGCAAAGTTTTTTTCTTGGAAAAATTTTTTTTCACAGATGTGTTAGTGAAGAAATACTGCACCACAGCATCTAGTTCAAAAGTCATGTATCATCAAAAGTTTACCAAATGCGTGTTATTCTGTGAAAAAGGCGTTCAATAATTCGACCACATTTCACATCCATTTTATGCAAATTAGTGAAGGCATACTGCATTACAGTGTCTATTTGAAACAAAAACTGTCCTGTTTTATCACTTTTTCACTGCAAAAATATTGCAAGGGTTTTAGTGAATGCGTGTTATTCTGTAAAAAAAAGGATTCAATAATTCTACTGCATTTCACTTCCGTAACACAAATTACATTAATAAAGGCATACTGCATCATAGCATCTAGTAGATTAGATGTTTATCATCACTGCTCAAAAATTGCATTGTCACACTTGAGTTTTAGTGAAGCACCAGTTTTACTGCATTAGAGAATGTATTTCAAACATGTTACACTGGAAACATAGCATTTATTACCATTGTAAATTTGTACAATGTGTTTGTGGAAGGGGAGGGATTTAGGACCTTTATTTTACCTCTGTCTTTAAATTTCAGAAACATCAGCTTTTGGACTGCCATGAAGAGGAAGTTCAGGGGGAGGTGAGGGAGCCCATGCATAGCTGTGTTAGTGGTGGTGGTAGTAATGGCAGCTGTAGCCACGGAGGTGGCTGTAGGGGCTCTGGTAGGTTACCTTGGCTCTATTGCAGCACACAATGTGTTATCACCGGTTACTGTGGGAAAATAGAAGTGTCAACAGCTAGTGAGTGTCCTTCTCCTGGTCTCCTTTGTGGCAGTCAGGCCTCATCCATATACAATACAGTCTCCTTGTCATCCTCATCATCACTTACTGCTTCTCACACTCAGACTACTCCTCCTTTACCCCGTTGTTAGCCATCGATAACAGAATGTGTGGCCAGGAAAAAAACACGCACAGAAACAAAGCCAATACCTATTGACACATCCATGTTTGTGTCAGTCTGGTTCCCATGATATATGTAGGTGATTACAATATTAGAGTGAAAGGATAAGTTTATTTGGGAAAACTGTACAATTGAAAAAAGGTTCTAGTACCCACCTCTTGGTATGGTTGGGCATAGTGGCATACTGGTGTCCACAGATGTTATAGATGGGCCTGTAGATCTTGCACCCTAATAGGTTGCTGAAGCGGGGGTCCCAGCTGGTCTCTTAAAATGTTTGATTGTCGATAAATATGGTGGTACTTTTTGAGGGTTTCATTCTAATAGTTTGGCTTCACATGGTCATCTCCTGATTGTTGCAGAACTCACAGGTAACTGAAGATCTTCTTTAATTTCCCTGGAGCTCATCATTGGATGCTTCTTTGTCCTTCTTGTTAGGTCTCATGCACACGACGGTTCTGTGTTTTGTGTTCTGCAATTGCGGATCCACAAAACACAGATGACACGTGTGTGTTCCGCAACTTGCAGAATGGAATGGGCGCCCATGATAGAAATGCCTATTCTTGTCCACAAAACGGACAAGAATAGAACATGTTCTATTTTTTTTTTTGCGGGGCCAAGGAACAATGAAATGAATGGGTCCACATCTGAGTCGCATTTTTTGCAGCTCGGATGCGGACCCATTCACTTCAATGCTCCGTTGCTCCGTTTCATGGGCCCGCAAAAAACAAACAAACAATGTTCGTGTGCGTGAGCCTTATTCTAGGAACTACACAGATGGTAGTGTTTATTTTCCCCCTGCTTCACGCTGCTAGCTGTGTGGGAGGAGCGCTGAAAGACCGGAATCAGTCTCCTGCACAGCCAGCATCGCGATGTGTGTGTGGGAGTGCATAATGCTACTGGATGTGCCGATCATCAGGGAAACAGTTTTTTTTCTAATGGAGCTGGAGAGGGCACTAGAGACGAAAGGGGGGCACAGGGAGGACAGAACCACTGTGAGACAAAAGTGTGAATAACTACTGTGAGGGGGCACAAAGGTTGGCATAACTACTGTAAAGGGGCACAAGGTGGACATAACTACTGTGAAAGGACACAAAGGTGGGCATGAGTCACAATGCGGGCATTAACCACTTCAGCCCCCCTAGCTTAAACACCCTTAATGACCAGGCCACTTTTTACAATTCCGCACTACACTACTTTCACCGTTTATTGCTCCGTCATACAACTTACCACCCAAATGAATTTTACCTCCTTTTCTTCTCAGTAATAGAGCTTTCATTTGGTGGTATTTCATTGCTGCTGACATTTTTACTTTTTTTGCTATTAATCAAAAATGACCGAAATTTTTGCAAAAAAATGTCATTTTTCACTTTCTGTTGTAAAATTTTTAAAAAAAAACTACATTTCTATATAAATTTTTCTCTAAATTTATTGTTCTACATGTCTTTCACGGATGCAAATGAAGGTTTCACCTCTCAAATAAATGCAATCACGGATATTTGGGGGAGAGATGTGTGTTAGTAAAAACTAATCTTTATTGGTATGCTTTAAAATAATGGAGGGCGCGTGAATAAAGTAATTAAGCTATACCCTTTATCCGCAGAGGAACCAAGCATTATAAGTCATACGGAAATAAAGGTAGCAGCTATGCAAAAGGACCAGAGACTGATTGTGAAGGCATATAACCTCATAAGGCGATCCAACAGTGTAATGCAACCACCTCCAAATGTGGGGTGCAAAGCTGGAACAATGCCAGATGAGGCAAATTGTCTTCTAGTCGTTGTCAGCTCTAGTTACCAATCTCTTCTGCATAAGTGAAGGAGCACCACTGCCTGGTCAGTCGCTATGTAAATGCGGCTATACACAAGGCAACAGTGTAACACACCAAGGGAGGCAACCCCTGGGCACAGCCTGGCGTCCCTCCTAACGAGGGATCTTACAGCCTTGCTAATCAGCCCAACGGGAAACCTCACTGCAGAACGAGATCTCCAGCTCAGGAAAACAAGAGCACTACAAGATAGTTAGTGCTCTGGATGAGGCATACATGGATTGTCGGAGTCAGAGCGCATATAGTGGCTCGACGCGTTTCATCGAGATCATCAGGAGCATATTCATGCGCCTCAGACTAATATGTATCCAACATTCAATGAAGTTATCGCTGGAGCCGCTGTTCCACAACGTGGATACAGCCTGCCGGCGCTAGTGTGGCCGTGAGGCCGCGATTAACAGCGCCACTATATACACAAAGTACCGCCCTCAAAAAAGGCGTGCTGACTGCCCGTCCAATGAGGGAGTTCATGGGCGGGTCAATAAGACCAGCCCCCCTACAAGGGACAACGAGGCAAGTATACAATGCCGGTAGCGGGGCATTACAAGGCGGGTTATTCCTAGAAGGATTAACAGCAATCAGGGCAAAATACAGCAGTAGCGAAGTAACTGGGCCCCTAAAACGGGAATCAGAATATTAATCACCAAGATCACGTCGATAGTATGGTAGTGTGAAGAGGCATATAACTAGTAACTAGTGGTAAAATCATTCCGATGCTCTCACAACAAAGTCGCATCAAAGCGGAGATATATGAGAACATCAGATGACCACCAGTTAGACAAGTTAATTTATCCCAGGCATCTAATAAGCAACCAGGTCCAGTTCATAAATGGCATGATATGGTATATCGTGCCAAAGGACAGTTACTATACCAAGGGGCTCTCATCCACTATATGAAGCTGGTAAAAGAGATGTAATCGTTAAGACCATCAGGTTTGAGAGTCTTGAGTTTAAAAGTCCACTGGGCTTCTTTTTGCAGGACAAGCTGGTCCAGATCACCACCCCTCGGGGACCCCCGAATTAATTCAATCCCCTGGAAGTGGATAGCGGTAGGGTTACCCCCATGGCTAAGGTTCACGTGTCGTGCAACGGGGGTATCGGCGGAGTTGCGTACATCATTCAGATGCTCACCTATACGGCGGCGCAGCTCTCTCGTGGTTTTACCCACATATTGTAATCCACAATCACAAGTCATGAGGTACACCACGCCAGTACTCCTACAATTGATGAACGAGCGTATATTGTACCTCCTAGCCGTCACTGAGCTAGTGAAGGTAGAACCCGTAAGGATGGAATCTACTTAAGGGCACATATCGATGCGGCAGATGTGTGGCATGCTATTCCATCCTTACGGGTTCTACCTTCACTAGCTCAGTGACGGCTAGGAGGTACAATATACGCTCGTTCATCAATTGTAGGAGTACTGGCGTGGTGTACCTCATGACTTGTGATTGTGGATTACAATATGTGGGTAAAACCACGAGAGAGCTGCGCCGCCGTATAGGTGAGCATCTGAATGATGTACGCAACTCCGCCGATACCCCCGTTGCACGACACGTGAACCTTAGCCATGGGGGTAACCCTACCGCTATCCACTTCCAGGGGATTGAATTAATTCGGGGGTCCCCGAGGGGTGGTGATCTGGACCAGCTTGTCCTGCAAAAAGAAGCCCAGTGGACTTTTAAACTCAAGACTCTCAAACCTGATGGTCTTAACGATTACATCTCTTTTACCAGCTTCATATAGTGGATGAGAGCCCCTTGGTATAGTAACTGTCCTTTGGCACGATATACCATATCATGCCATTTATGAACTGGACCTGGTTGCTTATTAGATGCCTGGGATAAATTAACTTGTCTAACTGGTGGTCATCTGATGTTCTCATATATCTCGCTTTGATGCGACTTTGTTGTGAGAGCATCGGAATGATTTTACCACTAGTTACTAGTTATATGCCTCTTCACACTACCATACTATCGACGTGATCTTGGTGATTAATATTCTGATTCCCGTTTTAGGGGCCCAGTTACTTCGCTACTGCTGTATTTTGCCCTGATTGCTGTTAATCCTTCTAGGAATAACCCGCCTTGTAATGCCCGCTACCGGCATTGTATACTTGCCTCGTTGTCCCTTGTAGGGGGCTGGTCTTATTGACCCGCCCATGAACTCCCTCATTGGACGGGCAGTCAGCACGCCTTTTGAGGGCGGTACTTTGTGTATATAGTGGCGCTAGCATCGCGCCTCACGGCCACACTAGCGCCGGCAGGCTGTATCCACGTTGTGGAACAGCGGCTCCAGCGATAACTTCATTGAATGTTGGATACATTAGTCTGAGGCGCATGAATATGCTCCTGATGATCTCGATGAAACGCGTCGAGCCACTATATGCGCTCTGACTCGACAATCCATGTATGCCTCATCCAGAGCACTAACTATCTTGTAGTGCTCTTGTTTTCCTGAGCTGGAGATCTCGTTCTGCAGTGAGGTTTCCCAAGGCTGATTAGCAGGCTGTAAGATCCTCGTTAGAGGGACGCCAGGCTGTGCCCAGGGTTGCCTCCCTGGTGTGTTACACTGTTGCCTTGTGTATAGCCGCATTTACATAGCGACTGACCAGGCAGTGGTGCTCCTTCACTTATGCAGAAGAGATTGGTAACTAGAGCTGACAACGACTAGAAGACAATTTGCTTCATCTGGCATTGTTCCAGCTTTGCACCCCACATTTGAGGTGGTTGCATTACACTGTTGGATCGCCTATGAGTGTTATATGCCTTCAATCAGTCTCTGGTCCTTTGCATAGCTGCTACCTTTATTTCCGTATGACTTATAATGCTTGGTTCCTCTGCGGATAAAGGGTATAGCTTAATTACTTTATTCACGCGCCCTCCATTATTTTAAAGCATACCAATAAAGATTAGTTTTTACTAACACAAGTTTCTACATGTCTTTGATAAAAAAAAGTCCAATAAGTGTATATTTATTGGTTTGGGTAAAAGTTATAGCGTTTACAAACTATGGTGCAAAAAAGTGAATTTCGGCATTTTGAAGCAGCTCTGACTTTCTGAGCGCCTGTCATGTTTCTTCAGGTGCTAGAATGCCAGGATAGTATAAATACCCCCCAAATCACACCATTTTAGAAAGAAGACACCCCAAAGTATTCGCGGAGGGGCATGGTGAGTTCATGTATCA
Organism: Bufotes viridis; assembly: GCA_033119425.1. NCBI lineage: Eukaryota > Metazoa > Chordata > Amphibia > Anura > Bufonidae > Bufotes > Bufotes viridis. The sequence continues at coordinate 46,092,928 of CM065599.1, forward strand.
TTTCATTTTTTTTCACAAGTTAGCGGAAAATGACACTTTCTGAGAAAAAAAAAAGTTTCAATTTCTGATAACTTCTGGCAAAAAAAAAAAATCTCAGACGGACTCACTATGCCCCTCAGTGAATACCTTAGGGTGTCTACTTCCGAAATGAGGTCATTTGTGAGGTGTGTTTACTGTTCTGGCATTTTGGGCGAGGCTAAATTGTGAGCCGCCATGTAAAACCTAAAGGTACTCGTTGGAATTTGGGCCTTTGTGCACCCAGGCTGCAAAAAGTGTCACTTATGTGGTATCGCCGTACTCAGGAGAAGTAGGGCAATGTGTTTTGGGGTGTATTTTTACATATACCCATGTTGGGTAGAGAAATATCTCTGTAAATTGTCAACTTTGTATAAAAAAATTAAAAGTTGTCGTTTACAGAGATATTTCTCACACACAGTATGGGTATATGTAAAATACACCCCAAACACATTGCCCTACTTCTCCTGAGTACGGCGATACCATGTGTCCACTTTTGCAGCCTGGGTGCGTAAAGCCCTAAACCAATGAGTACCTTTAGGATTTCACAGGGCATTTTTACGCATTTGGATTCCAGACTTCTTCTCACGCTTTAGGGGCCCCTAAAATGCCAGGACAGTATAAATACCCACATGTGACCCCATTTTGGAAAGAAGACACCTCAAGGTATTCTGTGAGGGTATGGTGAGTTCATGTAAAATTTTATTTTTGTCACAAGTTAGTGGAATATGAGACTTTGTAAAAAACAAAATAAAAAAATAAAATAAAAAATTTCCACTGACTTGTGCCAAAAAATAAAAATTCTGTGGACTCACCATGCCCCTCACGGAATACCTTGGGGTGTCTTCTTTCCAAAATGGGGTCACATGTGGGGTATTTATACTCACCTGGCATTTTAGGGGCCCTAAAGTGTGAGAATCCAAATGCATAAAAATGGCCTGTGAAATCTAAAGGTACTCATTGGTTTTAGGGCCCCTTGCGTACTCAGGCTGCAAAAAGTGTCACTCATGTGGTATCGCCGTACTCAGGAGAAGTAGGGCAATGTGTTTTGGGGTGTATTTTTACATATACCCATGCTGCGTGTGAGAAATATCGCTGTAAACGACAACTTTTTACATTTTTTTATTTAAAGTTGTCAATTTACAGAGATATTTCTCTCACCCAGCATGGGTATATGTAAAATACACCCCAAACACATTGCCCTACTTCTCCTGAGTACGGCGATACCACATGAGTGACACTTTTTGCAGCCAAGATGCGCAAAGGGCCCAAATTCCAATGAGTACCTTTAGGAGGGCATTTTTACGCATTTTTCTTCTCACGCTTTAGGGCCCCTAAAATGCCAGGGCAGTAGAAATACCCACATGTGACCCCATTTTGGAAGAAGACACCCCAAGGTATTCCATTAGGGGCATGGCGAGTTCATAGAAGATTTTTTTTGGCACAAGTTAGTGGAAATTGATTTTTATTGTTTTTCTCACAAAGTCTCCTTTCCGCTAACTTTTGACAAAAAGTTTAATTTTTCATGGACTCATTATGCCCCTCAGCGAATACCTTGGGGTGTCTTCTTTCCAAAATGAGGTCACATGTGAGGTATTTATACTGCCCTGGCATTTTAGGGCCCTAAAGCGTGAGAGAAAATGCGTAAAATGCCCTCCTAAAAGGTACTCGTTGGAATTTGGGCCCTTTACGCATCTTGGCTGCAAAAGTGTCACACATGTGGCATCGCCGTACTCAGGAGAAGTAGGGCAATGTGTTTGGGGTGTATTTTACATATACCCATGCTGGGTGAGAGAAATATCTCTGTAAATTGACAACTTTGAATAAAAAAATTTAAAAAGTTGTCGTTTACAGCGATATTTCTCACACCCAGCATGGGTATATGTAAAATACACCCCAAACACATTGCCCTACTTCTCCTGAGTACGGCGATACCACATGAGTGACACTTTTGCAGCCAAGATGCGCAAAGGGGCCCTAAAACCAATGAGTACCTTTAGGATTTCACAGGCCATTTTTACGCATTTGGATTCTCACGTTTTAGGACCCCTAAAATGCCAGGGCAGTATAAATACCCCACATGTGACCCCATTGTGGAAAGAAGACACCCCAAGGTATTCTGTGAGGGGTATGGCGAGTTCACAGAAAAAAAATTTTTGGCACAAGTTAGCGGAAATTGATTTTTTTTTTTTTTACAAAGTCTCATATTCCACTAACTTGTGACAAAAAATAAAATTTTGCATTAACTCACCATACCCCTCACGGAATACCTTGGGGTGTCTTCTTTCTAAAATGGGGTCACATGTGGGGTATTTATACTGTCCTGGCATTTGAGGGTCTCCGCAATCATTACACGTATGGCCAGCATTAGGAGTTTCTGCGATTCTCCGTATATTGAGCATACGGGTAATGAGATTTTTCCGTTCAGCCTCTGCGCTGAAAAAAAAATGAACGGCACAGATTTTTTCATTCGCATCGGTCAATGTGGATGAAAAAATCTCTGCCAAAATCAGTGACTGCGGTGCGGTGGGCTGGGCGCTAGCTACCTAACAAGTAGCTAACTAACTGGCAGTGATAAGGGACCCTTATGCCCCATTCACACGTCCGCAATTCTGTTTGCGGAACGGAGTTGCGGACCCATTCATTTCTATGGGGACAGACTTTGTCCCGCTCGGATCCGGAATTACGGATCCGCGATTCCGGGTCTGCACTTCCGTTCCGCAAAAATATAGAACATGTCCTATTCTTGTCCGCAATTGCGGACAAGAAAAAGCATTTTCTATATAGTGCTGGCAATGTGCGGATCTGCAAAATGCGGAAAGCACATTGCCGGTGTCCGTGTTTTGAGGATCTGCGGATCGGATCCGCGGATCCGTGAATCCACGGATCCGCAAAACACATATGGACACATAAAGGGGTGTGATCAATGACAGGGGGTGATCAGGGGTCTAGATGGGGTGATCAAGGGGTTAATAGGTGAGGGGGTGGGGGGTTAGTGTAGTGTTTGGTGCAACTTTACTGTGTTACCTGGTCCTCTGGTGGTCGATCCCAGCAAATGGGACCACCAGAGGACCAGGTAGCAGGTATACCAGACGCTGTTCACAAAACAGCGTCTGGTATACATGTTTGATGCGATTTATATCGCATCTACAGCCTGCCAGCGATTGATCATCGCTAGCAGGCTATAGTATTACTCTCCAGACGCGCGCGCCTGCGCGCGCGTTCACAGGAACTCATGGGTCTCAGAAGATCCCGGCCGCCCGCAGGACGCAATCCTGCGTACGGCGGTCCGGGAGTGGTTAATACGGTGTGGTGGTAGCAAGGAGAAAACAATGCCCTAGACCAGTGATGGGCAACGTGCGGCTCTCCAGCTGTTGCTAAACTACAACTCCCACCATGCCCTGCAGTAGGCTGATAGCTATAGACAGGCTTTGCATGCTGGGAGTTGTAGTTCTGCAACATCTGGAGAGCCGCACATTGCCCATCACTGCCCTAGACTACCCTGGTTTGAATTGGGATGGCTCAGTCTTACAGGGCCAGCACAGCACCCCTCTGCTGGGGATTTCACAGGAGTAGTCACTATACCTTCCTTTGTGATTATTATTTTTCCTGGTCTATCACCACAGGGACCTTTGGGGTCATTTATCAAACTGGTGTAAAACAGAACTGGCTTAGTTGTCCATAGCAACTAGAGATGGGCAAATTGAAGTTAAGTGGAATTCAATACGAATTTCAGGAAAAATTAAATTCGTCCTGAAGTCGAATTTCCTTGCTCTTCGTGGTAACTAATCAAATTTTTTCGGGCTACTGCACATGTTAGAACGAGGAAGTAAGAAGCCCAGGAACTAGGGATCACCCACACTGCCATGCATGTAGCTAGCCAGCCTCTGTGATGTCAGCCCTATACAAAGTTTCAGCCTGTTCGGTCTCTTCCATTTTCCAGTGAACTTAGTGCAGGGAGAGACGTGATAGGCACGACAGACTGTGTTTAGGAAACAATTTATTCACAAAAAATAAATATTGAGTAGTTCAGCTAAAGATTATCATAGTGTAGGAAAAGGATGGAAAGGCATTATCAACACTGTAGGGAGAGAGCAGGGACCAATAGGAGAGTGTAAAGCCTAGGTAATTGGAGCAATTCTATTACACCTTGCTGCACTAATTGGGGTTACTAAGTGCTCTAATACTACTGATTTTAGTTTGTTTGCATTCTTTGACACATCAGTAATTCCAGTAATCCTTGATTCTGTTATTGGGATGAAATTGCAATCTGATACAAAACGTTTTGGGGTGTTAATTTTGAATCTATAAGTACATCCATCCGTGATTCTGTAGTGAAAGTGCGATCTGATACAACCTGTTTTGGGGTGTATTTTGTTTATAAATAAATACTTCCATATATCCTTGATTCTGTAGTGAAAGTGAGGTCTGATACAACCAGTTTTGGGGTGTATTTTGTTTATACATAAGTACTTCCATTCATCCTTGATTCTGGGATAAAAGTGCAGTCTGGCATCCTGCACAGGTGAAGAAAGCAAGCTCCATGGGCGTTTTAAAAAAAATAAAAAAAGGAAAATATTCTACAGGTGACAGATAACCTGAAAAGGGTTCGCCGATGTTCACCAAAGCAGAACACTTCTCTACACACTTTTAGGGTGGTCAAATTCTTTTACACTTAATTTGATGCGTCAATCAGTAGTTGGTGTGAAATAGTGGCCTGAAACTACACACTTTAGGGTGAGTTCACACTTCAGTTATTTGATCAGTTATTTCCATCATTTTTTGGCCTCATGCACATGACCGTTGTTTTGGTCCGCGTCCGAGCCGCATATTTTGGGGCTCGGGCACGGACCAATTCACTTCACTCTGTGTGCTGTCCGCATCAGTTGCTCCGTTCCGTGGCCCCGCAAAAAAAATAGAGCATGTCCTATTCTTGTCCATTTTGCGGACAAGAATAGGCATTTCTACAATGGGTCTCATTCCGTTCCGCAAATTACGGAACACGGAGCAGCTTCCGTGTTTTGTGGATCCGCGGTTTGCGGACCGCTAAACACATACGGTCGTGTGCATGAGGCCTTTTTGAGTAAAAACCAGTAGTGAAACCTACTCAGAGATAAGGTGTAATTAAAAGATCTGCACCTGTTCTGTGTTTCTTTTACACTTAATTTGATGAGTCAAACAGTAGTTGCGGAGTTGGTGTGAAACTGCAGCCTGACACTATTGCTCTTTTACCCTTGCAGTTCATGTTACAGTACAGTATGTCCGACAGACAGATGAGGAGGAGAGATCTGCTGCTTCCTCCGGTATGTGGGCAAGTAGCGACGATGAGACTCACGTGGGAGCTGGTGTTGCAAGCGATCAGGCACGAAGCCCTGAGACTAGTGAGGGTGACTTCAGTGACATGCAGACAGTAGTGGATAATGATGTAGCCAATCGCACGTTAGTGAAGAGGGGCTTCATCATCATCAGGAGAAGAGGGTAGCAGCTTGCGTGTGAGGCAGGGTGGTAGCGTGGCCGTGAGTCAGCAGTGTGAGATCTGTAGCCAAACATGCCCGGGGTAGACCGCCTGCTACGCAGGAAACTACCTGTCCGGAAAGAAGTAGTGGTGCATGGGTTCACGGAGGCAGCGGTAGCAGGCAGTCAGCATGGAGTGGTGGGGTACAAAGAAAGCCAAGCCCCCATGCCAAGTCAAACTTTGTAATGCTATCATCCTCTCATCATCTATTGAAGGGATGCTCATACTTCTCCATTTCTTGGTGATAGCAATTTTAGTGACAAGAAACATATGCATAGTGTGGGGAGTCGCTCTGGTAGATAGCAGTGCGGGTGCAGTATAGAGGCAAAACAGGGAGTCCAGATAGTGCAATAAACAGTGTTTTATTCACACTTGCACAAAATAAAACAGTCTCTTGGTGTTAATTCACACACATAAGAAATCAAGCGGAAAAACAAGACAGTCCAAAACAGGCTCCAGTCACCTGGGAGGTTTTTAGATGCAGGTTCACACCTGGCTGTCAGTCCAGCCGTAAGACAGTCGCCGTCAGGCTTCCAGGTCGTCTGCACTCCTTGCTGGGCTCTTGCTTCCAGCCCAGAGAACTTCCAAACACAAGTGAAACAGTCTAACAGCAGCTCCAGGACAATCACACCCTCCACACCCAGCTGCTGGCTGTGTTATAAAGGCCCTGGAAAACCCGGCCTGGACCGTGGGGAGTAGGCACCCACCCAACTCTTTGCCTACTCCCAGTAAGAGCCGGCCCGGATTGGCTTTGCAGCCAAACTAAATAGCAAGGTGTCAAGCAGCACTAGCTGCTGCTGACACACCAAAATCCGGCTCTTACCTCACCGAGGCCAGGAACCTCGGTGACACGTACCTCCCGTCGACCACAGTACCTTGCACCTTACCACATACCCCCTTTGTTCAACCCTGAGGGGTGAACACATGTGAGGCAGTGGACACGGGACAGGGCATCTGCGTTACCCTGCAAGCGGCCTGCCCTGTGTTCCACGGAGAACTTGAAGTTCTGCAGGGATAGGAACCACCTGGTGACCCGAGCATTCCTCTCCTTTGCCTGGCTCATCCACTTGAGAGGGAATGGTCGGTCACCAGACGGAACCTCCTCCCTAACAGGTAGTAGCGGAGAGATTCGAGTGCCCACTTGATAGCCAGGCACTCCCTCTCCACTATGCTATACCTGGTCTCGGCGGGACTGAGCTTACGGCTCAGGAAGACAACGGGATGTTCTTCCCGTTGACCTCCTGAGACAGTACAGCACCGAGGCCTACCTCTGAGGCATCCGTCTGTACTATGAATTCCCTGTTGAAGTCGGGTGTCACCAAAACCGGGGACCCACACAGGGCCGACTTCAATGCAGAGAAAGCCTCTTCTGCCTTCTCACTCCAGTGAACCTTTCCGGACTTTCGTCCCTTCAATAGGTCTGTCAATGGTGCTGCTATCGTGGCAAAGTGGGGCACAAACCTCATGTAGTACCCTACAATCCCCAGGAACGATTTTACCTGCCTGGTAGTGACCGGTCGGGGCCAGTTACGTATGGCTTCTACTTTAGTTACCTGCGGCTTGATGACTCCCCGCCCAATAACATATCCCAGGTATTTGGTCTCTTCCAACCCAATCGCACACTTCTTTGGATTGGCGGTTAGTCCAGCTTTCCTCAGGGCATCCACAACCGCCTGCACTTTGGGCAAATGGCTTTCCCAGTCGGTGCTGTGGATGATTACATCATCTAAGTAGGCCGAAGCGTACCGACGATGAGGTCGCAGCACAATATCCATTAACCTTTGGAAGGTGGCGGGGGCGCCATGCAGGCCAAAGGGTAACACCTTGTAATGATACAGGCCCTGCGGGGTAACAAAAGCGTTTTTTTCCTTGGCCGCCTCCGTTAAGGGTACCTGCCAGTATCCTTTAGTGAGGTCTAGCACAGAAAAATAACGGGCTTGCCCTAAATTCTCAACAAGCTCGTCTACCCGGGGCATGGGATACGCATCGAACTTGGACACTTCATTTAATTTGCGAAAATCGTTGCAGAACCGCAACGTCCCATCCGGCTTGGGTATTAGAACTATGGGACTGGACCCTTGTCACCTAGAAGCCCTGGCTGTTGTCGTCGGCCGTGTCCCTGTCTTTCCACGGCTTCAGTAAATTCACGTGGTACACCTGCTCCGGCTTGCGCCGCCCCGGCTGGTGTACTTTGTAATTTACTTCCCCTACCTTCTCAATAACCTCATAGGGGCCCTGCCACCTGGCTAGGAACTTGCTGTCAAGGGTGGGCACCAGAACCAAAACCCGATCTCCCGGGTTGAAGCTCCGTACCCGAGCCTGACGATTGTACACCCTACTCTGGGCTTGTTGCGCTGCCTCCATATGCTCCCGGACCAGCGGCAACACCCTTTCTATCCGTTCCTGCATCTGGGTGACATACTCAATGACACTTTTGTGGGGGACAGGCTGTTGTTCCCACGCTTCCTTGGCGATATCCAACAGGCCCCGAGGGTGTCTGCCATAAAGCAGTTCGAAGGGCGAGAACCCAGTAGAGGCCTGGGGCACCTCTCGCACTGCGAACATGAGATAGGGCAGAAGCAGATCCCAGTCCTTCCCATCTCTAGACACCACCCTTTTTAACATGTTTTTTAAAGTTTGATTAAACCTCTCGACAAGACCGTCTGTTTGTGGATGGTAAACGGACGTCCGTAACTGCTTTATACGCAACAATTTACACAGTTCCCTCATAACTTTGGACATAAAGGGGTCCCTTGGTCCGTCAGAACCTCTTTTGGCAGGCCCACACGGGAAAACATTTCCATTAACTCTTTGGCAATGAGCTTAGCTGAGGTATGTCGCAGAGGCACCGCCTCCGGATATCGAGTGGCATAGTCGAGAACTACCAGAATGTGTTGGTGGCCCCTGGCAGACTTTGGTACAGGCCCAATTAGATCCATAGCGATTCGCTCAAACGGGACCTCAATAATTGGAAGAGGTACCAGAGGACTACGGAAATGTGGCTGGGGGCTATTTATCTGACAGGTGGGACAGGACTTACAATACTCTTCTACTTCCTTAAACAAACCGGGCCAGTAAAATCGCTGTAGTATGCGGTCCTGCGTTTTCTGCCACCCCAGGTGTCCCCCAAGAACATGTTGGTGGGCAAGCTCCATGACCAGCTTGCGATACGCTGTGGGCACCACCAACTGTTCAACAGGCTCACCTCGGATTTGGTTCACTCGATACAACATATCCTGAAGAACAATGAATCGCGGAAACATTAATTCAGCCCCAGGTTTCTGGGGTTTACCATCAATTATTATGACACTTTCCCAGGCCCTGGTTAGGGTTTGGTCCCGGTGTTGTGCGGTCCCAAAATTTTCCCCGGAGACATTGAGGTCTGCCAACTCAGGTCCCGGTGGCAAGTCCTCCGTGTCTCCCACCATTACACTCAGTGGGGTTGTCTCCCCCTCTACCGCTGGAGCAGTGGTCACCCCTACCGCTGGCCCTTCAGACTCGGGCTCCCAGGGTTCTGGCCTTCCAGTGGTATCAGGCCACTCTCCTAGGGTTACCCCTGTCTCGGGTCCATCAGACAGTTTTATCGCCGGCCACAGCGCCGGGAAACCTGGAAGTCCCTCCCAAGTATCAATTCATGCGGGAGTTTGGTAGCAACAGCCACCTCGTGGGTCCACTTACCAGCCGCTGTGGACAAAGTCACTAGTGCAGTGGGGTAGTCTTTTAGGTCTCCGTGGATGCACAGGACCCCGATTTTACGGCCGGTATACTCCACAGGCCGTACCAGGGCAGCCCTTACCAGGAGACTAGACTCCCGGAGTCCAGCAGGGCCACCGCCAGAGAATCTCCCACCTCTACCTGACACAGGTGGTTATTGTCCTGCCCCTCACGGGTGCCAGTTGCACACAGCTTCCGTGCATACAGGGAGTGGCGATAGCCATAGTTCACATCCATCGGCTCATCCCGATGCGGACAGTCGGCCCTGATGTGGCCTGGCTCCTGACACCTCCAGCATACCACGGGAGGCGGATCCGCAGGGGTATATTCCGTGCAGGCCTCTCTGTCGCCGGACGTCGGAACTGGGGCGGAGGCCTCCGGGGTTTGACTGACCCCTTCCCAGCAAGATTCCCCTGCAGGTTTCTGGTGGCCTCGTAACGCTCCACCAGGTCGACCATCTCCAGGGCACTTACCGGAGACGCCTGGCCGACCCAGTGTTGGAGGGGATAAGGCAGGGCCCTCCAGAACATGTCGGCCAGTAGACGGTCCAGCATAGCAGTCGGACTTAGAACATCAGGCTGCAGCCACTTTTGCAACCGATGCAGCAACTCATAGTACTGCGGCCTGGCGGGTTCAGCCGTTTTAAAGTCCCACTGGTGGACCCGCTGAGCCCGGACCAACACGTTTACCCCCAATCTGGCCAGGATCTCCCCCTTCACCGTGGGGTAATCAGCAGCCTGGGCATCTGCCAAGTCAAAAAAACTTGCTGGGGCCCGGATGCCAGGAACGGAGCGACCACCTCGGCCCACTGGTCACGGGGTAACTTTTCCCTCACGGCTACCTTCTCAAAGACCGCCAGATATGTCTCAACGTCGTCCGAAGGGGTCATCTTTGGGATCGCCGCACGGACCGCTTTCCGGGCATCATGGTCGTGGTGGGACGCTCCTGCAGCTTGTAACGCCATCACGTGCTGTAACAGTAGCTGGTTGGTCTCCCGCTGCTGCACGTTAGCCTCTATGAGAGCTTTCACAGCCGCCTCCATGTTGCCAGCAACTCCTACTTGTAGCTTTGCTGGCTTAATATATGCCATGCACTTGTGCCCAGCAAAACAAAACAAACTTCGGCGGTCACGCCAGCCTCACTGCGCATGCCCGCATCCTCCACCAAATGTGGGAGTCGCTCTGGTAGATAGCAGTGCGGGTGCAGTATAGAGGCAAAACAGGGAGTCCAGATAGTGCAATAAACAGTGTTTTATTCACACTTGCACAAAATAAAACAGTCTCTTGGTGTTAATTCACACACATAAGAAATCAAGCGGAAAAACAAGACAGTCCAAAACAGGCTCCAGTCACCTGGGAGGTTTTTAGATGCAGGTTCACACCTGGCTGTCAGTCCAGCCGTAAGACAGTCGCCGTCAGGCTTCCAGGTCGTCTGCACTCCTTGCTGGGCTCTTGCTTCCAGCCCAGAGAACTTCCAAACACAAGTGAAACAGTCTAACAGCAGCTCCAGGACAATCACACCCTCCACACCCAGCTGCTGGCTGTGTTATAAAGGCCCTGGAAAACCCGGCCTGGACCGTGGGGAGTAGGCACCCACCCAACTCTTTGCCTACTCCCAGTAAGAGCCGGCCCGGATTGGCTTTGCAGCCAAACTAAATAGCAAGGTGTCAAGCAGCACTAGCTGCTGCTGACACACCAAAAATCCGGCTCTTACCTCACCGAGGCCAGGAACCTCGGTGACACGTACCTCCCGTCGACCACAGTACCTTGCACCTTACCACAATAGCCACAAATCAAAAACGTATGGGGATCTGTTGAAGGTCTATAAATTGCAGGACTAGGGCCGGTTCTGGCACCACCCCACACCCAACCACCTCTAAAAGAAGTTTAAAAACAGAGGACCATAAACCAAGTAATTTCCGCCATGACCATAGTATATTCATATTAATTTCCTTCGCTCCACATAGTCTCCAACAAAGTTTTGTGGTTCCAGGATATATAAGACTGAGTGTTTGTGGAGTATAATACCATCTCAACACAGTCTTCATATGGGATTCATAATGGAAGGCAAACTTGAAGTGAGAAGCAGCAAAGTTAAATAGCTGTAGACCATTGAGCAGTGGAGATGGACCTACCTAGATCTGTTTCCTAAGCTAATTAAGGGGCTCTTTCGAGCATATATGTCATATTGTCCTGATTAAAAGGGCATTTTGACCAAATAAACCAGCTTTATACTACTTACCTCGCTCAATGCCATCCCTGGCAGCACTGGTGTAGAGGTTCTACACTAAGTTTTTCTTCTCATTTGATTTATAATGCAGTAATAGCTCACTACAGGACCAGGGAAGCCCATTTTGTGAAGCACAGAGAAGACAAACAACCAGTTCACTGCTGATTTTGCTAATACGATTTTGCTAATACAAAATCTATAAGATTCAACACTCTCTTGCAGGGGCGTAGCTAAAGGCTCATGGGCCCCGGTGCAAGAGTTCAGCTTGGGCCCCCCTTCCCTCAGTGCTTTGTGTGTCTTCTTATGCAGCACAAGCGTCTTTGGGCCCCCTCAGGCTCCTGGGCCCGGTAGCGACTGCTACCTCTGCACCCCCTATAGCTACGCCCCTGCTCTCTTGGTATTGTCAGTAATCTGTTGTTTTTGTACAAAGTCTACTTGATTCTGCGCCACCAAATTTTGGATGATAGGTGCCAATCTATTAGCTAGAATTGTATATATCTTGAGGTCTGTATTTAATAAAGAGATAGGCTGGAAATTCTGTGGGAAATTCAGGGGTTTGCCAGACTTAGGCTACATGCACACGACCGTTGGTGTTTTGCGGATCCGCAAAACACGGAAGCTGCTCTGCGTTCCGTAATTTGCGGAACGGAACACGGCCCATTATAGAAATGCCTATTGTTGTCCGCAAAATGGACAAGAATAGGACATGCTCTATTTTTTTTGCGGGGGCACGGAACGGAGCAACGGATGCGGACAGCATACGGAGTGCTGTCCGCATCTTTTGCGGCCTCATTGAAGTGAATGGGTCCGCGCCCGAGACGCAAAATATGCGGCTCGGACGCGGACCACAACAACGACCGTGTGCATGAGGCCTTAGGCAGAGTGATGATTATTGCTTCAAGCATCTCTTTTGGGAAATGGTCGTCCTCCATGACACGACACAGGGTTGAATTCAGATGGAAAAGTAATATGCTTCCATAGAGATTATAATTACTGTATTTTCTGGCGTATAAGACTACTTTTTAACACATGAAAATCTTCTCAAAAGTCGGGGGTCGTCTTATACGCCGGTACACTGTGTGCTAAAACTTAAGAGGACCTTTCACTGGTCCAACGATTGTTAGATAATGATATGTATGTGTAGAGCGGCGCCCAGGGATCTCCCTGCACTTACTATTATCCCTGGGCGCCGCTCTACACATATGGTATATATTATTATCTAACAATTGTTGGACCTCGTTCCACATCTACTTCTGATGAGGAAGCACTAAGGATCTTAGATTGTTCAGAGTTCAAACAAGGGAGGGCAAGCAAGTTTAAATAGGCCTCTCTCTCACATTGTGGAGTGGTCTTAAAATTAGGGTCTTACTTCTGTTCTAAGCTATCACGTACAGGAAGACAAATCTAAGATAATTTAGAGGTGATTATTTTAGATCCCAAGGCTCTTGAGCGTAATATTTGGGCTCATAAGCTTCCCACATTGTTTGCTTGGGAGTGTTACTGAGCTTTGTGGGGTTTTTTAAAATAAAAGTAAACATTCTCGCAGTTGGACATGTAAGATGCGAAGCGTTATCCGTCTGTTCCTGGGTTGTGGAGGATTTGTTTAAAACGTTCAACTGTGCTAATCTGCGAGAGGACGTCTGCTGTTTATTCTTAAAGTTTTTTCCCCAATGTCCAAGCTTAATACATATGCCCCAGATAAATGCCTTATGAGCCGTCCATACTACTGAGGGGTTAGTGACAGAATCAGCATTGAACTGATTCCTTCAATGCCATTTTGACCTCCATTTGATATCTTGAATCTGCTAGTAAATACTCGTTGATCCTCCTTAGTGGATTGGGAAGCATGTTAAAGACTTTATTTACTGTCAATGGTATGGGGACGTGGTCTGACCATGTGATTAATTTGATGGATCTTTAGCAGAGTAAAAGCAGTCCCTATCTAGAAAAAAAAATCTATTTGTGAAGACCCATGAGGAGGGGAAAATGAGTAATCCATTTCAGTCATGATGGATCCTTCATCTATCAAAAAGCGAATTTTTATGCAGCAACCCTGAAAGAGTGAGATCTAGTTCTAGTATACAGAGAAGGATTGTGAATGGCATTAAAAAGTTACTGCATAAAATTAATTTCCCTTGTTTTATACAGTTCACTTTCTTAAAAAGGCTATTGTGGAGGCCTTTTATTTGAGGCATACAAAAAAAACAAGGTATAAAGAACATTGTTAAAATAACCAACGTGGATTATAGAGAGTCCGTCTGGCTCTACAGTAGACGCAGTCACAGAAAAGGCTACAGTATTCCGTATAGCCAGAACTCCCCTTTGTTTCTTATTGCTGATTAATGAGCATCCTGAGAGATAATATGCATCACCCGCGTGCAGAAGATGTCACTCCACAGAGCTAGTGCCACCTTCCACATCATGCAATACTTATAGGGACTGTTTAGTCCCTTAACATGTATGTATTTTCTACACATTTTATATAGCGCTACTATATTCCACAGCGCTTCATAGACATTAGCATCACGTTGTCCCCAATGAGGCAAGGTCCCTACCAGAATGTCTTTTTGGAGTGTGGGAGGAAACCAGAGTACCCGGAGGAAACCCCTGCAAGCACAGGGAGAACATACAAACTCCATGCAGATGTTTTCCTTGGTTGGATTTAAACCCAGTACCCCAGTGTTATCACACCCTAGCGCTGCAAGGCACCAGTGCTAACCACTGAGCCACCGTGCTGCCCATATAATGAGCAGATTTTAAGCATAAATGCCATTGTATGCAAAAAGACATCTTCATGTGGAAGAGGGACTCACTCCCTTACTGGGGAAATTAAAATTAGCCCACAAGTAGCTTTGCTTGAAATATAAATTATCATTCTACACAAGTAAAATAAAACAATGAGCCAAAATGCAAAGGAGGCAAACATGAAAACAAGTGCCCAAAAGGTGTGGATACGTGTAGAAAAGATATACAAAAGTAGAGGAAGGCAGATAGTGCTGCTGCATATAAACGGTGGGGACAGAATCCAAATATCACAGAGCCTAGACAAAATGCAAAAAGTTTCACTGGGAATGAAAGATGGAGCCCTTAACAGTTCTTTTCACATCTGGTTGCGACCAGGTGCAACTCCTGCTGTGAAGCAACACGAGATGGAGTATTCACAGGTGTAGGATTTTCCAGTGGTAAACTCCAGGACTTCAGAATTGTTCTCGCCTCTTCCACTGTATGAATAGCTGTATACAATCCATTCCTATTTACCAAGATCACCAGGTATCACCAACAGTCGGCCACGGAGTGCTCCCCAAGTGCTGTGGTGATGGGTGCCAGTTGGTGCTGTAGTTAAAGTGTTGTTGCTTAGAGATTTGTGAATAGGGCTGCAAGAACATGTTTCTCAATATGAAAGAAGTGGATCCCCACCAGCACATCTCTAGGAGTGTATTCCGAAAGATGTTTTGGCCCGGCTACTCTGTGGGCCCTATCCTTTCAATAATAACGTCTTGAGCAGAACATGAAGGGACTAAGCTCTTGGATGTATTTTTGTAACCCTGATGGTTGTATATCCTTAGGGATCCCGCAGAGTTATAAGTTGTTATGGCAGAGTGATCTTTCAAATCTGCAATCTTAGATCTAAGCCACTCACGTGCCTCAGAAAAATAGTTATGGTTGTCGAGGAGTCATTTATGGGAGGTAGCAAAATCTCCCATCTTAGATTAAACATGCTGGAACCTTCCATCTAGTTCCTTTATAGAAGACTGAATCGGGGTAAGTAGCTGAGTGAGGTCAGCAGTAATAGACTTAAGGCTACATAGGCTAAAACAACAGCATATATCTCAACAGGTTTCCTGATAGTAGGTATGAAAGTTTTGCAAGGCCTCCGCAACTGCAGTGGAGGGAGTTGGGATGGTTCGCTATTCCTCATTAGCCGGACTGGTAGGCAAGCTATGTAATTTAGACCTCTGTTTATCCAGACTTGAAGATGGGGAGGCCTGAGGACAGCATGCCTCGTGGCGCAGGGAGACTAGGCCAGGGTCTTGTTTTGCTAATAAGAGCAATATTTCAGGTTCAACTACAGCTACACTGTAAAGGAAGGTTTATAATATGATTTTATTAAATATAATGAATATATACATATAGCGATATAATGTCCTTCTTTTGCAGAAAAAAACCGTAGGATGAGCTTCTGGCTTCTTTCCTGAAGGGTTATAGCTTTATACAGATTGAACAAAAAGCTACATTCCCTAGTTCAGGTATGGGCAAACTGCGGCTCTCTAGCTGTTGTAAAACTACAATTCCCACCATGCCCTGTTGTAGGCTAATTGCTGTAAGCAGTCTTTGCATGCTGGGAGTTGTAGTTTTGCAACAGCTGGAGAGCCGCAGATTGCCCATTCCTGACCTAGTGGAACGTAGCCAGCACATGCGCTAAATAATTGTCACTGTGTATGTGTATCACCCCAGACCTTAGAGCAGCCATTTATCAGGTCCGCAGTGATTCAGAATCCCAAAACAACCTGTAGACAAAGCCTTCTAATATGTAGACAAAGCCTTACTCACTTGCTCATGCATTCACAGGTCATAAAATAAAATTTTAATGAACTGATACAAAATGGAATTCAAATGATCAGAAACTACATGTTCACACTTTAATCCACTCTTGATCATTTGAAATAATTTTGGTCTAAAAGGCTTATATAAAGAGGGAAAACTTTGGATACAACATATAGCTATCAATAAATGAATGACAATGCAAATCATATATATGCAACGGTAACTATAACATGGTATGCCTTTGTTTCAAAGAAAATTTCATAAAGGTATCTACAAGTTAAGTAACCTATTCTACATAATTTATCAACCCTTGTTAAACAGGAAACCACTCTGGCACCACTAGGCTTCTCAAATAAAAAACAAATGTATGTTGGACTAAAAAGAGTGTCTTTCATAAAACTCTTTATTTCTGATCTTCTTAAAGGCACAGTCTTGGGTGACTTTGGAATCTTACTCTCGTCAACCTCATCTTTTTCTAGTTTTCTACTACTCTTATAAAAACAGAGTCTTTGTAATTTTGTCTAGCACAGTTTCTTACCCCTCCTTTCTGGTCTGGAAGTCTACCGTGAGGCCTACAGCAACATTAAAGGAGCTGTAGAAATATCTGGTAAGTACTGGCTGTGTGGTACATGTGACAACAATCTCCTGTATTCTTTATATATCTGGGCTATGGGGTACAATGGCAAGACAAAAGCTTTTTCTTACCAAGAAAAACATTCAAGCCAGGCTACATTTTGCAAAAACACAGCTGAAGTCTCCCAAAAGCATGTGGGAAAAGGTGTTGGCCATAATTCCAAAAGATATGTTTGGCACAAAAACAACACTGCACATCACCAAAAGAACACCATACCCACAGTGAAGCATGGTGGTGGCAGCATCATGCAGCGGGGCAATTTTTCTTCAGCTGGAACTGGGGTCTTAGTTAAGATAGAGGGAATTATGAACAGTTCCAAATACCAGTCAATATTGGCACAAAACAAGTAAAGTGTGAATAACTCACCATGGATTAGGTGCTCTAGTCTTTACTGATTCACTCTTGGTATCACCTAAAATTCTGTGTCATTTATAATCCCATACAATGTTCTTTTTCCTATATGGATATATAAAGAATTAATGCACAATGATGTCGCCAGAAATCTTATATCATGTGCAAAAATCCGTAGTGATATTCTCCTTTAATGTTGATATTTATTTTATGGTCTTATCACCTGTATTTTTAAAGAGTTTGTTTTAAATATGTCTGGCCAACATCTACTGATCACATGTAGTACTTGTTATATAGTTTCCTTTTGAAAGTATGGGATCCAGACGGGAGCTGTAAAGAGTTCTGGTCTTACCTACGTTGTTTCTTTGGTTTGTTATTAGTATGCTACATACCGATTCCTGTAGTCCATTGCACTTACGGCGTCTCGTCAGCGTCTCTGCGGCTGCTCTCTGGTACACACGTTGCTCACAGTTCCGGCTTGTCACGTACTCCTGGGGCAGATCTCGCGAGATGAGACTTTAGGCCATTACGTAGGGTAAAGAATAGTATCAGTCCCGTATACTTGGTACCTGGAGCGCTCCGGTCCTCTGTTTAATCTTTAGTTTTAAGTTTTTTAAGTTTTCTTCATTAAGTCCCAACAGATTTTTAGATGGGGGTGTGTGGACAAGACATCAAACGCGTTTCGGGGACTTCCTTCCCCTTCCTTAGTGGCTACACCAGTCCTCTCATGTGTCCTTTTATATTCCTCACGGTTAGATCCAAAAGCAGATCTGGATCTTCTGATCTTGGATGGATACATTATTTTGGAAAATACACTAGTTGTAAACAGACGGCAGATGGATATCATCTTATTATATGTTTATCCTATGTTTCACTCTCTTCCTTAGAGATTTTATTGTGTTCAGAGTTGGATGATGGTTACACTATCTGTGTAAGTACTAAA
This sequence comes from Bufotes viridis, assembly GCA_033119425.1. NCBI lineage: Eukaryota > Metazoa > Chordata > Amphibia > Anura > Bufonidae > Bufotes > Bufotes viridis. The sequence goes on from CM065599.1 coordinate 46,110,874, forward strand.
GGAGTGTGCATGTCCATCACCGAGGGGGGGATCACAGTGCTGGTACACAGCCGGACATGTGATTCCCCGTCATTAGACGGGCATACAACCCAAAATTCTTATAGCAACCCAAAGATTTCAAGTTCAGCGTTTAGCCCTGCTAGAATCAAGCTTCCGAAGTCATAGATGCGCCTTGATTCTGCTCTAGACATTCTTTCTATATGTCTACCTCCCCGCCAGTGTTTGTCTATTTTTTCTAAAGCTGTATATGTTAATCCCCTATGATCCTGTTTGTGAACTTCTCTAAAATGTTTCGATCAATGAGTGTTTTAAGGGTCTTTTAGTACTGCCGATATACGGTTTTTGGCACAGACATTGGATGAGGTAAATGACACTAGCTGAATTACAAGGTTAAAAAGTGTTTAATATCCATAGAGAAGGAGTTCTGGGTTGAAATCACCTTATTTGTTTTTCTCGGAAATGTTGTATTTTTACAGCCTATACACTTTCCACATCTGTAGAAGCCTTTCAATCCTATCCAATTATGAATTGATGAGGGCTCTTTATGTTTTTGTCTTATGGATGGAGCCACCTTTAGGCCCAAGTTGGGTGCTCTGGTTTAAGTGATTTGAGGTACAGTTCATGCCAATGGGCCTATAACCTTATCTTCCAAAATGTGATGCCAATGTAATGTCACTATTTGTTCAATTTGTTTCTGTTGTGCAGTATATGGTAAAATAAGCCTAAAATCTGTTTCTGTTTGCATCTCCTATTTTGATTTTAGTGTAAAAAATGATCCTCTAGATAAATCTCTGACTTTCTCCAATGCTTTATCTATAATCTTTCCCTCATTAGTATTGCCTCTAAAAGGACACATGAAAGGACTGGGGGCTGTAGCCACTGAGGAAGTGGAAGGAAGTCCCCGAAACGCGTTCGATGTCTTGTCCACACACCCCCATCTAAAAATCTGTTGGGACTTAATGGAGAATACCTAAAAACCTCAAAACTAAAGATTAAAATTAAACAGGGGACCGGCGCGCTCAAGATACCAAGTATACGGGACTGATACTATTCTTCACCCTACGTAACGGCCTAAAGTTTCATTTCGCGAGCTCTGCCCCAGGACCACGTGACAAGCCGGAACTGTGAGCAACGTGTGTACCGGAGAGCAGCCGCAGAGACGCTGACGAGACACCGTAAGTGCAATGGACTACAGGAATCGGTATGTAGCATACTAATAACAAACCAAAGAAACAACGTAGGTAAGACCAGAATTCTTTATAGCTTCCATCTGGATCCCATACTTTCAAAAGGAAAGACTATATAACAAGTACTACATGTGATCAGTAGATGTTTGCCGGACATGTTTAAAACAAACTCTTTAAAAATACTGGTGATAAGACCATAAAATAAATATCAAAGGAGAATATCACTACTGATTTTTGCACATTGTGCATTAATTCTTTGTATATCCATATAGGAAAAAGAACATTGAATGGGATTATAAATGACACAGAATTTTAGGTGATGCCAAGTCCGCTATATGTTTTTATGGAATATTGGGTTCATTACAGATATTTTGGACTATTACAAATGACCGCTCCATATCCTCTTTAATATATTTCTTAGCAATATTTTATTTTTTATGATTCTTGTTTTATTGTGAAGTATTTTATATACAAAAAAATATTATGTAGTACAATTACAGCTATCCTTACATGTAATATACACACGATTGTGTGCCAGTCTAATTTTGAGATTACAATATTGGCACAAAACCTTCAGGCTTCTGCTAGAAAGCTGAACATGAATAGAAACTTTATCTTTCAGCATGACAACGACCCAAAGCATACATCCAAATCAACAAAGGAATGGCTTCACCAGAAGAAGATTAAAGTTTTGGAATGGCCCAGCCAGAGCCCAGACCTGAATCCGATTGAAAATCTGTGGGGTGATCTGAAGATGGCTGTGCATAGGAGATGCCCTCGCAATCTGCAATGTTTTGAGTGTTTTTGCAAAGAAGAGTGGGCAAATCTTGCCAAGTCAAAATGTGCCATGCTGATAGACTCATACCCAAAAGACTGAGTGCTGTAATAAAATCAAAAGGTGCTTCAACAAAGTATTAGCTTAAGGGTGTGCACGATTATGCAACCATATTATTTTATTTTTATATTTTTTATTCCCTCTACCTAAAAGATTTCAGTTTGTTTTTCAATTGAGTTGTATAGTTTAAAGGTCACATTAAAGTGTGGAAAAAATTCTAAAATGATTTATCTTTGTCTCATTTTTTTTACAGCACAGAAACCTGACATTTTAACAGGGGTGTGTAGACTTTTTATATCCACTGTATATCCCACTCTCAATCTACTCTGTCTACCCCCATATTGGCATGACCACCCTCCCTCCCCCACAGATCCAAGTTAAAAATTTTCTCCAGTCATCTTACCATTCTTTCCCCAACATAGCTTCACGTGTATTCCTATACAGAAAAAAAACACAGCGTAGTAAGGTACCAGCAAAGTGTATGAGATTACTGAGAATCTTATGTACACTTTGCAAATTGTTTCCATGTAGAAACTTAAATGCATTGCGCATTTCCAAATCCGCAGAATGTCAATCATGTTTGCAGTTTTAGTTGCGGATTTCACCCTTTTCAATGGAATAGTGAGATCTCTGGTAAAATCCTAAAAACTGCAGAAACCCACATGAATCTGCACCGATTATGTGCGTTCATCCGTGTGCGGGTGACCTTAAAGGGGTTGTCTCACTTCAGCAAATGGCATTTATCATGTACAGAAAGTTAATAATTCAAGCCACTTACTAGTTTAAGCAACGTCAGTTGCTGTATTTGTGTGAGGGGAGGCTCCTGTTCTGCATATAAATAGGGGGGCAGGTCTGGGGTTATTCCTCTGACGCTCGTCCTCGTCAGCTTGCTACGTCATGAGGGGTTCCGGTCCGCCACTCAGCTGTTGCGCCGCGCGGCTCCTGCTTGCTGGTTGAGCCCGTCTGTGCGCTGAGCATCGCACGGTAACTTGTCGTCGACTTCCCCCTCCATCTCCCGGTCCCCCCTCCCTCTTCTTCCCGGTATTCATTCTTACCCTTGTTGCCTCCGGTGCACGCTCTCGGGTCCCTGCGCCTGTGGGTCGCGGTTAGCAGGAGCGGTGTCTGTGCTTAGTTGGCGGTGCACGTACTGCCGGTGTTTATTTACTTGCACTGACGCCCTCCTTCCGGCCGCGGCTAGGTGTGACGGGGTCGGGAACCTCATGGACCGCCGTGTATTGCCCGGGGTTGCGGCGAGGTATCTGTCACTCTGCAAGGGGGCGTGTTCATGGGTTCAGGTGGTTGTTGTGGTTGGGGGGGTTTTTCTCTCTGGGTGCTCTATAGGGCTGCGCATTGTACACGCTTGTAATTACATATAGCCATATGTCTTTGTTGTTGTGCGGTGCGGTTCCTGGCCTTATTGCCTGAGGCTTTGCTCCTCCACGCGGCTCTGGGGTCAGGTTTTGTACGCGCCTGTATCATTGTGTGAAGTTCTATCAGGGCTTGATCTTATCGCTTTGTTTTCAGTCTTGTCCGGTGCTTGATCCCCTTCCATTCAAAGGTTTTGTCATTTCAACGGTTCACAGTTGGCTTCAAGGTAAAAAAAAAATTAAAAAAAAATAAATATATATATATATATATATATATATATATGTTATCTTGGTTGTTGCCATAGGTTACCATATTTGCTTGGTCATGTGTCTATTTCCTGGTCAGCCTGACTTAAACCTCCTCTCCGCAAGGTTGGTGAGTTTTGGGCCTTTACTTCTTTCACGTCTGGTGGTGATTCATAAGGAAAAAAGAGATTATATAGGGTCAAGGCGGGTCAGTAGTTAGGTCACGGTTTGTTTGTGTCTTTACGCAGCTTTTCAGTTGGTCTCGTCCAGTGTTTTACGACGCTTTCAAGCGAGGTGTTAGGTGAGTGTAACACTGGCGGTGTTTTGGTTAGGGCTGGTGATGGTAGGCGGTTCAATGCACCATGGTTAGGAAGCAGGATAGGTTGCTTCAGCGGGGTTGTCATCGTCGGTCGTCGTGTCTGAGGTCCGGTTGTCAAGTTGTGTTTGTTTGGTTCTATCGCTGTTACCGTCCACAGGTTCTTCGTGGTCTGTCATGTTGTCAGATTTGTCACCCTTCAGGCACTCTAATGCCTGCCACGTGGTCAGATTTGTCTTAGTCCCATCACGCTTTTAGGCACGTTAAGTCTGTCACGTCTTCAGACTCGGTTTAGTCCTGGCTCGCTTTCAGGATCGCTAAGTCTGTCACGTCTTCAGACTCGGTATAAGTCCTGGCACGTTTTCAGGCTCGCTAAGTCTGTCACGTCTTCAGACTCGGTATAAGTCCTGGCACGTTTTCAGGCACGCTAAGTCTGTCACGTCTTCAGACTCGGTATAAGTCCTGGCACGTTTTCAGGCTCGCTAAGTCTGTCACGTCTTCAGACTCGGTATAAGTCCTGGCTCGCTTTCAGGCTCGCTAAGTCTGGCACGTCTTCAGACTCGGTATAAGTCCTGTCACGCTTTCAGGCACGCTAAGTCTGTCACGTCTTCTGACTCGTTTAAGTCCTGCCATGCTCGCAGGAGTTCTTTGTCTGTCACGTCTTCAGACTCGGTTTAAATCCTGTCACGACTTAGTCACCTAGCCGGTGACTAACCGGTCACCTAGCCGGACAGGTTCGTCCAGCTAGGTGACCATTTCAGTTTCGGTACATGTCCCGTCACGGTTTTGTAGTCTCTACAAGTCTGTCACGTCTCAGACTCACGCTTACAGGGGCGTTAGCGTCCCCCTCTCGACCACTTCGTAGCTGCTAAGGGTGTTTTTCAGGTCAACACTTCGCTTTGTGCCGGTTTAGTCAGTCACGTTTTTAGGGTCGTTGGTTTCAGTCTGATTGGTAGTTCAGGTTACACCGGCTTTGTGTTAGGTACACTTAGCCTTTACTTTCTTCCTTTCCATGGTGCATTGCTCCCCCTTTTTTCTGTGTGAGCACTATGGGTGTTTTTTTCTCACCATGGGTGTTCAGGCACTACACTTAGCATCAGGATTAGTTGGTGTTTTACTTTACCTTTTGTATGTAGATGGATCCCAGTCAAGAGATGGATAACCAGGGGTCCGGCTCATCTACTAGCAGCGGTGATCGTCGGTCGGACAGGGAGGCTACACCCACTATGCGGAATTGGACTTTGGCTAGGATCACTACTGAATTAACTAGAAGGGGCATCCCTTTTTCCGCGTCCGCCAGGAAAGCGGAGTTGTTCAGACTCTTGCAATCCGATCCCGATCCTGGCCATGATGTTGTCTCCATTTCTACGTTAAATACCTCACTCACTCAACTTCACGCTACGATTAACAGTTTGGCTTCTTCTATCTCTGGTTTCCAGAGTCGTTTAGAAGTCTTGGATAGCAGGTTCCCGACGCCCTGCGCCAGCAGTCTACAACCCCCGTCTCCTTCAGGTTCGGTCAATTCCCCTGTTTTATTACCTGTTAATTTTCCCAACGTCGCCCCATCTTATTTTGTTCCAGCTAATGTCAGGCAAGACATTTTACAGGGGAAGGACGTCAATCTGGCTTCTTTACTCATCGCCAATCACAAAGTACCTGACAACAAAACTATTGCGTGTGGCGAGGTTTCTGTGATTCTCAAGTCTACGGACATTAGGTTGAATCGGAAACTCAGTATCCCTGAGTTCGTTCTCGCTTTTAGTATGTACCGTGACGTTATTTGCTCAGCTACCCCAGGCCGTAGAGAAGAATTAGATACGTACCTCTACAAGGTAGTGGAGTTAGGACTCAAATATGGGGGTTTTGCGTTCTTTGAATACCATAGGTCGTTTTCTGCGAAAGCGGCGGCTTTGCTTTCTCAATGTCAACACGTTACTGATTGGTCTATTATCGACACGGAATTGTTCTGCCGGCATTTTGCTGGCCTCAAGGCCCCTGCCTGCACCATGTGCGGATCCTACGCTCACACAGCCGACTGGTGCTCTTCCAGTAATAATCCTGGTCCTAGTGCCCCTACCAGACTCACCGCTGCTTCAGGTCCGTCCAAACCAGCTGCAGCTACCGATAAGTTAGGGCGGCCAATCAAATATCTTGGCAAAACCCAGATATGTAATAACTTTAATACTTCTGGTTGTTATTATAGTCAGTGCAGGCTTTTGCACTTGTGCTTGGGTTGTTACCGGGCTCACCCTAAGTCGGCTTGCCCCCAGAAGAACGCGTGACTAGGCCCAGTCAACGTCAACACTCTGGCAGAGTTACTGATTGATCATCCCGACAAGGATTGGGTACAGTTTTTACTCAACGGGTTCTCCGAGAGGTTTCACACTGGACAAGTTGCTCTGCCTCAGGTGTCTTACGAGTGTAGGAACTCCCAGTCAGCTTTGAGGGAACCAGACGTTGTTTCAGGTTTGATTCAGGACGAATTGCATAAGGGATTTTTAATTGGCCCTTTAGCAGAGCCTCCGTTTCCTTTGTGGCGGGTCAGCCCCATTGGTGTAGCTACTGGCAAAATCTCTAATAAAAAACGTCTGATCTATGATCTCTCAGCTCCACATTCTTTACAGATCCCCAGCATGAATTCTTTGATTCCATCGGATGAATTCAGTATGCATTATGCTTCTATTGACCAGGCCATTCAAGTCATCCTCTCTTTAGGACAAGGAGCTTGGCTCTCGAAAGCTGATATTTCGGACGCCTTTAAATTGCTTCCGATACACCCCAACCTTTGGCAATGGTATGGCATCAGATGGGATGGAGCATATTATTTCGCTACCCGACTTACGTTCGGCGCCAAATCCAGTCCTTGGCTGTTTGACCAGTTTGCAACTAGCCTGCACTGGATTCTGGAACACGTCTATGGTGCATTCCATGTGATTCACTACCTGGATGACTTTTTGTTAATAGAACCTTCTACACTTGTGCCAGGTGACTTAAATACACTGGTTTCGGTCTTTAATAATTTAGGCGTCCCGTGGCAGGTAAGAAAACAGAGGTCCTCTCACTAAAATCACTTTCTTAGGCATCAGTTAGATTCTGTGTCTCTCCAGGCTAGTCTTCCGTCAGACAAGTTAGAGAGGATCCGCGAGACGGTGCGCAAATTTACGGCCAGAGGCATCTTTTCCAAAACTGAGTTGCAAAGCTTGTTAGGCATGCTTAATTTCGCCATGCGAATTATTCCCCAAGGGAGAACCTTTATTTCCAGATTACTGCAACTGCTTCCGTCAGCTAAGGGTCAAGACGGCAGTATTACTTTGGATCAGGCAGGAAGAGCGGATCTGCTCATGTGGGATCAATTTCTAACCCACTGGAACGGGGTCTCTTTGTTTGTTCCTCCCGTTGCTTGCAACTCCCCGGTGGTCCATACTGACGCTGCTGCGTCAACCGGGTTTGCTGCTATCTACAATAATAATTGGATGGCTAGCAGCTGGCCTCCCGAAGTCTCCAGCATCAGGAGTTTCAAACAAACTTCTCCACTGTTCGAAATATATCCTATGGTGGCGTCTGCCCAGGTGTGGGGTCACGAGTGGGTCAACCAGTCGGTGCTCATTCTTACTGACAACGCTGCCCTGGCTGACTTATTGAATAAAGGCAGATCGGCTAGTCCGGAAATTATGTCCTTCCTTCGTAGATTTATATGGTTGGCTTTGAAGTTTAATTTCCACTACGAATGTGTTCATATCCCGGGGACGGATAATGCAGCTGCTGACGCTCTGTCCAGACTAAATTTTAGGTTTTTCTTTCAGATCTCGCCAGAAGCCAACCCGGTACCTACTCCCTCACCTCCACACCATCTACTGACCATGGATTAAGTTGTCTTTTACAGAATGCTAGACGCCTTATGAAAAAATCACTGTCTTTTAATACGCTCAAGATTTACGAGACAGCGTGGGCGCATTTCGACAGGTTCCGCCGTAACCATCCGCAAAATAAGGTTGATAATATTTCTTACCTAGTGGCTTTTGTAGCTTTTTGCCACTCTACACTCAATTTGTCGTACGGCACTATCAAAACATACCTCGCAGGAATCCAACACTTTTTGTATATACAAAGCCCGGGTTGTTCTTCTTTGTTTAAAGCTTACCCTATTCAGGCTGTACTCAAGGGTATTCATAATACAACAGCGAAGCCGAAAATTAAGCGCAAGCCATTTACAGGTGATATGTTCAAGTCTCTTTCTGATATGTTGTAGACTCAACCTTTCGGTGTTGCTATTAGCAAGGTTATCAGAACGGCCTTATACCTGTGTTTCTACGGGTTCCTCAGGCCGGGGGAGTTTACTGGTTCACGGTCCGCGAGGAATTTCCTCCGGAAGAAACATCTCATGTGGCATGGTTCGCTTTTCAGACTAACCCTCCCGCACACGAAAACTTCACGTCCTGGGGAATCCGTGCACGTCAAGTATTTCCCAACTCAGAATAGGTGGTGTCCAGTGCGCGTTCTCAGTGATTGGTTGTGAGAAATTGCTGCGGAGCCAGAGGACTCTCCTTTACTTTGTATTAACCGTAACCCTATTAACATTCAGGTTTTCCTTAAATACATTCGGTGCTTATTGCCTAGGATAGGGGTAGAACCGTTATGCATTACCGGACATTCTTTCAGGATTGGTGCGGCCTCTGCTGCCTCTCAAAATAACGTGCCGTCTCATATTATTAAGAAGTTAGGACGGTGGCGTTCGTTTTGTTATGTTACCTACGTGCCCGATCCATGTAAACAATTGTCAGATGCGTTCCAGAATCTTCTGCTGTAATAAACTTACTTTGGCATCTGCTACCTGGTCTTGTCTTTTTGGCCCCTTTAGGCCACCCTACGTTTGCAGTTTCGCCACTCCTCAACTGCTGTTTAGATAGGCTCGGTACATTCTGATAGTCGGACCGAACACAAGTTTAAGCAACGTCAGTTGCTGTATTTGTGTGAGGGGAGGCTCCTGTTCTGCATATAAATAGGGGGGCAGGTCTGGGGTTATTCCTCTGACGCTCGTCCTCGTCAGCTAACCCTCCCACCCGTCCCCTTTTTTCTAAGTTCTCCCATAAGGGTGGCCCCCTTTAGGCTACCCTACGTTTGCAGTTTCGCCACTCCTCAACTGCTGTTTAGATAGGCTCGGTACATTCTGATAGTCGGACCGAACACAAATGTATTTTTAATGTCCATTTTGCAGGTTAGACTAATTTTTCCATTACATTATACTCTTCTCGTGACAAATATCCTGCAATCCATGTTCGGTGGCTGTGCTTACACACTATAGAAAAAAGTGCAGGGACCATAGGAGCACACATAGGCACTTTTTCCTAAAGTGTGCAATTACAATCATTGATGCTGGATTGCAGGTTGGTCAAAGCCATAGAAACTAATATATATATATATATATATATATATATATATATATATATATATAAATAGCAAAGAGAAACACAGCAGCACTCAAAAAAAAGAAAAGTGGGTGCAATCCTTCCAAATCAGCAGGCTCAGCTGTCTACAGAATATATAAATCCAAAAAATTGAAGCAGCACTCCGAGGTACAAAACAAGTGGATCGACCTTTATTCCCCTGCAACGTTTCAACTGCTCAATGCAGTCTTTCTCAAGCATACAAAAGGTGTTCACAAGGGGTATATATACCCATAGTGCATAGCAGTGTAATTAAACATGATTAAGTGTAATAAATAAAACACGTCATAACATATACATAAAATCTAGTAGAAAAACATCACAAATACAACCATGTGATCATAGAATACATAGTAACAAATTGCATATATTATGTGTATCATAATCAATATAAAAAAGTATAAAGTGCATAAGTGCTAATTAGGACAATAATAGTCACCATATGTGCATGTCCATCAAGGCATATCCAGCCCCATGGAAAATTATACAACACCTGTGTGAATTTAAAACTTAATAAAATAAACTCACTGCGGTAAGGAAACAAGCCATGCCTGCTTAGCGTCACCCATCAACTAGTGCGCATGCTCCAGGAGCTGGACGGCTCATGGCGTGATTCACGTCATGTAGTCGTCCTCCAATCACGCGATGACACGTCGTGCCACCACCTGATCTTCCTGGAGACCAAGGACGCCGAACCTTCCACAAATAGCAAGAGCCTGCATCAGGGTCAGAGCGAGTGCATCCAGGTCGACAAGCTCACGTGACTGGGTCACGTGACCGTCGCCTGGGCAACAACACCGCAACAAACACAAATTGCAGTCTGCAGAATGTGGAGTATTCTACGGCCAAAGTAAAAGCGCAACTATATCTATATGCCGCTATCACAACACATAGAGCTACAGGGAAAATATAGGTAAAAATAATAATGCTGTGTGATCAAAACAGTGTACTGCAGCATGCACATGGTTACATATAAAGGTAACCGCCCCCAAAAAACATGGAGTATCGGGGCAGTACATTAACCCTTGGACATATCAAAGGAGGGGAAAAAGAAAAATGGGAAAAGTGGACCTGGGAGGGCCACATAGTTATACCAATTTCAATGGTCATCACTGTTGGCCTATTATGCGTATTAGGTGTCGAGAACAGACGTGTGCCCAACACCCAACACACAAGGTCTTCCCAAACGGTCACACTACCCATATTCAGATATATTGTTAGTAACCCAAAGTGCACGAACACTGAATGCACACATCACGCTCAGATTATGTTTAGTTCCCTGTAGTGAAGATCTTAGATAGGTGACCAAAAGCAAAGAATGGCAGTCCCACCGCTGTGAAGAACTTGAGGATGATATCTAAAATATAAAGAAAATTGTATATTAGTAAGCTGTAAATATACACCTTCAGTATTCACGTATTATTCCACCAATGAAGGGACTGGATATACAAATAATGGACTTGCACCCTCATATTATATGCCACCTAAAATCAACATTTAATCCATGTGGTCTTAATGTATGTAGGCGGTGTATCCACCTCAATTCTCTCTGTTTGAGGGCCAAAGCCCGGTCGCCACCGAGGCGGGGTAAGAGACTTGGTCCAGAATAGTGAATCCAAGGTCTTTCTCATTGTGCCCACAGTCCACAAAATGTTTGGGAACAGGTAGATCTTTCCTTTTCTGTCTAATGGAGAACCTGTGATTGTTGAGACGTGTCTTTGGGTGAGTGAAGTATTCACCTTTGATCATGTACCTACAATTTACACATCCCAAGCAAGGGAAGCTACCTGTTCTTTTAGGCCCCATATGTCTGTTTCAATTTTTTGGTCTGGACATCAGCCCTAATCAATTTATCCCGTAAGTTGGGAGCTCGTCTGTATGACATCAAGGGTGGTATGGAAAATTCCTCTATTTGTGGGAAATTACCCCTCAAAATACCCCAATGCTTTCTGATGACACGAGCAATAAAATCGCTCTGTTCACAGAAAGTAGTGACAAATGGAATGCGTTTGGGTTTAGATCTCAATCCGTTGTGTGTAGACATCTTCGTCTTCCTTATCTGGAGGGGGGACTGTGACTCCTTGAAGCTGTTCCATGACTTTTTGAATCAGTTGGATCCAGATATTTCGTTTACGTTGGTCTATTCTGACAAACAGGTGCAATTTCTGGATACCACTGTGTCCATCCTGGGGGATAGATTAGTTACCGATATGTTCACTAAACCAACTGATTGCAATTCACTGCTGAGATTTGACAGCTGTCATCCCAGATCCACCATTGAATCACTACCCTATAGTCAATTACTCAGGGTTTCACGCATTGTACAGGACGATAAAGTCTTACCACAACGATATTTGGAGATGACAAATCGATTTCACCAGAGGGGTTATCCCCGTCAGATCACTTCACGCCATCTTGAGAGAATAAGGAATCCAAAACAAGTGTCTACACACAACGGATTGAGATCTAAACCCAAACGCATTCCATTTGTCACTACTTTCTGTGAACAGAGCGATTTTATTGCTCGTGTCATCAGAAAGCATTGGGGTATTTTGAGGGGTAATTTCCCACAAATAGAGGAATTTTCCATACCACCCTTGATGTCATACAGACGAGCTCCCAACTTACGGGATAAATTGATTAGGGCTGATGTCCAGACCAAAAAATTGAAACAGACTTATATGGGGCCTAAAAGAACAGGTAGCTTCCCTTGCTTGGGATGTGTAAATTGTAGGTACATGATCAAAGGTGAATACTTCACTCACCCAAAGACACGTCTCAACAATCACAGGTTCTCCATTAGACAGAAAAGGAAAGATCTACCTGTTCCCAAACATTTTGTGGACTGTGGGCACAATGAGAAAGACCTTGGATTCACTATTCTGGACCAAGTCTCTTTACCCCGCCTCGGTGGCGACCGGGCTTTGGCCCTCAAACAGAGAGAATTGAGGTGGATACACCGCCTACATACATTAAGACCACATGGATTAAATGTTGATTTTAGGTGGCATATAATATGAGGGTGCAGGTCCATTATTTGTATATCCAGTCCCTTCATTGGTGGAATAATACGTGAATACTGAAGGTGTTTACAGCTTACTAATATACAATTTTCTTTATATTTTAGATATCATCCTCAAGTTCTTCACAGCGGTGGGACTGCCATTCTTTGCTTTTGGTCACCTATCTAAGATCTTCACTACAGGGAACTAAACATAATCTGAGCGTGATGTGTGCATTCAGTGTTCGTGCACTTTGGGTTACTAACAATATATCTGAATATGGGTATTGTGACCGTTTGGGGAAGACCTTGTGTGTTGGGTGTTGGGCACACGTCTGTTCTCGACACCTAATACGCATAATAGGCCAACAGTGATGACCATTGAAATTGGTATAACTATGTGGCCCTCCCCAGGTCCACTTTTCCCATTTTTTCTTTTTCCCCCCTCCTTTGATATGTCCAAGGTTTAATGTACTGCCCCGATACTCCATGTTTTTTTGGGGGCGGTTACCTTTATATGTAACCATGTGCATGTTGCAGTACACTGTTTTGATCACACAGCATTATTATTTTTACCTATATTTTCCCTGTAGTTCTATGTGTTGTGATAGCGACATATAGATATAGTTGCGCTTTTTACTTTGGCCGTAGAATACTCCACATTCTGCAGACTGCAATTTGTGTTTGTTGCGGTGTTGTTGCCCAGGCGACGGTCACGTGACCCAGTCACGTGAGCTTGTCGACCTGGATGCACTCGCTCTGACCCTGATGCAGGCTCTTGCTATTTGTGGAAGGTTCGGCGTCCTTGGTCTCCAGGAAGATCAGGTGGTGGCACGACGTGTCATCGCGTGATTGGAGGACGACTACATGACGTGAATCACGTCATGAGCCGTCCAGCTCCTGGAGCATGCGCACTAGTTGATGGGTGACGCTAAGCAGGCATGACTTGTTTCCTTACCGCAGTGAGTTTATTTTATTAAGTTTTAAATTCACACAGGTGTTGTATAATTTTCCATGGGGCTGGATATGCCTTGATGGACATGCACATATGGTGACTATTATTGTCCTAATTAGCACTTATGCACTTTATACTTTTTTATATTGATTATGATACACATAATATATGCAATCTGTTACTATGTATTCTATGATCACATGGTTGTATTTGTGATGTTTTTCTACTAGATTTTATGTACATGTTATGACGTGTTTTATTTATTACACTTAATTATGTTTAATTACACTGCTATGCACTATGGGTATATATACCCCTTGTGAACACCTTTTTGTATGCTTGAGAAAGACTGCATTGAGCAGTTGAAACGTTGCAGGGGAATAAAGGTCGATCCACTTGTTTTGTACCTCGGAGTGCTGCTTCAATTTTTTGGATTTATATATATATATATATATATATATAAACACGTGATAGAAAAAAATCAGTCTAGTCAGCAAAGGAGGCAATATTGATAATCAAAATACATTAGTAACTGCCTTTTATTAACTTTCTGTACATGGGGAATGTCATTTGCTGAAGTGACACAACCCCTTTGTGATGCAACCCATCCTTACTGTATTGTATGTAGCGATAGAGGAGTCAACCCAGTTCTTCATGAACCCAAACCCTTACTTCCTGCACCAACTTCCTGCTGTCTCTCTAGTGACGCTCATGGCACTGGTAGTATTTTTGAAAATACTGCCTTGGAGATCCTGGACTTGGAGCTCTTCTCCTAGTTCCCTAAAATCCTTTTGATGACCTTCCACCTCCCTCTGACTTTGTCACTGGACTAATGTTTACCATGACCGCTGGGTCTTCCCCAGTCCCACAGAACACAACACACAGTTTGGCATTCACGCTGTCGGCATCAGATGAGTCCTATCTTGTAGGTCCAAAAAATACTAACAGTTAATCCCTTCAGACACTTGCCATTTTCTGTTTTTGCATTTTTCGATTCTCTGCCTTCCTGAAGTTATAACTTTTTTATTTTTCCATTCACAGACATATGGGAGCTTTTTTTTTTTTTTTTTTTAAAACAAGTTGTAGTTTCTAATGCCACCATTTTATATTGCATAGGATGTACTGGGAAGCTGAAAAAGATGATACCTACTTACCGGTAATTTGATTTTCCTCTAGCCTCCACAGTGGCAAGGCACTAACAGGAGGGTTACCCTGCCTCCCTAGGGACAGGAAACAATGTGGAGATCTTTAAATAGCCCCCTCCTTCTTATCTTCTCCAGTTAATAACCGAGAAACTCTGAAATAGATGCAACAGATTTAATTTTATATCTTCAAACAGAAAAAAAATACAATATACGGAACCGATTGTGGTTACATAAACTAAAAGTGGGGAAAAGAAATTCCATGCCACTGTGTAGGCTAGAGGAAAATCAATTACTGGCAATTATCTTTTCCAGACGCCTCCACAGCGGCACGGTACAAGCAGGAGGAATACCAGAGAGAACAAATCAACTAGGATGCAGCTACCGCAGATAACACTCTGCAAGAAAAAGACAAGTCCCAATGCTTTATAACATCTGGAAAAAAGTGGATGGCGAAGACCAGGTTGCCACCTGGCAAATCTGCTCCAAAGGGACATGAGCTGATTCTGCCCAGGAAGCTGTGACTGAACCAGTTGAATGGGCCTTAAGACCCCCAGGGGGCTCGATATCTTTTGCGTTGTAACATAAAATGATTGCTGTTCTGATCCACCTTCCAATGGATGTCTTACTCGCTGCTTGACCTTTACTGAGTCCTACAAACTGAACAAAGAGTCTGTCTGTCTTCCTAAATGTCTTGGTTTCTTCCAGGTAGGCCAAATACACATCTGCATACATCTAGCTTATAGAATCACACTTCTTCTGATCTGGATGGAGAACCGAATGATGGCGGAGATACTTCCTGTAGACAGTGACATTTTTAAAAGACCGCCTCAGATAGTCCTTTTTTCTCTCAGTAGTTTCCGTTCAAGTTCCATGCTGTCAAACGTAGCTATGCTGTCTTGGGGTGGAAGACTGGACCTTGGTGGAGTAAGTCTGGAAGGCAAGGCAGGATCCAGTAATCCCCTGCTGACAGACTGATCAGTAGTCTGAGTCATGATCTCCTTGGCCAGAATGGAGCAATTAGAATCAGTTTGGCTTTTTCCTCCAGGACCTTTGTTAACGTTCTTGGGATTAAGAAGAAGGGGGTGGGGAGGAATACAAGATCTTGTTTGGCCAGGGATGAGAGAGTGCGTCTATATATATTGTGGGCAGTCCTTGTAAGACAGGAAACAAAACCTGTTTGCCTGTTCTGCAGAGTTGCAAAAAGGTGTATGGTATGGTATTGACCATCTCTCTGTTATCTGGAAAAAAAACTGGCGGTTTAAGCTCCATTTCCCTTTTTTTAGGATATCTCTGCTTAAAAAATCTGCCACCTTGTTGTCTTTCCTCTTTATATGAACAGCTGAGATAGAAGTGAGATTTTTCTCTGCCCAGAAAAAGATCTTTCTCGATATTTTTGGCCACGGATTTGCCTTGTACCTCCTTGTTTGTTTAGTAGGTGACTGTAGTGTTGTCTGATAATAATCTTTACATCTTTGAGTTTTATTTCTGATTGTAGAGCATTCAGAGCCTCCCATACTGCCGCTAGCTCTCTTACATTGGAGGAAGCTTGGCTTAATTTGTGATTCGATTTTCCATGCACCACTGATAGACTGGAAAAAGCTCCCAAACCAGTGTTGCTGGCATCCGTCGTCACAATCATGGGTTCGTTTTGACGCCAAGAAAACCCCCCTTGACAGATTTCTTTTGTAAAGCCACCATATTAGGGATATCTTTACCTGATGCGGCACTCTCACTCTTCTTTCTAGTGAGAGCAAGCTCTTGTCCCACTTCTGTAACATGAAGTATTGCAGGATTCTGGAGTGTGATTGAGCCCTTTTTACTGCTGGGATTGCAGAGGACATGCAGGGATCCGCATTAGGAATCAAATAGATACTCTTTTTGAAGGAAGGATATTTCCTGGATTATTTTTAATTGTTTTTCTTCCGGAAGAAAGGATTTTATTGTCTACGAGTCTAGTAGAACTCCTAGAAACACCTTTCTCTTGTCCGGTTTTAAGTCCAATTTTTCTAGGTTTATTAACCACCCCAACTTTTTTAGATCTTGCTGAACGAGCTCCAGATGATACTCCAATTTTTCCTTTGAGTCTGTGGCTATGAGAAAATCGTCTAACGTAGCCAGAGATGCAACTATCTCCTCTCTTGATATTCCAGCCACTAGATATTCTTCAATTTGACTAATACAGATGGATATAGATCTTGCAGTGTAAGTCGCTGCTACACTAGGTCTAAATATCAATACATGTACAGCATTATGCACAAGGGTTTGTATGGAGTGGGCTGGTGCCCTGCTCCATACATGGCGGGTGCTGGCTGCATAATTGAAAAAGCCGTGAAGGAGAAACCAGTCGGGTATGCAAGAGGAAAGGAAACCTTTTAATGCTTTTTAAGATGTTTTATTCTGTAAGTATAATAAAATTGGGGAAGTTCCCTATGTCTTGTGTATCTCAGGGTGCCTTTTCCATTATTTTGTCCTCCTAAGTGCACACTAAGGACAGAGTGGCGGCCAAACGAGTGTACAGATTCCATGCTGTGCAGTGTTTTAAAGCGTATTGGGAGGCAGTGCCTGGCGCCCGCATGTGGTGATATCGTTTACATAAAAAGGCTGTATTTGTAATTTATATGAAAGACATTTGTGCTCCGAGTCCCATTGTAGTGTACATTTGAATGAAAGTCGTGAATGCAGAGACTGTTGGAAAGCTGTTTCTATGCTAGGGCACAACATCAGGAACTCTATGAAATTGTTTCTAAATAAGGCTGTATAATACAGCAGGCACCCAGCCACAATGACCGGGTGTCACGAAGGAGAGTGGGGAAAACCCCCCACCGTGCAATGTCTGCTGCAACTAGGAATCAGGGATAAGATGAGCGCCCCCTAATGTTAGGAGGACTCATACCCACTAACCTGGGCCCTACTGACCTGGGCCCTACTGACCTCCAAGACACGGAGGAACCAGAGTCTCCAACAGGCCTAGAAATAATCACAGGAAAGACAAGTCAAGTGCGACGGTAGGTAAGTATCCAGTGGCAGGAAGAACCAAGAAAAATGGTAACTTACCTGCCGCAGCTGCTGGACGGCACAACAGGAGACCACATCAAAGAGAACTGGAACCCAAGCAAACGTACTGACATCCGAACACAAAGCCAGAGTCAGTACGTGCTGACACACCAGGGAACCAGCACTCCAGCAACAGCTCACTGACTAGATTTTAGGTTCACCCCTCCGGGAAATCATAAGGGCCCACTTCCACAGGCAGGACACACTGGGAAACGCCTTGCAATCATGCTGTACATAGCACACAAACAGACCAGACATAAAACAACAACAAGACGTACACCACACCAGAACATGAACCCACACCAAACATCAACACAGGTAAGGTAGGGGAACAAAGGAGAAACAGAAGGAAGACATCGCTGTCCCACTAGGAGACCCTCTCGGACTGGGCAGATGGAACTGCCCTAGGACTGGAACAGAGCTTCAGCACACACAAACACTGAAAACACAACCCCTCCAGCCAGGGAGCCACAGGTAATAAAACCCAAATGGCCACACCCAGCCAGGTGGTTAAACCCTAAATCACCAGACAGGGGAGGAAACCACATAAAGGGGAAGTGCACACACATACAAACACAACACGTTGCCGCAGGCAACAGCATGCACGGCAACAATGTCACGGCGTACACCAAAAGCTGTGACTTTGGGATTGGCGATGACGCCAAACTTGTTCATTTAACCTCTCAGATGCCATGATCAGACAGACAGAGGAATGCCTTATGTTGGAGTCCCCATAGTAAAATTGCAGGGCTCCGACAAGTTACCATGACAGACTGGGGCCTGCTGAAGGTTTCCCATCATGGTAAGCTGCCTGTAAAGCTGTGCATGAGGCACAGTTTCACAGGCAGGCAATGAAAATCTTCTAGATTATAATAGTTTTCTATTATGATTATATAGGACAAGTGATCAGAAGATCGCAGGTTATAGCCCCGTAAGGTGTAAGGTGTGTAAAAAAAGGTTTTAAAAAATATTTTTAAAAATTCTTATCACCCCTTCCCCAATTTTATATATAAGAAATGAACAAAACAGGTATCATTGCGTCTAAAAATGTCTGAACTATTAAAATATAAAAATATTTTTCCTGCCCAGTGAATGCTGTAATGGAAAAAACAAACAAACATGCAATTCACCATTTTTCAATCATCTTGTCCCCCCAAAAAATTAAACAACAGAGATCAAAAAGTTGTAAGTAACCCAAAAATTGTATCAATAAAAACTACTGTTTTTACAGCTCTGTAGACGGAAATATAAAAAAGTAAGAATTAGTCTTACTGGTAATTGTATTTCCAGGAGTCCGACATGACAGCATCACATGGAGGATGTCTCCCCGCCCACTATTGGGACAGGAAACAGAGAGAGGTTAAGAGTTCCCCCACCCCACACACACCAGTGTTTTTTAAATTATCACCCAATAATGGATATCTACTGAAACCCCTTTGAAATGAAATAATAGTAAAATAATAACCTTAAAGGGAAATTAGGGGAGGGAACTCTAGGTGCTGTCATATTGGACTCCTGGAAATACAATTATCAGTAATAATACAATTATTAGAAACACCTAATGAAGTGATCGATCTACAGCTGTGAATCATTCAACTTCTGCTACAGTAGTTAATTGCTCACTGGTTTTTAGGCTGCACAGAGCATTTTCTGTCACTTTGATCGGCGTCCATTTTGTGTCTTGTGGTGCACCAACACAAGCTGCCACCAAGTCCATCAATCCCTCAATACTAGGGTTTTTTTTTTGCTACAGTGCCTTGTGAAAGTATTTGGCCCCCTTGAACTTTTCGACCTTTTGCCACATTTCAGGCTTCAAAAGCTGTAATTTTTTGTGACGAATCAACAACAAGTGGGACACAATTATGAAGTGGAACGAAATTTATTGGATATTTCAAACTTTTTTAACAAATAAAAAACTGAAAAATTGGGAGTGCAAAATTATTCAGCCCCCTTAAGTTAATACTTTGTAGCGCCACCTTTTGCTGTGATTACAGCTGTAAGTCGCTTGGGGTATGTCTCTATCAGTTTTGCACATCAAGAGACTTAAATTTTTGCCCATTCCTCCTTGCAAAACAACTCAAGCTCAGTGAGGTTGGATGGAGAGCGTTTGTAAACAGCAGTTTTCAGTTCTTTCCACAGATTCTCAACAGGATTCAGGTCTGGACTTTGACTTGGCCATTCTAACACCTGGATATGTTTATTTGTGAACCATTCCATTGTAGATTTTGCTTTATGTTTTGGATCATTGTCTTGTTGGAAGACAAATCTCCGTCCCAGTCTCAGGTCTTTTGCAGACTCCATCAGGTTTTCTTCCAGAATGGTCCTGTATTTGGCTCTATCCATCTTCCCATCAATTTTAACCATCTTCCCTGTCCCTGCTGAAGAAAAGCAGGCCCAAACCATGATGCTGCCACCACGTTTGACAGTGGGGATGGTGTGTTCAGGGTGATGAGCTGTGTTGCTTTTACGCCAAACATAACGTTTTGCATTGTTGCCAAAAAGTTCGATTTTGGTTTCATCTGACCAGAGCACCTTCTTCCACATGTTTGGTGTGTCTCCCAGGTGGCTTGTGGCAAACTTTAAACTACACTTTTTATGGATATCTTTAAGAAATGGCTTTCTTCTTGCCACTCTTCCATAAAGGCCAGATTTGTGCAGTATACGACTGATTGTTGTCCTATGGACAGAGTGTCCCACCTCAGCTGTAGATCTCTGCAGTTCTTCCAGAGTGATCATGGGCCTCTTGGCTACATCTCTGATCAGTCTTCTCCTTGTATGAGCTGAAAGTTTAGAGGCACGGCCAGGTCTTGGTGGATTTGCAGTGGTCTGATACTCCTTCCATTTCAATATTATCGCTTGCACAGTGCTCCTTGGGATGTTCAAAGCTTGGGAAATCTTTTTGTATCCAAATCCGGCTTTAAACTTCTCCACAACAGTATCTCGGACCTGCCTGGTGTGTTCCTTGGTCTTTATGATGCTCTCTGTGCTTTAAACTGACCTCTGAGACTATCACCGTGCAAGTGCATTTATACAGAGACTTGATTACACACAGGTGGATTCTATTTATCATCATTAGTCATTTAGGTCAACATTGGATCATTCAGAGATCCTCACTAAACTTCTGGAGAGAGTTTGCTGCACTGAAAGTAAAGGGGCTGAATAATTTTGCAGCCCAATTTTTCAGTTTTTTATTTGTTAACAAAGTTTGAAATATGCAATAAATTTCGTTCCACTTCATAATTGTGTCCCACTTGTTGATTCTTCACAAAAAATTACTGTTTTATATGTTTATGTGTGAAGCCTGAAATGTGGCAAAAGGTCAAAAGTTCAAGGGGGCCAAATACTTTCACATGGCACTGTATATCCTACATCAGCGGCTTGGCTGTGCTTATTGTCATCCTTAGAAACTCAGTATAGAAATTTCTATATTTTATTAAGGGGTTAAATTCAATTGCCAAAATAGCTGTGGCTAGCCAAGTGTAATACTGTCTGCTGTCTGGCAAAGGATAGATTTTTTTCTGGGGTGAAATTCAATTGCCAAAATAGCAATCCCCTAAATCTAGTGTCCCAGCAGTGGCTGGCAAAGTTTAATAGTGTCCGGCAAAGGATATATTTTGTTCTGGGGTAAAATTCAATAGCCAAAATAGCAATACCGTAAATCTGGTGTCCCAGCAGTGACTGGCCAAGTTTAATAGTGTCCGGCAAAGGATAGATAATTTTCTGGGGTAAAATTCAATTGCCAAAATAGAAATACCGTAAATCTGGTGTCCCAGCAGTGGCTGGCCAAGTTTAATAGTGTCCGTCATAGGATATATAATTTTCTGCGGTGAAATTCAGTTGCAAAAATAGAAATACCATGAATATGTTGTTCCAGCTGTGATTGGACAAGTTTAATGGTGTCCGGCAAAGGATTTATTATATTCTAGGGTGAAATTCAATTGCCAAAATAGCAATACCGTAAATCTGGTGTCCCAGCAGTGGCTGGCAAAGTTTAATAGTGTCCGGCAAAGGATATATTTTGTTCAGGGGTGAAACTCAATTGCCAAAATAGCAATACCCTAAATCTGGTGTCCCAGCAGTGGCTGGCCAAGTTTAATAGTGTCGGGCAAAGGATATATTTTGTTCTGGAGTGAAATTCCATTGCCAAAATAGCAATACCCTGAATCTGGTGTTCCAGCTGTGACTGGACAATTTCCCTAGTGTCCGTCAAAGGATATATTATTTTCTGGGGGGAAATACAGTTGCAAAAATAGAAATACAGTAAATTTTGGTGTTCCAGCTGTGGCTGCACAAGTTTAATACTGTCCGGCATAGGATATATTTTTTTCTCGGGTGAAATTCAATACCAAAATAGCAATACCATAAATCGGTGGTTTCAGCTGTGACTGGCCAAGTTTAATAGTGTCCGGCAAAGGATAGATAATTTCCTGGGGTAAAATTCAATTGCCAAAATCGAAATACCGTAAATCTGGTGTCCCAGCAGTGGCTGGCCAAGTTTAATAGTGTCCGTCATAGGATAAATAATTTTCTGCTGTGAAATTCAGTTGCAAAAATAGAAATACAGTAAATTTTGGTGTTCCAGCTGTGGCTGGCCAAGTTTAATAGTGTCCGTCAAAGGATATATTATTTTCTGGGGGGAAATACAGTTGCAAAAATAGAAATACAGTAAATTTTGGTGTTCCAGCTGTGGCTGCACAAGTTTAATACTGTCCATCATAGGATATATAATTTTCTGCGGTGAAATTCAGTTGCAAAAATAGAAATACCATGAATATGTTGTTCCAGCTGTGATTGGACAAGTTTAATGGTGTCCGGCAAAGGATTTATTATATTCTGGGGTGAAATTCAATTGGCAAAATAGCAATACCGTAAATCTGGTGTCCCAGCAGTGGCTGGCAAAGTTTAATAGTGTCCGGCAAAGGATATATTTTGTTCAGGGGTGAAACTCAATTGCCAAAATAGCAATACCATAAATCTGGTGTCCCAGCAGTGGCTGGCCAAGTTTAATAGTGTCGGGCAAAGGATATATTTTGTTCTGGGGTGAAATTCAATTGCCAAAATAGCAATACCATAAATCAGTGGTTCCAACTATGGCTGGCCAAGTTTAATAGTGTTCGTCACAGGATATATTATTTTCTGGGGTGAAATTTAATTGCCAAAATAGCAATACCCTGAATCTGGTGTTCCAGCTGTTGCAGGCCTAGTTTAAATCTGTCCATAAAAGGGTATATTTTTTTCTGGGGAGAAATTCAATTACCAAAATAGCAATACCATAAATCAGTGGTTCCAACTATGGCTGGCCAAGTTTAATAGTGTCTGTCACAGGATAGATTTTGTTTTGGGGTGAAATTTCATTGCCAAAATAGCAATACCCTGAATCTGGTGTTCCAGCTGTGACTGGACAATTTCCCTAGTGTCCGTCAAAGGATATATTATTTTCTGGGGGGAAATACAGTTGCAAAAATAGAAATACAGTAAATTTTGGTGTTCCAGCTGTGGCTGCACAAGTTTAATACTGTCCGGCAGAGGATATATTTTTTTCTCGGGTGAAATTCAATACCAAAATAGCAATACCATAAATCGGTGGTTTCAGCTGTGACTGGCCAAGTTTAATAGTGTCCGGCAAAGGATAGATAATTTCCTGGGGTAAAATTCAATTGCCAAAATCGAAATACCGTAAATCTGGTGTCCCAGCAGTGGCTGGCCAAGTTTAATAGTGTCCGTCATAGGATATATAATTTTCTGCGGTGAAATTCAGTTGCAAAAATAGAAATACCGAAAATCTGGTGTTCCAGCTGTGGCTGGCCAAGTTTAATAGTGTCCGTCAAAGGATATATTATTTTCTGGGGGGAAATACAGTTGCAAAAATAGAAATACAGTAAATTTTGGTGTTCCAGCTGTGGCTGCACAAGTTTAATACTGTCCGTCCTAGGATATATAATTTTCTGCGGTGAAATTCAGTTGCAAAAATAGAAATACCATGAATATGTTGTTCCAGCTGTGATTGGACAAGTTTAATGGTGTCCGGCAAAGGATATATTTTGTTCAGGGGTGAAACTCAATTGCCAAAATAGCAATACCATAAATCTGGTGTCCCAGCAGTGGCTGGCCAAGTTTAATAGTGTCGGGCAAAGGATATATTTTGTTCTGGGGGGAAATTCAATTGCCAAAATAGCAATACCATAAATCAGTGGTTTCAGCTGTGGCTGGCCAAGTTTAATAGTGTTCGTCACAGGATATATTATTTTCTGATGTGAAATTTAATTGCCAAAATAGCAATGCCCTGAATCTGGTGTTCCAGCTGTTGCAGGCCTAGTTTAAATCTGTCCGTAAAAGGGTATATTTTTTTCTGGGGAGAAATTCAATTACCAAAATAGCAATACCATAAATTAGTGGTTCCAGCTGTGGTTGGCCAATTTTATTAGTGTCCGTCACAGGATAGATTTTGTTTTGGAGTGAAATTTCATTGCCAAAATAGCAATACCCTGAATCTGGTGTTCCAGCTGTGACTGGACAATTTCCCTAGTGTCCGTCAAAGGATATATTATTTTCTGGGGGAAATACAGTTGCAAAAATAGACATACAGTAAATTTGGTGTTCCAGCTGTGGCTGCACGAGTTTAATACTGTCCGGCATAGGATATATTTTGTCCTGGTGTGAAATTCAATACCAAAATAGCAATACCATAAATCGGTGGTTTCAGCTGTGACTGGCCAAGTTTAATAGTGTCCGGCAAAGGATAGATAATGTCCTGGGGTAAAATTCAATTGCCAAAATAGAAATACCGTAAATCTGGTGTCCCAGCAGTGGCTGGCCAAGTTTAATAGTGTCCGTCATAGGATATATAATTTTCTGCGGTGAAATTCAGTTGCAAACATAGAAATACAGTAAATCTGGTGTTCCAGCTGTGGCTGGCCAAGTTTAATAGTGTCCGTCACAGGATATATTATTTTCTGCGGTGAAATTCAGTTGCAAACATAGAAATACAGTAAATCTGGTGTTCCAGCTGTGGCTGGCCAAGTTTAATAGTGTCCGTCACAGGATATATTATTTTCTGGGGTGAAATTTAATTGCCAAAATAGCAATACCTTGAATCTGGTGTTCCAGCTGTTGCAGGCCTAGTTTAAATCTGTCCGTAAAAGGGTATATTTTTTCTGGGGTGAAATTCAATTGACAAAATAGCAATACCAAAAATCAGTGGTTCCAGCTGTGGCTGGCCAAGTTTAATAGTGTCCGTCACAGGATAGATTTTGTTTTGGGGTGAAATTTCATTGCCAAAATAGCAATACCCTGAATCTGGTGTTCCAGCTGTGAGTGGACAATTTTCCTAGTGTCCGTCAAAGGATATATTATTTTCTGGAGGAAATACAGTTGCAAAAATAGAAATACAGTAAATTTGGTGTTCCAGCTGTGGCTAGACAAGTTTAATACTGTCCAGCAAAGGATATATTTTTTTCTGGGGTGAAATTCAATTACCAAAATAGCAATACCATAAATCAGTGGTTTCAGCTGTGGCTAGCCAAGTTTAATAGTGTTTGTCACAGGATAGATTTTTTTCTGGGGTGAAATTCAATTGCAAAAATAGCAATCCCCTGAATCTAGTGTCCCAGCAGTGGCTGGCAAAGTTTAATAGTGTCCAGCAAAGGATATATTTTGTTCTGGGGTGAAATTCAATAGCCAAAATAGCAATACCGTAAATCTGGTGTCCCAGCAGTGGCTGGCCAAGTTTAATAGTGTCCAGCAAAGGATAGATAATTTTCTGGGCTGAAATTCAATTGCCAAAATACAATACCATAAATCTGTTGTACCAGCAGTGGCTGGCCAAGTTTAATAGTGTCAGTCATAAGATATATTATTTTCTGCGGTGAAATTCAGTTGCAAAAATAGAAATACCGTAAATCTCTTGTTCCAGCTGTGACTGGACAAGATTAATAGTGTCCGGCAAAGGATTTATTATTTTCTGGGGTGAAATTAAATTGCCAAAATAGCAATACCGTAAATCTGGTGTCCCAGCAGTGGCTGGCAAAGTTTAATAGTGTCCGGCAAAGGATATATTTTGTTCAGAGGTGAAATTCAATTGCCAAAATAGCAATACCATAAATCTGGTGTCCCAGCAGTGGCTGGCCAAGTTTAATAGTGTCGGGCAAAGGATATATTTTATTCTGGGGTGAAATTCAATTGCCAAAATAGCAATATCATAAATCAGTGGTTTCAGCTGTGGCTGGCCAAGTTTAATAGTGTCCATCACAGGATATATTATTTTCTGGGGTGATATTTAATTGCCAAAATAGCAATACCCTGAATCTGGTGCTCCAGCTGTTGCAGGCCTAGTTTAAATCTGTCTGTAAAAGGGTTTATTTTTTTCTGGGGTGAAATTCAATTACCAAAATAGCAATACCATAAATCAGTGGTTCCAGCTGTGGCTGGCCAAGTTTAATAGTGTCCGTCACAGGATAGATTTTGTTTTGGGGTGAAATTTCATTGCCAAAATAGCAATACCCTGAATCTGGTGTTCCAGCTGTGACTGGACAATTTCCCTAGTGTCCGTCAAAGGACATATTATTTTCTGGGGGGAAATACAGTTGCAAAATAGAAATACAGTACATTTAGTGTTCCAGCTGTGGCTGGACAAGTTTAATACTGTCCGGCAAAGGATATATATTTTTCTGGCGTGAAATTCAATTACCAAAATAGCAGTACCATAAATCTGTGGTTTCAGCTGTGGCAAGCCAAGTTTAATAGTGTTTGTCACAGGATAGATTTTTTTCTGGGGTGAAATTCAATTGCCAAAATAGCAATACCATAAATCAGTGGTTTCAGCTGTGGCTAGCCAAGTTTAATAGTGTCTGGCAAAGGATATATTTTGTTCTGGGGTGAAATTCAATAGCCGAAATAGCAATACCGTAAATCTGGTGTCCCAGCAGTGGCTGGCCAAGTTTAATAGTGTCCAGCAAAGGATAAATAATTTTCTGGGGTGAAATTCAATTGCCAAAAAAGCAATACCGTAAATCTGTTGTACCAGCAGTGGCTGGCCAAGTTTAATAGTGTCCGTCATAAGATATATTATTTTCTGCGGTCAAATTCAGTTGCAAAAATAGATATACCATAAATCTGGTGTTCCAGCTGTGGCTGGCCAAGTTTAATAGTGTCCGTCACAGGATATATTATTTTCTGGGGTGAAATTTAATTGCCAAAATAGCAATACCCTGAATCTGGTGTTCCAGCTGTTGCAGGCCTAGTTTAAATCTGTCCGTAAAAGGGTATTTTTTTTTCTGGGGTGAAATTCAATTGACAAAACAGCAATACCATAAATCAGTGGTTCCAGCTGTGGCTGGCCAAGTTTAATAGTGTCCGTCACAGGATAGATTTTGTTTTGGGGTGAAATTTCATTGCCAAAATAGCAATACACTGAATCTGGTGTACCAGCTGTGACTGGACAATTTCCCTAGTGTCCGTCAAAGGATATATTATTTTCTGGGTGGAAATACAGTTGCAAAAATAGAAATACAGTAAATTTAGTATTCCAGCTGTGGCTGGACAAGTTTAATACTGTCGGGCAAAGGATATATTTTTTTCTGGGGTGAAATTCAATTGCCAAAATAGCAATACCATAAATCTAGTGTCCCAGCAGTGGCTGGCAAAGTTTAATAGTGTCCGTCACAGGATATATTTTGTTCTGGGGTGAAATTCAATAGCCAAAATAGCAATACCGTAAATCTGGTGTCCCAGCAGTGGCTGGCCAAGTTTAATAGTGTCCGGCAAAGGATAGATAATTTTCTGGGGTGAAATTCAATTGCCAAAATAGCAATACCGTAAATCTGGTGTACCAGCAGTGGCTGGCCAAGTTTAACCTCTTTAGGACGCAGGGTGTACATGTACGCCCTTGTGTCATGGTACTCAAGGACCCAGGGCGTACATATACACCCTGCGAATATCCGATTACCGCTGCGCACGTGGCGGTGATCGGAACAAGATGCCTGCTGAAATCAATCAGCAGGCACCTTGGCACAATGCCCAGAGGGGTCCTGTGACCCCCCATGTCAGCGATCACAGCAAACCGCAGGTCAATTCAGCCCTGCGGTTTGCTGCGCTTTCTGTTGGCTCTGATCCCTGGGATCAGAGACTAAAAATGCCCCAAACGTATAAATATTAACCCCCCCTGCACCCCGCCATATTAGTGTCCCCCCGGGCGGTGCAGGGGGGGATTGCGGGCGGTGCTGCGGGTGGGCGGAGTGGGAGGCGGTTGGTGCGGCAGGCGGAATCGCAATTGCAATCCCCCGCCTGCCTCCTTTCAAATGCTTTCCCTGGTGTCTAGTGGGTATAGCAGGGGGTCAGCACATTGCTGACCCCCTGCTACGAACTGCTGACATCTGTGCTGCAGATGTCAGCAGTTTAACCCCTTCTTTACCACGGTCCGCTGTACCTTTGCAGCCTCCCGACAGGATAGGATAGCAGAGGGAGGGAGCTCCCCTCTCTTCCCATCACCCGCTGCTCTGTTATGGCAGGGGGTGATGGTTACCATGGCAGCAGGATGCTTTCAGAAGCGTCCTGCTCTCCATGGCACTGAAACTCTGAATGGGCTTTTGCTAAAGGCAAAAGCCTATTCAGACTTTGTAAAGTAAAAAATACAGTAAGTACACTATATAGTGTACTTACTGTATTATATAGACACCAGATCCACTAGATCTACAAGAACCAAGTGGGTCTGGGTCAAAAAAAAAAGTCAAAAAAGTGAAAAAAAAAAGTAAAAATAAGAAAAATACATATCACTGAATAAAAATTAAAAAAATCAAATACACTACACATATTAGGTATCGCCGCGTCCGTAAAAATCTCCTCTATGAAAATATCCCAGGACCTAAGCCCTCACGCAAATACCGTAAAAAAACACCCAAAAAAATGGTGTAAAAAAGCCATTTTTTGTCACCTTGCATTACAAAAGGTGTAATACCAAGTGATCAAAAAGGCGTATGCCTCCCAAAATAGTACCAATAAAACCGCCATCTCATCCCGCAAAAAATGAGTCCTTACATAGGACAATCGCCCAAAAAAATAAAAAAATATGGCTCTCAGACTATGGAGACACTAAAACATGATTTGTTTTGTTTTAAAAAATTATAATATTGTGTAAAACTTAAATAAATAAAAAAAAGTATACATATTTGGTATCGGCGCGTCCGTGGCAACCTCCTCTATAAAAAAAAGACATGACCAAACCCCTCAGGTGAACACAACAACAAAAAAAAAAAATACGGTGTCAAAAGCCATTTTTGTCACCTTACATCACAAAAAGTGTAATAGCAAGCGACCAAAATGTCATATGCACCCCAAGATAGTTCAAATCAAACCAACATCTCATCCCGCAAAAAAGGAGCCCCTACATAAGACAGTAACCCAAAAAATAAAAATAAAATATGGCTTTCAGAATGTGAAGACACTAAAAAATAATTTTTTTCAAAAATGCTGTATTATGTAAAACTGAAACAAAACCCCCCAAAAGGTAGCCATATTTGGTATTTACGCATCCGTAGAAACCTGCTCTATAGAAATAGCACACAATCTAACCTGTCAGTTCAACGATGTAAATAACAAAAAATAAAAACGGTCCAAAAATAGATATTTTTTGCAAATTTTCCATTTTAATCAATTTTTCCAGTAACAAAGCAAGGGTTAACAGCCAAACAAAACTCAATATATATTGCCCCGATTCTCTAGTTTGCAGAAACACCCCATATGTGGTCGTAAACTGCTGTATGGCCAAACGGCAGGGCATAGAAGGAAGGGAACGCCATATGGTTTTTGGAAGGCAGATTTTGCTGGACTGGTTTTTTGACACTATGTCCCATTTGAAGACTCCTGATGCACCCCTACAGTAGAAACTCCAAAAAAGTGACCCCATTTTGGAAAGTATGGGATAAGGTGGCAGTTTTGTTTGTATTATTTTAGGGTAAATATGATTTTTGGTTGCTCTATATTACACTTTTTTTGAGGCAAGGTAACAAAAAATTGAAATTCTGAAATTTCATCTTCATTTGCCAATATCTCTTGTGGAACACCTAAAGGGTTAATAAAGTTTGTAAAATCGTTTTTGAATACCTTCAGGGGTGTAGTTTCTTGATGGAGTCACTTTTTTGGAGTTTCTACTCTAGGGGTGCATCGGGTGGCTTCGAATGGGACATGGTGTCAAAAATCCAGTCCAGCAAAATCCACCTTCCAAAAACCACACGGCGTTCCTTTCCTTCTACGCCCTGCCGTTTGGCCATACAGAAGTTTACGCCCACATATGGGGTGTTTCTGCAAACTACAGAATCGGGGCAATAAATATTGAGTTTTGTTTGGCTGTTAACCCTTGCTTTGTTACTAGAAAAAATGGATTCAAACAGAAAATTTTCCAAAAAATCGAAATTCTGAAATTTTATCTCCATTTGCCATTAACTCTTGTGAAAAACCTAAAGGGTTAATGACGTTTGTAAAATCAGTTTTGAATACCTTGAGGGGTGTTGTTTCTAGAATGTGGTCATTTTTGGGTGGTTTCTATTATGTAAGCCTCACAAAGTGACTTCAGACCTGAACTGGTCCCTAAAAAGTGGGTTTTTGAAAATTTCTGAAAAATTTCAAGATTTGCTTCTAAACTTCTAAGCCTTGTAACGTCCCCAAAAAATAAAATGGCATTCCCAAAATGATCCATACATAAAGTAGACATATGGGGAATGTAAATCAATAACTTTTTTGGGCGGTATTACTATGTATTATAGAAGTAGATAAATTGAAACTTGGAAAATTGCAAATTTTTCCAAATTTTTGGTAAATTTGATATTTTTTTTATAAATAAGTGTCTGGCAAAGTTTAATAGTGTCTGGCAAAGGATATATTTTGTTCAGGGGTGAAATTCAATTGCCAAAATAGCAATACCGTAAATCTGGTGTCCCAGCAGTGGCTGGCAAAGTTTAATAGTGTCCGGAAAAGGATTTATTATTTTCTGGGGTGAAATTAAATTGCCAAAATAGCAATACTGTAAATCTGGTGTACCAGCAGTGGCTGGCCAAGTTTAATAGTGTCCGTCATAAGATATATTATTTTCTGCGGTAAAATTCAGTTGCAAAAATAGAAATACCGTAAATCTGGTGTTCCAGCTGTGGCTGGCCAAGTTTAATAGTGTCCGTCACAGGATATATTATTTTCTGGGGTGAAATTTAATTGCCAAAATAGCAATACCCTGAATCTGGTGTTCCAGCTGTTGCAGGCCTAGTTTAAATCTGTCCGTAAAAGGGTATATTTTTTTCTGGGGTGAAATTCAATTGACAAAATAGCAATACCATAAATCTGTGGTTCCAGCTGTGGCTGGCCAAGTTTAATAGTGTCCGTCACAGGATAGATTTTGTTCTGGAGTGAAATTTCATTGCCAAAATAGCAATACCCTGAATCTGGTGTTCCAGCTGTGACTGGACAATTTCCCTAGTGTCCGTCAAAGGATATATTATTTTCTGGGGGAAATACAGTTGCAAAAATAGACATACAGTAAATTTGGTGTTCCAGCTGTGGCTGGACAAGTTTAATACTGTCCGGCAAAGGATATATTTTTTCTGGGGTATAATTCAATTACCAAAATAGCAATACCATAAATCAGTGGTTTCAGCTGTGGCTAGCCAAGTTTAATAGCGTCTGTCACAGGATAGATTTTTTTTGGGGTGAAATTCAATTGTCAAAATAGCAATCCCCTAAATCTAGTGTCCCAACAGTGGCTGGCAAAGTTTAATAGTGTCCGGCAAAGGATATATTTTGTTCTGGGGTGAAATTCAATAGCCAAAATAGCAATGCCGTAAATCTGGTGTCCCAGCAGTGGCTGGCCAAGTTTAATAGTGTCCGGCAAAGGATAGAAAATTTTCTGGGGTGAAATTCAATTGCCAAAATAGCAATACCGTAAATCTGGTGTCCCAGCAGTGGCTGGCCAAGTTTAATACTGTCCGTCATAGGATATATTATTTTCAGCGATGAAATTCAGTTGCAGAAATAGAAATTCTGTAAATCTATTGTTCCAGCTGTTGCAGGCCTAGTTTAAATCTGTCCATAAAAGGGTACATTTTTTATCTGGGGTGAAATTCAATTGCCAAAATAGCAATGCCATAAATTAGTGGTTTCAGCTGTGGCTGGCCAAGTTTAATAGTGTCCATCACAGGATAGATTTTGTTCTGTGGTTAAATGTCATTGCCAAAATAGCAATACCTGCATCTGGTATTCCAGCTGTGACTGAACAATTTACCTAGTGTCCGTCAAAAGATATATTATTTTCTGGGGTGAAATACAGTTGCAAAAATTGAAATACAGTAAATCTGGTGTTCCAGCTGTGGCTGGACAAGTTTAATAGTGTCCAGCAAAGGATATATTTTTTTATGGGGTGAAATTCAATTGCCAAAATAGCAATACCATAAATCAGTGGTTTCAGCTGTGGCTGGCCAAGTTTAACCCTGGGTTCAGACCTGAGCGTTCTTGAAACGCGCGTTTTAGTCACACGTATTTCAGCGCGTTTTTGCAAATAGGAAACGCACGTTCGTACGCGCGTTCTTGTGATTGACTATTGTGGTGTCAATCGCAAAACGTGCGACAAACGCCCCAAAAAAAGCTCAAGTACTTGTTTATGCGTCGGGCGTTTTACAGCGCGCTCAAACGCGCTGTAAAACGCTCAAGTGAGAACCAGGGCCATGGAAAGCATTGGTTTCATGGTTGAGCGTTTTACAGCGTGCTTGAACGCGCTGTAAAACGCTCAGGTGTGAACTTAGGGTAATAGTGTCTGTCACAGGATTGATTTTGTTCTGGGGTGAAATTTAATTGTCAAAATAGGAATACTCTGAATCTGGTGTTCCAGCTGTGACTGGACAATTTCCCTAGTGTCCTTCAAAGTGTATATTTTTTTCTAGGGTGAAATTCAGTTGCAAAAATAGAAATACCGTAAATCTAGTGTTCCAGCTGTGGCTGGACAAGTTTAATAGTGTCCGGCAAAGGATATATTTTTTTGGGTGAAATTTAATTGCCAAAATAGCAATACCATAAATCAGTGGTTTCAGCTGTGGCTGGCCAAGTTTAATAGTGTTCGGCACAGGATATATTATTTTTTGGGGTGAAATTTAATTGCCAAAATAGCAATACCCTCAATCTGGTGTTACAGCTGTGACTGGACAAGTTTAATAGTATCCGTCAAAGAATAGATTTTGTTCTGGGGTGAAATTCACTTGCCAATATAGCAATACCCTGAATCTGGTGTTCCAGCTGTTACAGGCCAATTGTTAATCCGTACGTAAAAGGGTAAATTACACTCAGCGTGCATCTCCAAGTATATTTCTTTCCGTAAAAGGGTATATTACAAAAAGTGTTACATTACAATTGCTGAAAGCATAATCCTGTAAATCTGCACGCACTATTGTGCATCTCATAGTGTATTTCTGTCCGTAAAAGGGTATATTACACTCAAGGTGTATATACAAGTGCTGAGAGGGTCATCCTCAATAACTTCATACGCTACCGTGCATCTCCAAGTTTATTTCTGTCCGTTAAAGGGTATATTACACAAAGTGTTAAAATACAATTGCTGAAGGCATAATCCTACATATTTTTTCACACGCTACTGTGCATCTCCAAGTGTAAATCTGTCCATAAAAGGATACCTTTCATCCAGGGCCTAAATACTAGGCCTACAGTTGATATTCCCCTAAATCAGTGGTTAATGCTGTGCCTGGATCAGTGTAATACTATACATAAATAAATAGGCAGATAGTGTTAGGTGCCTGTAAAAAAAGGCCTGAATTTGAAATCAATACTTTGGGCCAAATATTTTTTTTCTTATTGTTGTGCTTGGTGAACGGTAACAATGAGGAAAACATCTAGTAAGGGACGCGGACGCGGTCGTGGTGGTGTTAGTGGACCCTCTGGTGCTGGGAGAGGACGTGGTCATTCTGCCACAGCCACACGTCCTAGTGAACCAACTACCTCAGGTTCCAGTAGCCGCCAGAATTTACAGCGATATTTGGTGGGGCCCAATGCCGTTCTAAGGATGGTAAGGTCTGAGCAGGTACAGGCGCTAGACAATTGGGTGGCCGACAGTGGATCCAGCACGTTCACAACATTATCTCCCACCCAGTCTTCTGCAGAAAGCGCACAGGTGGGGCCTGAAAACCAAGCCTATCAGTCTGTCGCATCACCCCCATGCATATCAGGGAAACTGTCAGAGCCTCAACTTATGCAGCAGTTTCTTATGCTGTTTGAAGACTCTGCTGGCAGGGTTTCCCAAGGGAATCCACCTAGCCCTTCCCCAGTGGTGGAAGACAGAATGCACTGATGCACAACCACTGATGTTTCCTGACGATGAGGACATGGTAATACCACCTCATCGGAGTCCGCACGTCTCTGATGATGACGAAACACAGGTGCCAACTGCTGCGTCTTTTTGCAGTGTGCAGACCGAACAGGAGGTAATGGAGGAAGACTGTGTGGAAGACGATGAGGTCCTAGACTCCACATGGAATGAAGGTCGTGCCACTGACTTTCATAGTTTAGAGGAAGAGGCAGTGGTGAGACCGAGCCAACAACGTAACAAAAGAGGGAGCAGGGCGCAGAGAACAGCCGCCGCCAAGAGAGTTCGCCTGCTACTGGCTACCCCCACCAGGGACCGAGCACCCCAAAGGCAGTTTCAAAGAGTTCCCTGGCATGGCACTTCTTTAAACAATGTGCTGACGACAAGACCCGAATGGTTTGTACGCTGTGCCATCAGAGCCTAGAGCGAGGCATTAACGTTCTGAACCTTAGCACAACCTGCCTAACCAGGCATCTACATGCAAAGCATGAACCGCAGTGGAGAAAACACCTTAAAAGCAGTCCCACAGTATGTTGTTCCCAGCCGCCACTACTTCTGCAAGACAGCCGTGCCTTCCCTGCACAACCAAGTATCCGATAAAATCAAGTGTGCACTGCGCAACGCCATCTGTGGCAAGGTCCACCTAACCACAGATACGTAGACCAGTAAACACGGCCAGAGACGCTATATCTCCCTAACTGCACACTGGGTAAATGTAGTGGCGGCTGGGCCCCAGGCGGAGAGTTCTTTGGAGCACGTCCTCCTGTAGCCCCCACCTCCTACTTGGCTTCCTCCTCCTTTGCTTCCACCTGCTCATCCAGTCAGCCCCACAACTTCACCACCAACTTCAGCACAGCCCAGAGTAAACGTCAGCAGGCCGTTCTGAAACTCATAGGAGGATTTGTGGCGGGGTATTGAACAACAGACCGACCAGTGGTTGCTGCTGGTGGGCCTCAAGCCCGTCCTGGTGGTGTGTGATAATGGGCAAAATCTCGTCGCAGCTCTGGGACTAGCCGGTTTGACGCACATCCGTTGCCTGGTGAATGTGCTGAATTTGGTGATGCAGAAGTTCATTCACAACTACCCCGAAATGTCAGAGCTGCTGCATAAAGTGCGGGCCGTCTGTACGCGCTTCCGGAGTTCACATCCTGCCGCTGCTCGCCTGTCTGCGCTACAGCGTAACTTCGGCCTTCCCGCTCACCGCCTCATATGCGACGTGCCCACCAGGTGGAAATCCACCTTGCACATGCTGGAGAGACTGTGCGAGCAGCAGCAGGCCATAGTGGAGTGGCGTCAGTCGCACTGCAGAACAGCACCACTTCACCACCAATGACTGGGCCTCCATGCGAGACCTGTGTGCCCTGTTGCGCTGTTTCGAGTACTCCACCAACATGGCCAGTGGCGATGACGCCGTTATCAGCTTTACAATACCACCTCTATGTCTCCTTGAGAAAACACTTAGGGCGATGATGGAAGAGGAGGTGGCCAGGAGGAGGAGGAGGATGAGGGGTCATTTTTAGCTCTTTCAGGCCAGTCTGTTAGAAGTGCCTCAGAGGGAGGTTTTTTGCAACAGCAGAGGCCAGGTACAAATGTGGCCAGCCAGGGCCTACTACTGGAGGACGAGGAGGATGAGGAGGAGGTGGAGGAGGATGAGGATGAAGCAGGGTCACAGCGGGGTGGCACCCAACACAGCTCAGGCCCATCACTGGTGCGTGACTGGGGGGATACGGAGGACGATGACAACACGCCTCCTACAGAGGACAGCTTGTCCTTACCTCTGGGCAGCCTGGCACACATCATTGACTACATGCTGCAGTGCCTGCGCAACGACAGCAGAGTTGCCCACATTTTAACGTGTGCGGACTACTGAGTTGCCACCCTGCTGAAACCCCGGTACAAAGACAATGTGCCCACCTTACTTCCTGCACTGGAGCGTGATAGGAAGATGCGCGAGTACAAGCGCACGCTGGTAGACGCGCTCCTGAGAGCATTCCCAAATGTCACAGGGGAACAAGTGGAAGGCGAAGGCAGAGTAGGATCAAGAGGTCGCCAACGCAGCTGTGTCACGGCCAGCTCCTCTGAGGGCAGGGTTAGCATGGCAGAAATGTGGAAAAGTTTTGTCACCACGCCACAGCTAACTGCACCACCACCTGATACGGAATGTGTTAGCAGGAGGCAGCATTTCACTAACATGGTGGAACAGTACATGTGCACACCCCTCCACATACTGACTGATGGTTCGGCCCCATTCAACTTCTGGGTCTCCAAATTGTCCACGTGGCCAGAGCTAGCCTTTTATGCCTTGGAGGTGCTGGCCTGCCTGGCGGCCAGAGTTTTGTCTGAACATGTATTCAGCATGGAGGTGGCGTCATTACTGACAAACGCAGCCGCCTGTCCACAACCAATGTGGACAAGGTGACGTTCATAAAAATGAACCAGGCATGGATCCCACAGGACCTGTCCATCCCTTGTGCAGAATAGACATTTATAACTGCTTCCCCGTCAACCATATATTCTTGTACTCCGGGGCATTTCTTTATTGAATCCTTTTTTTTTAATTTTACCATTATATTGCGGTGCAACCAAAAGTTGAATGAACCTCTCCTCCGTCTAGGTGCCAGGGGCCTAATTGTCTAAAAGTGGCCTACTCCATTGGTGGGTGACATGACGCCTGATTCTCTGCTATACAACCTCTGTCCTCTGTCTGGGTGCTGGGGCCTAAATAAATAAAAGTGGCCTTCTCCATTGGTGGGTGACTTGAAGCCTGATTCTCTGCTATGGGACCTCGCTCCAATTGATAATGCTTAATTTTTATTTATTTTATTTTAATTAATTTCCCTATCCACATTTGTTTGCATGGGATTTACCTACATTTTGCTGCCTTTTGCAGCCCTCTAGCCCTTTCCTGGACTATTTTACAGCCTTTTTAGTGCCCAAAAGTTTGGGTCCCCATTGACTTCAATGGGGTTCGGGTTCGGGATGAAGTTCGGGTCGAGTTTGGATCCCGAACCCGAACATTTTCGGGAAGTTCGGCTGAACTTCCCGAACCCAAACATCCAGGTGTTCGCTCAACTCTAATAGTGACACATGTCAGATTTGCTAAAAATGGCCTGGTCCTTAAGGTGAAAAATGGCCTTAAGAGTCCTTAAGGGGTTAATGTTCATCAGCTTAGCTTTCCTCTGGTGGAGTCGAGAAGTCAGGGGCAACCCAGGCCTTGTTCATTTTTTTAAGAGTCAGAGGCTTTGAGAGTGTTGCCTTGCCTCTGTTGGAACTGCTGTGTGTTCCACTTGTCTCCCCTCCTTGGTTGCCCAGGGAACTACGGACTCTGCCGCCAGCGTTGTCAGACGTAAATTTTTGGATCAATTTTTCAACAAGGACCTTCTGGTATTGCACCGTTTTGCTCGTCCTCTCCACTAGAGGAATAAGAGATGAAAAGTTCTCTTTGTAGCAGGGGTCCAGAAAGGTGAACACCCGGTAATCCGTGTTGTATATAACGCGCGGGTCACGGGAAAGGCAGCCTAACATGAAGTCAGCCATGCGTGCCAGACTACCAATAGGCAAGACTTCGCTGTCATCATCAGGAGGATGACTCTCGATCTCCTCATCCTCTTCCTTCTCTTCTGCCCACCCACGGTGAACCGATGGAATTAAAACTTCCATGGGTACTACCCTCTGTAGCGGAGGCAACCTTCTCCTGTTCCTCCTCCTCCTCTTCTTCATCGTCCAATTCGCGTTGAGAAGACGAACTGAGGGTGGTCTGCCTATCACCCTGTGTAATATCTTCTTCCCCCATTTCCACCTCTTCCACATGCAAAGCGACGGCCTTAATTGTGAGCAGCGAGCGTTTGAGTAGACACAGAAGTGGGATGGTTACGCTGATAATAGCAGTCAGTCATCCATGCCCACTCCTCGCTTGTGAATAGTGGAAGCTGACTTTAAAGGCGACGACCGTGTTGCAGCTTGTATTCCACTACTGCCCTCTGCTGCTCACAAAGCCTGGCCAATATGTGGAACGTGGAGTTCCAGCACGTGCTCACATCGTACAACAGCCAGTGAGCTGGCAATTTCAGACGCTACTACAGCGTTGACAGACCGACTGAATCTGATGATGACTTGTGGAAATGTGCACACACGCGGTGCACCTTCACCAGTAGCTTAGGAAAATGGGGGTCGGTTTTGAGAAACCGCTGAACCACTAAGTTAAAGACATGGGCTAGGCATGGGATGTGTGTGAGCTTGCCGAGCTCCAAAGCCGCCACCAAGTTATAGCCATTATCGGACACAACCATGCCTGGTTGTAGGTTGAGTGGCGAAAGCCACAGCTCAGTCTGGTCTCTTATACCCTGCCACAGCTCTGCGGTGGTGTGCTGTTTGTCCCCTAAGCATATCAGCTTCAGAACGACCTGTGACGCCTCCTACACTGCTTCCGGCTACCGGCTGATGGCTGACTGGTGCTGCACGCGGATAATTCAGAGGTGGAAGTGGAGGAGAGGTGGAGGAGGAGAGTGAACGGGTTGGAGCCACTGGCGGAAACCCTGATCGACATAGGGCTCGCAGTCCTCACCCAGTGTGCCGTCAGGGAAATGCAGCGTCTCTGGCCGAAAGCACTTGTCCATGTGTCCGTGGTTAAGTGGACCTTCCCAGTAACTGCGTTGGTCAGGGCACGTGTGATGTTTCGAGACACATGTTGGTGTAAGGCGGGCATGGCACACCTTGAAAAATAGTGGCGGCTGGGGACTGCGTAACAGGGGACAGCCACCAACATCAGGCTGCGGAAGGCCTCAGTGTCCACAAGTCTAAATGGCAACATTTCCAGGGCCAGTAATTTGGAAAGCTGCACATTTAGTGATATTGCCGGTGGGTGGGTGGCTGGGTATTTGCGCTTGCGTTCAAATGTGAGGACATTTGGACGCTGCGCTGGGACAGGAAAGTGGATGTGGTCGCTGGTGGTGCTTGCGAAGGTCCAGGTGCAGGGCGGGAGGCATCTGGGCCTGCTCCTTCGACAGGGGGTTGGCCAGTGGTGTGACCCCCCAGACACAGATTGTGGACCCAGGCGTTCCTCCCACTTATTAGGGTGCTTGGATGCCATGTGGTGGATCATGCTGGTGTTAGTGAGGTTGCTAGTGTTCACACCCGGCTCATTTTGGTACAGAGCAGGTTGCAAACTACTATTTTTTTGTCGTCCGCACTTTCCTCAAAAAAGTGCCATACTGCGGAACACCTACCCCTTGGCAAGTGAGATTTCCCAAGGGGGTGCTCCATGGAACAGTTGCGGCCCTGTTTGGTGTGGCCCAACTTCTCCCTTTTGCCACCCCACTGCCTCTTCCAGCCTGTTGCTGTGCTGCAGATCTGGACCTATAAAAAGAAATAATATATAAATATAAATATATATAATATTTTATAAAGAATAAAATATAAAAAATTATTCTTTTTATTCCTTTTATTCTTTTTATATATATTGCTCTAGAGATTAATTTTATATACTAATCTTATATACTATATATTACCTATTTATATATTATATATTATATATAGTTTATTTTTGTACCCATATATTTATATACTTATTGTAATCAACACATGTTTTATGGGGAACATGTTTTACTGATAACATGTTTTTTTTGATAACATGTTGGTTTGGAGCGAGGACTGGTTTGCCGTTTTACTATTAATTAATAATTATTCTATTCATCTATTAAAACTGCCATACAGCCAGCACAGGAACAGAAACACGCCAGAGGAACTTTAATAAGGGCGTGCGTTCCAAGCTGGAATGCATAAGTTATCCGGCCCTCACAAACCTACACTATTATAACCTTATTCCTTGATTATGCACTATGAATTTCATATCCATTTAGGTCTGCCGAATGTTGAGGAGAGGGAACATTATAAGCTAATAACAATATTTCTATCTAGTTCCACTTGCGCTCCAGGATGGAGCGCACGATACTTCCGGCTTGCTCATATGACCGGCGGCAGGGCCTGGAGGATGCCAATCGCAGCGGAGGCGGGTCTTAGCCTCCCTTTACATCCGGAACGATCTGCGTTCCACCGTGGAACGCACACCCGTCCCCTTCCTCCCGCACCCTGGTTTACATCACTTCCGGACTTGCGCAATGCCTCCGCAACCACTCGGATCTTTCTGCACCTCCAGATCAAGGTGCGTTCCACAGTGGAACGCATAAGGCATCCGGCCCCTCCTCTCATTGAAATCTTTGGCGCCAGTCCTCCTTCAGAAAGGTATTTATATGCACTTATCACATCATGTTTTATGTACTGCTCCTGAGGAAGGGGTGATATTAAACCCCGAAACGCGTTGAGGCGAACTCCAATAAAGGATTTTGAACAGAAGCCATTACTTGGGCTGCCTTCATTTCCAGCGATTCTACAGGCGACTTTGGCGAGGGGGGTCAGTCTGGTTTGGTGTCTTGAGCTTATCCAAACCACCCCCCCC
Source organism: Bufotes viridis (assembly GCA_033119425.1). Taxonomy (NCBI): domain Eukaryota; kingdom Metazoa; phylum Chordata; class Amphibia; order Anura; family Bufonidae; genus Bufotes; species Bufotes viridis. Next base: position 46,151,223 of record CM065599.1, read on the forward strand.
CTGTGAAGTGAGTAAGAACTCCTCAGATGGTCCTTCAATCACAACTCCTAAAGTGTATTGAAATTCATCTTCCAGCTTTTATGTATGCTGCTAACAACCTGTCAATCTACCAACTAACTTAACTCACAATACTCCTATTCAATGCTTGGGGTTGGCGCTATTTCTGGTGACTTATCTGAGGTAAAGGGGGCGCACTGGACAACCTTGCCATTGTTTTACCACCTTTCCACAGCCTCATTTAACTGCAAGAGGTTGGGAATCAGGGCACAAGATCTCATGTCCCTCTTTGCGAGAGGGTCAAATGAAGGAATGGCGATGAAAAGAGGTCCTCGGAATACCCGAATGTGGGATCACTTATTTGGCCAGACTCTCCATGGTGGGAGGAAGAAGGATCAGCGTGAGGATTGTGTTGATCAGACTCCTGGCTACTGAGACTGGACTTGGTGGAAGACAGGGTGGTGCTTAACCGACTGGAAGCATTATTTGCTGCAATACAACCGACCAACTAGTCGCACTTGTCTGACTTCAAGAGTGGTGTCTTGCGCCGCCCTGCAAACTGGGACATGAAGCTAGGTATGGTGGATGATTGTTTTTCCTGTGCTCTGGCAGGCACAGTTTCTACCCGCCCAGGGCCACGGCCTCTGTGTGCACCATCAGCATCACGGCCACTTCCCCATCCCTTACTGCTCGCCTTCTTCATTTTAAAAGTTATATATGCTTGAAAGTATGTCACACGTACAGTAGCGTAAGATTTGGAAATGTATGCGCAATTTTTTTTTTAAAAGGTATCTAGGATGAGGAAATGTTATACAGGACAGGTACCACAGGTAATGTCACTGTTTGCAGCGTCTACAGAAAAGTACCCTGTATGTCACTGATAAATTGTTTAAACGCACACCTTACAATTTGGATGAGGGCCTGGTAATGCAACTCTCACAAGATGACACCGTCTATTAAAAAAGTACACTGTATGTCACTGATAAATTTTGTAAACGCACACCTTACAATTTAGATATGAGGCTAGTAATGTCACTATATATATGCTTGAAAGTATGTCACACGTACAGTAGCATAAGATTTGGAAATGTATGCGCAATTTTTGTCACTGTCCGCAGCGGATACTGTGCATTGAAAAAATATACTGTATATCACAGATACATTTTTTCAGCGCACACATTACACTGCAGATAATGCTCAGCTAATGTCACTGTCCGCAGCGGACACCGTCTACAGAAAAAGTACACTGGATGTCACTAATAAATTTTTTACATGCACACGTTACACTTTAGATATAGGCCTGGTAATGTCACTCTCACAAGTTGACATCGTCTATTGAAAAAGTACAGTGTATGGCACAGATAAATTTTGTTCAGCGCACACGTTACACTGCAGATGTCGTGCAACTAATGACACTGTCCGCAGCGGACATCGTGTATTGAAAAAGTATACTGTATGTCACAGATACATTTTTTCAGGGCACACATTACACTGCAGATAAGGCACAGCTAATGTCACTGTCCGCAGCAGACACCGTCTACGGAAAAAGTACACTGGATGTCACTGATATTTTTTGGATGCGCACATTTTACAGAGGAGATTTGGCACGGATGATTTAACTGTCCGCAGCGGACACCGTCTACGGAAAAAGTACACTGGATGTCACTGATATTTTAGGGATGCGCACACTTTACACAGGAGATGTGGCATGAATATTTTAACTGTCCGCAGCGGCCTATTTCACGGTATTTAGCGCAGGATGCGCTAAAAATATATATTGCTGCTGTCACACACAATAGTCCTTAAAAGGACTTTTGGGTCTCTGAAACGTGTTTGTGCAAAAATAACTTCAATTACAATCCCTACACTGTCTGTCCCTTCCTATGATCAGATTTCCCTGACTAATACTGAGCCAAGCACGTGTCATCGGCCAGCCAATCACTGTAGCCAACATGGCGACTGGCATTACAGTGAGGGCAGTACTTACCTGCACGTTTATTGGCTGCTACGCAGCCAAGAAACGTGTGGCAAAGAGACTCAAGCATGGCGCTCAAGCACATGCGGTACTCGACAGAGTACCGCCATGTGCCGAGCATCGAGATGCTCGAGCCGAACTTGTGTTCGGCCGAGCATGCTTGATCAACACTAGTAGCTTCTAAATAGATCAGACGAGAATGCCTGACATCTAGCAAGTGGAAGCTTTTTTCCCTTTTGGATCCGCACAAAAGGTAGGCAATATAATTTCCTGATTTAGATGGAACGTAGAAACCACCTTTGGTAAGAATGTTGGATCTAGCCTAAGGATGACTCTATCATTTAAAATTTTAAAGGTAAAGTTCTCGGGTGGTTAAGGCTTGAATTTCACCTAACCTACGGGCAATGTTATCGCCACTAGGAAGACCGTTTTTTGGGATAAATGTTGTGGCGAAACAAACCTCGCCATTGGGTGCTAGAGAAGACTGGTTGCCCGCCTGCTGCCCCAGGATTATGGCCCCTCTCATCAGCCCATGCTAACCTTAAACCCCATGGCGATTTGACTGTGTTTGTGGCATCTGAGCGCTGTTCGGATATATTGAGCGCTCGGATCCAAGCCATTTGGGGATGGGCTGAATGTGGGGGCTCTGTTCAGTATAATAGGAGTTATGTATTTTTGTGTCTTCTCACTAACATGTGCTCAATGGAGTTTTGCCTCTGCCCTGGGAGATAATTGGATTACTTCCTAATTGTCTCCAGGATAGAGGACTCTGTGGAACTGGTTTGGGCCAGAAAGCCATGCTGGCAGTATGTCGCAAAGACACTTTTTACTAATTTCCAAACCCCTGGTCTAATTTGTACCATTTTTGGATATGTTGTTCCCCTGAATGGATTGATGATGAACATGTAATTTTTTTTGAAATCCCATGCATAGTTTTGAAGATATGAATGTTGTATAAAACTGTATATTTTCATGTTGGTGATAATTAAGTTAGCCCATTGTGTTTAGAGGGGAGGGAATGTGTACTGTGTGCAGGAGTCTAATTCCTTTATGTTATTTTAGGATTCGTTAATGTAGAAGTCCAGGGGGCGTTCCTCTGGACTGAACATGGAAATAAAAGAGGCTGTATGGGCCAGTACATGCTGGTCTGCTTAACCCTCAAGCGAAGTGTCATCTCGTTTTTGGGGGGAATTGGAGTGTAAGCTGTTACAGTGCGACTGCCAGGAGTGTAAACTGTTCGTAGGGTTTTTTCTGTTCGGCTGTACACAGCATTCATGTGTTTCCTGTTCAGGAGTATGAAGCATTCATGTTCTTGCAGTTCGTGAAATTGGTGCTTGCAGAAACTGCCAGTGTGTCTGAAAGGGGAATATCGTCTAAACGGAGTTGTGTGCTTAACGGTCCGTTACAGATGTTTCAAAGAGCTATCCTGCATAAGTTCAAAGGGTTCCTTTATTAAACCATTTGAGAACTATTGTTAGGTCCCAGGGTGGGACTGAGGATTTCAGAGTTGGCCTGATCCTTGTGGTTGCTTTTATAAACCTGCTTATCCATCTATTTTCTGCCAGAGAACAGTTTAGAAACCAGCTCAAGGCTGCTATAGGGACCTTTAGGGTGCTTGGTCTAAGACTTCTAATTAAGCCCTCTTGTAGAAAAGTTCAGGATTTCCCCCAAATCCAGAAGCAGCGGATTTCTGTTTCTCAATGCTATCCATGAGCAGAATTTTTTCCAAATTTTATTGTAGATGGCAGCGGTTACTTGTTTATGGCCTTTTTGAAGGGTTGATATTACATTGTCCGAAAACCCCTGTAATTTTAATAAGTCTCTTTCAGAAGCCACACTGTCAACTTCAGCCTGCCTATTTCCGGGTTCCAAATTGGACTCTGAGACAGCAGATCTGGTCTCAGGTGAAGCGTTATTGGATCTTCCAAGGCCAACGAGGTTAGGATAGGAAACCATGCTTGTTTCGGCCAGAACAGGGCTATTAAAATCACTTTTGATGACCCCATCCTGTTTTTTTCCAGAATAGCTGGAATTAGAGGGAACGGGGTAAAAGCATAGGCCAGCTTCATATCCTATCTCTGGGACAAGGCGTCTACCGCAGTCGGATGGTATGCTAGGTCCCGGGAGAAGAAGGAATCTGAGTATTTTTCCGTGTGGCAAAAAGGTCTATTTTGGAATATCCTTACTTCATTGCCTAATCCCAGAAAACCTGTTTGTTTAGGGTCTACTTGCATGGGTCTAGGTAATGCCTGCTGAGAAAATCTGCTGATTAATTTTTTGACCCTTTTAGGTGAACCGCTGAAATTGATAGGATTTTTTCCTCTCCCCAAGAAAAAATCCTGTTGGAGAGACTCTGAAGTTGAGGGTATTTTGTCCCCCCCTTTGTGTTTGAGAAACGCTACCGTTGTCATGTTGTCCGATAAGATCCTTTTCCAGCCAGGTCCTGCAGAAGAAGAAGACGCGCCTGGCTGCTCGATCAGTGGATGAGGTCAGTCACATTTATTCTTAACCCCACAATGCATCTGTTACTTAGCATTCTGAATTAATGAATGCTATTATCTTTCCATTCTAACCATGTTATAATGGAAACTAATAAGATATACAGAACACCGATCCAAAACCTGAACTTCAGTGAAGAAGTCTGGTTTCGGTCTGGGTATCCATTGAGTTCTTCTCACGCATTCGATTCAAAATGCATTGCACTCATGCAGAAAAACTGAATCAACGCAATGCAATCGCTGTCAAAACTGACTGAAGTTACGTGCATACTGGCTCGATTTCCCGCCATGCACGAGCATCCTATCTGGCACTCATACAAGCCCATGTGAATCAGGCCTTAAGTATTTCTGGTAATCTGGGTAGACGGATTTCTTAAAAATATGCCTCATTCAGATTAGGTGCCTGTCTGCTCCTGGAAGGAATTAGAGGTATGGTAGATCTGAAAGACTTTATCTTAAAGTGTCTAATATTTTATTGAGTTTGTTCAGAAGCTTCAGATTTATTATGGTCCTGAACGATCCATCCAGTTTGTCTATAAAGATAACTTGAGCAATGACCCAATTTGCACTTCCTCATGTTATGGGACAATTTTGGGATGATTCTTTAATTTTGTGAAGTCTTCTACCAGATTTCTTTAATTGTATTTTCTCATTACCAAGTCAGCCAATGATATTCTGAATGGAGGAATTGACAATGAATCACTCTATTTCTGTAGCCTTCCTAGTATGATTTGAAGTGCACATGGCTATAATGCCTTATCTAGGGCGCCATGCTCTGGAGGAATTAGAGGTATGGTAGATCTGACAGACTCCATCTTGAAGCGTTGATATTTTATTGATTTGTTCAGAAGTTTCTACTACTTTCGGATAGGACCATCTCACCGATTTTCCCTTATCTTTATGTGTTTGATTTTTTTGTTGGAAATTCCTATGAAAAAAAAATTTAATTTTTTGGGGCTTTCCTTCCGAAAACATAAGCCCCCGAGAAGGGAATTGCGCATAATTTATTTTTAGACGCCAGGTTGCTTGACCATTTTTTTTTTAGCCATAAGGCTCTTTTTGCCGTGTTTAGATTAGAAGAGCTCCATATTTGCTGCAAACCAGACTGACTCTGCCGTTGAATACGCTATGAATGCAGTCGCCATATTTGGGAGAGGAATAGATTCCAGTATATCCTCCCTGGGAGTCCCAATTTTTAAGGTTTTCCAACTGGGACAACCACAAAAACATGGACCTTGCCACTGAGGTAGCGGCAATGTTAGTAGAGACTAATGCTGCCTATGTCTCCCACGTTTTTTTTAAGAGACTGTCCGCCTTTCGATCCATTGGTTCTTTTAGCTGTGATGAATCTTCAAAAGGAATAGCAGTTTTTCTAGCCACAGGAATATCTATTTTCGGGATTTCTTTCCACAATTTTGTCTCCTGTTTATCAAAGGCTAGGCGATTCTTAGATTCCCTGGGAATAAGAAGTCTTTTACCCACATTTTCACATTCTTCTAAAATCATTTGTTTTAGACTAGAATTTATACAGAAAATATTTCTCTTTTTTGTTATTAAGCCTGCAAACATTCCATCCTGAACGTATCTTTTTTGTTGTTCGTCTTCTATGTCCATAGTTTTCCGAATGGCAGTGAGTCCATATCATTTGACAAGAAGAAGTTTTTCCGCTGCTCAACATAGGATGTGGAGGGTAAAGAATCTATTTCTTCTTCATCTCCCTCATCCGACTGAGTATACTGTACGTCCATATCCTCCGAGTCAGAATCTAAGACCTCTCTAGGTCACTTGGCCCTCGGGGTATGCCAAATAATTGGTACAAAGGATGTCACAGATGCTTTTAGTTCTTCCCTTATATTTGCTCTAAGGTCCGTTAAGAGAGAAGGCTGTTCTTGTTTCATTATTTTATTGATACAATCCGTGCATACATTTTTTGCATATGTATCTTGAAGGTTTTTGTTGCAGGTAGGACATCTTTTAGGCTTTCTTTTAGGTTCCACCTTATGAGTAGTCTCTTTGTCCCCATAGGAAACATGACAATTTTTTTAGAAAATACATCTATACTGTATATATATATTTTTTTTAAACCAAGTCTGGTTTTCTACTCACATGACCCTGGACAGGAGGCTCTGGGGACTGCTCTCTCCGAATAGAGGTGGAGGAATCCATAATGTAAGGACCCTGTTGCTAATCCCCTTCTGGTTTAAATGCCCTCGGCACTTACCCCTCCTGTTGCCGTGATACCCCTCGTCTTCCTTTCCAGGACTCATCCTAAGAGAGTCAACCGGATGGGACACGAAGCCGATAAGCCAGGCCTCAAGCGTACCATGCCATGAAAAACGCTGTAGGGAGCCACCATCTTGTTTCCAGGCACCTTGTGTAGACCGCTCTTGCGTTCCAGCCGCCGGAAGGAATGCCCTATGGGCGCCTCCATCTTACTTCTGGCTGCCCTTACTTGACGGTTAGTGACGTCAGACAAGCTGCGCTCCTGACTCGTGCAGCCCCAGTGAAAGAAGAAGAGGAGCAAGCCTGGAGTCCAGAGCCCCACTGGGGTTGTGGCTACCGATTCCCCAGCCCGCGGCCTCTGTATATTACGAAACTTAAAAAACAGCCACACGGCCATCAGGTACCGGAAGAGCTGGGGAAAGCTAAGGGACCCCCAGTTTAGAAGGTTTTAGCCAGGCGTCAAGAGGAGGAAGGAGAGGAACATCCCCCCCGATCCCGGCCTCTGCCCTGGTCCAAAATTTTAGAGACCTCATCTCTGTTCCGTCCATTATTGGGACAAGAAAAAACACTGGTGTGTGTGGGGTGGGGGGACTTTTAACCTCTCTCTGTTGCCTGTCCCAATAGTGGGCGGGGAGACATCCTCCATGTGGTGCTGTCCTGGAGGACATCCTGAAAAAAAAGGTATGGCTGGTGATGTAAAGAAGAAAATTTTGAGTTTTTTAAAGGTTTGCATTTTTTTTTAAGTAATAAAATAAAACTATAAATTTTGTATTGCCCTAATCATATTCACCTGCAGAATATGGATGTTATGTTGCGCACTGTCATGTCGTGATATTAAAACCCCAAAAACTTTGGCCAAATAGTTTTTTTTTTTTTAAATCCAGCCTACAAATAAATCTTTGCCATTCTACAAAACAAGAGATGGAAAATACTGTAAAATAGTGCTATTAAAAAATAGATCTTGTCCCACAAAAAAAAAGCCCTCATATGGCTATGTCAACATGTGAATGTGGGGAGATCAAACCAAAAATGCAAAAACAAAAATGTGCCCGGTCTTTAAGGGGTTAAAAAAGTAAAAACTTTGGGAAAAAATATTTTTTTCTTTGCATTCCCATATTATGTTCCCCATAACTATTTTATATTTCTGTCTACGGAACTGTAAAGGGGCTCTTTTTTTCAGTTTTACAGTTTTTTGGGATACTATTTTAAAGTGTGTATGAATTTTGGATCGCTTTATTCAAATTTCTAGCATTATGGCATTCACCATATGGGATAAATACATTTAGATTTTAATCGTTTGGGCATTTTGTTATGTGGCAATGCTAATGATCTTTTTTTATTGTTTATTTATTTTATTTATATTATGGAGAAAAGAGGTGATTTTCATTTTTATATATATTATATATATTTTGCTTTTTTTTTTTGATTTTTAAAAACTTTTTTTTAACCTTAGGGACTTGGAGGGTCATTTATTTTCTAGAAATACACCTAAAATCAAGCACAATCTGTGACTTTTTCCACTCATGCCAGGTCTAAAAAAGTGGGCATGGTGTGGGCAGAGAAGGGAATGGGCTGCAAGGAAGCTGTCTTACATTTAGACTGGTGCTGGATGCGTCAAAGTTATGTAGAGGCCTGCACCTCTTCATAACTTTGGTGGATCCACCGCCAGACATAGGGGGTTATTAAGACCGGCATCTAAAACGCCAGTCTTAGGCCCCTTTCACACGGGCGAGTTTTCCGCACGGGTGCAATGCGTGATGTGAACGCATAGCACCCGCACTGAATCCTGACCCATTCATTTCAATAGATCTGTGTACATGAGCGTTTTTTTTCACGCATCACTTGTGCGTTGCGTGAAAATCGCAGCATGTTCTATATTCTGCGTTTTTCACGCAGCCCTGGCCCCATAGAGGTGAATGGGGCTGCGTGAAAAATGCATTGCATCCGCAAGCAAGTGCGGGTGCGTTGCGTTTTTCACTGATGGTTGCTAGGTGATGTTGTTTGTAAACCTTCAGTTTTTTATCACGCGCGTGAAAAACGCATCAAAACGCATTGCACCCGCGCGGAAAAAACTGAACAACTGAACGCAATCGCAGGCAAAACTGAATGGCTTTGCCTGTGAAAACGCACAGTTTTTACTGAACGCATCCGCAACGCATCCGGACCTAATCCGGACACGCTCGTGTGAATCCAGCCTTAATAAATGACCCCATTGATCTTTGATCTCTTCTTCCATAGACTGCAATGAATTGCCATTGCTTTCTATGGGAGATTAAATATGTTCCTGTAGCCGGGCTTCCATAGCTGTGGCAGGATTCAACATTCAGGAGACTTGAAGCTGCCACAGCAACCGAATGACATGGCACGAGGGATTCATTCATTCATTTGGTCTTTTCAACATGCAACGTCTTTCAAGTGCAACTCTTTTAGAGCACATACCGAATTATACCAGAATGTAATATTATGGAATCCACTTTGTCATCACTGTCTACTGACCATCACCCAATAGAGATGGCCCGAACTATCCGCCGCGAACGCGAACATAGCTTGATCGCGTTCGCCACAGCGGGCGAACACATGCGATGTTCGGTCCGCCCCCTATACATCATCATTGAGCAAACTTTGACCCTGTACCTCACAGTCAGCAGACACATTCCAGCCAATTAGCAGCATACCCTCCCTCCCAGACCCTCCCATCTCCTGAACAGCATCCATTTTAGATTCATTCGGAATTTGCAGTCTTAGTGAGAGGAGGGAGAGTGTAGTTGCTGCTGATTTAATAGGGAAATCAATAGCTAGGCTAGTGAATTCAGTGTCCACTCCAGTCCTGAAAGACTCATCTGATCTCTGCTGTAAGGAAAGCGTCCTGACAGCACCCCAAAAAGCCCTTTTTAGGGCTGCAACATTAGTCTGCTTTTTTTCTCCATATACATATTGCAGTTGCCTGGCCTGCCTGTGTGTGAGGAGCTGCAGGCCCACAGACTGTAGTGTGCCCACTGCCAGTGCCCACCCCTGTCATCCCATGTGGCACAGGACTTTGCATCAAAAAAAGGCATTTCATTTTTACACTTTAATCTAAGGTTAGTTGCCTGCCAGTGTGTGTCAGGCTGACTTCCACTGACTGTAGTGTGCCCACTGCCAGTGCCCACCACTCATACCGGCTGGCACAGGACTTTGCATAAAAAAAGGCATTTAATTTTTACACTTTAGTGTAATTTCAACTGCTTGCCTGCTGCTAGTGTGTGTCAGGCCGACTTCCACTGACTGTAGTGTGCCCACTGCCAGTGCCCACCCCTTTCATCCTGTGTGGCACAGGACTTTGCATCAAAAAAAGGCATTTCATTTTTACACTTTAATCTAAGGTTAGTTGCCTGCCAGTGTGTGTCAGGCTGACTTCCACTGACTGTAGTGTGCCCACTGCCAGTGCCCACCACTCACACCAGCTTGCACAGGACATTGCATAAAAAAAGACATTTAATTTTTACACTTTAGTGTAATTTCAGTTGCTTGCCTGCTGCCAGTGTGTGTCAGGCCGACTTCCACTGACAGTAGTGTGCCCACTGCCAGTGCCCACCACTGTCATCCCATGTGGCACAGGACTTTGCATCAAAAAAAGGCATTTAATTTTTACACTTTAGTGTAATTTCAGTTGCTTGCCTGCTGCCAGTGTGTGTCAGGCCCACTTCCACTGACTGTAGTGTGCCCACTGCCAGTGCCAACCACTGATACCGGGTGGCACAGTAGCTTCGCCGATAAATAAGGCATTTCATTTTTAGACAGTAGTCTAAATTCAGTTGCTTGCCTGCTGCCAGTGTGTGTCAGGCCCACTTCCACTGACTGTAGTGTGCCCACTGCCAGTGCCAACCACTGATACCGGGTGGCACAGTAGCTTGCCGATAAATAAGGCATTTCATTTTTAGACAGTAGTCTAAATTCAGTTGCTTGCCTGCTGCCAGTGTGTGTCAGGCCCACTTCCACTGACTGTAGTGTGCCTACTGCAAGTGCCAACCACTGATACCGGGTGGCACAGTAGCTTGCCGATAAATAAGGCATTTAATTTTTAGACAGTAGTCTAAATTCAGTTGCTTGCCTGCTGCCAGTGTGTGTCAGGCACACTTCCACTGACTGTAGTGTGCCCACTGCCAGTGCCAACCACTGATACCGGGTGGCACAGTAGCTTGCCGATAAATAAGGCATTTAATTTTTAGACAGTAGTCTAAATTCAGTTGCTTGCCTGCTGCCAGTGTGTGTCAGGCCCACTTCTACTGACTGTAGTGTGCCCACTGCCAGTGCCAACCACTGATACCGGGTGGCACAGTAGCTTGCCGATAAATAAGGCATTTAATTTTTAGACAGTAGTCTAAATTCAGTTGCTTGCCTGCTGCCAGTGTGTGTCAGGCCCACTTCCACTGACTGTAGTGTGCCCACTGCCAGTGCCCACCACTCATATCGGGTGGCACAGTACCTAGCATGCGTAGTACTACTTATCTAAAAAAAAATGACAGGCAGAGGCAGGCCACCCCGCAGGGGCCGTCGTGGTCGTGGTGCTGTGATTTCCACTGTCCCTGGAATAATGCCTAGTGTTCAGAGACCACGTACCCTGAACCCGAAAAATTTTGAGGACATAGTTGACTGGCTTAGACAGGACACCCAATCTTCAACAGCTTCCGCTAAGAACCTTGACGCACCATCCTCCTCCAGCTCAGCTTCGGTCACCTGCTCTCAAGTTACCACGCACGCACCGCCCGCCGCCACCACCACCACTACCACCACAGCTACCACAGCCGCTTCACTTGATCCGTCAGAGGAGTTATTTACACATCAGTTGGATGCAATTAGTGATGCGCAACCATTATTGCCAGATGATGTAGATTACAGGGATATGTCTCAGTCAGGCAGGATTACACACATGGACCTACAGTGTGATGATGATGATGTTGTACCCGCTGCTGCTTCCTTTGCTGAGGTGTCAGATACAAGTGAAGCAGTTGATGATGACGATGTGTCCACGGACGCCACGTGGGTGCCTGCTCGAAGAGAAGAAGAGGGGGAAAGTTCAGAAGGGGAGACAGAGAAAATGAGGAGACGAGTTGGAAGCAGGGGGAGGTTGTCGCAAGGAGTTAGTGGCACAGTCAGACAGCATGTATCGGCACCTGGGGTCAGCCAGACAGCACGCCAGTCAACGCATGCTGTTGCGACCACCAGAATGCCATTATTGCAAAGCTCAGCAGTGTGGCATTTTTTTTGTGTGTCTGCCTCTGATAACAGCAATGCAATTTGCAACCTGTGCCAAAAGAAACTGAGTCGTGGGAAGTCCAACACCCACCTTGGTACAACTGCTTTGCGAAGGCACATGATCTCACATCACAAACGCCTATGGGATTAACACATGAGTACAAGCAGCACACAAACTCAAAGCCACCATGCTCCTCCTGGTCCAGCATCTTCAGCCACGTCAACCACTGCTGTCCTCCCTGCCCCCTCTCAACCAACCGCCACTCCTCCTCTCACCTTCAGCAGTTCCTGCTCATCTGCCCACAGTCAGGTGTCTGTCAAGGATTAGTTTGAGCGTAAAAAGCCAATGTCACAGAATCACCCCCTTGCCCGGCGACTGACAGCTGGGTTGACGGAACTCTTAGCCCGCCAGCTTTTACCATACCAACTGGTGGAGTCTGAGGCCTTCAAAAAATTTGTCGCTATTGGGACACCACAGTGGAAAGTACCTGGACGAAATTTTTTTTCAAAAAAGGCAATCCCAAACCTCTACCGTGTCATTGAAAAGGAAGTCATGGCATCTCTGGCATACAGTGTTGGGGCAAGGGTCCATCTGACCACTGATACCTGGTCTGCAAAGCACGGTCAGGGCAGGTATATCACGTACACTGCGCATTGGGTCAACCTGCTGACGGCTGACAAGCATGGAATGCGTGGCTCCGCAGCGGAGTTGGTGACACCGCCACGACTTGCAGGCAGACCTACTGCCACCTCCTCTACTCCTACTCCATCCTCTTCGATATCCTCCTCGGCTGAGTCCTCTTCTTCTGCGGTGTCTGGCTGCACATCAACTGAATCCCCCCAGCTCCCCAGGGGCTATTCCACATCCCGGATACGACAGTGTCACGCTGTCTTGGGGTTGACTTGCCTGAAAGCAGAGAGCCACACAGGACCAGCACTCCTGTCCGCCCTGAACGCACAGGTGGATCAGTGGCTGACCCCGCACCAACTGGAGATCGGCAAAGTGGTGTGTGACAATGGAACAAATTTGTTGTCGGCATTGAATTTGGGCAAGTTGTCACATGTGCCGTGCATTGCACATGTGTTGAATCTCATCGTACAACGCTTTGTGTCTAAGTACCCAGGCTTACACGACGTCCTCAAGCAGGCCAGGAAGGTGTGTGGCCATTTCAGGCGTTCCTACACGGCCATGGCGCACTTTTCCGATATTCAGCGGCGAAATAACATGCCAGTGAGGCGCTTGATTTACGACAGCCCAACACGTTGGAATTCAACACTTCTAATGTTCGACTGCCTGCTCCAACAAGAAAAAGCCGTCAACGAGTATTTGTATGACCGGGGTGCTAGGACAGCCTCTGCGGAGCTGGGAATTTTTTTGCCACGTTACTGGACGCTCATGCGCAATGCCTGTAGGCTCATGCGTCCTTTTGAGGAGGTGACAAACCTAGTCAGTCGCACCGAAGGCACTATCAGCGACCTCATCCCATTTGTATTCTTCCTGGAGCGTGCCCTGTGAAGAGTGCTGGATCAGGCTGTAGATGAGCGTGAAGAGGAAGAGTTGTGGTCACCATCACCACCAGAAACAGCCTTGTCATCATCGCTTGCCGGACCTGCGGCAACGCTGGAAGAGGAGTATGAGGAAGAGGAGTCAGAGGAGGAATGTGGCGGCTTTGAGGAGGAGGAAGACCAACCACAGCAGGCACCCCAGGGTGCTCGTTGTTGTCACCTATCTGGTACCCATGGTTTTGTACGTGGCTGGGGGGAAGAACAGACCGTCAATGACATCAGTGAGGACGAGGAACGGGAAATGAGTAGCTCTGCATCCAACCTTGTTCAAATGGGGTCTTTCATGCTGTCGTGTCTGTTGAGGGACCCTCGTATAAAAAGGATGAAGGAGAACGACCTGTACTGGGTGGCCACGCTACTAGACCCCCGGTATAAGCAGAAAGTGGCAGAAATGTTACCAAATTACCGAAAGTCGGAAAGGATGCAGTAGTTCAAAACCAAACTAAAAAATATGCTTTATACAGCTTATAAGGGGGATGTCACAGCACAACGGGAATCTAACAGGGGAAGAGGTGAGTGTAATCCTCCTCCTACCACGGCGGCAAGGACTGGACGATTTACAGATGTGTTGTTGATGGAGGACATGCAGAGCTTTTTCAGTCCTACTCATCGCCACAGCCCTTCGGGATCCAGCCTTAGAGAACGACTCGACCGACAGGTAGCAGACTACCTCGCCTTAACAGCAGATATCGACAATCTGAGGAGCAATGAACCCCTTCACTACTGGGTGTGCAGGCTTGACCTGTGGCCTGAGCTATCCCAGTTTGCGATAGAACTTCTGGCCTGCCCTGCTTCAAGTGTCCTGTCAGAAAGGATCTTCAGTGCAGCAGGAGGCATTGTCACTGACAAGAGAAGTCGCCTCGGTCAAAAAAGTGTTGATTACCTCACCTTCATAAAGATGAATGAGGCATGGATCCCGAAGGGACTGACAGTGGGGATACGTTTGACTAAAAAAAGGCCTGATTACATGCCTTGGCCTCAAAATGGTCCCCACGCTGCTGTATTTAACCTCTTGCCGACCGCCTCACGCAGGATTGCGTCCTGCGGGCGGTCGGTCTGTTCCTCCTTGACGCGCCCGCGCGTCATCTCGCGAGAGGCGAGATTTCCTGTGAACGCGCGCGTTCACAGGATCACGTCGGGGACAAGGTAAGCTACAGCCTGCCAGCGCTGATCGTGCGCTGGCAGGCTGTAGAAGTTAAAAAAATGGCATATCAGACGCTGTTTTGTTAACAGCGTCTGATATGCTTGCTGATCGTTCCTTTGGTGGTCCCTTTGCTTGGGACCACCAAAGAAACTTTTATAAGTGCACCAAAACACCACACAGTGTTGTCAATTTACAGAGATATTTCTCACACAAAGTATGGGTATATGTAAAAATACGCCCCAAAACACATCGCCCTACTTCTCCTGAGTACGGCGATACCACATGAGTGACACTTTTTTGCAGCCCGGGTGCGCAAAGGGGCCCAAATTCCAACGAGTACCTTTAGGTTTTATATGGCTGCTCACAATTTAGCCCCACCCAAAATGCCAGAACAGTACAAACACCCCACAAATGACCCCATTTTGGAAAGAAGACACCCCAAGGTATTCGCTGAGGGGCATAGTGAGTCCATGAAAAATTTAACTTTTTGTCAAAAGTTAGCAGAAAGGTAGACTTTATGAGAAAAACAATAAAAAATCAATTTCCGCTAACTTGTGCCAAAAAAATCTTCTATGAACTCGCCATGCCCCTCACAGAATACCTTGGGGTGTCTTCTTTCCAAAATGGGGTCACATGTGGGGTATTTATACTGCCCTGGCATTTTAGGGGCCCTAAAGCGTGAGAAGAAAATGCGTAAAAATGCCCTCCTAAAAGGTACTCATTGGTTTTAGGGCCCCTTTGCATCTTGGCTGCAAAAGTGTCACCATGTGGTACGCCGTACTCAGGAGAATCGGACATTGCTTGGGGTGTATTTTACATATACCCATACTTGTGTGAGAAATATCTCTGTAAATTGACAACTTTGAATAAAAAATGTAAAAGTTGTCGTTTACAGCAATATTTCTCACACGCAGCATGGGTATATGTAAAAATACACCCCAAAACACATTGCCCTACTTCTCCTGAGTGCGGCGATACCACATGAGTGGCACTTTTTGCAGCCAAGGTGCGCAAGGGGCCCTAAAACCAATGAGTACCTTTAGGATTTCACAGGCCATTTTACGCATTTGGATTCTCACGCTTTAGGGGCCCCTAAAATGCCAGGTCAGTATAAATACCCCACATGTGACCCCATTTTGGAAAGAAGACACCCCAAGGTATTCCGTGAGGGGCATGGCGAGTTCACAGAATTTTTATTTTTTGGCACAAGTTATCATGGCATCTCTGGCATACAGTGTTGGGGCAAGGGTCCATCTGACCACTGATACCTGGTCTGCAAAGCACGGTCAGGGCAGGTATATCACGTACACTGCGCATTGGGTCAACCTGCTGACGGCTGACAAGCATGGAATGCGTGGCTCCGCAGCGGAGTTGGTGACACCGCCACGACTTGCAGGCAGACCTACTGCCACCTCCTCTACTCCTACTCCATCCTCTTCGATATCCTCCTCGGCTGAGTCCTCTTCTTCTGCGGTGTCTGGCTGCACATCAACTGAATCCCCCAGCTCCCCAGGGGCTATTCCACATCCCGGATACGACAGTGTCACGCTGTCTTGGGGTTGACTTGCCTGAAAGCAGAGAGCCACACAGGACCAGCACTCCTGTCCGCCCTGAGCGCACAGGTGGATCAGTGGCTGACCCGCACCAACTGGAGATCGGCAAAGTGGTGTGTGACAATGGAACAAATTTGTTGTCGGCATTGAATTTGGGCAAGTTGTCACATGTGCCGTGCATGGCACATGTGTTGAATCTCATCGTACAACGCTTTGTGTCTAAGTACCCAGGCTTACAGGACGTCCTCAAGCAGGCCAGGAAGGTGTGTGGCCATTTCAGGCGTTCCTACAGGCCATGGCGCACTTTTCCGATATTCAGCGGCGAAACAACATGCCAGTGAGGCGCTTGATTTGCGACAGCCCAACACGTTGGAATTCAACACTCCTAATGTTCGACCGCCTGCTCCAACAAGAAAAAGCCGTCAACAGTATTTGTATGACCGGGGTGCTAGGACAGCCTCTGCGGAGCTGGGAATTTTTGCCACGTTACTGGACGCTCATGCGCAATGCCTGTAGGCTCATGCGTCCTTTTGAGGAGGTGACAAACCTAGTCAGTCGCACCGAAGGCACCATCAGCGACCTCATCCCATTTGTTTTCTTCCTGGAGCGTGCCCTGCGAAGAGTGCTGGATCAGGCTGTAGATGAGCGTGAAGAGGAAGAGGAAGAGTTGTGGTCACCATCACCACCAGAAACAGCCTTGTCATCATCGCTTGCCGGACCTGCGGCAACGCTGGAAGAGGAGTATGAGGAAGAGGAGTCAGAGGAGGAATGTGGCGGCTTTGAGGAGGAGGAAGACCAACCACAGCAGGCACCCCAGGGTGCTCGTTGTTGTCACCTATCTGGTACCCATGGTGTTGTGCGTGGCTGGGGGAAGAACAGACCGTCAATGACATCAGTGAGGACGAGGAACGGGAAATGAGTAGCTCTGCATCCAACCTTGTTCAAATGGGGTCTTTCATGCTGTCATGTCTGTTGAGGGACCCTCGTATAAAAGGATGAAGGAGAACGACCTGTACTGGGTGGCCACGCTACTAGACCCCGGTATAAGCAGAAAGTGGCAGAAATGTTACCAAATTACCGAAAGTCGGAAAGGATGCAGCAGTTCAAAACCAAACTAAAAAATATGCTTTACACAGCTTATAAGGGGATGTCACAGCACAGCGGGAATCTAACAGGGGAAGAGGTGAGTGTAATCCTCCTCCTACCACGACGGCAAGGACTGGACGATTTACAGATGTGTTGTTGATGGAGGACATGCAGAGCTTTTTCAGTCCTACTCATCGCCACAGCCCTTCGGGATCCAGCCTTAGAGAACGACTCGACCGACAGGTAGCAGACTACCTCGCCTTAACAGCAGATATCGACACTCTGAGGAGCAATGAACCCCTTCACTACTGGGTGTGCAGGCTTGACCTGTGGCCTGAGCTATCCCAGTTTGCGATAGAACTTCTGGCCTGCCCTGCTTCAAGTGTCCTGTCAGAAAGGACCTTCAGTGCAGCAGGAGGCATTGTCACTGACAAGAGAAGTCGCCTCGGTCAAAAGTGTTGATTACCTCACCTTCATAAAGATGAATGAGGCATGGATCCCGAAGGGACTGACAGTGGGGGATACGTTTGACTAACAAAAGGCCTGATTACATGCCTTGGCCTCAAAATGGTCCCCACGCTGCTGTATTTAATGTCTGCATACAGGATGACTTTCATGAATTCTTCACCACCAACTAGGGTTCAAGCCGCAATGTTTTAGTCACTTTTCTGCCTGGAAAACATCAATTTTTCCGTCCGCTGCTACAATAGCGGCTGCAACAATGCCATTATTTTTCAGGCATGTGTACATGCCTAATTTTTCTGTCCTATGGTGCAGCACTGTGGCTGCAAAAACAAACCAAAAAAAAAAGGCACATACAAGTGTCAATTCCCCTTCGTGATCGTTACCTTGTTGTGGTGAAGGGGCTTGCGTATCACAATGAAGCAATCATCACCTCTATGAGTGTGTTGGCAATGTTGCCACACCCCAGATAATAAGGCCGTTGCTTCATTATGGTCAGACCAAAAGCGATCGGACGGCTGGATAATATTTCATAGAAAAAACATTAATTTACCTTTTTTTTTATGTTGTATGGATTATTAATACATAAAATAAAAAATCATAATAAAGTCTCTTAATAGTTTATTAGGAATAATGCAGACAATTAAAAAAATCCCCATCAATTCCAATACAAAGCAAGTACAGAGCTCAGAACTAAATTATTTCATGATGTCGTAATGGTTCGTTAATTCAACAATGTTTAATCAATTCGACACACGTCCCCGGATAGGGTCCATAACAGGGATTAAACTGATAGGAATACTACTAGTTAAGACACCACTCATATAGGGTGCCACAGCACATTGCTCTGTGCACGCGCAGTGCCCCAATTTGGGAGTATGAGGACCGACCAAGCTGCTTTTTCCATCTCCCGGTTCCTGAAATCAATTCAGTTTGGTGTATGAGAGTTTGGTCTGTCACTGTGAAGGCAGTCAAAGATACCCGGCCTAAATTTTTTTTCACAAAAGGCAATCCCTGATATGGGATGTAACAGGGATTAAACTGATGAGAATAGTACTACAGAAAATACCACTCATATCGGGTGTGACAGTAAATTGCACGGCGCAGACGCAGTGACCGTGGATAAAAACAAAGGGGAGGGAGCCAGCGTTTTTTTAACCATCTCCCCGTTCGAAAAATCAATTCAATAAATGGCCCCCAGATTGGGGACGTTAGAGGGATTAAACTGATGAGAATAGTACTACAGAAAATACCACTCATATCGGGTGTGACAGTAAATTGCACGGCGCAGACGCAGTCACCGTGGATAAAAACAAAGGGGAGGGAGCCAGCGTTCCCCGTTCGAAAAATCAATTCAATTCACCTCTTGGGGACCCTTGGTGTTGTACGTGGCTGGGTGGAGGAATAAACCTTCAATGACATCACCGGGACGTGGCTAGCTTGGTATCCTACCTTGTGCAAATGGGGAGTTTGCGGTTGTGCAAATGAACTGTTTGCGGTTGTTTGCGGTGCATTAAAAGGGGAGTTTGGTCTGTCAATGTCTGTAAAGCGGGCGTAACCCTTACACTACCTGATCGATACAACATCATACCTGATTGTATACACACACTAGATGTTTTAAACCACGTTGTTCAAAAAAATTTAGGATTGTTAGGTGATTTATGCCTTTTATGGATTAAAACCCAACTCTGCGTCAACTATGTAATTTTCCATGGGCGTTTTGCCATGGATCCCCCTCCAGCATGCCACAGTCCAGGTGTTAGTCCCCTTGAAACAACTTTTCCATCACTATTGTGGCCAGAAAGAGTCCCTGTGGGTTTTAAAATTCGCCTGCCTATTGAAGTCTATGGCGGTTCGCCCGGTTCGCCGTTTGCGAACGGAAAATTTTATGTTCGCGACATCACTATCACCCAATTCTCTCCTTTCCAGGTATGTCTGCACTGAACCTAACTGCTGCACCCAACTTTTCCAGAGTCTGATATTGTCCACACCCCTCATCTTTCTTTTTAATTCCCTGGTATGTCTGCATTGAACTTTAATGTCTTTTTCACAGCTGGATTTATGGAGTATTTGTTTACATTGACTATTTCACCCCTGTATCTGGTCCTCCCTTGATTAGGCAGTATGTAGCCCCTTCCCCTCTTGTTCACACCTGATTAAACACAGAGTGGTATAAATCTAAGTCCTTGGGTCTTTTCAGACCTTGGTCTTTTCAACATGTAACATCTTTCAAGTGCACATGCCGAATTATACCAGAATTGAACCAGAAGGGGATCAAAGGTAATTACAGAAATAGTTAATGCAAAAAATGTTTCTATCTTTCATCTTACTCTTCCCACTTTCCAAAACCTCCTGAAATACCCCCACATCCATTCACCCAGCAAGGAACTATTTATCTCTCCCTCCACCTTACCTACTCATCTGACTGCTTGCACAAACCTGTTTGGCAACGTAAAACACTTCCTTCCCAAACACACATAGATACCTCATGCCCTCTTTTATTCTTGCCTAGTAACACTTTCTCTGCTTCTCCTTATTGCTGGTGATATCTGTACAAATCCAGGCCCTCCTCAGCAAATCCCCACTATCACCTCTACCTCCCACTACAAATCTCCTTCTATAAATTTCTGAAACCCCTTAAACCTAATAACCATTCCTCTGACCCCTGCTCCTTTGGTCCCTCTTACAGGAGCATTATGAAACACTTGCTCTGTCTGTAACAAACGGTCCTACATTCATGACCTCTTCATCTCTCGAAAACTTTCCTTTCTAGGTCTCACAGAAACATGGCTGACACCCTCTGACACCTCCTCTACTGCTGCACTCTCTTATAGAGGATTTCATTTCACTCACACACCCCGCCCCGGCTGCAAACATGGTGGAAGAGTTGGTCTTCTCCTATTAGACACCTGCTCCTACAGCCCAACTCCACTGCTACTCTCCATTACGCTCACTTCATTCGAAGTACACTCTGTTCGCATCTACTCTCCCTCCAACCTCCAAATAGCTGTCATTTACCGCCCCCCCAGGCCCAGCAACCATCTTTCTTGACCAATTTAATACCTGGCTCCTACACTTTCATTCTGCCAACATCCCCACTATCATCATGGGTGACTTTAACATCCCCACTTACACCAGCCACTCAGCCGCCTCCAAACTCCTATCACTCTCTTCCTCCTTCGGCCTCTCACAGTAGTCTGCCGCTCCCACCCACAGATATGGTCACACTCTGGATCTTATCTTTACCTGCATCTGCTCCCTATCTAACCTTTATAATTCGCTTCTCACCCTGTCCGACCACAACCTACTCACCTTCTCTTCACTCGTCTCCTCTGCTGAACCATAACCCCCACCCACCCCCCACCCACATCCACACACTAGCACACCCCGCAGTAACCTTAAACATCTCGACTTTCGCTTGCTTTCTGACTCTCTTCTGCCACTCTCTACCATTTGTTCCCTTGAAGACCCAGATACTACCACCACCCTGTACAACACCACAATAAGTACAGCTCTGGACATTGTTGCCCCCCTCACGCACAACAAAACCCAAAAAATCAACAGACAACCCTGGCACACCAACCTGACCAAAAAACTCAGACAAGCTTCCAGGGCTGCTGAGCGGCGATGGAAGAAATCCCATTCTAAGGATCACTTCACCACATACAAACAATCCCTCCTCATTTTCAAATCCTTACTGGTTGATGCAAAACAGGCCTACTTCTCATCTCTCATCTTCCCTGTCACACAGCCCTAAACAACTTTTTAACATTTTTAACTCCCTTCTCCGCCCCCCAGCGCACCCCATCTCTCATCTCAGATAAGGACTTTGCCACATACTTCAAACAAAAGATAGTCAACATCAGAGAAAGATTCAGTGCACAGTTCCCACAGACCCTCTACACAACTCCTCAGTCCTCTTCACCCAAAACCCGCTTCTCCACCATTACAGAAAAAAACTCTCCACTACTCTCCAGATCACATCTCACCACCTGTGCACTTGGCCCAATCCCATCCCACCTCATCCCTAACCTCACCACAGTGTTTATCCCAGCCCTAACTCATCTCTTCAACCTATCACTAAGCTCTGGTGTCTTCCCCTTTGGTTTTAAACATGCTACTATTACACCCATCCTCAAAAAGCCTTCACTTGATCCATCTTCTTTGTCCAGTTATCGCCCCATATCACTTCTTCCATATGCCTCAAAGCTACTTGAGCAACATCTCCATTCTGAACTGTCCTTTCACCTCTCCTCCTGCTCCCTCTTTGACCACCTACAATCTGGCTTCCGACCCCACTACTCGATTGAGACTGCCCTCACCAAAGTCACCAGTGAACTACTAACAGCCAAAACAAAAAAATATTACTCTGTCCTCCTTCTTCTTGACCTGTCCTCTGCCTTTGACACTGTCGACCACTCCCTTCTGTTACAAACTCTCTCATTTCTTGGCATCACTGACCTGGCCCTCTCCTGGATCACATCATACCTCACAGAGCGGACGTTTAGCGTCTCCCACTCTCACACCCCCTCCTCGTCTCATTCCCGTTCTGTTGGTGTCCCGCAAGGCTCTGTCCTAGGAGACTGGATGAGCGTGGAGAAATCTAACAGCCTCCTTGATTTCTCTTAATTCAGTGTTGATAAGGTTAATGACCACTTCCCTTGTCTCAGCTGTTGCTCAGTGGTCATAACTTCTACCCTTTATAATCTGACCCCACCCTTCTGACTATGTGGTAGATTGATTCATTTGGTTTTGGAAAAAGCTAGTGTGTGTATTTGTCCCTGAGTTCCTGCTTATCCTTCTATAACAGAAGCTAAGTGTCTCGCTTGTTTGTATTTTGTCTTTTCGCCTTGGTTATTGTTACTAGGCCTCAGGGAGACACTTGTTCCTTCATCTTGGAAGGAACAGGTTGTCTCAGCCCTGTCATTATCTTTAGGGCTCCTCAGGGTCTCCAGGGCTTCCAGGTTCCTGTGTATGGGCATTTCTACCTTTAAAGGGTGCCCATACGGTTAGGATCAGGGGCAGGAGTAGGATTCTGTAGATGGTGACCCTTTCCCTTCCCTTGCGTTGAGGCCTAGTGGCTTTTCCCTTCCCCCTAGTTGTCGGTGTGGTGTTTACTCCTTTACCTCATCCGTGACACCGCTGCCTTGGAGTGACCTTGGATTCTGCCCTCTCCTTCCAACCACACATCCAAGCCCTTTCCACCACCTGCCGCCTCCAACTCAAAAACATCTCCCGCATCTGCGCTTTCCTCAACTTTGAGTCTGCAAAACTGATTGTACATGCCCTCATCATCTCCCGTCTAGACTACTGCAACATTGTCCTCTGTGGCCTTCCATCTAGCACTCTCGCACCCCTCCAATCTATCTTCAACTCTGCTGCACGACTAATCCACCTCTCACCCTGTTACTCCCCTTCCAATCCCTTCACTGGCTCCCCATTACCCAGTGAATTCAGTTCAAAATACTAACAAATACATACAAGGCCGTCCACAACCTGTCCCCTCCCTACATCTCTGAGCTATTTTCCCGATACATCCCCACACGCAATCTCTGATCCTCACAAGACCTTCTTCTCTCCTATACTCTTATCACCTTTTCCCACAATCGCCTCCAAGACTTCTCCCCTGCATCCTCCATCCTCTGGAACTTGCTACCCCAACATATCAGACTCTCACCTACAGTGGAATCCTTCAAAATAAACCTGAAAACTCAACTCTTCAGACAAGCCTACAATCAGTCACCCTGCCACCTCTATTCCGCTATGACCAACTTTACACTCTCCTACTGTGTCCTTCTCCCATACCATGTAGATTGTAAGCCCTCATGGGAAAGGCCCTCTCTCTTTCTGTACCAGTTTGTAACTCGTCTTTTTCATGCTTAGTGCAATTGTCTGTAACCCTTTTCATATGTACAGCGCTATGGAATTATTGGTGCTTTAATAATACATAATAATAATGTGCTGGGAGGAGAGTGCTCCCGCAGAATGACCGCTCAGATGCCGTCGTCACAATTGTCTGTGGCATCTGAGAGGTTAAATGTCCGCGTTCAATGTTCTCCCAGATCATGGACATTGCCACCAGGTACCTGGTGCTGTACAAAAAAAAAAAATACAGAAACCTAACCACAGATAAAAATAAAATCATTTAAAATAAGAGTTTGATGGGCCAATCAGTTATAATTACTAGTATTGAGCGAGCATGCTCGGCCGAACACCAGTTCGGCTCGAGCATCGTGATGCTCGGCACACAGCCATTTTTGGCCGCATACCGCTTGTGCTCGAGCGCGATGCTTGAGTCTCCTCCCCGCACGTTTGTTGGATGCTGCGCAGCTAATAAATGTGCAGGTAAGTACTGCCACTCATTGTAATGCCGTAGCCATGTTGGTTACTGGTATTGCAGTGATTGGCTGGTCTTAGTCAGGGAGAGCTATGCTGTAGAAGGGATAGATAGTGTAGGGAATTGAATTGAATTTTTTTGTTAGGCAGGGTTGGTGTTAGAGACCCAAAAGTCCTTTTAAGGACTATTGTGTCTGGCAGCAATATATATTTTTAGCGCAACCTGCGCTAAATTGTGTGCAATTGTAGGGACCCAAAAGTCGTTTAAGGACTATTGTTGTATCTGGCAGCAATATATATTATTAGAGCAACCTGCCCTAAATAGCGTGCAATTGTTTGGCCGCTGCAGACAGCGACATTATCTGCGCTACATCTCCTGTGTAATGTGTGCGCAGCCTAAAAATATCTGTGACATCCAGTGTCCTTTTTCCATAGACGGTGTCCGCTGTGGACACTGACATTACCTGCGCTACATCTCCTGTATAACCTTTGCGCATCCTAAAAATATCTGTGACATCCAGTGTACTTTTTCCGTAGACACTGCGGACAGTGACATTACCTACGCTACATCGCCTGTATAACATTTCTGCATCCCAAATATCTGTGACATTGACTGTCATTTTTTCTTAGCTGCTGTTCACAGCAGTGCCAATACCTGTGGTACCTCTCCTGTATAACGTTTCCGCATCCCAGGATCAGCTCAGCAGCAGGCCCTCAACCATAATTTTTTCAATGGTGAGCTCAGCAGCAGGCCCTCGCCCCTAATGTTTTAGATGGGCAGATCAGCAGCAGGACCTCGCTCCTAATGTTTTAGATGGTCAGATCAGCAGCAGGCACTCACCCCTAATGTTCTAGATGGTCAGATCAGCAGCATGCACTCTCCCCTAATGTTTTAGAGAGTCAGCTCAGCAGCAGACCCTCAACCATATTTTTTTCCATGGTCAGATCAGCAGCAGGCCCTCGCCTCTAATGTTTTAGATGGTCAGATCAGCAGCAGGCCCTCGCCCTAATGTTTTAGATGGTCAGATCAGAAGCAGGCACTCTCCCCTAATGTTTCAGAGAGTCAGCTCAGCAGCAGACCCTCAACCATAATTTTTTCCATGGTCAGATCAGCAGCAGGCCCTCGCCCCTAATGTTTTAGATGGTCAGATCAGCAGCAGGCCCTCACCCCTAATGTTTTAGATGGTCAACAGAGGGCCTTGCTCCTAATGGTTTTGAGGATCACCAGCAGGTCATCAATTATAAATTTTCAAGGGTGTGTATAGGGTGTGTATAATGCCCTCCTTTGTGTGTAATAAAGGGTGTATTGGGGTACCGGTTCCTTGTAATTTTTGGCAGCCCTTTCACTTAGTGCATAGGCTTTATGAGTGTAGGAGTCCCACTACCCGAACAATTGTACCACAATGTGAATGAGGCCCTCCTTTATGTGATATACAGGTTGTATCGGAGTGCCTCTTCCTTTAATTTTTGTCAGCACTTGCACTTTATATACAAGTAAATATACAGGAAAGAATGTTTCCTAACAATTTTTCCACTAAAATCGATTTTTCTTCGTTTTTGTGCGTATTATTGTCATTCTGTAAAATTGGCGTATTACTCGGACAACATCGTTCCCAGCAGCAATCTGGGAGTCCAAGATGCATCCAGACATCCTCCCCATGCTGTTCCCGAACCATTTCAGTGGTGTTTCCATCAATTTCTGACCTTTTCATGTGAACCAGACACCCTCCCCTCTTCAGAGCAGGGGGTGCCTGGTTTAATGCTCGGGTTCTCCCATTGACTTCCATTGACTTCTACTCAAGCACCTGAGCACTCTAAGCAACCTCTCCAAGCTAGATGATTTGAACCAGAAGCAGCGCTTGTACGTGCGCAGATGCCAATTCAAACAGCTGTTCAGCGAAAGTTCTGGGGGTCTTCCATGCCATGAAAATTAACTTTAACAAAAAACAAAAAATGTTTCCACTGCATTTCAGCTTGGCCACAAAATGACCTATTAACATAATTTCAGTGATCTTGTTAGCTCATGAGAAGGCATCTAAAATCACTGTCATTCTGATTGAATTAGAAGAGTGACCGCTCTAAAAAGGGGGGGGGGGAGTTGAAATCAGTCTTCTTATGTTAACCATGGTTATCTCTAAAGAAACATGTACAGTCATCATTGCTTTGCATCAAAGAGCTTCACAGTCAAGGACTTTGCTGCTTGTAAGCTTGCACTTAAATCAACCATTTATTAGATCATTAATAACTTCAAAGTGAGGTTCAATTGCTGTGATGAAAGCTTCATCATGGCCCCCAAGAAAGTACAGCAAGTGCAAGGACCATCTCCTACAGGCAGCAGGCAAAACAATTAAATAATTACAGATGCATGAAAAATTTGTCAAGGAAAGCTTCATTTTATTATATTATAGTTTATCAGTGGATAGTTTGGCAATCAGTGTTTGTTATAGGTAGAAACTAGAAAACCATTTGCAGCAATGGCTGAGGAACGCAATAACGTAAGGTCCTGCACACAAGTGTATTACACTTGTCTGTTTCAATGCCAAAACCCTGAAAAATGCAGGAAGTATATAGTGTTGAGCGCGAATATTCGAAAAGCGAATTTTTTTAGCGAATATCGGCACTTCGCTAATTCGCGAATATTTCGAATATAGCGCTATAAATTCGCTATTTCGAATATTCGTTTTTTTTTTTTTTTTTTTTTAGTTATATTTTTTTCTTTCCCACTTCCCAAAAGTAGTTCTTACCTGTCATGAGGATTCCTGGCTTCCTGGCTGCTCCAGTCAGTGCCCGTTGCCGCTTCTGCCGACTTCCGTGCTCATGGAGCGTCCCTTCCATGGGAAAATCTCTATATACTAAAATGTACTGTCGGATTTGAGGAATTACGTTGAAATCGCAATGCGATTAATTCAAGTTATATTAATCGCATTGCGATTACAACTTAGCACTGCTATCTTACATAGGCTAGAATTAACGAATATGGAATATATAGCTATGCACTAGCAGTGCTAAGTTGAAATCGCAATGCGAATACTAAGTTAAATTAATCGCATTGCGATTTCAACTTAGCACTGCTGCTATATTCCATATTCGTTAACTTCGTTAATTCTAGCAAGCTGACCCATTATAAACCCATCTCTAAGTTGAAATCGCAATGCGATTAATATAACTGAATTAATCGCATTGCGATTTCAACGTAATTCCTCAAATCCGACAGTACATTTTAGTATATGGAGACGTTCCCATGGTGATGGGGACGCTCCATGAGCACAGAAGTTATGGTTGGCTTGGTAGAATTAGCGAGGATGACGAATATGACGAATGTATTCGTCATATTCCTCAAAACGAAGATAACGAAGTATTCTACATCTTCGTTTTAGCTACCTATTCGTCAACTTCGCTAATTCGAGCAATCATATCATTCATCAAATAGGAAGGTTGACTTACAGATAGCTGTAGTTAAATTAGCTATGCGATTTTTTTTTTAATACAATAATTATATTACTTGATATGATAATATTATTATAAGTATTCTATTTATTAAAAAAAAAAAATCGCATAGCGAATTTAACACAGCTGTCTCTATAGTCAACCTTCCTATTTGATTGCTAGAATTAGCGAGGTTGACTGAATATGATCGAATGTATTCGTCATATTCCTCAAAACGAAGATAACGAAGTATTCTACATCTTCGTTTTAGCTACCTATTCGTCAACTTGCTAATTCGAGTAATCATCATCAAATAGGAAGGTTGACTTATAGAGAGCTGTGTTAAATTAGCTATGCGATTTTTTTTTTTAATACAATAATTATATTACTTGATATGATAATATTATTATAAGTATTCTATTTATTAAAAAAAAAAATCGCATAGCGTAATTTAACACAGCTGTCTCTATAGTCAACCTTCCTATTTGATTGCTAGAATTAGCGAAGTTGACGAATAGGTTGCTAAAACGAAGATGTAGAATACTTCGTTATCTTCGTTTTGAGGAATATGACGAATACATTCGTCATATTCGTCATCCTCGCTAATTCTAGATATGAAACCAATAGGAAAGTAGCCTTAAGTACAAATCGCAATATGCGATTATTTAAATCGCATTTTAATCGCGATAACTAGAAAAAATGACGAATATTCGATTTCGACGAATATGAAACGAATATTCATTCGAATATTCGCGAATTTCGTCGAAATCGAATATGGCACCTGCCGCTCATCACTAGAAGTATATGTGTTACCGTGTCCCAGGCAAGGCATGAAATTCTCCAATTAAAGTCAATCTTACTAAGACCTCTTTCACACGAGGGAGTAATCCGCGTGGGTGCAAGGCGTGATGCGAACGCATTGCGCCCGCACGGAATCCAGACCCAGTAATTTCAATGGGTCTGTATACATGAGCGTTGGTTTTCACTCATCCCTTGTACCGTTGCGTGAAAATCGCAGCATGTTCTATATTCTGCGATTTTCACACAACGATGACCCCGTAGAAGTGAAATGGGCTGCGTGAAAATTGCATCCGCAAGCAAGTGCGGATGCAATGCGTTTTTCACGGATGGTTGCTAAGAGATGTTGTTTGTAAACATTCGGTTTTTATCACGCGCGTGCAAAACGCATTAAATCGCATTGAACCCACGCGATAAAAACTGAACAACTGAACGCGGTGGCAAACAAAACTGAATGTACTTGCTTACGAAATCGCACAGTTTTCACTGAACACATCCGGACCTAATCCACTTTCGCTCGTCTGCAAGGGGCCTAAGTCTTCAGTATTGGAAACCGGGCAACCCCTTTAAATTGCCATGAACACGCCACATTTATCAAATGGGTTTGATATTTTCGACACTAAAAACAGTTGCAAAACATTGTCATTCTAAGGCTACTTTCACACTCGCGCTTTGTGCGGATCCATCATGGACGGATCCGTTCAGATAATACAACCATCTGCATCTGTTCAGAACGGATCCGTTTGTATTATCTGTAACATAGCCAAGACAAATACGTCTTGAACACCATTGAAAGTCAATGGAGGATAGATCCGTTTTCTATTGTGCCAGTTTGTGTCAGTCAAAACTGATCCGTCCCCATTGACTTACATTGTGTGCCAGGACGGATCCATTTGGCTCAGTTTCATCACACGCTGCAAGCAGCGTCTTGGTGTCCGTCTCCAAAGCTGAATGGAGACTGAACTGATGCAAACTAATGCAAGCTGATGCATTCTGAGTGGATGCGTTTCCATTCAGAATGAATGAGGCCCTATTGAAGTGAATGATAGACCATGGTGTAGCAATGCGACATGCTGCGACTGTGACAGGAGTCGCAAAAAATCCATTGCATCTAGAATTGAGTGAACCTGCCATTTGGCAGGTTCGAGTTCGGGGTTTAAGTGAGTTGCGTAATGGATTTAGTTCTCACAGAAACCATCACGTAATTTAATGCTGGCATGCCACATAATACAAGTGTATGGCCAGCCCCGAGGGTTCCATTCTGTTGGCCATACACTTGTATTTTGATGGCATGCAAAACGCAATGCCTCTAAAGGCATTCCTTTTGGCATGCCGGCTTTGAATTACGTTATGGATTCTGTGAGAACAGAATTGTCACAGACGTACTTAGACATACGGACGTCCCCGTGACAGTGAGTGACAGGAGCTCTTTGAGACACGTGGTTTGATTTGATATATTTAGGGTACTTTCACACTTGCGTTTTTGTTTTCCGGCATAGAGTTACGTCGTCGGGGCTCTATGCCGGAAGAATACTGATCAGGATAATACCCATGCATTTTGAATGGAGAGAAATCCGTTCAGGATGCATCAGGGTGTCTTCTGTTCAGTATGTGAACTTTTTTTGAAAGGGGTAAATACCGCAGCATGCTGCGGTTTTCTTTCCGTCCTGAAAATGTAAGTCAATGAGGACGCTTTCTTTGGGACATTCTGCCACAATAGAAAACGGATCCGTCCTCCTTTGACTTTCAATGGAGTTCTTGACAGGTCCGTCTTGGCAATGTTAAAAAAAGTTTACGTTAATACAAGCGGATCTGTTCAGATGCATGCGGTTGTATTGTCTGTAACTGAAGCGCTTCTTTCCGGCATAGAGCCCCGACGACGGAACTCTATGCCGGAAAACAAAAACGCAAGTGTGAAAGTACTCTAAGAGTACGTTCACATGACGACGTAAGTTGCACGACAAATAGGGCGCAACTTCACTGCAACATCTGTTGCACCAATGTCGCGCGAAAATTTTTATAATGGGAGTCTATGGTGTTGCATTGTGGATCAATAAGTGTCTAAGTTGTTTCTGGTACTGGCCACACCCTTAACCTCCAGGTGTTGCTCTTGTGGTCATCTAATTTTCCCTATTTATAGTTGTTTCTCCCACAATGCTTTGTGGTTTATGGCTTCAGTTGGACCTGTGGATAGCTGGTGTTTGGATCTCGGCTGAGTTTCTGGTGCTGCCATAGCTTCTTGGAAGTTAAGTGTCCTTTTGTATTTTGGCTTTTCTGTGTGTTTTATTTCCTTGTTGTTTTTGTATTGAAATATAACAATAGCAATTGAAAAGACAGGTGCACTGAGTGTATAAACTCATATGTAAATGTAGCCTGATTTTTCATCTACAGGCTATATTTTGGTGCACCTGTAAGGCCTGGGCCATATCAGCCAGTTTTGGGTGGGGCTCAAAGCCTCCTCCCTCCTCTCATTGCTGGCATGGCTACATGCTGGAGGTGACTGGAGAGTATGCTGCGAGTCGGCATTTACACTCCTGTAATTTGCTGACTGGCCCCTGGTATTGCCCATATGGCACAGGTAGGTGAGTGTTAGGTTCCGAGCTACTTGAGAAACCTTGGTGCGGTGCTTGGGCTCAGACATGTCCTCCATAGTAGGATATGTTGGCCATTCTCTCAATTTTAACATCAGTATGAGGGTTTAGTAAGACTACAGAGTGCACCTGTCCTTTCAATTGTTATTGTTATATTATCACATCCACACAATTGCCAGTAGAGGGATGATGAGGTCTGCACACCCTTGGATGTGGGTGCTGACGAAGGACTGGAGAGTCGTTTAGCATAAAGATTCAGAAAATCGTGGCCCACCAAAGTTCAATAATGCTTAGTTAATTAGTAATTATTATTCTACATACTGTAGGTTATTTAGTACATCCGGAATAGAAACTTAATTTATGGTCGTGTTGTTCCCAACATTTCGGTCATTCAATAGACCTTTATCAAGGGATCTGCGACATGCGTTCAGGATGTATGCCCGGATGTGTCTGGCATACATCCTGAACGCAGGTCACAGATCCCTTGAAAAAGGTCTATTGAATTAAATAAGCATTATTGAACTTTGGTGTGCCACGATTTTCTGAATCTTGATCCACATAATTGCCATCTTGTGTAGGATGTCTATTGTGGTACTTGTGGTCTGCTGCGGGCATCCTCCATTGTATGCATTTTTTGCTGGGGATCTCCATTAGCAATGGGCTACAAGTGCAGGATCTGCTCCCCTGTATATACAGGGTGGGCCATTTATATGGATACACCTTAATAAAATGGGAATGGTTGGTGATATTAACTTCCTGTTTGTTGACCATTAGTATATTTGAGGGGGGAAACTTTTCAAGATGAGTGGTGACCATGGCGGCCATTTTGAATTCAGCCATTTTGAGTCCAACTTTAGTTTTCTTCAATAGGAAGAGGGTCATGTGACACATCAAACTAATTGGGAATTTCACAAGAAAAACAATGGTGTGCTTGGTTTTAACGTAACTTAATTCATTCATGAGTTATTTAAAAGTTTCTGACCACTTATAAAATGTGTTCAATGTGCTGCCCATTGTGTTGGATTGTCAATGCAACCCTCTTCTCCCACTCTTCACACACTGATGGAAACACCGCAGGAAAAATGCTAGCACAGGCTTCCAGTATCCGTAGTTTCAGGTGCTGCACATCTCGTATCTTCACAGCATAGACAATTGCCTTCAGATGACCCCAAAGATAAAAGTCTAAGGGGGTCAGATCGGGAGACCTTGGGGGCCATTCAACTGGCCCACGACGACCAATCCACTTTCCAGGAAACTGTTCATCTAGGAATGCTCGGACCTGACACCCATAATGTGGTGGTGCACAATCTTGCTGGAAAAACTCAGGGAACGTGCCAGCTTCAGTGCATAAAGAGGGAAACACATCATCATGTAGCAATTTTGCATATCCAGTGGCCTTGAGGTTTCCATTGATGAAGAATGGCCCCCACTAGCTTTGTACCCCATATACCACACCATACCATAAATTTTTTTTGTTCAAATAGTCTTGGAGGGATCGATCCTATGTGGGTTAGTGTCAGACCAATAGCGGTGGTTTTGTTTAACTTCACCATTCACATAAAAGTTTGCCTCATCACTGAACAAAATCTTCTGCGTAATCTAAGGGTCCTGTTCCAATTTTTGTTTTGCCCATTCTGCAAATTCAGTGCGCCGATCTGGGTCATCCTCGTTGAGATTCTGCAGTAGCTGGAGTTTGCAAGGGTGCCATTTGTGAGTAGCTAATATCCGCCGAAGGGATGTTCGACTAATGCCACTCTCCAGTGACAACATGCGTCGAGTGCTACGCTGTGGGCTCTTGCTGAATGAAGCTAGGACAGCCACTGATGTTACTTCATCAGTGACAGATTTCATGCGTCCACATTTTGGCAAATCCAACACTGAACCAGTTTAACGAAACTTAGCAAGCAGTTTGCTAACTGTAGCATGGGAGATGGGTGGTCTCGTAGGGTGTCTTGCATTGAAATCTGCTGCAATGACCCGCTTACTGCGTTCACCAGACATCATGTTGAATGCATGTTGATTGATCAAGTGCCTATATCACGCAGAGGTGGCAATAGAAATCTAGCCCTCAAGAAATGTGAAATGCAATGGATTATCAAATTAAAGAGTCTTAAACCAGGGGGCTTAAATGTGGACTATAGACCATGGATCTTGTAAAAAAAATTTTTTAGACATGATGCTTCTCAGTTCCACATAAATAAATGACTATGGTTCGATAGGACTTAGTGTGAAACCAGGGATCTTTTTGATCCAATTCTGCTGCCATGTTAGGAGCCTTTTGTTACGTATCTACTTCATCGTATGGTGTTAAACAATAATATTATGGATCTTTTTGTTTGTCACATATTTATTGTGATTTCTCTCTATTTGCAGTTTACTGACCGGAGGAAAAATGGGGATCTCAGCTGGGCCTATAAGTTTTGAACTAACAGGAAGTTTTTCAACAGATCATAATTTGCCCATGCATGTGATCTCTGCACGGGATGAGACCAATTGGACACTCTAATTCTACATTGGACTCCTTCATTGGGGATAGTGATGCATGCTGTGACGGTGACGCACATTGATCTCCCCCGATTGGGGCATTAACCCGATATGGTGCTTACGTCTTTAATTTTAGTTAGAAGATTGAGCCGATAGGACGTGTCGGGGTTTTCACATCGGTGACTCGATGTGTGCCCCTGTATGGTCTTTGTAAGCGGGCACAGCGAGGAATCGCTGAGCCGTGCCAACATGAGACATATAGTCCCAGGCTCTTTATTGTCAAATATGAGCGAGTTGAGCAATCGAGCAAGTATCCACTGATCTCCTATAGATGGAGTATATTGAACGTTTAATAACCAAGGGTCAATCTGCCCCGAGTGAAAGGAGAGGACAGTAGGTGTACCTGATCATATGCAGGCATTCTTTATTATTATTTTTACTCTCTAAACATTCTTGAAGTATGTCTTATTGGGTCGCTTTGGTCTTCTCTTGTGCACAGATCATTACCTGTCATTTTAATTGTTTAGTTTGAACACAAGACGCCGATTGATTAACCCCAGTGATGTCATCTTAGCTTATGTTTAGCGAGGATCACATGACAACCAGTGGGCGTGTGCTACATCGGATTGACTTCTCGTTGCTTTGACAACACACAACAATATGGCGAATTGAAAGTGCCGGTGATGTGGCACGCCAATGCGCCATGACGCTATCACGTCATGACGCACTGACACTTTTGATCCAATCCAGTCGAATGTAATATGCAAATCAACAAGGACATGCGCAGTCCAAATCTGTGGACGCGCGGGTCCTGAACATGAGGCCGATTACAGCTGACATCTCCATGCTCCGGTATTGTTTTTAAATGATTTTTAATTGTCGCACCTGTCACTTATTAACTATAATTCACATTGTTTTTGTGATTTTGGGCACAAGTATACTTTTTATGAATTTTATATGTATGGTCAATTTTTACTTGTCTATTTGGCTTCTGCTAAGTATGACTTTTTCACTTGATTGTAGTTTTGATCATGAAATATAATATATTTTCTTGTTTGTTGACATTCCACTAATGATGTAATTGAAATTGCACATTAATTGAATACATATGTATAAATATATTGATTGTTACACCAGTTTGTATCACTGCTTGAAAAAGGTGCCATTGAGTGCACTGAAACGTCGCTTTTTAGGGTCCTTTCACACTTGCGTTCTGAGGATCCGGCAGGCACTTCCGTCCCGCCGGATCCGTCAGAACGCATAGTGCCTGAAGCATTAGAAGACTGATCAGGATCCTGATCAGTCTTCGGATGCTTTCAGGTTACTATGGCAGCCAGGACGCTACTAGCGTCCTGGTTGCCATAGTAGGAGGCGGGGAGCGGCATACTCACATTCCGTGCGGCTCCCGGGCGCTCAGAATGACGTCAGGCGCCCCATGCGCATGGATCACGTGATCCATGCGATCACGTGATCTATGCACTGGGCGCCCTGACGTCATCCTGGAGCGTCCCGGGAGCCGCACGGAATGGTAAGTATACGCTCCCCGCTCCCACTACATTTTACCATGGTAACCAGGACTTTAGCGTCCTGGCTGCCATGGTAACCAGTCAGAAAAAGCTAAATGTCGGATCGGCAATGCGCCGAAGCGACGTTTAGCTTAAGGTCGGATCGGATTAATGCCTTTCAATGGGCATTAATTCGGATCGACACTGCGACAAGTGTTCCGGATTTTGGGCCGGAACAAAAGCGCAGCATGCTGCGGTATTTGCTGCGTCAAAAAGCGTTCCGGTCCTGAACTGAAGACATCCTGATGCATCCTGAGCGGATTTCTCTCCATTCAGAATGCATGGGGATGATCCTGATCAGGATTTTTCCGGCATAGAGACCCGACGACGGATCTCTATGCCGGAAAACAAAAACGCAAGTGTGAAAGGGCCCTTACCCGGAAAATAAAGTAAGAATTTTTTTCACTTACAAGGAGGTGCTGTGGAATTTTTCATATCACCAGACATCAACACCATTTCTATCCAGTCCTCACGTGTTAACCTTGGCGACATGTCAATGGCTGTAAACAAAGAGAAACTTGTAAATAACTCATGAAAGAATAAAGTTCGTTAAAAGCAAGCACACCATTGTTTTTCTTGTGAAATTCCCAATAAGTTTGATGTGTCACATGACCCTCTTCCTATTGAAAAAACAAAAGTTGGATTCAAAATGGCCGCCATGGTCACCACCCATCTTGAAAAGTTTCCCCCCTCACATATACTAATGTGTCACAAACAGGAAGTTAATATCACCAACCATTCCAATTTTATTAAGGTGTATCCATATAAATGGCCCACCTTGTATATGCACAACTGCATTTGGGTTTGAGCATGTTTAACACCATGCCATTTCTTTCAGTTTTGTATTTGGCCTTAGGGAGACTCACATTTATGCTTCCTTTTGGAGGAACAGGTTGTCATTCCTGCAGGGTCGGCGCCACCTGTAAGGCGACCCAGGCAACTGCCTAAGGCGCAATTTAGCAGGGGCCGCCACCCAGGTGCGGACTGAAAAAAATAATCTAGTATTTAAATTAAATTTAAACAGAACATTCCTTCCTAATTCAGCGCCGCACGCCCAGGCGGCACAGGCTGTGTAACCTCCGTCTTCCTTGTGTCTGTCTGTTTAGGCCTAGCCTAGGCCCGTGTCTCTGCGCTCCATCGTCGGGCAGGCTAAGCCTAAGTCACGTGTGGGACGGGCAGGCTGGGCAGCGGGAGGAGGAGTGAGTCAGTGTGAGAGAGCTGGCCGCGGAGGGATTCAGCTGGACTCTGATAAAGAAGTAAGTCCTGAGCACCGGGTGGGCGGGAGGCTCCTCCTAGTCCTTACCGCTGGATGGCTTGGTGGCTTACTCCAGTGACTGATGACGATCGAGTCCAGACCAGTCCAGTGTCAGTGACAGTGTGAGTTTACTGTGTGCTGCTGGTCTACTACTCTTCTCTTGTGTGACTCTGTGCTGTGGGCCTGTGGCTGGCTGTGCCATGATAGCCAGGGTGAGGATTGTGGAGCCCATCCCATGAGGAAAAAAATGTGCCTTGGGGGTGAAAGAAATGGAGGGGGAGAAATGTGCCAATGGGGGGGATGGGATGTCTGTGCCATGCCATGGGGGGGTGGGGGGGGGGAGAAGATGTGCCACTCCAGTCAGTCTGACCATGAGGGAAAAATATGCCAAGTGGCACATCGCCCAGACTCCTACCCCATGGCACATTTCCCTTATGGTACGGCACATCTCCTCCACCGATGACATGGCACATCCCCCCCCCCCCCCGTTGGCACATTTCTCTGCTGGCAGCATGGAGGGAGAGACATGGGGACATGGGGATTGAGATTTGCCATACCAGCATGGAGGGGGAGAAATGTGCTAATGGGGGGGAGATGTGCCATGCCATGAGAGAAGAATGTGCCATGGGGAGGGGTGGGAGATGTGCCATGCCGTGGGGTGGGGAAGATGAGCCATGCCAGCATGGAGGGAAGGAAATGTGCTATGGGGGGGGGGGATGTGCCATGCCATGGAGGGGGAGAAATGTGACACGAAGGGGGCATCTACTGCCGCTAAGAAGGGGTATGTTATATGGGGGTCTCTGTACAGTGGAATGTTATACTGGGACACATTATGGTGGGTACTAAGGGTTCATCTACAGGGGGGGCACTAAGAAGGGTTATTTTATGCTTGCAAACTATGGTGGATATTGAGGGCATCTACTGGGGCACTACATAGGGTCATTTTATACTGGTACATTATGGGGGCACTAGGAGGAAGGGGGGACAGGAGCACCATGGGGCATTTACTGGGGGCACTATATAGGGGTATTTATACTGGCACATTATGGGGGCACAATGGGAACATTAGCTCAACTGGGGGCAATACAAGGGGGTATCACATTATACGGAGAATTATTACTACGGGGGGGGCATTATGGTGGGCTTTATTACTTACTTTATTACATGGTATGACCCTCTAGTATCAGCAGTATTGCTCCTTTTCCGAATCATATGTGGAACATATGTGATGTCATGATATGGGCAGATCATCTAATAAGGGGGGGGGGGGGGCGCAATTTTTATCTTGCCTAGGGTGGCAAAAATCCTTGCACCGGCCCTGCATTCCTGTCATTGGTACAAGGGTCCTTTAGTGCTGGATACGACCTTAGTTATTCCTATGTATGAACTTCTTTACCTCTGGAGTCTGTTCATACTGGTAGTCAGTCTGGGCCAGTGGTGGACACATACAGCAAAGGCCCCTGTGCAAGGAATGTATCTGGGCCCCCCTCCCCAAACCACACACATACAAATATAGATATATACGTATAAATATATATGTGCAATTAAAAAACTTATTGTGAATATGAATCAATATGTTTACAGTCAAAATATATATTTTTTATACTAGGTCACGCCTCTGCCAAAAGCATAACTATACACAACCAGTCCCCTCAATGCCCCCCTTTATACCTGCACATAGTAGTAGTAATGCCCACACTGTGCACCTTCACAGTAGCTATGCCCAGATATGCCCCCTTCACAGTAGGTGTGCCCCCCTCACAGTAGGTATGCCCAGATATGTGCCTCCTCACAGCAGCTATGGGTGGGCACATATGAACATAGGACCAACACAGATGTCTTCAGCTGCCAAGCGCACATGTAACAGGTCAGCCAGTGTCATGGGGACAAAAACTGCTGACAGATGCCCTTTAAAGCAGTTTTCCAGGTTCAAAGCTGACCTAGGACATATCCCCTTCGACAACCCCCCCCCCCCTCAGGCCTTCTGATATTTCATACTCCGATGCTCTCCCTTGGCCTGCGCTGTAGGGCAAGGGCTGTTTTGTTTACAGCCTGGCAGTGTTCCCAGTGACGTCACGGGACTGATGGTCGGCTTTACAGGCTAAGGCAGAGCTAAAGCCCGTCCATTAGACAGAACACCCCCAACACCACCATAGTACCCCTACAGTGCCCTCAGTACTAATAAGGCACCCCTAATAGAAATAAGGCCAATCTATAAGGCACTCTTATGGAGCCATCAGTAGCAATGCCGCCGTCACTGCCCACAGTATTTATAATGATCCCTGCAGTGCCCCCTGTAATTATGATACCTCCTGCCGTACCCCCTAGAGTTATAATCTTCTCTGTAGTGCCCCCATAAATTATAATGCCTGTCCTCTCCCTCCAGTCTTCTATACCACGCAGTCTGATGTAAATAAGACCAGTCCTCTCAGGAGCACCAGAAATTTTGTCTAGGGGGTCGAAAGAAAAAAAATTGTGCAGCGCCAAAAATTGACCCGCCCATTTTTCTAAGACCATCCTACATATAATAGGCCACTCCCAACAAACACTGTACAGCTGAAATGATATTGATGAGGATGACGGTAAGAGTCTCACCCTCATCCTACATAGACACACTGTACCTAATACTCCACCATACAGGGCCCAACATAAAGCCCCTGTACTCTCACTGCCCCCACATAGCTCCGTGGCAGGAGCTGTTGCAGTTTCACTTCCTCCCTCCTAGTCCTGAAGGCACCAAAAGTGGAGTGGAGGAGGAGCTGCGTGATATTAAAGGTGTGTAGGTCGGGTGGAGGAGCCAGGTCTACACATCACTGGGGATGGCGTGTCCTGGCTGCACTGCCTGCATTCATTATACAATGGACAACAGCAGGCTGCAGCCAGGAAGCTCCTCCACTCTTCTCCCTCCCCAGATCTTGCTCAAGGCTTGTGATTCCCCACCATCCGCCACCCGCCCTGGCCTGCCACCCCCCTTGGGCCGTCCTCACGTAGCTCTGGATCCTCCTTTTGCAAATGGCAGGAGGAGAAGCCAGTGCAT
The DNA here is from genome assembly GCA_033119425.1 of Bufotes viridis. Taxonomy (NCBI): domain Eukaryota; kingdom Metazoa; phylum Chordata; class Amphibia; order Anura; family Bufonidae; genus Bufotes; species Bufotes viridis. Next base: position 46,190,454 of record CM065599.1, read on the forward strand.
CTCCTATCCTACATAGCGCCACATACCTCCTGCATCCAGTGATGTCACCTTGACTAGGAGGAAGGGGGACAGGAGCACCATGGGGCATTTACTGGGGGCACTATATAGGGGTATTTATACTGGCACATTATGGGGGCACAATGGGAACATTAGCTCAACTGGGGGCAATACAAGGGGGTATCACATTATACGGAGAATTATTACTACGGGGGGGGGGTGGGGGCATTATGGTGGGCTTTATTACATGGTATGACCCTCTAGTATCAGCAGTATTGCTCCTTTTCCGAATCATATGTGGAACATATGTGATGTCGATATGGGCAGATCACCTAATAAGGGGGTGCAATTTTATCTTGCCTAGGGTGGCAAAAATCCTTGCACCGGCCCTGCATTCCTGTCATTGGTACAAGGGTCCTTTAGTGCTGGATACGACCTTAGTTATTCCTATGTATGAACTTCTTTACCTCTGGAGTCTGTTCATACTGGTAGTCAGTCTCGGCCAGTGGTGGACACATACAGCAAAGGACCCTAGTGCAAGGAATGTATCTGGGCCCCCTCCCAAACCACACACATACAAATATAGATATATACGTATAAATATATATGTGCAATTAAAAACTTATTGTGAATATGAATCAATATGTTTACAGTCAAAATATATATTTTATACTAGGTCACGCCTCTGCCAAAAGCATAACTATACACAACCAGTCCCCTCAATGCCCCCTTTATACCTGCACATAGTAGTAGTAATGCCCACACTGTGCACCTTCACAGTAGCTATGCCTAGATATGCCCCCTTCACAGTAGGTGTGCCCCCTCACAGTAGGTATGCCCAGATATGTGCCTCCTCACAGTAGCTATGGGTGGGCACATATGAACATAGGACCAACACAGATGTCTTCAGCTGCCAAGCGCACATGTAACAGGTCAGCCAATGTCATGGGGACAAAAACTGCTGACAGATGCCCTTTAAAGCAGTTTTCCAGGTTCAAAGCTGACCTAGGACATATCCCCTTCGACAACCCCCTCAGGCCTTCTGATATTTCATACTCCGATGCTCTCCCTTGGTCTGCGCTGTAGGGCAAGGGCTGTTTTGTTTACAGCCCGGCAGTGATCCCAGTGACGTCACGGGACTGATGGTCAGCTTTACAGGCTAAGGCAGAGCTAAAGCCTGTCCATTAGACAGAACACCCCCACCACCACCATAGTACCCCTACAGTGCCCTCAGTACTAATAAGGCACCCCTAATAGAAATAAGGCCAATCTATAAGGCACTCTTATGGAGCCATCAGTAGCAATGCCGCCGTCACTGTCCACAGTATTTATAATGATCCCTGCAGTGCCCCCTGTAAGTATGATACCTCCTGCCGTACCCCCTAGAGTTATAATCTTCTCTGTAGTGCCCCCATAAATTATAATGCCTGTCCTCTCCCTCCAGTCTTCTATACCACGCAATCTGATGTAAATAAGACCAGTCCTCTCCAGGGGAGCACCCAGAAATTTTGTCTAGGGGGGGTCCGAAAAGAAAAAAAATTGTGCAGCGTAAAAATTGACCCCGCCCATTTTTCTAAGACCATCCTACATATAATAGGCCACTCCCAACAAACACTGTACAGCTGAAATGATATTGATGAGGATGACGGTAAGAGTCTCACCCTCATCCTACATAGACACACTGTACCTAATACTCCACCATACAGGGCCCAACATAAAGCCCCTGTACTCTCACTGCCCCCCACATAGCTCCGTGGCAGGAGCTGTTGCAGTTTCACTTCCTCCCTCCTAGTCCTGAAGGCACAAAAGTGGAGTGGAGGGGAGCTGCGTGATATTAAAGGTGTGTAGGTCGGGTGGAGGAGCCGGGTCTACACATCATACCAGAGGATGACGTGTCCTGGCTGCACTGCCTGCTTCACATTATACAATGGACAACAGCAGGCTACAGCCAGGAAGCTCCTCCACTCTTCTCCCTCCCCAGATCTTGCTCAAGGCTTGTGATTCCCCCACCATCCGCCACCGCCCTGGCCTGCCACCCCCTTGGGCCGTCCTCACGTAGCTCTGAATCCTCCTTTTGCAAATGGCAGGAGGAGAAGCCAGTGCATCTCCTATCCTACATAGCGCCACATACCCCTACATCCAGTGATGTCACCTTTGATGTAGACGTTCTCTTTCTCTATCTTCTCCATTCAGACCAGACCGCCATGATGATTTTCACCCATCTCCTGTCTCTGGAGAGATTGACAAATAGACATTAGTTTCCCACTTTTCCATCATCTTCATATCTTCTGAACACCCCATCCTGCCATTCCCAATACTGTTCCCGCTGTGCTCCTCAATACTATACTGCAGAAACTATCCCTGAAAAATACCTGTACCACACAGATAGTGCCCCTTCTACAAATATTGGCACACAGTGCTCTAAAAACATAACTGTGCCCAGTATATAGTATCCCTGACACTAATAGAATAAACATATTGTCCCCAAAAATAATTGTGCTAAGCTGATACTGTGTCAGGGTGCCCACCAGTAACAGTGCTCACCAAATTCCCACCAATAGAAATAATTCCCTGCCTGAGCACACTTAGTAATAATGCCCTCATAGTGCCCATACTAGTGTGATCATGTTCGCCATAGCCCCCAGTAGTAGTAAAGCTCACCATAATGCCCCTAGTAGTAATAATTCTCCCTATAATATTACAGTACAAGAAATATACCTGCTTAGTGCCCACAGTTGAGCTAATGTCCCCATAATGTATGCCAGTATAAAATACCTCTATATAGTGCCCCAGTAAATGCCCCCGTAGTGCTCCTCTCCCACTTGACCATAGTGCCCGATAATTTGCCAGTATAAAATACCCCATCTTAGTGCCCCCAGCACATGCCTCCATGGTGCTTCTCTCCCCTTCCCCATAGTGCCCCTATAATATGCCAGCAAAAAATGCCCTTTGTAGTGCCCCCAGCAGATGCCCCTATAGTGCTCCTCTCCCCATAATGTGCCAGTAGAAAATGCCCTTCTTTGTGCCCTTCATATTGTGTCAGTAACAATTCCCTTCTTAGTGCCACCAGATGCCTCCATAGTGCTTCTTTCACCCATAATGCCCTCATAATGTGCCAGTTAAAAATGCCCTTCTTAGTGCCACCAGATGCCCCCATACTGCTCTCTCTCCCCATAGTGCCCCCATAAAGTGCCAGTTAAAAATGCCCTTCTTGAGTGCCACCAGATGCCCCATAGTGCTGCTCTCCCTATAGTGCCTCCCATAATGTGCCAGTGAAAAATGCCCCTTAGTGCCACCAGATGCCATAGTGCCCCCATAATATGCCTATAAAAGCCCCTTTAGAGCCCCCAGATGCCCCCATAGTGCTCCACTCCCCCATAGTGCCCCAAATAATGGCGCTATAGTGCCACCAGATGCCCTAATAGGGCCCCTCCAAAATAAGGCAGTAAAAATGCCCTCAAAATGGGATAGAAATAAATAAATAAATGCCCCCATAATGCTCCACTCCCATGGTGTGGTGCTCCCAAATAATGCCCCTATAGTGCTCCCCAAATGGGGCAGTAAAAAATCCACAAGATTCCCTATAGTATGCCCCCAAAATGGGCTACAAATAAATGCCCCCAGATGCCCCCATAGTGCCCTCTACCCAAAACGGGCCAGTGAGAAATGCCCCCATAGTGCCCCCACAAAACAAAATGCCACCAGGTGCCCCCTAAAATGTACCACCATTAAAAAAACAAAAAAACCACTAATACTTACCTTCATGAGGTTAGCAGCAGACCTCTTCCGGCCGCTGTAGCTGCCCGGCTCAGGAGGCGCGATGATAATAATGTCATCGCGCCACCTGAGCCGGCCTCTGATAGGCTGCAGGCACTAGTGCCTGCAGCCTATCAGAAGAACAGGAAGGGAGACGCCTCTCTCCCCTGCCACAGCACATTGATCTGTATCGCTGTCCTGAGGACGGCAACACAGATCGATGAATATAGAGATGAACGCTTCCGCAATGGAAGCGCTCATCTCCTACTGCCTCCCCACCGCCGTCTGCAATTGGAACCAGGGCCGCGCCGCCTGTTGCGATCGGCGGTGCGGCCCTGAGTGATTTAAGAAAAAATTGGATCTGGGTTCTAGGGGGGGTCCAGACCCCTAAAACCCCCCCTGTCGGTGCGCCCCTGGTCCTCTCCCACTAGTCTTCTATATGATACAGTCCCATGTAAATAACCTCTTTTCCTTACAGTCTTCTATAACATACAGTCCCATGTAAATAACATAAATCCCCTCCAACACATAGTCCCATGTAAATAACATCACTCCTTACCCTCCAGTCCTCTATAATATACAGTCCCATATAAATAACTCCATTCATCTCCCTCCAATCTTCTGTAACATACAGTCCCATGTAAGTAACATATTTCCCTCCCACTAATCAGGGAGGAGGTATAATGGGGAGAACCACATCTCCCAGCATTTCTCTAGCACTTACATTCATTCCATGGCATCACAGGTCTCCACTGCTGAGCGCTGCCTCTTTCTGCACTGGTCACATCATGATGACCTCATCACAGGTCCTAGCACCACTTCCAGTGTTCAAAAAAGGTCACATGACTATGATGTCATCGCAGGTCCTATGGAGTGTAGGCAGAACAGGCAGCTGATTCAGTAACTTGGTCATTCAAAGAAAATTTCCAGCTCACCCATATGTCGATTTCAGCGTGCACGGTCGTTCAGAAAAGCATCTGAAAAGTAGTTTCAAGAAACAAGGGATGTCCGGCACTGCTTGATTGTCTGGTGCAATTTCTTCCTTTTATTAACGTGGCAACAAGGATTGTACACACACACTGTACAGCGGTAAAATTGAGGCGTTTCGGACTGTAAACAGTCAAACGCGTCAATTTTACCGCTGTACAGTGTGTGTGTACAATCCTTGTTGCCACGTTTATAAAAGGAAGAAATTGCACCAGATAATCCAGCAGTGCCGGACATCCCTTTTTTCTTGAAGCTGATTCAGTAAGTTGTAATCAGCCCTCAACCCCCAACCTCCACCTTAAGGCGACCAGGTTACAGAGGAAGGGAGAGAAAAAATAATAAAATAAAAAACACCTCAGCTGGCAGTGGGAAGGGCCCCCCTCCCTCTCTGGGCCCCTGTGCAGCTGAACCAACTGCATATGGGCTTTGTTTAGGGTTTTCAAGAGGTGTCCATCTTCCTTCCCTAGTTTCCAGGCCTTATTTCCTATCCCCTTTCACTCCTATGTTCGGTGTGAGGTTTCCCTCCCACAAGGCAGGTTTACTCAACTCTAGTTGCAACACAATTGCAGTATATTGTATTGCGACACCATTGACTATCATTGCAGAAAAAAGTTTCGCAAATTTTGCTGTGTAGCTGTATCCTGCACTGCTGCTGCAATGTCAACGGTGAGCAGGTAAACAATAAAGAGAACACAGCGCTCACATGAGCACCGCCATCTCTTTAAACAGCTGTCTGACTCCCAGAACCCCACCGATCTGATATTGATGACCTACCCTGAGATTAAAGCCTCATTCACACGTCACTGTTTCACAGATATATGCTGTACGTGTTCTCCACGGACAGCACATGTCCCCATTTATTTTAATGTATGTATTCAGACATCAGTGTTCTAGCACGGTCCCTGGGTCCATGTTTTTAGCATGGATGCATGCTCTATTTTGTGTTTCACGGATCTTCAGGAAGAGATGCTTTGAAAATTATTTTTCAGCTGCGCAGGGTCAGTGAAACACGGATGGCACATAGACAGTAAAAAACAGACACACGACTCCTTCTTGGATGCATCACTGACAACCTTCTCACGGATTTGAACACTGACACAGATGTGTGAATGAGGCTTAAGTCATCAATATGGGAAATCCAAAATACCCCTTTAAGAGGTCATTTTTTATGGGTTCGTCTGCAGTAATAAGGTGGAAAATTCTATATATAATTTGTGCTGTGGAATTAGTAGCACTTTAAAATAACTAATGATCATAAATAATTAAAATACTTGTCCAAAACTGCAAAATGGAAACAAATCCTAGAATTTTTAGCTAGATATGTAACAGAATGGAAATATTATGGTGATGACATAATACTGTCAGTGTGGTTTTACAGGTTTTTTTTTTTTTTAAACTGAACATCTTCCTTTATAAAAACCATAGAAGAAAACTTTGCACTTCAATATAGTTTACATGGGGTTAACAGAGGAGGCTTAAGTACATGTGCTGTATGGGAGCGGTTTTACAGATATCTGCTTCTCATCACGTACAGTCTGAGCTATGAGAGAGAGAGAAACTTGTAAACGTGAGAAATCCAATGATCAGGTGTGGCAATCAGCAATGCCCTACCCATCTCATATAGTTTGCAATTTGCACCTTGAACACTTCCTCACAAGTTCATTGTAATAATATTTAGATACAAATAAAACTGACAATAACTTATTATAACATTCTACAGCTCATATTATGAATTCTCTTTCCCACATTGTGATAGCTTAATGTGCATGTTTGTGCTAGTTTACATCAATACTCATTAGGGAAAGTTCAAATGTGATATTTCTCCCACTACAGACTTTAATCCTATTGTAGGGGGCTACGGCTAACATATTTTTTTTTTCTGTGCATACAAAAATGCCAGCAAAAATAGTAAAAAACAAGTTTTCTGTATATAGTTAGGGGGTGTAGAGGTCTATGAAGTTGTTAGTTTTGTCTGCTGGCTTTCAGTAAACATCTGACCCTATTAGGTGTCACACACAGTGGGAGACATTTACCAACGGTTTAAGGCCACTATTGTGGCGTGAAAAAAAGTTGCAAGTTATGGCTCATGCCATATTTGCAATAATTTGTGACCTTTTTAAGCTTCTCTGTATCTTTCAAAAGTGTGAAAAGGGCGGAGTTTGGCAGAAGGGGGAGGCTTCAAACCACACCATCGGATTTACAGAGAAATATCTCTGTAAACTGACAACTTTGTATAAAAAAAATTAAAAATTGTCGTTTACAGAGATATTTCTCACACACAGTATGGGTATATATAAAAATACACCCCAAAACACATTGCCCTACTTCTCCTGAGTACAGCGATACCACATGAGTGACACTTTTTTGCAGCCTGGGTGCGCAAAGGGGCCCTAAAACCAATGAGTACTGTGAGACAGTGACAGGAAAAGTGATTGATGGCAGGTATTTTTCCCCCAGAATCCTGTCATATGCTGCTTAGCTCCAGGGATTGCCCAGTATGTAGTGGAAAGCTCATGCTTTCCTGAGGTGGCTTTGTGGAAAAGCCAGTATAGGGCCTGGAGTTTTGGATTGGGGAAGAGTGGGCGGGTTCCCCAATCCACAGTCCACTTCTGACAAGTGTGGGCTGCCTGATTAGATGCACCTGTAGCACTTGCATAAAGATGCAGGGTCAGAGTGAGCAAGGGAGATCTGGAACTGACATGCTGCTGCATGGGAGTGTGCATCTGTGGTGAACTACAGAGCTGACCAAACCGTACCTAGGACAGTGAGTACGATACTGTTAGTCAGCGCTCAGACGAGCAGGTTTTGTTTTGTATTTTGCCTGAGATGTAAAGGCCGTATTTTGTTTTTGCTGCTGATACCACAATAAAGTGGAACTTTGTTGGACTTAACCCTGTGTGTCACTGTCTCTGACTGTCCGCCAGCAGGGCAATCCTGCCTCTATCAAAAGCTAATTCCCACAGTACCTTTAGGATTTCACAGGGCATTTTTACGCATTTGGATTCCAGACTTCTTCTCACGCTTTAGAGACCCCTAAAATGCCAGAGCAGTATAAATACCCCACAAGTGACCCCCATTTTAGAAAGAAGACACCCCAAGGTATTCCGTGAGGGGTATGGTGAGTTCATGTAAAATTTTATTTTTGTCACAAGTTAGTGGAATATGAGACTTTGTAAAAACAAAATAAAAATATATATATATCAATTTCCACTAACTTGTGCCAAAAAAAAATTCTGTGAACTCGCCATGCCCCTCACGGAATACCTTGGGTGTCTTCTTTCCAAAATGGGGTCACTTGTGGGGTATTTATACTGCCCTGGCATTTTAGGGAACCTAAAGCGTGAGAATCCAAATGCGTAAAAATGCCTGTGAAATCCTAAAGGTACTCATTGGATTTAGGGCCCTTTGTGCATCTTGGCTGCAAAAGTGTCACTCATGTGGTATCGCCGTACTCAGGAGAAGTAGGGCAATGTGTTTTGGGGTGTATTTTTATATATACCCATACTGTGTGTGATAAATATCGCTGTAAACGACAAATTTTAAATTTATTTATACAAAGTTGTCCGTTTACAGAGATATTTCTCTCACCCAACATGGGTATATGTAAAAATACACCCCAAAACACATTGCCCTACTTCTCCTGAGTACGGCGATACCACATGTGTGACACTTTTTTGCAGCCAAGATGCGCAAAGAGGCCCAAATTCCATGAGTACCTTTTAGGAGGGCATTTTTACGCATTTTTCTTCTCACGCTTTAGGGCCCCTAAAATGCCAGGGCATTATAAATACCCCACATGTGACCCCATTTTGGAAAGAAGACACCCCAAGGTACTCCATGAGGGGCATGGCGAGTTCATAGAAAAAAAAATGTTTGGCACAAGTTAGTGGAAATTGATTTTTTATTGTTTTTTTCTCACAAAGTCTCCCTTTCCGCTAACTTTTGACAAAAAGTTTAATTTTTCATGGACTCACTATGCCCCTCATCGAATACCTTGGGGTGTCTTCTTTACAAAATGGGGTCACATGTGGGGTATTTATACTGCCCTGGCATTTTAGGGGCCCTAAAGCGTGAGAAGAAAAAATGCGTAAAAATGCCCTCCTAAAAGTTACTCATGGGAATTTGGGCCCCTTTGCAAATCTTGGCTGCAAAAAAGTGTCACTCATGTGGTATCGCCGTACTCAGTAGAAGTAGGGCAATGTGTTTTGGGGTGTATTTTTACATATACCCATGCTGGGTGAGAGAAATATCTCTGTAAATTGACAACTTTGAATAAAAAAATTTAAAAAGTTGTCATTTACAGAGATATTTCTCACACACAGTATGGGTATATATATAAAAATACACCCCAAAACACATTGCCCTACTTCTCCTGAGTTCGGCGATACCAAATGTGTGCCACTTTTTTGCAGCTAAGATGCGCAAAGGGGCCCTAAAACCAATGAGTACCTTTAGGATTTCACAGGGCATTTTTACGCATTTGGATTCTCACGCTTTAGCACCCCTAAAATGCCAGGGCAGTATAAATACCCCACAAGTGACCCCATTGTGGAAAGAAGACACCCCAAGGTATTTCGTGTGGGGTATGGCGAGTTCACAAATTTTTTTTTTTTTGGCACAAGTTAGCGGAAATTGATTTTTATTTTTTACAAAGTCTCATATTCCACTAACTTGTGACAAAAAATAAAATTTTGCATGAACTCGCCATACCCCTCACGGAATACCTTGGGGTGTCTTCTTTCCAAAATGGGGTCACATGTGAGGTGTTTGTACTGCCCTGGCATTTTAGGGGTCTCTGCAATCATTACACGTATGGCCAGCATTAGGAGTTTCTGCGATTCTCCGTATATTGAGCATACGGGTAATGAGATTTTTTTTTCCGTTCAGCCTCTGGGCTGAAAAAAAAAATGAACGGCACAGATTTTTCATTCGCATCAATCAATGTGGATGAAAAAATCTCTGCCAAAATCAGTGACTGCGGTGCGGTGGGCTGGGCGCTAGCTACCTAACAAGTAGCTAACTAACTGGCGGTGATAAGGGACCCTTATGCCCCATTCACACGTCCGAAATTCTGTTTGCGGAACGGAATTGCGGACCCATTCACTTCTATGGGGACAGACTTTGTCCCGCTCGGATCCGGAATTACGGATCCGCGCTTCCGGGTCTGCACTTCCGTTCCGCAAAAATATAGAACATGTCCTATTCTTGTACGCAATTGCGGACAAGAAAAAGCATTTTCTATATAGTTCTGGCAATGTGCGGATCTGCAAAATGCGGAAAGCACATTGCCGGTGTCCGTGTTTTGAGGATCTGCGGATCCGTGAATCCACGGATCCACAAAACACATGGATGTCTGAATGGAGCCTTACAAGGGGTGTGATCAATGACAGGGGGGTGATCAGGAGGTCTAGATGGGGTGATCAAGGGGTTAACAAGGGGTTAATAGGTGAGGGGGGGTGGGGGGGTTAGTGTAGTGTTTGGTGCAACTTTACATAGTTACCTGGTCCTCTGGTGGTCGATCCTAGCAAATGGGACCACCAGAGGACCAGGTAGCAGGTATACCAGACGCTGTTCACAAAACATTTACGGACTCTATAATAACAGGGAATGTTCCACAGGATTGGCGCATAGCAAATGTGGTGCCAATATTCAAAAAGGGTCCAAAAACAGAGCCTGGAAATTATAGGCCGGTAAGTTTAACATCTATTGTTGGTAAACTGTTTGAAGGGTTTCTAAGAGATGCTATTTTGGAGTATCTCAATGAAAATAAGCAAATAACGCCATATCAGCATGGCTTCATGAGGGATCGGTCATGCCAAACAAATTTAATCAGCTTCTATGAGGAGGTAAGTTCTAGACTTGACAGCGGCGAATCGATGGATGTCGTATATCTGGACTTCTCCAAAGCATTTGACACCGTACCTCATAAAAGGTTAGTATATAAAATGAGGATGCTCGGACTGGGAGAAAATGTCTGTATGTGGGTAAGTAACTGGCTGAGTGACAGAAAACAGAGGGTGGTTATTAACGGTAGATACTCAGATTGGGTCACTGTAACTAGTGGGGTACCTCAGGGGTCAGTATTGGGCCCTATTCTCTTCAATATATTTATTAATGATCTTGTAGAAGGCTTGCACAGTAAAATATCTATTTTTGCAGATGACACTAAACTGTGTAAAGTAATTAACACTGAAGAGGACAGTATGCTGCTACAGAGGGATCTGGATAGATTGGAGGCTTGGGCAGAAAAATGGCAGATGAGGTTTAACACTGACAAATGTAAAGTTATGCACATGGGAAGGAATAATGCAAGTCACCCGTACATATTAAATGGTAAAACACTCGGTAACACTGACATGGAAAAGGATCTAGGAATTTTAATAAACAGCAAATTAAGCTGCAAAAACCAGTGTCAGGCAGCTACTGCCAAGGCCAATAAGATAATGGGTTGCATCAAAGGGGCATAGACGCCCGTGATGAGAACATAGTCCTACCACTTTACAAATCACTGGTTAGACCACACATGGAGTACTGTGTACAGTTCTGGGCTCCTGTGAACAAGACAGACATAGCAGAGCTAGAGAGGGTTCAGAGGAGGGCAACTAAAGTAATAACTGGAATGAGGGATCTACAGTACCCTGAAAGGTTATCAAAATTAGGGTTATTCACTTTAGAAAAAGACGACTGAGGGAGATCTAATAACTATGTATAAATATATCAGGGGTCAGTACAGAGATCTGTCCCATCATCTATTTATCCCCAGGACTCTGACTGTGACAAGGGGACATCCTCTGCGTCTGGATGAAAGAAGGTTTGTACACAAACATAGAAAAGGATTCTTCACTGTAAGAGCAGTGAGACTATGGAACTCTCTGCCTGAGGAGGTGGTGATGGTGAGTACAATAAAGGAATTCAAGAGGGGACTGGATTTATTTCTGGAGTGTAATAATATTACAGGCTATAGCTACTAGAGAGGGGTCGTTGATCCAGGGAGTTATTCTGACTGCCTGATTGGAGTCGGGAAGGAATTTTTTTTTTTCCCCTTAAGTGAGGAAAATTGGCTTCTGCCTCACAGGGGTTTTTTGCCTTCCTCTGGATCAACTTGTAGGAAACAGGCCGAACTGGATGGACAAATGTCTTTTTTCGGTCTTATATACTATGTTACTATGTATACATGTTTGATGCGATTTATATCGCATCTACAGCCTGCCAGTGATTGATCATCGCTGGCAGGCTGTAGTTCAACTCTTGAGACGCGCGCCCCTATGAACGCGCGCACGCGCGCTCACAGGAACTCACGGGTCTCGCGAGAGGACGCGCCGATGCGTCCACTCAGAAGATCCCGGCCGCCCGCATGACGCAATCCTGCATACGGCGGTCCGGGACTGGTTAAAGATCTTAGATTCTTCAGAATCGAACAGGAATCTGTTCTTGAAGGAGGTGGAAACTCCTAGACGTCTCTCAGGGTCTGCCATTCCTCCATAACCATGTCCCTAATGTTCTCATTAATGGGAAACACGCGTGTTTTTCTTAACCCTCCAAACATTTCCTCCTGTATGGAGTGGGCACGTTACATCTCTTCCACCCCCATTGTAGATCTGACAGCTCTAAGTAGATCGGACATGTCATCCATGGAAAAGTAAAATCTGCGGCCACTGTCCACAGAGTCAGAGACTCTCTCCCCTTCCTTCCAGGATTTGACTGATGGGACACAATCATCCGCTGTAGCCTCGGAGTCAGAAGAGGAAGTAGATCTAGCACGCTCCCTCTTGGGCTGGGGTAATTCGGAAGGGTTAGGAGATAGGTGAGCCAAAGACGACCGTATCTCTTCTTGTATCATAGATCTGAGTTCCTCTTTCAGAGAGCGCTTCATCACGTACAATGTTAGATATATATAACTCTTAATTATCTGGAAGTTTGCCATTACAGGAGATACACTTGAGGGATCTCTTGACCTTTTTCTGAGCCTCCTTGGAGACCTGAAAAGGAGGAGAAGGCACCTATAAGGGAAACAGCTGGAAGTTCGGAGAGGAGGAGGGGGGTTGGGGACAGTAGGGTGACTAAACAGGAGTTAGAGGCCTCAGGTATCCCCCAGATGCAATAAACAGAGGGGCCCTCTCTTTTCTAAAGAAGGGAAGAGCCAAACTAAGTACCCGAAAGCTAGGCTGGAACCTCAAAGGAGAAACAGCTCTTCCCACCAAAAACCATCTGACAAACAATGACGCCGAACTTGAAGACTCAAGTTTCCTGTCAGAGTGGGAAGCTATTTCCCAAAATCCTTGGATCTCAGGAGTTATTGGGTTAGGTTATCAAATAGAGTTGTCTTCAAAGCCCCCAAACAGATTCACTCTGACTCAATCCAACCTTTGGCAGGGAGTTCAGAATCTCCTTCAGATGAATGTAGTCACTCCTGTCCCACCTCCAGAGAGGGGCCAGGGGTTCTATTCAAACTTGTTTCTCGTCAAGAAAGGGTACAGAGGGTACATTTCGTACAATTATAAACCTAAAACCCCTAAACAAATTTATCCTTTACTGGAAATTCAGAATGGAGTCCCTTACATCCACAGTACCACTCCGAAACAAAGACATCTTCATGTGCACAATAGATCTGCGAGGCGCCTACTATCATGTCAACTCCCAGAGGTTTCTCCGGTTTGCAATCCAGGACATAACAGGCAAGTTTCATCACTATCAGTTCAGAGCCCTCCCCTTTCGGGATCTCCATAGCCCCGAGCATTTTTACCAAAGTGGTGGTAGAGATGGTAGCGTTCTTGAGAAGAAAGGGCCTGATGGTACCCTACTTAGAAGATTTTCTCCCTCGCCTATGACATCACCATTGGAGAGATACCGCCTCCTTCCAGGACAGGAAACAGAATTCCACACTGCTTTAAAAAGGAGGGATCGTCCCTCACTACTCCAGTTCTGTTTCCTGTCCTAATGAGGCAGGTGTAGGTTCCACGCAGCATTAGTAGGGAAAGTGCTGCGGGCGCCCCGGCTTTTAAGTTTGAGGAGGGCTTACCCGGGCAGTGTAAGTTCTCCCTCCGGAAGCTGCTGCCGAGCCTGGGCTCCTTGATCGACCCCCTCACTCCGGCTCCCTCTTCATGTTAGGGGTTCTCCCCTGGCGTGGCGGTTCACTGCGCCCTTGTTCGCGGTCCGGCTGCCGGGATTGACGCACTTCCAGTGCGCGGCAGCAGAGGGAGGCTCTGGTGCGCATGACCGGAAGTGGGGAGTGCCGCTTCACACGCGCGGCCGATTTAAATCCCAGCCAGCACAGACTGCAGTCGGAACAGAGAAGCAGTCTGCATTCTCCATTTGGGATTCACCTTTGGCTGACCATGGAGCAGAACCAGCGTGTGGATGCCACTGAAACCACCAATGAATCGGTACCCTGGTGGGGTAAGAAGGGTTATACCCCAGGCATTTTTTATTATGCTTATAGTAACAGTCTGCTCTGGTTTAATTTTAGAGACCTAAAGAGAGTAAGCGGATCTCAAGATCCAAAGACAGAGGGTGTGCCATATGCAAAAAGAGATTACCCTCAGGCTATGAGAAACCCTTATGTGAACATTGCATAGGAAAACTAATGGAAGAGGAGACCCCATCTCTGATCACCAGTTTGAAAGAGATGATTCGAGAAGAGGTCAAGAAAACTGTGAAAGAGTCGGTCAGCAGTCTGTTAGAAAATCGACCTAGTACCTCAGCAGTGGCACCTATTCTCCCCCCCCCCCCCTCAAGTGACCAGGATGTACTGTCTGGGTTAGAGGAGGAAGGAGAGAGACTCATCTGATGAATCCTTTGAAGCAGATACTGTGGGCAGACCTTTGTTTCAGGCTGAAAACATTAACTCTAGTTAAGATAGTGAGAGCCACTATGGGGTTAGACAATCAGAGAACCCCTCAGTCGGTCCGTGATTCCATGTTAGAGAGCCTAAGTACTAAGAAGGCTAGGAGATTTGATGTGCATGAGAATATAGAAGCTCTAATTACTAGGGAATGGAGTAAACCTGATAGGAAGTTTTTCATTCCCTCAGATATTAAGTGGAAATACCCATTTGAGGAAAGTCTCAGCCTCTTGGGATAGGTCCCCAAAGTTAGATGCCCCGGTGGCTAAAATATCTAGGAAGGCAGCCCTTCCCTTTTAGGATACAGGGTTCCTTAAAGATATAATGGATAAAAGGGCAGATATATATTTGAAAAAGAATTGGGAGGCAACAACGGCAGCTTTTAAACCTGCTATAGCGGCAGCTCAGCTGGCAAGATCCCTCAGGGTGTGGGTCTGAGTTGGAAGGGCATATTAGGGAATATTAAACTATTCTTTCCTCCTTCCCTACAATTTTTGGTCCTATTGATTTTTTTTGTATCTGATGCCTCAGTGGACTCCCTTAAGTTTTCTGCACGAGCATCTGCCTTGTCCAACTCAGCTAGACGTGCAATATGGCTAAAAAATTGGAGTGGGGACGCTACATCTAAAGCGAAGCTCTGTGGTATTCCCTGCCAGGGAGAATTCTTTTCGCCGGTCCTGGATGAGTTACTGAAGAAGGCCTCAGGCAGGAAAAAAGGATTTCCCACTTCCTCTCTATCCGCCCCAAAGAGACCATTCCGATCTCAGCTAAATAGGGGTTTAGAAAAAAGGAGGGCTCTAGACAAAACCCTAGTTCTGCAAATAAGTCCAGGGGATACCTTTTTTTTTTTTTTTTCTAGAGCAGAGGCCTCCAAAAAGAAAACGGAATGACGCCAGGGCCCCGGTACGAGGTAGGCTTTCTCTCTTCCTAGAGAACTGGCTGGAAATTACAAACAGCCCCTGGATACTACAGGTGTTAGGGGAAGGATACAAAATCAATTTTCTAGATCTTCCCCAAGAAAGGTTTGTTATAACAGACCTTCGTACAAACCCCTCAAAACAGGAGGCTATCGTTTCAGAGGTTCTCGCTCTTCTAGAAAAGAATGTTCTGACCAGGGTTCCTGTCCAAGAGATAGGGAGGGGGTATTACTCTACCCCCTTTCCGTGTAAGAAAGCCCAACGGATCCTACCGTGCCATAATAAATTTGAAATTGTTAAACTGACACCTAGAGTACGAGAAGTTTCGTATAGAGACCATCAAAACCGCGATTCTAAATCTGTTCCCAGGGTGCTTTGTGGCCACTCTAGATTTAAGGGATGCCTACTATCACATTCCCATTTATCCCAGTCACCAGAAGTATCTGAGAGCAGCCATACAGTTGGAAGAGGAGATACTTCATGTACAGTTCAGGGCACTCCCCTTCGAGTTGGCCCAGGCTGTTTACAAAAGTGGTGGCATAGATGCTGGCGCATGTGAGAGAAGGACTCAGTGATTATTCCATATCTGGACGACTTTCTCCTCCTCTCACTTGTACCTGCATCTAGAGGAGCAGATAGTCTGGTTCAAGGAAGTACTAAAAAAAACTAGGCTGGGAAATAAACTTACAGAAGTCAAATCTAGTACCAAGTCAGAGATGTACCTTTTTAGGGATGGTCTTGGATTCTACAGCTCAGATCTGTCAGCTGCCCCTTCCAAAAGCTCAGAATCTGATCACCAGAATACAGAATCTAGCGCACAGTCAGACAGTTTCCTTGAGAGGGGCTTTGTCAGTTCTGGGGTTAATGACGGCAGCCATTCCGGGGGTAGAATGGGCTCCATTTCATTCCAGGATCTGTAGTTGAAGGGATCTTGAAGAGTGGGACAAGGATGTTTTCTCCCTGGATTCGCAGATTCGTCTGTCACCTCAGACTGTCCTCTCTCTGGAATGGTGGACGAATTTGTCGACTCTTCAAAAGGGAGTTCCTTGGGAAGGAAAGAATCTTCTGTCCCTAACTACGGACGCCAGTCCGCAAGGTTGGGGGGCTCATGTAGAGACCCGCCTGTTTCAGGGATCCTGGGATCAGGATCTCCAGTTACAGTCCCAGAATTTTCGGGAGTTAAGCGCCATCAAGTTTGCCTTGACTCAGAGTCTCGAGGTAATAAAAGGCAGAAATGTTTAAATCTATTCGGACAATATGGCTGCAGTAGCCTATATAAACAGGCAGGGAGGGACCAGATCTCCTGCTCTCATGTACCTTGCACAAGAGATCTTCCAGTTAGCAGAAATTTCTCTATCGATTTCTGCAGTGCACCTAAGGGGGAAGGACAATGTAGCAGCGGATTTCCTAAGTCATCACCAGCTTCGACAAGGGGAGTGGTCCCTGAACCCTCAGGTTTTCAAAAAGATAGTCGCCCTTTGGGGAGTGCCAATTATAGATCTATTTGCTACCCGGTCCAACAGGAAGGTAGACAAGTTCTTCTTGCTAAGTCCAGGGGACCATCCAACAGCGGTGGATGCATTAGCTCAACCTTGGGGGAAGGGTCTCCTTTACGCTTTTCCCCCTTGGAAGTTAATCCCAAGGGTACTGAGAAAGATAAGGGAGGAGAAGGTGTTAGTGATTTTAATAGCCCCCTTCTGGCCAAGGAGGGTTTGGTTTTCATGGCTCCAGAGACTATCAATTGCAGCTCCCTGGGTCCTTCCTGCAGTACCGGGGCTATTAGTCCAGGGTCCAATCCTCCACCCCAGAGTGGAGAGCATCCACCTGACTGCCTGGCTATTGAGAGGCAGATGTTAAAGAGCAAAGGGCTATCAGAACATTATTTCTACGCTACTAGCAAGTCGCAAAAGGGTTACTTCTACCATTTATACCCGTACTTTGAAGGCCTTCTTTAACTTTGCCAAGGTTCCAGTAGATGTATTAGAGGCCCCTCCGATTCCCTTAATTTTAGAGTTCTTACAGGCGGGCTGGGAAAGGAAACTTAGGCCCAGCACTTTGAAGGTTCAGGTTTCGGCGTTAAGTGCACTTTTTGAATTCAGACTGGCAGAACACCCTTGGATTAAGAGATTCATCAGGGCAGTGTCTAGTTATCACCAGTGTCAAAGTCAAGACTACCACCCTGGGATCTCAATTTAGTTCTTGCCGCAGAATCTTTTTGAGCCAATTCAGGAAATTTCTATTAAGATGTTATCCTTAAAATTGGCCTTCCTTCTAGCTATTACATCAGCTAGGAGAGTAGGGGAGATTGCGGCGCTTTCCATTAACAGGCCATATCTAAACATTCTAGAAGATAGTCATTATCTCTCCTGATCCGTCCTTTTTACCCAAGGTGTCCTCCACTTTCCATCGTTATCAGGAAATAGTCCTTCCATCCTTTTATGCCGATCCTAAAGAGAGTTCAGAATCTGATTTCCATTGCCTAGATGTCAGAAGATGCCTAATAAAATATTTAGAGGCCACTCAGTCCTGGAGAGCCTCTCCAAAGCTGTTTATTTCTTTCCAGGGAAAGCGTAAGGGTTTGGCCGCATCTTCACAAACTATTGCCAGATGGATTAGACAAGCCATTCAGTTGGCATATTCAGTTAAAGGAATTTCCCCACCACTACAGTTCGGGGCCCATTCAACCAGATCTGTTTCTACATCCTGGGCAGAGAGAGCTTCGGCTTCTATTGAACAGATCTGTGGGGCAGCTACCTGGAGTTCTCCGCATACCTTCTTTCGCCATTACAGGCTTCAGTTACCCTCTAATGAGGGGCTAAATTTTGGTCAGAAGGTACTTCAGGCAGTTGTCCCACCCTAGTCTTGATCTCGCTTATATCTCCAATGGTGCTGTCATAGGCGAGGAAGAAAATTACGATTACACTTACCGGTAATACGTTTTCTTTGAGCCTATGACAGCACTGGTATAATCCCCCAATATATATAAAAAATAAAGAGAATGATAACGGATGTTATGAGATTATTGTTTTGGTGTTGGTTTCAATTTATTTTCCTTAGTTCTTGGAATAGTACTGGAGTAGTGAGGGACGATCCCTCCTTTTTAAAGCAGTGTGGAATTTTGTTTCTTGTCCTGGGAGGAGGCGGTATCTCTCCAATGGTGCTGTCATAGGCTCAAAGAAAACGTATTACCGGTAAGTGTAATTGTAATTTTCTCCTAATCAGCAAAGATGTCTATCAGATTAACTCAAATCTACATTTTTTTTTTTTTCCTCTCCACCCAAGACAGCCTCGTATGGATCATAAACAGAAGCAAGTCCGTCCTCTCCCTCCAAAAAAGTTTGTTTCCTGGGCATGATTCTGGATTCCCGGAGGCAAGCGGTATTCCTACCACAAGACAAGATCTCAATGCTCCAGCAGAAAATCAGAGCCTTATAAAGAAGGACATGTTCAATCAGAGATGCGATGAGCCAGTTCCCTGGTGTCAGATCCACTTCAGAACCTTTCAGTCTTGGATCCTGAGGGTCTGGGACAGACATCAGTCCTCCCTGGATCGCCTGGTAACCTTATTATTACAGGTACAAAAGTCCCTAGACTGGTGGAAAGACCACGGGAATCTATCCAAGGGGACTCCTTGGCAGAAATCTCCCTTAATACAAGTAGTAACAGACGCAAGTCTGTCCGGCTGGGGCGCAAGAGTAGGAAAAAATATCTTTCAGGGTACCTGGCCCCAATCGATAAGATCTCAGTCTTCAAACTTCAGGGAGCTGAGAGCAGTCTGGGATGCACTGAAGTTAGCAGAGGAAATCCTGCGTCATCACCACGTAAGGGTACTTTCGGACAAAAAGACTGCCATCGCTTACCTCTCTCTCAAAGAGGGAATGCGATCAGCAGCTCTTCAGACACTAAAGGCAAAGATCTTCACATGGGCGGAACAGAAGGTTTCCTCCATCTCTGCCATTCATCTAAAAGGAACACTGAACCAGGAAGCGGATTTCCTCAGCCGCCACAAAATAGACCACACAGAATGGTCTCTGAGCGAGGAAGTATTCAGGATGGTGGTAGACAGATGGGGTGGACCTTTTCGCCCCCAGGACAAACTCAAAGGTGGGGACATTATGTTCCCTAAACCCCAGGGACAGACCCTGGACGCCCTGGACGCCTTAGCCATCTGTTGGCATTGGACACTATGCTATGCCTTCCCTCCGCCTCCATTAATCCCGAGAGTGATCCAGAAAATACATCGGGGCAGAGCCACCGTAATCTTGATTGCTCCATTGTGGCTGAAGAGAAGATGGTTCGCATCCCTCAAAAGATGCTCCATCCAGGAACCTTGGCCCCTTCCTACGCAGAAGAATCTTCTCCATCAGGGTCCTGTTCTACACCCAAACCGACAATTCCTGAAACTGGCAGCATGGGTCCTGAGACCCAGACCCTAAAGCAACAGGGGTTATCGGACAAGGTATTTCCACCCTGAAAGCTTCAAGAAAGAAGGTAACCTCTGCAATCTACCTCAAAATTTGGAAGCGGTTTTGCTTCTGGAGTGGCGTAAATTTACCGCACTTGGATAAACCCAACATTCAGAAGATCCTGGATTTCCTGCAGCAGGGCCTTGACCTGGCACTTAGACCCTCCACCCTGAAGGTCCAACTTTCGGCCTTGAGCTGCTATTATGACCAAGATATAGCAGGTCATCGCTGAGTCAGGAGATTCATTAGAGCGGCCACCAGACTTCGCCCAACTATCGCCTCTCGTATTACCTCCTGGGATTTAAACATTGTCCTCTTAGGTCTCACGCCGTCTTCTTTCGAACCCATTGCCAATTGTCCAATAAAATTATTGTCCCTAGAAAACCGCCTTCTTAATTGCAATGCCTGCAGATAGGCGAAATACAGGCACTATCTGTTAGGGAATCCTACCTGCGTGTCCTTGATGATAGGATCATTCTCCGACTTGATCCAGGTTTTCTTCCTAAGGTCGTATCCAGCTTCTAACTGTCAGGAAATTACCCTGCCATCCTTCTGTCAGCACCCCTCTAATGACAGTTATTCTTCCACTCTCTGGATGTTAGACGGGCTGTTCTAAACTACAGCGCCGCTACAGAAAACTTCAAGTCCGACAACCTACTGGTTCTCTTTGCGGGGAAGAACAAGGGCCAGAAAGCCTCTAGGTCCTCTCTAGCCAGGTGGATCAAGGAGACTATTTCCCTATGCTATCAAATTCAAAATCTTCTGTGTCCGGTCAGCATTAGGGCCCATTCTACTAGGGCCATGTCTTCCCCTCAGGCAGAAAGAGCTGGTGCCTCCCTGGATGATATATGCTGAGCTGACACTTGGGCCAGCATCCATACTTTTGTAAAACATTGCCTCCTGGATCTCTCCAGATCCTCTGATATGTCCTTTGGACGAAAGGTCCTCCAGGCAGTCGCGCCCCCCCCCCCCCCTTCTCCCCCTTAATTGATATATTTTGTATATCTCCTTGTATGCCGTCGTGATGATGCTATGGAAAAACTGCAATTGGACTTACCGGTAATTCAGTTTCCATGAGATCATCATGACGGCACGTTATTCCCTCCCTAGTCTATACTTAATTGATAACTCCGTGGAGGGTCTCAAGAAGGTATGAGGTAATACATAGAAACATAGAATGTGTCGGCAGATAAGAACCATTTGGCCCATCTAGTCTGCCCAATATACTGAATACTATAAATAGCCCCAGGCCCTATCTTATATGAAGGATGGCCTTATGCCTATCCCATGCATGCTTAAACTCCTTCACTGTATTTGCAGCTACCACTTCTGCAGGAAGGCCATTCCATGCGTCCACTACTCTCTCAGTAAAGTAATTCTTCCTGATATTACTTTTAAACCTTTGCCCCCCTAATTTAAAACTATGTCCTCTTGTAGCAGTTTTTCTTCTTTTAAATATTCTCTCCTCTTTTACCGTGATGATTCCCTTTTTGTATTTAAAAGTTTCTATCATATCCCCTCTGTCTCTTCTTACTTCCAAGCTATACATGTTAAGGTCCTTTAACCTTTCCTGGTAAGTTTTTTTTGTCCTGCAATCCATGTACTAGTTTAGTAGCTCTTCTCTGAACTCTCTCCAAAGTTTCAATATCCTTCTGCAGATATGGTCTCCAGTACTGCACACAATACTCCAAATGAGGTCTCACTAGTGCTCTGTAGAGCGGCACGAGCACCTCCCTCTTTCTACTGTTAATGTCTCTCCCTATACACCCAAGCATTCTGCTGGCATTACCTGCTGCTCTATGACATTGTCTGCCCACCTTTAGGTTGTCTGATATAATGACCCCTAAATCCCTTTCCTCAGATACTGAGGTTAGTACTGTATCACTGATTTTATATTCTGCTCTTGGGTTTTTACGCCCCAGGTGCATTAATATTGCACTTATTGACATTCAATTTTAGTTGCCAGATTTTTGACCATTCCTCTAGTTTTCCTAAATCCTTTTCCATTTGGTGTATCCCTCCAGGAACATTAACCCTGTTACAAATCTTTGTCATCAGCAAAAAGACACACCTTACCATTGAGGCCTTCTGCAATTTCGCTGATAAAGATATTAAACAATATGGGTCCCAGAACAGATCCCTGAGGTACCCCACTGGTAACAATACCATGGTCTGAATATACTCTATTGATGACAGCCCTCTGTTTTCTGTCCTTCAGCCATTGCCTAATCCATTCAACAATATGTGAGCCCAAGCTCAAAGACTGCAGTTTATTGATAAGCCTTCTATGTGGGACAGTATCAAAAGCCTTACTAAAGTCCAGATAAGCGATACTGCACCTCCGCCATCTATTATTTTAGTCACCCAATCAAAAAAGTCAATAAGATTAGTTTGACATGATCTCCCTGAAGTAAACCCATGCTGTTTTTTATCAATCAACCCATGGGTTTTTAGATGTTCCACAATCCTCTCCTTGAGTATGGTTTCCATGGTTTACCGAACAGGAAGAAGAGTATATAATCACTAAGTATAGTAACATATTTATTACATCACATGATTGCATTACATATTGCACGCATATCTGAACATTATTTTTTAACACTTTATCTACAGAAAAAATATTTGTGTAGATCTAGTGTTGTAAAATATTCGAGTATTCGAATATTTACCAGGATACGATTTTTTTATTTTTTTTCCTTCCTTTTTTCTTTTTTTTTTTTTTTCTTTTTTGTTTCCTAAAGCAATATATTACTTGTCGTGTAGACCCATACACATACAATCCCAGTGCAAACAGATCTTAGATCTTAGAATGGTTACATTACAAAATTTCACCTTCCAAGACTAAATTTCGTTGTTTTGTCAAGTAAATTTAAAATAAATTATAAATGGTATACTAAAAAATTTTGATTATATGTTTGCATCTTTATCCTGCAGACAATGTTGGAGAAGGGTTACGGCCTGACCCGCAAGCATGCGGAGAAGACCGCCATAATCCTCTCCCTCCAGAAGGAGATGGAGGAGAGGTTTGGCCACATGCCAGTTAAGGAGGCCATCCAAAAAAAGTGGTGTGACCTCAAGAGGCACCACCCAGAGCGCATCAGAGAGCGGAGTGCTGTACCGTGCCCAGGTACATTGCTTACATGACTTTTATATATCTCTCTACACCTCTATGTAATGTATCTAGTCAGTGATTCTCTAATCCGTACAGATGGAGCTGGGTTAACAGTGTTAACACACAAACTCTAAATAGGAATTTCATAACTCATCGCGTTATCTATAAACAAAAGCCATCGTAAAAAAAAGCTAAACACATCTAGTTTACATAACATGGCTCATAAAGCATGTGTGTTAACTCTACTACATCCGTATTTCATCCCTTCCAGCCCCCAGTACATGTACGGTGCAACACAACGTCACTTAATGCCCAGCACCATACATGTACATCGCTATGATCAGGCGGGCGCATGACCTGAATTCAGCGGCAGGGGTACGGCCGTCACTGATGTACGGACACAGGCTGCATTCTCCCGCATATATCACAGATACTGGCACATTAACTCCTGCACGGCCACGATTAGCGCTGACCTTGGCACATGCGCATTATTGGTAACTTAGGCCGGTTTTGCCATCTGTAACACAGGTTTTAGGAATGTCAGTTCCCTACAAAATGAGGCAAATCAACCATTGGATTGCAGATCCCTCCATATAGAAATGTATGGATCTTTTACATTTTTATGATTCTTGAGTTGTTTGTTTACATTTTTAACAATTTGTGATTATTACAGGTAAACCCGTCCCCTCTGTCCGCCACCGCAAAAGAAAAGGGGAGGACATTGAGGTGTCTACGGAGGAGGAGGAGACGGAGGAACAGCCAAGACCCTCCACCATCACAGCGGCCCATCTACCACCGGAAGTGGTGACAATGGAGGAGGCGGGTGCTGACCTCAATATTGTCGAGGTTGAGGAGGAGGCTGGTCCGTCCCAGCCACCAGAATCGCCCCCCCCCCCCCGGCCTGAAGAGGTCGTATACACGCCTCCCCAGGAGGGTAAATATGTGCACACACCAATATAAATCGGTACACAAAACATATTCAAAAATATCACACGATCCCTGAACAATAGCAGACCTTAGTTAACATGGCTGCCCGTTTAGCTAAGCAGGTTTTGCACCTCGTTTCCAAAGCGATTATGCCTGGGGGACGGTTTTTTGTTGGTCTGTGATAGTACGTCCCTGTTCAGGGGAGCACCCAGGAATTTTGTCTAGTGGGGTCGGAATAAAAATAAGCTACGGCAATTGTTATCAGCCCCTCCTACATATAACGGGCCACTCCCAACAAACAATGTACAGCTGAAATTATATTGTTGAGGATGAAGGCAAGAGTCTTACCCTCATCCTACATAGACACACTGTACCCAATACTCCACCATACAGGGCCCCAAAATAAAGCTCCTGTACTTACACTCACACTGTCCCCCTCATGTCAAAAGAGGAGTGGAGGAGGAGGAGCTGCGCGATATTGACGGAGTGTAGGTCTGGGTTGGGGTATAGAGAGCTCCTCCGCTCTCCTCCCTCCCCAGATCCTAGTAATCATGCTCCCTATAACCCCCCAGTAGCAGTAGTAAAGCTCACCATAATGTAGTAGTAATACTTTTCCTTATAATATAACAATGTGCATCAAGTCATGTTCACTATGACGTACTATTGTGGGCTGGCCGTTAAGTGGTTAAAATGCCAACAATGAGGGGAAAACTACAGTAATAGAAAACAACATAACTGCAACCAAACTCCGTAAACTACCAAAAAAGTATTAACTAACCAAATAACATTATGCTATACCCGAACTCTCACAAAGTAAACCAAAATATTAGTAACATAAAAATCTATAGCTACTGAGTTAAGATTTAAATAGGCGGTTTTTAAACTCATACTCCACACTAAGCACTAATTGTCTTGTGAACTGAATTGCAGTCATTGTTTGTTTATTTTTACAGTTGTGAACAAGTGTGTCCGCCAAATGGCCAGGATGGAGCGGGAGTACAGGAGGGAGATGGAGGAGGTGGCCAAGCAGCAGCGGCGGCTGTTGCGAAAGATGCAGGAGATGGATAGGAGGCATCTCCGTGAAATGGCCAAGATGAGGGAGCTGCTGGCCCGGCTAAAAAAATTGCCCTAGAGGCCTATTGTACTTATTTTTTTTTCTGTTATTTATAAATAGTTTATTAATCGTTATAACTTGTGCTTTCGTTTTTTCTAATGTTATGTTACAGTGTAATTTTATAACTTAGTTGTAAGGCCTCTTTAGTCTAGGGTCAGACTCGTCTGGATCAGGACAGACAGTAGTAGGCACACGGTAACACTGTAGTATAAGGCCCACACATAACTCAGCAGTAGTGATGTCGCGAACATAAAATTTTCAGTTCGCGAACAGCGAACGCGAACTTCCGCAAATGTTCGCGAACAGTGCGAACCGCCATAGACTTCAATAGACAGGCGAATTTTAAAAAACAAAGGGACTCCTTCTGGCCACAATAGTGATGGAAAAGCTGTTTCAAGGGGACTAACACCTGGACTGTGGCATGCCGGAGGGGGATCCATGGCAAAACTCCCATGGAAAAATATCTAGTTGACGCAGAGTGTGGTAAGTTGTAATCGCAATGCGATTAATACAGGTTATATTAATCGCATTGTGATTACAACTTAGATCTGAGTTCCTAATGGTTGTATTGCTAGAATATAACGAAGATTGAGAATAGGAACCCAGCTCTAAGTTGAATTCGCAATGCGATTAATATAACCTGTATTAATCGCATTGCGATTACAACTACTAAGATGGATGCCATCCTTGCTTTTTGATGGGAGGTGGGAGGGTCTGGGAGGGAGACTGATGTACTAGCCCTAAAAGGGCTTTTTGGGGTGCTGTCAGGACGCAGTCCTTACAGCAGAGATCTGATGAGTCTTTCAGGACTGGAGTGGACACTGAATAAACTAGCCTAGCTATCAATTTCCCTATTAAATCTCAGCAGCAGCTACACTGTCCCTCCTCTCACTAAGACTGCAGCTTCCGAATGAATCTAAAATGGATGCTGTGTCCAGGAGATGGGAGGGTCTGGGAGGGAGGGTATGCTAATTGGCTGGAATGTGTCTGCTGACTGTGAGGTATAGGGTCAAAGTTTACTCAATGATAGGGGTGGACCTAACATCGCATATGTTCGCCCGCCGCGACGAACGCAGCACAAGCTATGTTCGCCGGGAACTACTCGCCGGTGAATAGTTTGGGAGTTGGGACATCATATTTGCGAACTTAACTTAGAGATGGGTTCCTAATGGTTGTATTGCTAGAATATAACTAAGATTGGGAATTTAGCTCTATATTCTCAATCTTCGTTATATAATTCTAGCAATACAACCATTAGGAAACCCAGATCTAAGTTGAATTTGCAATGCGATTAATATAACCTGCATTAATCGCATTGCGAATTCAACTTAGAGCTGAGTTCCTAATGGTTGTTGTATTGCTAGAATATACGTTATATTCTAGCAATACAACCATTAGGAACTCAGCTCTACGTTGTAATCGCAATGCGAATAATACAGGTTATATTAATCGCTTTGCGAATCCATTTAATGCCTCTATTTGATTGAATATGACGGTTGACTATGACTACCACCAATGTTCTGCTGCCCCCGAGGCAAGATATCTGAACCCCCCAGGGGCCATTTGGGCGTTTTTGATAGAAAACGCATTTGCGTTTTTTTAATTTTTTAATTTTTTAGTTTAATATTTTGTGTATTTTGCCACATTTGGTTGCATATTTACATTTGGTATAGGCAAATATGGTAGTCTAGATCATTACTCTGCCCAAATCTATATTCAGCTACATGGCTTAGAAAATATGCTGTCAAACAATGATCCTAGGTTTTGGTATAGACACATGATCTAGACTACCATATTTGCCTATACCAAATGTAAATATGCAACCAAATGTGGCAAAATACACAAAAGAATAAACTAAAAAATGAAAAAATTATAAAAACGCAGATGCGTTTTTTATGAGTTTTCTATTAAAAATGCCCAAATGGCCCCTGGGGGGTTCAGATATCTTGCTTTGGAGGCAGCAGAACGTTGGTGGTAGTCATAGTCAACCGTCATATACAATCAAACAGAGGCATCAAATGGATTCGCAAAGCGATTAATAATTCTAAGTATTATTCGCATTGCGATTACAACTTAAAGCTGAGTTCCTAATGGTTGTATTGCTAGAATATAACGTATATTCTAGCAATGCAACAACCATTAGGAACTCAGCTCTAAGTTGAATTCGCAATGCGATTAATGCAGGTTATATTAATCGCATTGCAAATTCAACTTAGATCTGAGTTCCTAATGGTTTTATTGCTAGAATATAATGAAGATTGAGAATATAGTGCTATATTTGTTATCTTCGTTAATATATTTTAGCAATACAACCATTTGGAACTCAGATCTAAGTTGTAATCGCAATGCGAATAATACAGGTTATATTAATCGCATTGCGATTTACAATTACTAACACTGCAGCTTCAGAATGAATGTAAGATGGATCCTATCCTTGCGTTTAGATAGGAGGTGGGAGGGTCTGGGAGGGAGGGTATGCTGATTGGCTGGAATGTGTCTGCTGACTGTGAGGTACAGGGTCAAAGTTTGCTCAATGATAAAGTATAGGGGCGAACGCGAACATCGAATATGTTCGCCCGGCAGAGGCGAACGCGAACAAGCTATGTTCGCCGGGAACTGTTCGCCGGCGAATAGTTCGGGCCATCTCTACTCAGCAGTGTCAGGACATACAGAAGCAAGTATTGTTAACGGTGAAGTATGAAGCCCACACCATCTGCTGTTGGACGTAACCCAGCGTGTGTGCGGTGCTGATCATGCATGGGTGGGAAGAGCGGTGGTACACCCTCATCCTCCTCCACCTCCAAAAGCTTCCTGCATTGCCTTCCCCAAGATGTCCCACTCACAGTCGCTGTCTAACAGGAGAAGGGAGGATTCCAGGGGGGTTGGGGGTTGGTCCTGCAGGAGGCGGAGAGCAGAAGTTGCTGCTGCTCAGAGCCGGCCCAGAGGACTCTGTGGCACAGTATTGTGCCACTAGAGCCACAACTGCCTTGGCACCCTGAGAGGTATCGGCGAGGCGGCTGCCAAGAGCAAAAAAATCAATAATAAGGTGTATGATCAAGAAATCCACACCCGCACTGACCGTCCCTTTATTTTTGATCTCCATAGTAACCGCCCATTTAACAGCGCCCATATGTTTAATAGCGGCCCCTGCCCCCCATGCATGTAGCAGTGTAGTTGTGGCATCATCTGACACAATATTTCAGGACATGCAAAGTGGCAAAACCTTGGATCAGTTGTTATGGTAACCAGTCCAGGAGTAGGACTCGCGTAAGCTTCTAGTGGTTGACATGTGACCGTGCAAATGGCAGTTGTCAGGCTTGTATTGGCTGTAATGCATGTCATTTTTTGGGAATAGCCCTGAAACGGTATGTCCTAGAGAGCAGAGACCCCCGCAAGTATTGATTCCAGGTACTAAGGGATGTGTACACCAAGTATCGTTGAAATCGATGGTTGCGTGTTTAAGTATTTGTGGAACATACATACATACATACATATATACATTATTTTACATACATACAGTATATATCTGTGTGTGTGTGTGTGTGTGTATATATATTGTGGGGAGTCGCTCTGGTAGATAGTGGTGCGGGTGCAGTACAGAGGCAAAACAAGAAGTCCAGTGCAATAAACAGTGTTTTATTCACACTTGCACAAAATAAAGGATAAACAGTCTCTTGGTGTTAATTCACACTCAGCAAACACAAAAGGCAAAACCAAAGAGTCCAAAACCAGGTTCAATCACCTGTGAGATGTTAGGTGCGCGTTCGCACCTGGCGGTCGGCCCAGCCGCAGGATAATCCACCTTCAGGCTTCCAGGTCGACTGCACGCCTCCTTGCTGGGCTCATCCTTCCAGCCCAGAGAGCTCCACAGCACTAGCAGCAGCTCCAGGACAATCACAGCCACACCTGCTGATGTGGCTGCCTTTAAAAAGCCCGGCAAAGTCCGGCCTGGACCGTGGGGAGTAGGCACCCACCCAACTCTTTGCCTACTCCCAGTAAGAGCCGGCCCGGATTGGCTTTGCAGCCAAACTAACTATCAATGTCAAGCAGCACTAGCTGCTGCTGACACATAAAACCCGGCTCTCACCTCACCGAGGCCAGGAACCTCGGTGACACGTATCTTCCGTCCATGACGGCACCTTGCGCCCTCTTACATACCTCCCCCTTTGTTCAACCCTGACAGGGTGAACACACGCCAAACACTGTACTCGAGACAGGGCATCCGCATTTCCTTGCAAGCGGCCTGCCCTGTGTTCCACTGTGAACTTGAAGTTCTGCAGAGACAAGAACCATCTGGTGACCCGAGCATTCCTGTCTTTCGCCTGGCACATCCACTTTAGAGGGGAATGGTCGGTCACCAGACGGAACTTTCTCCCTAGCAGATAATAGCGGAGAGACTCTAGTGCCCACTTGATGGCCAGGCACTCTCTCTCCACTATACTGTACCTGGTCTCGGCTGGGGTGAGTTTGCGACTCAGGAAAACCACGGGATGCTCCTCCCCATTGATTTCCTGAGAGAGTACAGCCCCGAGGCCCACTTCAGAGGCATCGGTCTGTACCACAAATTCTCTCTTGAAGTCGGGCGTCACCAAAACCGGGGACCCACACAGGGCCGACTTCAGAGCAGAGAAAGCCTTTTCCGCCTGCTCATTCCACTGGATCGACACTGACCTGCGTCCCTTTAAAAGGCTTGTCAATGGAGCAGCAATTGTAGCGCAGTTGGGAATAAACCTCATGTAGTATCCCACCATGCCCAGGAATGATTTTACTTGCCGCGTAGTGACAGGTCGGGGCCAATTCTTAATTGCCTCAATTTTGTTTACCTGAGGTTTGACCACCCCCCGCCCAATGACATACCCTAGGTATTTGGTCTCTTCTAACCCTATCACACACTTTTTTGGGTTAGCAGTTAAGCCAGCTTTCCTAAGGGAGTCCACTACGGCCTGTACCTTCGGTAGGTGACTCTCCCAGTCGGTGCTATGGACAACGATATCATCCAGATACGCTGAGGCGTACCGTCGATGTGGACGGAGCACAATATCCATAAGCCTTTGAAACGTGGCGGGGGCGTCATGTAGACCAAAGGGTAATACCTTGTACTGATACAACCCCTCCGGTGTGATAAAAGCATTTTTTTCCTTGGCAGCCTCCGTTAAGGGTACCTGCCAGTACCCTTTGGTGAGGTCCAAGACAGAAAAATACCTGGCTTGGCCCAATTTTTCAATGAGCTCATCCACCCTCGGCATGGGATATGCGTCAAACTTGGACACCTCATTCAGCTTGCGGAAATCGTTACAGAACCTCAATGTCCCGTCCAGCTTGGGTATTAAGACTATCGGACTGGCCCAATCACTTTTTGACTCCTCGATGACACTTCTTTCACCATGGCTTGTCGCCGAGCCTCGGGTACCCGGTACGGCTTTAACCGGACTTTGGCCTGAGGCTCAGTGATAATGTCATGCTGGATTAGGGATGTGCACCTAGGGAGGTCCGAGAACACATCCGTGTTCCGACTAATGAACTCCTTAACTTCCTGGACCTGTTTGGAGGACAAGCTATCTGAAATTTTTACGGTGGCTGCTGCTTCCCGGACTTCGAGGTGAGGGGCTGGATCCTTCTCACCTAGAAGCCCTGGCCGGGGGCTGTCATCGCTGGACGAGTCCCTATCCTTCCATGGCTTCAGCAAATTCACATGATACACCTGCTCCGGCTTCCGCCGCCCTGGCTGGTGCACCTTGTACTTTACTTCCCCCACTTTCTCGAGCACTTCATAGGGCCCCTGCCACCTAGCTAGAAATTTGCTGTCAAGGGTGGGTACCAGAACTAAAACTCGGTCTCCGGGATTAAAGTCTCGTACCCGAGCCCAACGATTATAGACTCTACTTTGGGCCTGTTGTGCTGCCTCCATATGCTCCCGGACCAGCGGTAACACCCTCTCCATACGTTCCTGCATCTGGGTAACATATTCAATTACGCTTTTGTGGGGGACGGGCTGTTGTTCCCACGCTTCCTTAGCGATGTCCAACTGGCCCCGTGGGTGTCTGCCATAAAGCAGTTCGAAGGGTGAGAACCCAGTAGAGGCCTGGGGCACTTCTCGCACTGCAAACATGATATAGGGCAGAAGCAGATCCCAGTCCTTCCCATCTCTGGACACCACCCTTTTAACATATTTTTTAAAGTTTGGTTAAATCTTTCCACAAGGCCGTCCGTTTGCGGATGGTAAACGGACGTCCGTAATTGCTTTATATGCAACAGTTTACACAATTCCCTCATAATCTTAGACATAAAAGGGGTCCCTTGGTCCGTCAGAACCTCCTTAGGTAGGCCCACCCGGGTAAACATCTCCATTAACTCCTTTGCAATGAGCCTAGCCGATGTGTGTCGAAGAGGCACCGCCTCTGGATATCGAGTAGCATAGTCCAGAATCACCAGGATATGTTGGTGACCCCTAGCAGACTTCGGTGCGGGTCTGACCAGATCCATGGCAATACGCTCGAATGGGACCTCAATTATTGGGAGAGGGACCAGGGGACTTCTGTAATGCGGCTGGGGGCTATTTACCTGACAGGTCGGACAGGACTTACAGAACTCCTCTACTTCCTTAAACAAACCGGGCCAGTAAAATCGCTGTAGTACGCGGTCCTGCGTTTTCTGCCACCCCATGTGTCCCCAAGAACATGTTGGTGGGCAAGCTCCATAACAAGCTTGCGATATGCGGTGGGCACCACCAACTGTTCAACTGGCTCACCTCGGATTTGGTTCACCCGATACAACATATCCTGAAGAACAATAAATCGTGGAAACATTAATTCAGCCCCAGGTTTCTGGGGTTTACCATCAATCATTACGACACTTTCCCAGGCCCTGGTTAGGGTTTGGTCCCGGTGTTGTGCGGTCCCAAAATTTTCCCCGGAGACATTGAGGTCTGCCAACTCAGGTCCCGGTGGCAAGTCCGTGTCCCGTGTCTCCCACCATTACACTCAGTGGGGTTGTCTCCCCCTCTACCGCTGGAGCAGTGGTCACCCCTACCGCTGGCCCTTCAGATTCGGGCTCCCAGGGTTCTGGCCTTCCAGTGGTATCAGGCCACTCTACTAGGGTTACCCCTGTCTCGGGCCCATCAGACACTTTTATCGCCGGCCACAGCGCCGGGAAACCTGGGAAGTCCCTCCCAAGTATCAGTTCATGGGGGAGTTTGGTAGTGACAGCCACCTCGTGGGTCCACTTACCAGCCGCTGTGGACAAAGTTACTAATGCAGTGGGGTAGTCTTTTAAGTCTCCGTGGATGCATAGGACCCCGATTTTACGGCAGGTATACTCCGCAGGCCGTACTAGGGCAGCTCTTACCAGGGAGACTAGACTCCCGGAGTCCAGCAGGGCCACCGCCAGAGAATCTCCCACCTCTACCTGACACAGGTGGTTATTATCCTGCACCTCACGGGTGCCAGTTGCGCACAGCTTCCGTGCATACAGGGAGTGGCGATACCCGTAGTTCACATCCATCGGCTCACCCTGATGCGGACAGTGGGCCCTGATGTGGCCTGGCTCCTGGCACCTCCAGCATACCACGGGAGGCAGATCCGCAGGGGATACATTCCGTGCAGGTCTCTCTGTCGCCAGTCGTCGGAACTGGGGTGGAGGCCTCCGGGGTTTGACTGGCCCCTTCCCAGCAAGACTCCCCTGCAGGTTTCTGGTGGCCTCGTAACGCTCCACCAGGTCGACCATCTCCAGGGCACTTACCGGAGACGCCTGGCCGACCCAGTGCTGGAGGGGATAAGGCAGGGCCCTCCAAAAGATGTCCGCCAACAGTCGATCCAGCATGGCAGTGGGACTTAGTAGATCGGGCTGCAGCCACTTTTGCAGCCTGTGCAGCAGATCGTAGTACTGCGGCCTAGCGGGTTCAGTCGCTTTAAAGTCCCACTGGTGGACTCTTTGAGCGCGGACCAGCACGTTCACCCCCAGTCTGGCTAGGATCTCTCCTTTCACGGTGTCATAATCGGCCGCTTGGTCGTCCGACAAGTCGAAAAACACCTGCTGGGGTCCGGAAGCCAGGAACGGAGCGACCACCTCAGCCCACTGGTCACGGGGCAGCTTCTCCCTCACGGCCACTTTTTCGAAGACTGCCAGGTAGGTCTCAGCATCATCCTCGGGGGTCATCTTGGGAATTGCTGCACGGACCGCTTTCCGGGCATCATGGGCACGGTGAGAGGCTCCAGTCGCTTGCAAAGCCATTACATGTTGCAACAGCAGCTGGTTTGTCTCCTGCTGCTGCTTGTTGGCCTCCCGCTGCTGTAAATTGGCCTCCACGAGAGCCTTTACAACTGCCTCCATCTTGTCAGGGTTCACGTGTTGAAACTTTGCCGGCTTGACATATGACATTCACTTTGGCAAAAACGAAACTTCAGCGTTTACGCCAGCCTCACTGCGCATGCCCGCATCCGACACCAAATGTGGGAGTCGCTCTGGTAGATAGCGGAGCGGGTGCAGTACAGAGGCAAAACAAGGAGTCCAGAAAGTGCAATAAACAGTGTTTTATTCACACTTGCACAAAATAAAGGATAAACAGTCTCTTGGTGTTAATTCACACTCAGCAAACACAAAAGGCAAAACCAAAGAGTCCAAAACCAGGTTCAATCACCTGTGAGATGTTAGGTGCGCGTTCGCACCTGGCGGTCGGCCCAGCCGCAGGATAATCCACCTTCAGGCTTCCAGGTCGACTGCACGCCTCCTTGCTGGGCTCATCCTTCCAGCCCAGAGAGCTCCACAGCACTAGCAGCAGCTCCAGGACAATCACAGCCACACCTGCTGATGTGGCTGCCGTTAAAAAGCCCGGCAAAGTCCGGCCTGGACCGTGGGGAGTAGGCACCCACCCAACTCTTTGCCTACTCCCAGTAAGAGCCGGCCCGGATTGGCTTTGCAGCCAAACTAACTATCAATGTCAAGCAGCACTAGCTGCTGCTGACACATAAAACCCGGCTCTCACCTCACCGAGGCCAGGAACCTCGGTGACACGTATCTTCCGTCCATGACGGCACCTTGCGCCCTCTTACAATATATATATATATATATATATATATATATATACTCACCTAAAGAATTATTAGGAGCACCATACTAATGCGGACCCCCTTTTGCCTTCAGAACTGCCTTAATTCTACGTGGCATTGATTCAACAAGGTGCTGATAGCATTCTTTAGAAATGTTGGCCCATATTGATAGGATAGCATCCTGCAGTTGATGGAGATTTGAGGGATGCACATCCAGGGCACGAAGCTCCCGTTCCACCACATCCCAAAGATGCTCTATTGGGTTGAGATCTGGTGACTGTGGGGGCCATTTTAGTACAGTGAACTCATTGTCATGTTCAAGAAACCAATTTGAAATGATTCGAGCTTTGTGACATGGTACATTATCCTGCTGGAAGTAGCCATCAGAGGATGGGTACATGATGGACATGGTCAGAAACAATGCTCAGGTAGCCCGGGGCATATAAACAATGCCCAATTGGTACTAAGGGGCCTATAGTGTGCCCAGAAAACATCCCCCACACCATTACTCCACCACCACCAGCCTGCACAGTGGTAACAAGGCATGATGGATACATGTTCTCATTCTGTTTATGCCAAATTCGGACTCTACCATTTGAATGTCTCAACAGAAATCGAGACTCATCAGACCAGGCAAAATTTTTCCAGTCTTCAACAGTCCAATTTTGGTGAGCTCGTGCAAATTGTAGCCTCTTTTTCCTATTTGTAGGTACCCAGTGGGGTCTTCTGCTGTTGTAGCCCATCCGCCTAAAGGTTGTGCGTGTTGTGGCTTCACAAATGCTTTGCTGCATACCTCAGTTGTAACGAGTGGTTATTTCAGTCAACGTTGCTCTTCTATCAGCTTGAATCAGTCAGCCCATTCTCCTCTGACCTCTAGCATCCACAAGGCATTTTCGCCCACAGGACAGGCGCATACTGGATGTTTTTCCCTTTTCACACATTCTTTGTAAACCCTAGAAATGGTTGTGCGTGGAAATCCCAGTAACTGAGCAGATTGTGAAATACTTAGACTGGCCCGTCTGGCACCAACAGCCATGCCATGCTCAAAATGGCTTAAATCACCTTTCTTTCCAACTCTGACATTCAGTTTGGAGTTCAGGAGATTGTCTTGACCAGGACCACCCCCCTAAATGCATTGAAGCAACTGCCATGTGATTGGTTGATTAGATAATTGCATTAATGAGAAATAGAACAGGTGTTCCTAATAATTCTTTAGGTGAGTGTATATATATGAATAACGCCAGGGGCGTAGATATACGTGGGTGCAGAGGTAGCAGTTGCTAACGGGCCCAGGAGCCTGAGGGGGCCCAAAGACACTTGTGCCGCATAAGAAGACACTGGTATTACGCTGAGTTCACACTTGGGTGTTTTACAGCGCGTTCAAACGCGCTGTAAAACGCTCAACAGGTGAAAAACCATGTTTCCCTATGGGCATGGTTCTCACCTGAGCGTTTTACATCGTGTTTGAAAGAGCTGTAAAACACTCTACACTCAAAGAAGTACAGGAGCTTCTTTGGGGTGTAGAGTTGCGCGTCCCCCATAGGGATATATAGCGCAAACGCGCACTCGACGTGCAATTTTTACTTTCATTTTCGCAATGCGAAAACCCAGCGTTATAGAAAGTGCATGCTGGTCAAGTTACACCTCTGGCCAGGGGTGTAACTATAGGGGAAGCGGCTGATTTGGTGCCCAAACTCAGTAGGGGCCCACCCAGGTATTGTCAGGGCCCTCTCAACAGTATTATACAATGATATTATATACAGAAACAATGTAGGAAATGGACGGAGGAGCTTCTGGGTGTCATCGGAAAGAGCGATTGTGACTAGCCAAAGGAGAGGGGGTTGCATGGGAGGAGTGGGTTGTGTAGAAGTTTGTGGGGGGTAGTTGTGGGGAGGTAGGGGGGCCCAATTTGCTGTGGGGCCCAGTCCTTTCTCGTTACGCCACTGAATAACGCTATACTCTACATATTCGCACTCAGTCAAAAAGCAGGAAGGAATCTTGTGTGGTCACACTCTGGCCAAATCAAATAAAAATAAAAAAAATTACGACTATTCTAAAATAGAAATATATATCATTATATTCAATATAATGCTATATATTTTCAGAATATTCGCAAATATTCTACGACACGAAAAAATGCACCTATAAGGAAAGATGCCTATAGACAGCTAAGTTTGTATTCGCAATGAAAGAATATAGAAAAAAGTGGCAAAGTAATATTATCGCATATGCGAATAAAAACTTGGTCTCTATAGTCAACTTTCCTATTATTTGGCTTATCGAATATGGAGAATATAGCACTAAGTTTTTGTTCGCAATGCGATATTATCGAATATGGAGAATAGTATTAGGAGCATATGCGATATTATTACTTATTACCCTTTTTTTAATAAATAGAATAATTATCATACTTGATAATCATTATAATTATTCGATTTATTTTTAAAAAAAAGTGGCAAAGTAATATAATCGCATAGCTAATTAAACACAGCTGTCTAGTCAGTCAACTTTCCTATTTGTTTGCTAGAATTAGCGAAGTTGACGAATATGGAGCTAAAACGAAGATGGAGAATATTTCGTTATCTTCGTTTTGAGGAACATGACGAATACATTCGTCATCTTCGCTAAGTCTACCAAGCCAACCATAGTAAACCAGGTCTAAGTTGAAATCGCAATGCAATTAATATAACAAAATAATCGCATTGGGATTTCAATTCTAGCAAGCTGATCCAGTAGAAACACAGCTTTAAGTTCAAATTGCAATGCGATTACTTCGTTATATTAATCGCATTGCGATCTCAACTTAATTCTCACATCCGACAGTACATTCTAGTATGGATGCGTTCCCATTGTGATAGGGACGCTCCTTGAGCACGGAAGTTGGCTGAATCGGCAACGGGCACTGACTGGAGCAGCCAGAAAGCAAGGAATCCCCAGGACAGGTAAGAAGTTATTTTTGGGGAGTGGGGAAAAAAAAAAAAAAAAAAAAACAATATTCGAAATAGTGAATTTATAGCGCTATATTCGAAATATTCGCGAATTAGCGAAATGCCGATATTCGCAAAAAAAATTTGCTATTCGAATATTCGCGCTCAACACTACTCATGGAAACTGAATCACCGGTAAGTCTAATTCCTCTTAATTAGACTTACTTAATTATATCTTTTCATTGGACAACACTGAAGATGGGGCACTTTGATTCAATGTAAAATAGTCGACACAGCTTGTATAACAGTGTAAATTTGGTGTGCCCTCAAAATAACTCAACACACAGCCAATAATGTGTACACTGCTGGCAACAAATGTATGTACACCCATAAGTGACTACTGGAACCATGTCCTGTGGTCTGAGACCAAGATAAACTTATATAGCTCAGATGGTGTCAAGCGTGTGTGGTGGCGACCAGGTGAGGAATACAAAAACAAGTGTTTCTTGCCTATAGTCAAGCATGGTGTTGGGAGTGTTATAGTTTGGGGCTGCATGAGTGCTGCCGGCTTTGGGGAGCTACAATTCACTGAGGGAACCATGAATACCAACTTGTACTGTGACATACTGAAGCAGAGCAAGATCCCCTTCCTTTGGAAACTGGGCTGTAGTTCAGTATTCCAACATAATAATGACTGCAAGGACACCTCCAAAATGACCACTGCCTTGCTAAAGAAACTGAGGGCAAAGGTGCTGGACTGGCCAAGCATGTCTCCAGACCTAAACCCTTAAAAGGAAGGTGGAGGAGCACAAGGTCTCTAAGATCCACCAGTTCCGTCATGGAGGAATGGAAGAGGATTCCAGTGGCAACATGTGAAGCTCTAGTGAGCTCTATTTCACTTAGGGGTGTACTTACTTTTGTTGCCAGTGGTTTAAACATTTAAGGCTATGTTGAGTTATTTTGAGGGCATACCAAATATACACTGCTATACAAGCTGTAGACTGACTATTTTTACACTGTATCAAAGTGTCATATTTTAACTGTTGTCCCATGTAAAGATATAATAAAATATTTACAAAATGTGATATACTGTATATCCCCCCTCATGCAATGCTGCTGGAGATAGAATTGCTGGTACATCAACATCTATTAAATCCCTCCTGACAGCTGTCAGACACCAACTGTAGGAAATTTACCTGTCCAAGCTTCAGCAGCGTGATCCTCAGCCATGCTGGCATGTGCTGGGGGAAATTGGCAATGGGCTGATTGCTGAGTTGCTTTAATTCTGTATTCTATTGTTTCTGAGTAATAGAGTGCCAAGTTGTGGACCGATCAGGTTTAATCCCCTTCCTGGCCATACACTATTGCCAGTAATAGTCTTTGACTCTCTAGCTGTGTTCCTGTGCTAATTGGATTACTCTTTCCTCTGACCCTGGCTTGTCTTCTGACCACTCTGTCTCTCGTCTGGTACTGCATAACTAGTCTGGTTCTGATCCATTTACGTATGACTCTCGTATTGTATTTGTCTGTCTTTGTTTGTCTATACACTTAAATAGCATAGGGACCATCGACCAGTTGCAGTCTAGTTATCTAGGGCTTGTACAGCAAGTAGGTAGGAAAAGTGGTCAGGATTCTAGCCTTATGGCACACTGTCCTTGTCTGCCTCTACCTACAGTCCTAACATCAATCCTCTCCACTAAGCTCAATGCCCTTTATTCCTCTACCCCCTTCATGCTTAGTGTGCTAAATATATAATTTGTGCCTTATCTAAAGGATCAGGAGTGCAATGATGCAATGCTTCTCATACAATAAGGTCTCCCTCAAGCCCTGGAGGATGGTGTATACATGTCTCTGGTGTGAAATCAAATTAGGAGAGAAGACCAACATGTCATCCAAATAGCTCAATACACAAAAATATAGGAGATCATGAACAACATCATTAATTCATGAAAAACTGCAGGAGTGTTACTAAAGCCAAAGGGGATATAGAGATATTCGTAGTGATTAGAGATGAGCAAATTTTTTACTTGTGACAAAGCACGTTAAAAATCAGCTATTTCACGGCTGCAGAGGGCCTGTTGGTGTACAACACTGTCCATTGCAGAAACCTGTCCGCTGTGGTAATGAAACAGTTACTTTTTGTCAGTATAACAGGCAGTTGACAGATGTCACTCTTAGAATCACTTCATACTTCACTTATTTGGTCAGTTACGGGGCCAAAACTGACCAAATAACTCAAGTGTGAACTTAGAGGTCAATGTTAGCATCAGGTATAAAGAACTATGCAGTGGCCCAAGATTGTACCATAGAGTGAAAGGGCACACTTATTTTACACCGTTAGCTGATTCCACATGGATTTCTACAGAACCTGTTCTGTTACACGCTGACACAAGTAGTGGTTCCATGACAAAGTGGAGGGGGTGTCAGCAGTTGATGTCACTGTTTATTTTTCCCTTCTGATCCATCACAAGAACAACCCCTGTGTTTTGTACCCACACCTACTTTTGGCTCCCAAATCATGAGCATATCCTGATGCCAAATACGGATGCTCCAAAGACAGGATCTGTTGTGTTTTTGCCATTCTTCTGACAGATCAGAAGGGTAAAACAAATGGTGATGTCAACAAGGCCAAACAGGGACACTAGTGGCCCCCGTCACAGGTTCGGATGGGTGGCAACCGCATAAGGAGTCAACATAGTGGCCCAGTCACAGAGTGGTGAGGTGGCAACCACATGAGGAGTCAACATAGTGGTCAGTCACAGAGTAGGGAGGTGGGAACTGCATGAGGAGTCAACACAGTGGCCCAGTTAGTGTGAGAAGGATGGCAACAGCATAGGGAATCAACAGTGACCCAGTCACAAAGTGGGGAGGTGGGGGGCAACAGCAGTGCACTAAAAGCACAAGATGCTATCTGGCAGTAGGAGAAGATAGCAGCAGGTATGTGGCTTCAGGCTGGGGGCAGCATCAGAATAGTCGCTGAAGCAGATGGCCAGAAGAAACAGGTCTCATTTTTACAAAGTTTGGGTGTGGCACCCAGAATTATCTAGTCTCATGCATCAGGCATTGGTGTGTGGAAATCCTGGCTGATCCATGCCTGATTCATCTTTTCAAAGGTCAGTCTCTCCATATTTCGGGTGGAAAGGCTGCAATGTCTTTGTCTGAGCTTAGCAACATCCCTAGCAACCAATAGGAAAATTGTATATTGTATCCGTGGCCACTTGATACTCCTAACCCGAGGGGGAATCGCTGCTAGGTTCCCAAACCCAGTCTGCTGCTAGACTGGGAGAATTTGGATACACCTTTCAAATCTGGTTATGTTAACCAGGGTGGGAGCCTGCCCTGATTATGGAATAGTCAAGGGCTCAAAATACTCGCAGACACATGCGCTAATATTGAGTTGAATAAATCGGGACCTTATAATAGAATTGATGTGTGCGCAAAAGATCAATATATGCGTAGAGAGTTCAAGGGTTTGGAAACCCACAAATACATACATTAATATTGAATTGAGTAGATCGATACCTTGTGGTGGGATCAATGTGTGCGCAGAAGGTCGATATATGCGCAGAGAGTTCTCCTTGTTATTAGAGATGGCCCGAACTATCCGCCGGCGAACAGTTCCCGGCGAACATAGCTTGTTCGCGTTTGCCACAGCGGGCGAACACATGCGATGTTCGGTCCGCCCCCTATACATCATCATTGAGCAAACTTTGACCCTGTACCTCACAGTCAGCAGACACATTCCAGCCAATCAGCAGCATACCCTCCCATCTCCTGAACAGCATCCATTTTAGATTCATTCGGAATTTGCAGTCTTAGTGAGAGGAGGGAGAGTGTAGTTGCTGCTGATTTAATAGAGAAATCGATAGCTAGGCTAGTGAATTCAGTGTCCACTCCAGTCCTGAAAGACTCATCTGATCTCTGCTGTAAGGACAGCGTCCTGACAGCACCCCAAAAAGCCCTTTTTAGGGCTGCAACATTAGTCTGATTTTTTTTTTCTCCATATACATATTGCAGTTGCCTGGCCTGCCTGTGTGTGAGGAGCTGCAGGCCCACAGACTGTAGTGTGCCCACTGCCAGTGCCCACCCCTGTCATCCCATGTGGCACAGGACTTTGCATCAAAAAAAGGCATTTAATTTTTACACTTTAGTGTAATTTCAGTTGCTTGCCTGCTGCTAGTATGTGTCAGGCCGACTTCCACTGACTGTAGTGTGCCCACTGCCAGTGCCCACCCGTCATCCCGTGTGGCACAGGACTTTGCATCAAAAAAAGGCATTTAATCTTTACACTTTAGTGTAATTTCAGTTGCTTGCCTGCTGCTAGTGTGTGTCAGGCCGACTTCCACTGACTGTAGTGTGCCCACTGCCAGTGCCCACCCCTGTCATCCCGTGTGGCACAGGACTTTGCATCAAAAAAAGGCATTTAATTTTTACACTTTAGTGTAATTTCAGTTGCTTGCCAGCTGCCAGTGTGTGTCAGGCCGACTTCCACTGACTGTAGTGCGCCCACTGCCAGTGCCCACCCCTGTCATCCCGTGTGGAACAGGACTTTGCATAAAAAAAAGGCATTTAATT
Organism: Bufotes viridis; assembly: GCA_033119425.1. Classification (NCBI taxonomy): domain Eukaryota; kingdom Metazoa; phylum Chordata; class Amphibia; order Anura; family Bufonidae; genus Bufotes; species Bufotes viridis. Next base: position 46,232,117 of record CM065599.1, read on the forward strand.
TTTACACTTTAGTGTAATTTCAGTTGCTTGCCTGCTGCCAGTGTGTGTCAGGCTGACTTCCACTGACTGTAACGTGCCCACTGCCAGTGCCCACCCCTGTCATCCCGTATGGCACAGGACTTTGCATCAAAAAAGGGCATTTCATTTTTACACTTTAGTGTAATTTCAGTTGCTTGCCTGCTGCCAGTGTGTGTCAGGCCCACTTCCACAGACTGTAGTGTGCCCACTGCCAGTGCCAACCACTGATACCGGGTGGCACAGTAGCTTGCCGATAAATAAGGCATTTAATTTTTAGACAGTAGTCTAAATTCAGTTGCTTGCCTGCTGCCAGTGTGTGTCAGGCCGACTTCCACTGACTGTAGTGTGCCCACTGCCAGTGCCCACCACTGATACCGGGTGGCACAGTACCTAGCACGCGTAGTACCACTTATCTAAAAAAAAATGACAGGCAGAGGCAGGCCACCCCGCAGGGGCCGTCGTGGTCGTGGTGCTGTGATTTCCACTGTCCCTGGAATAATGCTTAGTGTTCAGAGGCCACGTACCCTGAACCCGAAAAATTCTGAGGACATAGTTGACTGGCTTAGACAGGACACCCAATCTTCAACAGCTTCCGCTAAGAACCTTGACGCACCATCCTCCTCCAGCTCAGCTTCGGTCACCTGCTCTCAAGTTACTACGCACCCGCCCGCCGCCACCACCACCACTACCACCACAGCCACCACAGCCGCTTCACTTGATCCGTCAGAGGAGTTATTTACACATCAGTTGGATGCAATTAGTGATGCGCAACCATTATTGCCAGATGATGTAGATTACAGGGATATGTCTCAGTCAGGCAGGATTACACACATGGACGTACAGTGTGATGATGATGATGATGTTGTACCCGCTGCTGCTTCCTTTGCTGAGGTGTCAGATACAAGTGAAGCGGTTGATGATGACGATGTGTCCACGGATGCCACGTGGGTGCCTGCTCGAAGAGAAGAAGAGGGGGAAAGTTCAGAAGGGGAGACAGAGAGAATGAGGAGACGAGTTGGAAGCGGGGGGAGGTCGTCGCAAGGAGTTAGGGCACAGTCAGACAGCATGTATCGGCACCTGGGGTCAGCCAGACAGCACGCCAGTCAACACATGCTGTTGCGACCACCAGAATGCCGTCATTGCAAAGCTCAGCAGTGTGGCATTTTTTTGTGTGTCTGCCTCTGATAACAGCAATGCCATTTGCAACCTGTGCTAAAAGAAACGGAGTCGTGGGAATTCCAACACCCATCTCGGTACAACTGCTTTGCGAAGGCACATGATCTCACATCACAAACGCCTATGGGATCAACACATGAGTACAAGCAGCACACAAACTCAAAGCCACCATGCTCCTCCTGGTCCAGCATCTTCAGCCACGTCAACCACTGCTGTCCTCCCTGCCCCCTCTCAACCAACCGCCACTCCTCCTCTCACCTTCAGCAGTTCCTGCTCATCTGCCCACAGTCAGGTGTCTGTCAAGGACATGTTTGAGCGTAAAAAGCCAATGTCACAGAATCACCCCCTTGCCCGGCGACTGACAGCTGGCTTGACGGAACTCTTAGCCCGCCAGCTTTTACCATACCAGCTGGTCGAGTCTAAGGCCTTCAAAAAATTTGTCGCTATTGGGACACCACAGTGGAAAGTACCCGGACGAATTTTTTTTTCAAAAAAGGCAATCCCAAACCTCTACAATGTCATTGAAAAGGAAGTCATGGCATCTCTGGCATACAGTGTTGGGGCCAGGGTCCATCTGACCACTGATACCTGGTCTGCAAAGCACGGTCAGGGCAGGTATATCACGTACACTGCGCATTGGGTCAACCTGCTGACGGCTGACAAGCATGGAATGCGTGGCTCCGCAGCGGAGTTGGTGACACCGCCACGACTTGCAGGCAGACCTACTGCCACCTCCTTTACTCCTACTCCATCCTCTTCGATATCCTCCTCGGCTGAGTCCTCTTCTTCTGCGGTGTCTGGCTGCACATCAACTGAATCCCCCAGCTCCCCAGGGGCTATTCCACATCCCGGATACGACAGTGTCACGCTGTCTTGGGGTTGACTTGCCTGAAAGCAGAGAGCCACACAGGACCAGCACTCCTGTCCGCCCTGAGCGCACAGGTGGATCAGTGGCTGACCCCGCACCAACTGGAGATCGGCAAAGTGGTGTGTGACAATGGAACAAATTTGTTGTCGGCATTGAATTTGGGCAAGTTGTCACATGTGCCGTGCATGGCACATGTGTTGAATCTCATCGTACAACGCTTTGTGTCTAAGTACCCAGGCTTACAGGACGTCCTCAAGCAGGCCAGGAAGGTGTGTGGCCATTTCAGGCGTTCCTACACGGCCATGGCGCACTTTTCCGATATTCAGCGGCGAAACAACATGCCAGTGAGAGCGCTTGATTTGCGACAGCCCAACATGTTGGAATTCAACACTCCTAATGTTCGACCACCTGCTCCAACAAGAAAAAGCCGTCAACGAGTATTTGTATGACCGGGGTGCTAGGACAGCCTCTGCGGAGCTGGGAATTTTGCCACGTTACTGGGCGCTCATGCGCAATGCCTGTAGGCTCATGCGTCCTTTTGAGGAAGTGACAAACCTAGTCAGTCGCACCGAAAGCACCATCAGCGACCTCATCCCATTTGTTTTCTTCCTGGAGCGTGCCCTGCGAAGAGTGCTGGATCAGGCTGTAGATGAGCGTGAAGAGGAAGAGTTGTGGTCACCATCACCAGCAGAAACAGCCTTGTCATCATCGCTTGCCGGACCTGCGGCAACGCTGGAAGAGGAGTATGAGGAAGAGGAGTCAGAGGAGGAATGTGGCGACTTTGAGGAGGAGAAAGACCAACCACAGCAGGCACCCCAGGGTGCTCGTTATTGTCACCTATCTGGTACCCATGGTGTTGTACGTGGCTGGGGGGAAGAACAGACCGTCAATGACATCAGTGAGGACGAGGAACGGGAAATGAGTAGCTCTGCATCCAACCTTGTTCAAATGGGGTCTTTCATGCTGTCATGTCTGTTGAGGGACCCTCGTATAAAAAGGATGAAGGAGAACGACCTGTACTGGGTGGCCATGCTACTAGACCCCCGGTATAAGCAGAAAGTGGCAGAAATGTTACCAAATTATCGAAAGTCGGAAAGGATGCAGCAGTTCAAAACCAAACTAAAAAATATGCTTTACACAGCTTATAAGGGGGATGTCACAGCACAACGGGAATCTAACAGCGGAAGAGGTGAGTGTAATCCTCCTCCTACCACGGCGGCAAGGACTGGATGATTTACAGATGTGTTGTTGATGGAGTACATGCTGAACTTTTTCAGTCCTACTCATCGCCACAGCCCTTCGGGATCCAGCCTTAGAGAACGACTCGACCGACAGGTAGCAGACTACCTCGCCTTAACAGCAGATATCGACACTCTGAGGAGCAATGAACCCCTTCACTACTGGGTGTGCAGGCTTGACCTGTGGCCTGAGCTATCCCAGTTTGCGATAGAACTTCTGGCCTGCCCTGCTTCAAGTGTCCTGTCAGAAAGGACCTTCAGTGCAGCAGGAGGCATTGTCACTGACAAGAGAAGTCGCCTCGGTCAAAAAAGTGTTGATTACCTCACCTTTATAAAGATGAATAAGGCATGGATCCGGAAGGGACTGACAGTGGGGGATACGTTTGACTAACAAAAGGCCTGATTACATGCCTTGGCCTCAAAATAGTCCCCACGCTGCTGTATTTAATGTCTGCATACCGGATGACTTTCGTGAATTCTTCACCACCAACTAGGGTTCAAGCCGCAATGTTTTAGTCACTTTTCTGCCTGGAAAACATCAATTTTTCCGGCCGCTGCTACAATAGCGGCTGCAACAATGCCATTATTTTTCAGGCATGTGTACATGCCTAATTTTTCTGTCCTATGGTGCAGCACTGTGGCTGCAAAAACAAACCAAAAAAAAAAGGCACATACAAGTGTCAATTCCCCTTCGTGATTGTTACCTTGTTGTGGTGAAGGGGCTTGCGTATCACAATGAAGCAATCATCACCTCTATGAGTGTGTTGGCAATGTTGCCACACCCCAGATGATAAGGCCGTTGCTTTATTATGGTCAGACCAAAAGCGATCGGACGGCTGGATAATATTTCATAGAAAAAACATTAATTTACCTCTTTTTTTTTTATGTTGTATGGGTTTTTAATACATAAAATAAAAAATCATAATAAAGTCTCTTAATAGTTTATTAGGAATAATGCAGACAATTAAAAAAATCCCCATCAATTCCAATACAAAGCAAGTACAGAGCTCAGAACTAAATTATTTCATGATGTCGTAATGATTCGTTAATTCAACATTGTTTAATTAATTCGACACACGTCCCCGGATAGGGTCCATAACAGGGATTAAACTGATAGGAATACTACTAGTTAAGACACCACTCATATAGGGTGCCACAGCACATTGCTCTGTGCACGCGCAGTGCCCCAATTTGGGAGTAAGAGGACCGACCAAGCTGCTTTTTCTATCTCCCGATTCCTTAAATCAATTCAGTTTGGTGTATGAGAGTTTGGTCTGTCACTGTGAAGGCAGTCGAAGGTACCCAGCCTAAATTTTTTTTCACAAAAGGCAATCCCTGATATGGGTCGTTAGAGGGATTAAACTGATGAGAATAGTACTACAGAAAATACCACTCATATCGGGTGTGACAGTAAATTGCACGGCGCAGACGCAGTGACCGTGGATAAAAACAAAGGGGACGGAGCCAGCGTTTTTTTAACCATCTCCCGTTCGAAAAATCAATTCAATAAATGGCCCCCAGATTGGGGACGTTAGAGGGATTAAACTGATGAGAATAGTACTACAGAAAATACCACTCATATCGGGTGTGACAGTAAATTGCACGGCGCAAACGCAGTGACCGTGGATAAAAACAAAGGGGAGGGAGCCAGCGTTTTTTTAACCATCTCCCCGTTCGAAAAATCAATTCAATTCACCTTTCGGGGACCCTTGGTGTTGTACGTGGCTGGGTGGAGGAAGAAACCTTCAATTACATCACCGGGACGTGGCTAGCTTGGTATCCAACCTTGTGCAAATGGGGAGTTTGCGGTTGTGCAAATGAACTGTTTGCGGTTGTTTGCGGTGCATTAAAAGGGGAGTTTGGTCTGTCAATGTCTGTGAAGCGGGCGTAACCCTTATCGATACAACCCCGTAACCCTGATCGATACAACATCATACCTGATCTTATACACACACTAGATGTTTTAAACCACGTTGTTTAAAAAAATTTAGGATTGTTGGGTGATTTATGCCTTTTATGGATTAAAACCCAACTCTGCGTCAACTATGTAATTTTCCATGGAAGTTTTGCCATGGATCCCCCTCCGGCATGCCACAGTCCAGGTGTTAGTCCCCTTGAAACAACTTTTCCATCACTATTGTGGCCAGAAAGAGTCCCTGTGGGTTTTAAAATTCGCCTGCCTATTGAAGTCTATGGCGGTTCGCCCGGTTCGCCCGGTTCGCCCGTTCGCGAACATTTGCGGAAGTTCGCGTTCGCCGTTCGCAAACGGAAAATTTTATGTTCGCGACATCACTACTTGTTATAGCAGGGAAGCAGGTGTCCGGATGGCTTCTGGTTCAACCTAATATCTGGCTTTCATTGTGTTGTAGACCCAATACTAGGGCTCCACATTTATTTTGCATATTACTGTTTCCCAGGGAGCTTTGCACTTTGGATTGATGTGTTGAGACTCTTAACTGAGGCTCCACGGTGTTTTTGTGGCTGGTTTCCCTGAGATCAGCTATTGTTTTGTTTGAGATTTCTTAATTTAGGCCATACGGGACAAGGCTGTTTAATTTGAATATCCACTTGCTTTCTTTCCGTAACATTTCTTTAATATAATTACCTCCTCTTATATTGATGGTAACTTTCTCAATGCCTCCAAATGTGGATCCCACAAAATTGCCTGTATGGAATTGGTCATAATGGCGGGATAATGGGTGTCCCTCAAATTTTTTATTTATATTGTTGATATGCTCCCTAATTCTAGTTTTTAACTGTCTTTTCGTTCTCCCTACATAATTTTTTTTGGCAGGGGCATTTTATATAGTATATGACTCCTGTGGTGCTACATGTCATGAAGTGGTCGATTTTGAATATGGAGTCTTTTTCCTTTATTTCCGTTATTGGTCCCTTTATGGATTTTTTTTAGCAGTTTGCAGTTGGCCATTCACACGAAAACATATCATAAACCCACAGATACCAACAGCTTTATACCCCTCAACAGCTGTCACCTACCAATCTGGCTCAATAACATCCCACGTAGCCAATACATACGAGCACGGAGAAACTACACTAGTGACAGGGACTACAGAGAGGAATCCCAAAAAACTGAATAAAAAGTTCACGGAAAAGGGATATGACATAAAAAATCTGGTGCCGATTGCAGACCAAATCACAAGATTAGATCAATCTGTCCTACTACAGGAAAACAGCAAACAAGAAAAATTATTAAATGATAAACATGCAGGATCGCAAACCATTAAAATCCCTACATTTCTTTCTTCTATCTTTAAGTTACTTTATAGTTCCTGTTTATTGATGTAACAACATGGTTAATAAAGGATTACATATCCACCATACATTCTACAAATGATTAAGACACAGGATAATATCTCAATAGCTAATACACACATTTCACAATAAATATCAAACTAAAATCCTGATCAGAATATAAAATCCCTATCATCAGCAGATATAGTGAAGGCACATCAATTTTTAAAACGACCGTTAAACGCCATTGGGAAATACTAAAGCAGGACAAACAAATTGGTGAAATGATTACAGAACATCTTAAATTTATATTTAGGAAGGCCCCTAACCTCTCTAGTCTGGTGGCACCTTCCATAAAAACTAATAAACCACCTATACAGAGACAAACGATGAGGAAGGGCTTTTACCCCCTGTAAACTATGCGCCAACTGCAAACTGATAAAAAAAATCCATAAAGGGACCAATAACGGAAATAAAGAAAAAAGACTCCACATTCAAAATCGACCACTTCATGACATGTAGCACCACAGGAGTCATATACTATATAAAATGCCCCTGCCAAAAAATGTATGTTGGGAGAACGAAAAGACAGTTAAAAACTACAATTAGGGAGCATATCAACAATATAAATAAAAAATTTGAGGGCCACCCATTATCCCACCATTATGCCCAATTCCATACGGGCAAATTTGCGGGATCAACATTTGGAGGCATTGAGAAAGTTCACATCAATATAAGAGGAGGTAATTATATTAAGGAAATGTCATGGAAAGAAAGCAAGTGGATATTCAAATTAAACAGCCTTGCCCCGTATGGCCTAAATCAAGAAATAGAACTATTTGCATTTGATTAATGCACAACACTAACTTACACACTAATTGGGATTAAATACTCCTTGTTACTTTAAACCAGTTGTTATCATGGGAACGAGTGCCTATTTATCCCCAGGACTGACAAATCTTACCATCCCTGACGAAGGAGCCCGACTGGCTCAGAAACGCGTCAAATATTTTTTGTCCCCTGGAGGCATCCATACCAAGTGCGGTGACATCACACGCCGAAAATCTCGGACTTCAAATTGGTGGTTCGCTGCCGGCTGGAGCACCACCCATGCTAGTAGGTTGACCCAGAAGCCATCCGGACATCTGCTTCCCTGCTATAACAAGGAGAACTCTCTGCGCATACATCGACCTTCTGCACACACATCGATTTCACCAGAAGGTATCGATCTACTCAATTCAATATTAACGTATGTATTTGTGGGTTTCCAAACCCTTGAACTCTCTGCGCATATATTGATCTTTTGCGCACACATCAATTCTATTATAAGGTCCCGATTTATTCAACTCAATATTAGCGCATGTGTCTGCGAGTATTTTGAGCCCTTGACTATTCCATAATCAGCGCAGACTTCCACCCTGGTTAACATAATTAGATTTGACCAATAGGAAATTGCTTACCCCTTACTATATAAGAACCTCCCCAGGAGCCATTTACTGCAATTGTTTGCAGTTCTGAGACAGCAGTGTCATTGCTGTGCTCTGTGCTTTGCTGAGTCATTACATTAGACTTAGTAGACCAATCAGTAATATGTAGTCATACCTGCTAAAATGTGAAGTTGCACGTATTGCTCCAAAATATGCGCATCATTAATTGCCGACCTGCACAATCGCGACTATATTGGAGCACTCTCTGCATATAACGCTATTGTAATGTTCTGCCGTGCCAACCATTTTCTCCAGGAAACTTCTAGAAGCTTGAAAAATGTAGCAAAAGTGACCCATGCCTGTATTGCGTGCACAATACGCACATATTACATTGCTGATTTTCACAATCAAGAAAATAATCAAGAAACACCCTGCTGCAGTGTTGCTGGCCCTGGGCTTTTATCCCTAATATCAGCCAAACAGGCATATTTACTAGAGCATTCCAGCTCAGAACTAGCCGCCCTGGCACTTTTTTCTCTACCCCTTCTTCCAACAATAACCCAACTACTACCCCATAGTCCTGATCTTGTCCTACTCCACCCATCTCCTTTTCACTCACCACAGCCAGTGCCTGCACAGTGAGATCTACGCCCCTTTCCAGGTCTGCAGTGCTCCTATGTGTGGCAAGTTGCCTATTTAGATCCAGAATCTGGGCTTCCAAATATGCAACATGCTTGCATCTCGAATGGCTCTTCAAGACCTGCATACATTGCACAAGACACACACTTAGTAGCATGGGCAATGGAGCACATGTTTAAATGGGGATGACCAGTAAAGAAAGAAAACGGTAAATATGAGTTCAGATTTATACCCCTGTCTGCTGTAATTGGAGAACTTGCTAGAATCAAGGAAACACACAAAAAAATCTATTAAACCTTAGTTTCTTGCTCCTTGTCTTAAACGCTGGTTCTTTAAACTCCCCTTATTCGCAAGGCCACTTAGTGCAGCGAGCCCAGCAAGAGCATAAACACCCTAAAATTTGTAGTATCAGGCTGCAATTTCACCTGATTACACAATAAAAGTTGTTGTCTGGGTTCAGAGCTGAACCCAGACATATCCCTGTAGCTGGCCATCTAAGACCTGTCCAAGGTTGCTAATAAGGCTTATGTGTATACAGCTAGACCTGCCAATAACCTTAATACAGTTCATATGTTTATATGTTAGACAAAAGCAGTTATTTACTGTGACTTCATGTTTTTGGATGTCATGTAACAGTTATATATTGTGTTCATAGAAGCACAAAAGATAATTTGCCTTTAAGATTCATTATATGAATGTAAAGTAAGCTCAATGACACAGCACAATTATTAACAGAAAACATAGAGTTAAGCTGTTATTGAGCAGGAGTCTTGGCCAATCACAGCTAGCCTCACACTCGGCCTGTGTGGGAAATTCCCTAGCAGGAGCTGCTAAAATTCGTTACACTAGAAGAGAGGAGCAGAACAGACATTCACTCCAGTCAGAGCTGAGTTTTATGGAAGCAAAAAGGTCAAAATAGGTATTTAGAACAGTTATATGTTCCTATTTTAATGTAGTGATTAGAGCTATATACTGAATTGGTCATATGTGTTTACTTACAGTTCCACCAATCTGCGAACTGCTCATACCAGATCATATAGAGCAAAAAGCAAACCAAGAAGAGCAAGTAGAACTATTGGTTAAACCTCAGATATCCCTTTCGGAGAGATCATAAAGTACTTAAATCACTTAACGTGATAGTACAGATACTGAAGAGAGAAATATATCCACCATTTTATGTTGAATGACAAGATTGAAAAGTTGAACCACCATTTTGTGATTCTTTATTCAACACGTGTCTGCTGCGGAGGTGGCAGTGTTATATATGAAGAAAAGTTGAAGTTAATAAAGAAGTTATCTTAAGCATTTGGTGTGCTCTTTAGGCCTACTGTTTCCATAGAACGGCGCTAGAAGAATTAGCGCCATTTTTAGTCCAACAGTCTGGTTGGACTAAAAAGTTAGAGATCAAATTTCTTCTAATGCCACAGCACAAATGGCACTTCATAGTGCTGTGCCTGCCACAATCCCCATTCACCCATGCAGCCCCTCTGACTTGAGCATCGGAGCAGTTCATGCTCCGATGCTCTCCTTTGCCCCACACTGAAAACGGTTAGGGCAGCCCTAAAGCCCGCTTACCAGAGCCGGTGACGTCACCAAACACACTGTAGGGCGGAAGACTCCGCCTGGCAGTGTTATTGTAAATAAGAGCCCTTGCCCTGCGTTATCCAGCGCAGGACAAGGGAGAGCATCCGAGCATGAACTGCTCTGATGCGAACATCAGGGGGCTGCCTGGGTGAAATTTTGGGTATGTCTGGGTTCAGCTCTGAACCCGGACAACCCCTTTAAGGATTAATGGATATACCTATGTATAAAATAACGTGACCACCCCAAAATCTGTGGTATCAGGCCACAATTTCACCCCAATCACACAGACAATGGGGTATATGATCCACACCTACAATGAGAGGGGAGAGTTGTAGCTGGAGGACCCCTGGTTTCCTGGGGTCCAGCCACCACCAAGCGTTGTTCCCTGCTGCTCCCATACAAGTGAATGGGAGCGCACCGCACATGCGCAGCCCCCGCTCCCATTCATTTCTATGGGGCCAACAAAAATACTCAGCTATTTTCGGCAGCCCCATAGAAATGAATGGAGGGCAGCTGTGCATGTGCAGTGCACCCTCCACTACTTTCCCCGCTCCGTTCTCCTATAAGATATACTTATTTATAGGAGAACGTGAACAACCTAATATTTGGATTATCAAGCCACAATTTCAGCCCTGAATAGATGTACTTATAAGAGAATGTGACCACCCTAAAATCTGTAGAATCAGGCCGCAAATGTATAAAAGAATGCAAACAACCTAACCTGAAATCGGTGGTAGTAGAACACTTTTTAACCCCAATTGGTGCAGAAATAGAATAACTCCTATTAGTCAGGCTTTACACTGTTTAATTAGTCCCTGCTCTCTTCCCTATAGTGTGCATAATGCTTCTCTATTTTATCCCTACACTATTACTTAGCTGTCCCTGAACTGCTCAATAGTAATATTTTGTGAATAAATTGTTTCCTAATCAATGTCCCTAGTGCCTATAACGTCTCTTCCTGCACTAAGTTCATTGGAAAATGGCAGAGACCGGGCTGTGACATCACAGGGGCTGGCTAACTGCTGATTGGCTGTCTGTATGGTATTATGGGTAATCCCTCGTTCCCAGGCTTCTTACATCCTCTTTATAATAAGTGCAGCAGCCATTTTAGAAACAATATGATTTGTTACCACGAAGTGCGAAGAAATTCGATTTCGGGACCAATTTTTCCTGAAATTTAGATAGAATTCCACTTCATCAACTTCGATTCGATCATCTCTAGCTATAACAACTCGCATTTTCTATGTAGGTTAATCTTGAGCCAGTCGGTGTCTGGTACAGTTCATAGCAGCACTGACGTGTGGAGCTTTAATTATGGTTAAGGACAATATATGTCTCTGACCCATTACTTCTGGCCACATGCTTCAGCCACTGTTCTGATTCTGCCATCCGCCTGATGCCACACACCTGCTGCCTATTCTACTCATTACTGCCAGAATGAGCTAGTCTGATGCATCAGTCACCGGTGTGGAAATCCTGGCTAACCTTTGTGACTGGGTCACTATGTTGACTCTTCATGCTGTTGCCACCCTCACCAGTCTGCTCTAGGGACATTAGTGTCCCTGTTTGGCCTTGTTGACATCAGTTTATTTTAGGAAATTATAAGTAAATAGTGGCTCTGCCGTTTAGTCTCTGGATTTAGGTGCACCGTTTTGAACGCCCCTTCGTTCATAAAAGGAAAGTATCAAATATCAATTAATTAACCACATACTCAATCACCAGGAACTATACCAAAAATAACTTGCACCCAACTTTGTAAGGTATAACATTCATATGAAAACATCCCAACGTAAAAATTAAGAGTTTATTTATTTTTATTTATTTTAATCAACGCAAAAATTTTTTAAAACAAGACGGTGTTATGTTTTCCTGTCCAATCCTATGGTGGTTACTGGAGTTTATATAAACAAGGAGGGCAGGGACCCACAGAACCTCAAAGTACAGTGATCCCTCAACATACATTGGCCTCAGGATACAATATTTTCAACATACAATGCTCTATTCTGACCCATCGTAAGTTGAAACTAGACTCAATATACAATGTCTCAGACTCGGATCCAACTACTCAAGGCCACTTCTCTGGTAAAGTAGTTGTTACTAGTTAGCAGTTATTCCTGACTGTTATATGTAAGGACTTGTTTTATCTATCTTAATTATCTTCTTATTTTTCTTAAATCTTCATTTTCTCTTATCTTGTATGACATTTAGGGGCTTTGGAACCGATTACTCAACTTACAATGGTTTCAACATACAATGGTCATCCTGGAACCAATTAATATTGTAACTTGTGGGACCACTGTATTGCATTAAGCTGATAAAACGATTTGCAATCCTGTTGAACGGCCAACCTATATACCAAGAACATTAATACATATGAAAACGATGTGTCTCTTCATCCTCCCCAATGTGAATATCACCTAATGATAGGTTTGATTCTAGAACTGGGAGAGATGGGAGTCCACTACATCAAATATCAGTGTTAATATCAGATCCAGGATGTAAAATCAAAATATACCGTATTTTTCGCCCTATAAGATGCACCGGGTCATAAGACTCACCTAGGTTTTAGAGGGGGACAATAAGAAAGAAATATTTTTCATTACACCTCAGGTCAGACCCCCAATGTTAATCAGACCTCAGCTGACAGCCCCAATAAGACCCCCAATGTTAAAACCTCAGATCAGACCTCAGCTCGGACCCCAATGTGAATGCCCCCCAATTAGACCTCTGCTAAGAGCCCCATGCCTCATTTCAGCCCCCAGTAGCCTCATTTCAGCCTCCATCAGCCTCAAATGGGTTAAAAAAACACAAAAGAAAACACTTGCCTCTCCTGCTCTGGACAGCACGGTTTCTCTCCTCCAGTGCGCTCTGTCTTCCGGCTGTTCTGTGAAGGCTGCGCACAGCATGAGATCACAGAGCACAGTTACGCTGTGCACAGCTTTTACATCCGAGGACCAGGAAGCGGTGAGTACAAAGCCTTCACTGCTTCCCTTCCCGGTCCTCTGATATATAATGAAAGCTTCCATAATGGAAGCGCTCATTAGTATTCACCCCATAAGACGCATCCTTCCCCCCCCAAAAAAAAAAAAAAACCATCTTATGTGGCAAAAAATACGGTATACACCGACAGATCTGTAGATCAATGATATGAAATACTTTATAATATATACTTCATAATCCCTTCTATGCCTCTAATCCATGATTGTAACAAAGTCCTAATAGTTCATATCTCAATATACATGATTGTTAATATAGGAATCAAGGTCCATTATTTGAAAAAATATATGTCCGTGATCAGCAGTAAAAAACAAATCAATATTCATGACCAATACTAGAGAATAAAAGGGATTATAAAGTATATATTATAAAATATTTCATATTGATCTACATACAGTATGTGTCGGTTTATATATATTGATTTTACGTCCTGGATCTGAGATTAACATGGATATTTGATGTACTGTAGTGGACTCCCATCTCTCCCAGTTCTAGAATCAAACCTATCATTAGGTGATATTCACACTGGGGAGGATTAGAAGACACATCATCGTTTTCATATCTATTAATGTTCTTGGTATACAGTTTATTTTACCATTCTTCTGATCTGTCAGAAGAACCGAAAAATGAAAAACACTAGAGCTTAACAGGTTGCCACTGGAATCCTTGTAACAGCGGGTGCTGTGTGCCACTGTTCCCCCTGCTTACCTCTGTAGTCCTGGGCACCGCGTTCAGCGGTGATCCGCTGCCTGTGCTTCCCCATTCGCCGCTGCAGTCCTGGGCTCTGGCCTTGCAGGTACTGTTCTGGGATCCACTCCACAGTTTCCTTTTAGCCCTGGCCAAAGCATGCTTGCTGCTTCTTCCCTGCAGCACTTCCTTAACTCACTTCCTGCACTTTATGGGTTAGATCATTTGACCTCACTGACCAATCCTAGCCCTCCTGTATGTATATACCTGGCTTAGCCCCCTTCCCAGATGACTGAGTGTCAAGGTCCTTGTGTCCTCCAAAGGTTTCTGATTTCTCTGCTTGTGTTTCTGACCTGTGCTTGGGTTCCTGGACTCCGCTACTTGTTCGATCCATGCCTGCTTGCCTTGACTCTCCTGTTGCCAACCCAAACTGCCTGACCTGTAAGGACTTTTTAGCGGCATTTGAATGTTTTAACATTCACTGTTTTTGTATTGCCGAAATTGTGCTTGGGACGTCATTTCCGGTGCGCTCCAAGTTGGAACGCAAACCGGAAGTGACGGAAACCGGAAGTGACGTCCTCAGCACGCTGGCGCTTTAATTCTGTATATAATAAGCCACAAACACTCTGTTTATGTATGCTCCTGAGGAAGGGGGATAATTAACCCCCGAAACGCGTTGAGCCATTTACTGCACCCCTACCCTGTGCTCCTATCCAATAAAGAAGATTTATCAGAAGGCATCTGTATCCCTGCGGTTTGTCTTCTAAGATTCTCTAGGCGATCCAGGCGCAGGAGGTGACACAGAGGGTGTCTTGAGTTTATCCCGTCCGGCACCTCCTGGGTGAAGTAAGTTATTTTCATCATTGGTTATTGACCTCACCACTTGATGTTAATTATTGATTTTATAGATACCATTATTTAATCATTATCTCATATATAGGAAATAACTACTTTTTGACCCAGTAAATAAATAACAACAGCCGTTGGCTGGTCCAACAATAATAACACCACTGGGAGCGACCAATTTGGTGCCTTTCTGAGGTTCATTTTCATTTTTATTGATTCCATTGGTTCCAAACTGCTACAGCAAGACACTTCCTCTGCCAGTCAGGGGAATGTGAACTCCAGTAAGCAGGGGACCAGGAGAGCAGGGCAGGCCAGACAGGTGCTGGTAGTGGAAGATTCTATTATTAGGGGTACAGACAGGCAATCAATAACTGCCATGAGTTATACCAGGGAGGCTAACAAGTGGCTTAAGAACTGGTGAAGGAATGGGGGGTTTGGGTTCCTGGAGAACTGGGCAGATTTCTCTGTTAGAGCCTGAAGCTATCGTAGCGATGGGCTGCACCTCAAGATGCAGCTGTTTTGGGGGAGAAGATGGCTAGAAGGTTGGAGGAGTATTTAACCTAGGAACTAGGGGAAGGGTAATTACATTATAGGAGGGGAAGACAGTGCAGATAGAGACCTGGGGCGAGGTCATAACACTGGGGAGGAGTGGAAGGAAAGGAGTTCATAAGGAAAGGTGTAGGGTAAAAAATATACAAAAACCTCTTAAAGGGAATCTGTCAGCATCATATTACTATTTTTCTTTTTTCATGCATCCTAATAAAATCAAATACCTGAAATCTATATGTGTCCTTCGTTTTTATTTTCGTCCAGTAGTTTCTTTTAAAAAGAGCTTTTTCTGATATGCTAATTAAGGGTTAGGGAGCCCAGAGGGGCGTTCCTCCTGTAGCAATTAGCCCAGGAACGCCCCCCTGATGTAATGTGCCCGCCGAAAATTTCAAATCGATAACTCCTTCATTGCCCTAAATCGCCTCCCACGGCGAGTCTAAAAGCTCCGCCCCCCCCCCCCGCGCCAGGTCCTGTCTCCTCTTCTCCTAAGGATGCGTCTCCCCGGCCGGCCGAAATCTCGCGCAGGCGCAGTACCGCCTCTCGCCTGCGCGATCACGAGTAAACTGAGGGCAAGAGCCTCATCGGCGTCACTGGGCATGCGCCGAGCCCAGTGACGTCGTCCCTGCGCGAGATTTCGGCCGGCCGGGAGACGCATCCGAGACGCATCCTTAGGAGGAGAAGAGGAGACAGGACCTGGCGCGGGGCGGAGCTTTTAGACTCGCCGTGGGAGGCGATTTAGGCAATGGAGGAGTTATCGATTTGAAATTTTCGGCGGGCACATTACATCAGGGGGGTGTTCCTGGGCTACTTGCTACAGGAGGAACGCCCCTCTGGGCTCCCTAACCCTTAATTAGCATATCAGAAAAAGCTTTTTTAAAAGAAACTACTGGACGAAAATAAAAACGAAGGACGCATATGGATTTCAGGTATTTGATTTTATTAGGATGCATGAAAAAAGAAAAATAGTAATATGATGCTGACAGATTCCCTTTAATTGTATCTATACTAATCCCAGAAGCCTGACTAATAAAACAGGTGAACTAGAAGTAGTAATGTTTGAGAAGAACTATGACATAGTGGGAATGACTGAGACATGGCTGGATGATGGCTATGACTCGGCGGTTAACCTACATGGTTACAGTCTGTTTAGAAAAGATCGCCCGGAGAAGGGGGAGGGGACTGCCTTTATGTAAAGTCCTGTCTGAAGCTCACACTCCAGGAAGATATAAGTGAACATGTGGCATCATTGTGGGTATAAATACATGGAGGCAAAAACAATAATGACATACTGATAGAAGTTTGTTATAAGCCATCTAATATAGGAAATAGATGAGGTGGCAAATCATAATGGTTGTTATGGGGGACTTCAACTACTCAGATATGCACTGTGAAACTGAAAGCTGTATATCTCATTAAGGAAACAGGTTCTTGGCAATAACCAAAGACCTTTTCCAAATGGTTCAGGAGCCGACTAGAGGGATGGCCAAAATGGACTTAATACTAACCAATAGACCTGACAGATCAACAGATAGGCAGGTTGAGGGACACCTGGGATCTAGTGATCATAAAATAGCCTTCCAATTGTCATTCATAAGTGTTTCTTCGGGGAGGCACACAAAATTTGACCAGCTAAGAGAGGCCATTAGCCTCACTAACTGGGACAATGCCCTCAAAAATAAAAATGCAGCCACAAAATGTTATATTATTAAAAGCATCCTAAACTCTATTTGTGAGAGGTACATACCTTTTATAAAGGGAATAAAAGGGTGAGGAATAAGAAAAAAACTGTCGATGAATGGAAATGTAAAGGAAGCAATAAAGGAGAAAAGGAAAGCATTTAAATCACTAAAACAGGAGGGTGGGGGGCACATGCCCTGTCGCAGCATGGAGTGAGACGCACCTCAGAGCACTCCTGCCAGCATCCTGGGACATCCTGCTGATAAAAGATACCTGGAGGACGAGAAACGTTTGGAAGTGTGCATAAGAGAGGGACCTATTGCCCTGCTCATAAGTGTGCAAGAATGCCGAAGAAGGGGAAGAATTCCTCGCAGTCTGACAGAGTGGATCATAACCAAAATGGCGGTGGCGCGGAGGAGGGCCCAAATGAGGTGGTAAGCCAAAGCGCTGTAGCCCGACTTAGCAGATTTGCCAGGGTGTCGGAAAATTATGCCGTGGAAAGGGCTCAAAGGGTGCCCACTAGACCATTACCACTTGGTAGACCGCCGAGACCAATACTTGCTAAACTACTACATTTTAAGGACAGAGACACCATCTTGCGGCAATCACGTGAACATACAGACCTGGTCATAAATGGAGTTAAATTTTCATCTTTACAGACTATTCTGGTGGCCCTGGGATCTACACTGTTCTTTGAGGATTCAGAAGAGGAGGCACAATGGCTGGACTATCAGAAAAGTCAATTGAAAGAGCAAAACAAAGAAATCTGAGAAGTTGGTGTCTAGGAGGATATGCTTTTGTAGTTCCACACTGTGTCTCAGAGTGTTACTGTTCCTCTTCTTCTTCTTTTTTTTTTTTTCCTTCTTTTTATCAAAATGTACAGGAGGACAAATCGTCACAGGATGCTTCCTATGATGCGACAATCTGTCTGACATTATCCTAGTATTTTCTCTGATGCAGGAGTGTGAGTTGCATAGAAGTTTCTGTTAACAGGTTATATCTCCGAGGGGGAATTGTAGGGTTGAACATGCTGTGTACAAAGGTGGGCAAATTTTTTTGGGAAGGCTCTATTCAAAGAAAGAGTTGGGGTTATGTCTTTTGGAACAAATCCTATATTTATGGCAAGTGAATAGGGGAGGGGGGACTACTCACTCCTGCATGGTTATGGGAATAATCTGGTGCTCTGGCTTAAGGCAGAGGATGTTTCTAATTGGGGGGGGGGGGGTTCACTTTTCTGTTTTGATTCTGGAATATGACACATATGATTAGGATAGCACAATGTAGATAAAGAACATAGGCAGCACCACGCCGTCCGACTCGCCACCTCAAGCAAACGGCAGCTCCGGTGGTGCACAGCCAGCCACAGACTTAGAACGATGCATCAGATAAGAAGAGAAAAATAGAGGCGGCACTCACCACTGTGAATTGTTTTGTCTTTACTCTTTATTGATCCAGAATGGAAAGGTACACTGGGCCAAGGGGCAGACGCCTTTAAGATGCGACGCGCCAAACAGCGACGGCCGTTTCGCACACAATCATGCTTCTTCCGGCTTGATTGTGTGCGAAACGGCCGATGTTTGGCGTGCCGCATCTTGAAGTCGTCTGCCCCTTGGCCCAGTGTACTTTTCCATTCTGGATCAATAAAGACAAAACAATTCGAAGTGGTGAGTGCCGCCTCTATTTTTCTCTTATCTGATGCAACATATGATTAGGATACTCAGCTGGAATGTGGGGGCATGCCTGACACGAATAATCGAGATAATATTTTCCATTATCTGTTGCGTTTTCAACCTGCAATATGCTGTCTACAAGAGACACACTTAACTAAAGGCACAATACATTGGCTAAGGAAGTCCTTTCATCGCATTGGTCCTTTCATCGCATTCCAGGGCAGTTGGCTAGTCAGCCTGGGATAAAATTGGAAACTTTGCAGTATGCTAAGACTGCGGGAGGACTGGTTATACCAAACCCAAGGGTCTATTACATGGCAGTGCACTGTCAACATTTTAAAGGCTAGTTAGACTACACATTGGTTAATATGACTAGTCAGATTTTGCAACAAAAAATAGTTGGGGAAGATCTTATGTGGATTCTGGAGGGAGCAGGGATCCCTATTTTAGAGGAAAATCTTCCCTTGATAGGGCTCATGAGGAAAGTGTGGACTAAGGTTAATCCACTGAGAGGTGTTACGGGCACTAGAGAACTGGCTCCGCTTTGGAGCAATCTCCTTTTACCCCAGTTCCTCTCATTCTCAGGAATCAATGATTGGAAGAATAAGGGGATTCTTATGATAGGCGATTTACTAGATAATGGGGTGTTTAAGTCCTTCACGGATATACAGGAGAGATTTCAAATCCCGCGTACGAGTTTCTACCAATATCTCCAATTGCGTCACGCATATGACACTATGCTTATAAAAAGCACTAGTATTATTAAATTAGAGGTAGCCCAAAAATTAGTGGTTTCAGGGGGCGATGAGAGAGGTCTGATATCTATGCTTTACTGCTGGATAGATTCCTGGATTACCACCAGTTCACATGGATGAAAAAATGGGAGACAGATGTGGGGGAGATATCGCAGGATCAATGGGAAGATATTCTAGAGGCGGTGCCACTGGTGTCATTGAGTGAGCAGGTGAAATTATCCCAACTTTTCATTCATAGAGTTTACAAAACGCCAATATTTACAACAAATTGGTGTCAAACGATGCAAAATGTCCAAGATGCCTATTGGAACCGGCTGGCTTTCTTCACATGTTGTGGCGATGTCTGAGATTAGACAGATATTGGATAGGTATGTTTTCGATAAGGGTAGATGGAGATCCCAAGCAATACATCTTGGGTTATGTCTCGACAGTAGGGACGGACGAGGCTTTAAAGGTCTCTTTGGTAAGGCTCCTCTATGTAGCTAGAAAATGAATAGCCTTACACTAGATACAAGCGAGTCCCCTGACACTTGAGGAATCCAGTTTAAAAGTGAATAGCATATTTGTCACAAGTAGGGGGAGGGAAGTGACCAAATGACTCAGCCCACACCTCTGTCCCTGCCTACTTGCACTTACCCATCCTATGCGACGGAGCGCAACTGGGCGGTGGCCCTTAACCTGAGTAAGTGTAGAGAGATGGACAAGACAGAAAACACACATAATGGTTAGGCTAGCAAGGTTAGTAACAGGAGGTCACGCGGTACCAGGGAGCGGACAAAAGGTAATACAGAGAAGAGTCAAAACCAGGAAATACAGCGCAACCAGAGACCAGTCAATAAACCAAGCCAAGAGTCAAAACCAGGGAATACAACAGAGCAAGTAGAGGACGAGGACAGGGAAACACACGAGCATGGATATAAATACTGGACCTGATATCACCAAGGATCTTCCAAGAAGCACCTTAATCACAGGCAACACCCCACCCCCCCCCCCTGAGAATGTGGGCAGCAGTGGCGATGGCAGGTCATAGGGAGATGGCCATCTGTATCGCCGTCTTCAGGACAGCGATACAGATGGCTGTGCTGTGCTACGGCAGGGGAGGAGTGACGTCTCCCTTCTGTGTTACTCTGATAGGCTGCAGGAACAAGGCCTGCAGCCTATCAGAGGCCGGTGCAGGCGGCGCAATGACATCATCGCGCTGCCTGAGCAGTACAGAGCGGGACACAGGCCAGAAGAGGCCTGCATCGCATGTAGGTAAGTATAAGTGTTTTTTTTTTTCTTTATTATTTTGGACTATTTTACTGGCACATGGAAGGGGGGGGGGTTGCAAAGCAGCGGCTAGCACATGATGGGGGGGGGAGTGGCACTTATCACTGGCACATGGAAGGGGGGGTTGCAAAGAGGAGGCTGGCACATGATGGGGGGGAGTGGCACTTATCACTGGCACATGGAAGGGAGGGTTGCAGAGAGAGGAGGCTGGCACATGATGGGGGGGAGAGTGGCACTTATTACTGGCACATGGGGGGGGAGAGGAGACTGGCACATAATGGGGGAGAGTGGCACTTATTACTGGCACATGGGGAGGAGAGTGGCACATGATGGGGGGAGAGAGGCACTTATAACTGGCACATGGGAAGGAGAGAGTGGCACATAATGGGGGGGAGAGTGGCACTTTATTACTGGCACATATGGGGGAGAGGAGACTGGCACATGATGGTGGAAGACAGGAGAGTGGCACTTATTACTGGCACATGAGTGGGGGGGGGACTGGCACATGAGTAGGGTGGGGGGGACTGGCACATGATGGGGGGATAGGAGACTGGCACTTATTACTGGCACACGAGGGGGGGAAGGGGAGAGTGGCACTTGTTATTGGCACATGATGGGGAGGAGGGGGAGAGGCACTTTTCACTAGCACATGATTGGGGGGCATCTATGGGGCACCTCTTACTGGCACATTATTGGGGGGGACTATGGTGACATCTACTGAGGCCACAAAGAAGGGGTATTTTATATGGGGGCTCTGTGTGGTACTAATATTATCAGGGGGTTTATCTGTTTCTGCAGTATAATATTGGGGACCACAGTGGCACAGTATTGGGGGTAGGAGATAGGAGGATGATGAAAAAGTAGTAAACTGAGGGTTTTTTTTGTTGTCAAACTGCAGAGACGAAAACTGGTGGTGGTCTGGTCTGCAGGTCTGAAAGGAGAAGATGAGGAAAGAAAACAACTACATCAAAGGAAACGTCACTGGATGTAAGCGGTAAGTGGGGCTGTATTTCTGTAGTGATCAGAGCAGGGGCGTATCGATTGCCGGAAGTGCCCCTCCCGAGACCAGGATCTGGATCCGCCACTGGTCGGCCCTTTCCAGAAAGATGAGGGGGGAGTTGCAGAGAGCGTTGAGGAGAAAGCAAATCTGTAAAAAAATAATTTAAAAAAATTCTCCAATGTATTAACTGAGAAAAATAAACTGTCAGATGATGTCAGCATATAATGCTCAGCTTTTCTCTAATCTACAACCAGTGCAATGGAACGTGACCATAATAAATTGCAAATAAAGATGCTGGTTACAGATCCCTACAGTGCCCTCCCACAGCAAATCTATGAATATTCCACTAATGCCTAGCTCACCCTGCACATACTGCACATCTAGAAACTTAACCCCTCAGCTCAACGCATTGTGCTCCATTTAGGTACGTGCAATTCATTCACTTATTACCATTGGGTCATACATGGTTTTAATTTGTATATTTTATTATATTGTATTTAATAAAGTATATATTTTTACTGATGATCATCAGCCTCATGATTATTTATTTGGGCGATACACATATTTCTTGTAGGTGGGATGTTTAGGTTATGTGGCCCTTAGATCCCGGTTTTATTTGTATAAATTGATATGTATAAATATATCAGGGGTCAGTACAGAGATCTGTCCCATCATCTATTTATCCCCGTGACTGTGACGAGGGGACATCCTCTGCGTCTGGAGGAAAGAAGGTTTGTACACAAACATAGAAAAAGATTCTTCACTGTAAGAGCAGTGAGACTATGGAACTCTCTGCCTGAGGAGGTGGTGATGGTGAGTACAATGAAGGAATTCAAGAGGGGACTGGATGTATTTCTGGAGTGTAATAATATTACAAGCTACAGCTACTAGAGAGGGGTCGTTGATCCAGGGAGTTATTCTGATTGCCTGATTGGAGTCGGGAAGGAATTTTTTTCCCCTTAAGTGGGGAAAATTGGCTTCTGCCTCACAGGGTTTTTTGCCTTCCTCTGGATCAACTTGTAGGAAACAGGCCGAACTGGATGGACAAATGTCTTTTTTCGGTCTTATATACTATGTTACTATGTTACTTAACCCCCCCAGGTGAACGCTATAAAAATAAATGAAAACTGTGCCAAAATTACCAATTTTTGGTCCCCTTGCACAATAAAGTGTATATAATGTACCCAAAAATGGTACCAATAAAAACATCAACTCTTCCTGCAAAAAACGAGCCCCTGCACAAGACGATCAGCAGAAAAATAAAAAAAATAAGGCGTTCAGAAAATAGAGACACAAAAGCATAATTTTTTTATACAAAAAATGCTTTATGTAAAACTGAAATGAAAGAAAGTAGACATATTTGATATCATTGCGTCCGTAACAACCTCCTCTATAAAAATAGCACATGATCTACCCTGTCAGATAAATGTTGTAAAAAATAAACTGTGCCAAAACAGCCATTTTTTGGTTACCTTGCCTCACAAAAAACAATTAAAAATCATATGTACCCCAAAATAGTACCAATAAAACTGGCACCTTATCCCCTAGTTTCAAAAATGGGGTAACTTTTTGAGAGTTCCTACTGTAAGGTGCATCAGGGAGGCTTCAAATGGGACATGGCATCTAAAAACCAGTTCAGCAAAATCTGCCTTCCAAAAACCATATTGTGCTCCTTTTCTTCTGAGCCCTGCTGTGTGCCCTTACATCAGTTTATGACCACATGTGGGGTGTTTATGTAAACCGCAGAATCGGGGTAATAAATATTGTGTTTTGCTTGGCTGTTAACCCTTGATGTGTTAAAGAAAAGTTTGTAAAATCCGTTTTGAGCAGCTTGAGGGGTGTAGTTTCTACAATGGGGTCATTTATGAGGGGTTTCCACTATGTAAGCCCTACAAAGTGACTAAACTGTTTTTTAAAAAGTGGGTTTTGGAAATTTTCTTAAACATTTTTAGAATTGCATCTAAACTTCTAAGTCTTTTAACATCCTAAAAAAATAAAATGACATTTAATAAATGATTCCAACATAAGGTAGACATATGGGGAATGTTACCTAATAAATATTTTATGAGGTATCACTTTCTGTTTTAAAAGCAGAGAAATAAATGGTGAAAATTGCTAATTGTTCTAAATTTTTGGTAAATTTGGGATTTTTTCATAAATAAAGGTGAAATATATTGACTCAAATTTATGACCATCATAAAGTACAATGTTTCACGAGAAAACCATCTCAGAATGGCTTGGATAAGTAAGTGTTCCAAAGTTATTACTACATAAAGTGACGCGTCAGATTTGCATAAAATGGCCTGGGCAGGAAGGTGAAAACTGGCCCGGGGTTGAAGGGGTTAAGCGCATGCTTACTATTAGTGATGAGCAGCAGGGGCAATATTCTAATTCACGATTATTCTATTGATTGCTAAAAATCTGCAATGTAATATTCGCGTAATGCGAATATTCTAAAACATGAATATAGTGCTATATATTCATTTTTTAGAATATTCGTCATTTTTTCCAATTTAATGTGGAATCATGACTTCAGATGGAAAAAAATGCCGAATATTCTAAACAACGAATATTAGTTTTTTAGAATATTCGTCAATGACGAATATTCTAGAAAAAACTAACATATAGCACTATATTGAATTTAGTGCTGTATATTCATTTTTTTAGAATATTCGCTGTATTGCTATATATTAGTTTATCAGAATATTCACACGATCACGATTCACAAATATGCTAAACTAATATATAGCATAACGATTCCGCCCTGCCCAAGCAAGAAGCAGTATGGAATCAATCTTTGTATTCAAATTCCAGATTTTTTCTTTAAAATTGGGAAAGTAATGAATGATCGCGTAAGTACGCGATCATATGACAAAATCGTGTCATGTGCCTTGGTTTCGCTTTCGCTACTGGAGTTGGAAAGATAATCGAATCCGAAAATTGTGCGAAACTTATTTAAAGATGAGGAAGAATTTCTGATCACTGTAATTAATATTGTATTACAGCACTGTATTTTATCACTTATTGCATGCATGGCAGAACAATATTTTGCAACCTTTGATCTACCTATAAATTATTTATATGTAGATCGAGTGTTGCAAAATATTCGTGTATGTATGCGAATATTAACTTTATTGATACAAAGTTTTTTAGTTTTTTTTTTAAGTATTTGTTGGTTCATTTAGCATTACAGGGGAGGCGAACAGGCAGTACACCCCATACCATACGGTCACTTCACTAGATAGGTATATGTCTGCTTAGCTGGCCAATATCTGATTGCTCAGACCCCACACACATACAATCGCAATACAATCTGTTCTTATAACGGTAACATTAAATCTAATATTTCCCCTTTAAAGATGTAACTACTTTTTGCTCTTTTGTTGAGGACATTTTTTGAAAAAATTAGTATTATATGCTTGCAACATTATCCGGCAGTGAATGTTAGAGAGAGACTATGATCGCACACGGAAATCTACGGAGAAGGATGCCATCATTCAGGATCTCCAAGAGGAGAAGTACCAAAATTTTTAAAGGAGGCACGCAAAAATGGCCATACAAAAAAAATGGTGCGACTTGAAGCGCTACCAGAGACGCATCAGAGACCAGTGTGAACAATTATGCCCAGGTACAGTGCTTATTGCTAATGCTTACATGACATTTGTATCTCTCTATGTTCTGTCCTCATGCGTGAAGATACATAGCTTGACAGACAGCTAAACCTTTCCCAGCAATGGATTGACAATGGAGCAACATCCAACTTGTCTTTATTGCAAGGATATCTAGGTGATGAAACAGCGATGCTACCGTGAGCTTAGATGTGGAGGATGACTCCAGAGATTTCCAGACCATGTGCTAACCTCTGGAAAGATGGCTGTAAATGAGGAAGATGGCTGCTATGTGCAGGGCTGATGTCACTGAGGTATAGAAACTGAAGTAGATCAAACTTCTAGTATGAATAGCTGAAATTGTATGTAAAACGGCCACTAGAGGGTGCTGTTACACAATCAACAGATAATTATACAGAAAGCAAATCGACTATGGATAAAAACTATCAATAAATGAACAATAAACTTGCTGAAGGCATGACACTCCCCGCCTGATATCTATAGGATACCGCATTAAGTCACTTCTGGAGAGAGCAACAAAATCAGTTCAGTAACTGGTCTGAGGAAGGGTTTGGGCTCATGTTGCCTGCAGACTTTAACTTCCACCTTTCTGACCTTCCCATCTTCACTTGGGAACACCTTGGTTATCAGTCCCAAAGGCCAGTAATTTCTTTTTGACTGAAGGTCTTTGACAAGGACAACATTACCAACCTCCATGTTGGGTTTGCTGGTTTTCCATTTATTCCGGATATGTAATGTAGAGATGTATTGTTTCCTCCATTTATTCCAGAAGGCATCTGCTAGGGTTTTCACTCGTCTCCACTGACATTTGTACAAGTCTTTAGTACTAAACTCACCAGGAGGAGCTGATGCTGTACCGACCTTTTGGGTGAGAGGAGTGGAAGGGGTGAGCAAGAAAGGATCCTCTGGGTCGTTGGATATTGAAGTCAAAGGTCAGAGCAGATACGTTTAACTGGGCCTCTAATTGAAATTAAACGTCTGAGAGCATTTATAAAGCTGGATGTATCCAAAGACTCTAAGGGCTCTTTCACACTAGCGTTTTTGTTTTCCGGCATAGAGATCCGTCGTCGGGTCTCTATGCCGGAAAAATCCTGATCAGGATTATCCCAATGCATTCTGAATGGAGAGAAATCCGTTCAGGATGCATCAGGATGTCTTCAGTTCAGGACCGGAACGTTGTTTGGCCGGAGAAAATACTGCAGCATGCTGCGCTTTTTGCTCCAGCCAAAAATCCTGAACACTTGCCGCAAGGCCAGATCCGGAATTAATGCCCATTGAAAGGCATTAATCCGGATCCGGCCTTAAGCTAAACGTCGTTTCGGCGCATCGCCGGATCCGACGTTTAGCTTTTTCTCAATGGTTACCATGGCAGCCAGGACGCTAAAGTCCTGGTTGCATGGTAAAGTGTAGTAGGGAGCGGGGGAGCAGTATACTTACCATCCGTGAGGCTCCCGGGGCGCTCCAGAGTGACGTCAGGGCGCCCTACACGCATGGATCACGTGATCGCATGGATCACGTGATCCATGCGCATGGGGTGCTCTGACGTCATTCTGGAGCGCCCCAGGAGCCGCACGGACTGTAAGTATACCGCTCCCCCGCTCCCCACTACTACTATGGCAACCAGGACTTTAATAGCGTCCTGGCTGTCATAGTAACCTCAAAGCATTTCGAAGACTGATCAGGATCCTGATCAGTCTTCTAATGATTTCAGGCGACTTGCGTTCTGACGGATCCGGCGGGACAGAAGTGCCTGCCGGATCCTCAGAACGCAAGTGTGAAAGAGGCCTAACTTCTATATGCACAGCTCTGATACTAATGCATGTAAATATGACTGCCCAGCATTTACTGTTTTGTGGTGAGTACAGAAACATGAGGACGAATCTCTGCATCAGCGTTTGGTTCTAGCAGCTCAAATGAGTTTTTCTCAAGAGGCCTGTAGAGGAATGGTGGTCCTGTGAGCCACATGGTATCTTTAAGGAACATCTCTTGTAGCATGGTCTGCAGGGTTGAGGTCAGTTGGTACATAGTGCCACTGGATAGGCTGTGTAGACCTTCTGATTCTTTGAACTCTGTTATGAACATAGACATAAAATCTCCAAGTCTCATTGTAAATGTAGCCCAACACTACTTTGCTGTCTGTATAAAACACTGTGCTATCAAGTTTATATCTATTCCTGATACAATGAGATCTGCTAGCTCTACTGCCAGAACAGCAGCACAAAGTTCCAGTCTTGGTATGGTAAGCTCAGGACTTGCCAGCTTTGCCTTGCCCATTACAAAGACAATTTGAACCTGGCCTTTAATGTCTATAGTTTTAAGATAAACGACTGCAGCGATTGCTGTTACTGAACTATCACAAAATATGCACAGCTGTCTAGACTGAACATTTGCAGGAGAGAAGTGGGCATATGGCCTATATATATGCAAGTTAGATAATGCCTTTAGAGAGTCTCTTCATGCTATCCATAGTGCCTTTTTCTCTGAGGGAAGTGGCAAATTACAATCACAGGTATCTGTGGATAACTCTCTGAGCAGAGTCTTATCTTGGACGGTCATGGGGGCTGAAAACCCAAGTGGATCATACAGACTTAATGGTAAATAAGACTCCATGTCTTGTAAAGGGTTTTTGTTCTTGGTCGACCTGAAAGGTAAAGGTGTCAGATTTGAGGTCCCAGCTGAGCTCGCTGCATGGGTATTGAGTCTGTTGCCAAGTCTAGATCTTTCAAATCACTGGCATGATCTTTAGTAGGAAAGGCCTCCATAACGACTTTGCTATTTGAAGCTACCTTATGCAGTCTGAGGTTTGAACAGGAAAGCATACTTTAAGTCCTTTTGAGTAGACTGATTGCGGCCTCTGGTGAGGAAAGCAACTTTAAGCCATCATCTACATAGAAGTCTCTTTCAACAAACTTCTTAACGTCCTCCTCATAGTCTTTTTCACCTTCTTGGGCAGAAAGTCTGAGTCCATAAATAGCGACTGCAGGAGATGGGCTGTTGCCGAAAACATGCAATTTCATGAGATATTCTATGATGTCTTGGGTAGGGTCATTGTCTTTGAACCAAAAGAATCTCAAGTTCCTATGCTCTTCTTTAACTAGGAAACAATAAAACATTTGTTGCATGTCTGCAACTATAGCAATGGATTCTTTACTGAATCTGATGAGGACACGAGAAGTGTGTTTATTGAGGTCTGGTCCTGTCAAAAGAATATCATTGAGGGAGATTTCCTCATATTGTGAACTAGAGTCAAATACCACTCAGATTTGTCCTGGTTTCTTAGGGTGGTAAATGCCAAAGATTGGTAGGTACCAGCATGCTTCCTTTTTTTTTAGGGGTGGAGCTACTTCTGCATGACTGTTCTCCAATATCTTGTTCATGAACAAGAAGAAATGTTCCATCATCTCTGGTCTTTTCTGAAAGTTATGTTGGAGTGAACAGAAGCATTTAAAAGCTTGATCCCTGTTGGGAAGATGGTGTATGTGTCTTGAAAGGCAGTGGTTCAACCCCGGTGTTCATTTTATCCTTGAAGAATCCTTGCTCCATTATGTTTAAGAAGGCCTCATCGTCAATAGAGGGAGCTATCTTGTGGTCTTCCTGGAACACCTTGCACCCCAAGTGGTCTTGGTCTTCACCACAAGAATAGTTCTTGATTTTTGAAAAGTCAGGCTATAGTACACTTTCCGGCTTCTCTCTTACAAGGAACCTGATAGGACAAGGCTGAGAGAGGGATGGACGTCCGTTCCCCAAGGTACTTGTGTAAAGAGAATTCACTTTGGTAGGCTTGTGAACATTTCCTAGGCAGAAATCACCTATAATGACCCGCCCCAGGTCAAGCTTCTGGGCATATGGAGAATTGTGAGGACCGTTTATTTGTTTTCTCACCTTGTGGACTCTTATTATATCTCTTCCAAGCAGAAGTATTATTTGGGCCTCTGGGTCGAGTGCAGGTATGAGATGTGCTATTGATTTTAGATATGCATGATGTTATGCTGCCTCAGGCATAGGAATTTCTTCTCTATTGTTTGACATCTGATTGCATTTAATCAAGGTAGGTAAAGGTAGGGATGCTTAACCATTTATGGATTCGATTTGGAAGCCAGTAGCTCTTCTGCCTTTTTCTTCACTCGCACCTGTGCAAGTTTTAAGTGAATATGGGGAGCAGTGTCCTTTAATATTGAAGATATCAAAGAAAGCCAAGTAAGCAAGAAATCTATTTCTCTGATCATCAAGGAAGGCATACAACCTTACTGCTTTCTCTTTATGACCGATGGGGTAAATTGTAACAAGACAGATCTTGGAGCAAGATTTGTTACTAAAACCTTCTCCGCAGACTGGCACTGGGGTGTCGCTTCAAGAGGTACTGTGTCTCTCTCCTCCCTGCTGTGCTCTACAGACTGTTCTGAGGGTGTGAGAGTCCATGGAGCTAGCCCTGGGTGTAAGGCTGTATTGTGCTCTTCACTGTTGCATTCTGAGCATTTGATATTTACAGTCAGTCTTTTGCAAGATGAGAGGTTGATGCACAAACACCTGTAACAAATGTGTTTCTCCTTGAGGAAAGTTTTGTGGTCCCTGAGAAGTTTTTCTCTAAATCCTCTACACTTCAGCAATGAGAGGACATTCCCTGCATGGGTCTTTGGTTGAGATCTTTTCAGACTATGAGGTTTTGTTTGAGGGGTCTTTGGAAGATACACTGGTCTTGTGTACTGCAACAGGTGTACCTTTCATGTTGCAAAGTGAGACAGGCCTACCTGGTTTGGGGTAAGTGGTGTCAACCATCGAGAAGTCAAAGCTGGGATCATTCCTAGTCTTTGCTTGCTGGTGCACAAAGTCCACAAAGAATAAGAATGTAGGAAATGGGACATTGTGCTGTTGCTTGTACCTGGAACCTTGAGCAATCCAATTCTCTTGCTGGATTTGATCCCGTGCTGAGCCACGCCCCCTGCACTGATCACATGACAGTGACGTCACCCCAGGTTCTTCGGCTGTTCAACAGTTCGGGTTGGTGGCAGCCGCCCCTTATGGATTCCATATGCCGCTATAGTGGAATCCATAACGGGATGCGCGACTTACCACAACCCGAACGCTGAACACCAGATTTTTTTTTAAGTTTGCTCATCTCTAGTTGTAAGGTAGTTTTTGCACTATGGGGTTTACACCACATGCAGTATCTAAGAATGCCAGACCTTGTAAATCTCCTTCAGCTTTGGCAACTAGGAGCTCTGTCAGCAGGTCACAGCTTCTGGAACCCTTTCTTCTGGATCTTGGGGAAATCCTCAATTTTATGACTGGGCAGTTAATGTACAGGGTTACAGTCTGTTTAGAAAAGATTGTCAAAACCGGAGATGGGGAGGGGTCTGCCTTTATGTAAAGTCCACAAAAAATCTATTACTAAACGAGATAGACGAGGTCACAAATCATAATAAGGTGGCTATTGTGGGGGACTTCAAACAACCCAGATATAGACTGGGAAACTGAAAGCTGTACATTGCATAAAGGAAACAGGTTCTTGGCAATAACCAAAGACAATTACCTTTCCCAACTGGTTCAGGACCCGACTAGAGGGACAGCCATTGGACTTAGTATTAACCAATAGACATGACAGAACAACAGATGTGCAAGTTGGGGGACATCTGGGAAAGTGACCATAAAGTAATAACCTTCCAATTATCATTTAAAAGAGCATTTCTACAGGGAGTAACAAAAATACCACACTTCAAAAAAACTAAATTTAGCCAACTAACTGGGACAAAGTCCTCAAAAACAAAAATACAGCCACAAAATATGATATCTTTAAAAGCATCCTAAATTCTCATTGTGAGAGGTAGATACCTTATGGGAATAAAAGGTTAAGGAACAAAAAGAAACCAATGTGGATAAATAGAAATGTAAAGAAAGCAATAAATGACAAAAAGAAAGCATATAAATCACTAAAACAGGAGGGTACCGAGGAAGCACTGAAAAACTATAAGGGAAAAAAATAAAACATGTAAAAAACAAATAAAAGCGGCCAAACTAGAGACCGAGAGATTAATTGCCAAAGAGTAAAACTAACCCTAAAATGTTCTTCAATTATATAAATGTTAAAAAGTATAAATCTGAAGGTGTCGGCCCTTTAAAGAGTAATGAAGGGGGAGTTGCAGAGAGTGACAAGGAGAAAGGAAAGCTGTTAAATATTTTTTTTTCTTCAATGTATTCACTGAGGACAATAAACTGTCAGATGTAATGCTGAATAAAAAAATAAATCCCCCCATTAAGTGTCCTGTCTGACCAAGGAGAAGTACAACAGCGACTTGAAAAGATTAAAATAGACAAATCGCCAGGACCGGATGGCATACACCCCCGTATCCTAAGGGAATTAAGTAATATCATAGCCAGACCCTTATTTCTGATATTTGCGGACTCTATACTGACAGGGAATGTCCCACAGGATTGGCGCATAGCAAATGTGGTACCAATATTCAAAAAGGGTCCAAAAACAGAGCACGGAAACTATAGGCCGGTAAGTTTAACATCTGTTGTAGGGAAACTGTTGGAAGGTTTTCTGAGAGATGCTATCTTAGAGGATCTCAAAGGAAATAAGCAAATAACGCCATATCAGCATGGCTTCATGAGGGAACGGTAATGCCAAAGGAATTTAATCAGTTTCTATGAGCAGGTAAGTTCTAGACTTGACAGCAGCGAATCAATGGATGTCGTATATCTGGACTTCTCCAAAGCATTTGACACTGTACGACATAAGGTTAGTATATAAAATGAGGATGCTCGGACTGGGAGAAAATGTCTGTAAGTGGGTAAGTAACTGGCTGAGTGACAGAAAACAGAGGGTGGTTATTAACAGTACACACTCAGATTGGGTCACTGTCAATAGTGGGGTACCTCAGGGGTCAGTACTGGGCCCTAGTCTTTTCAAGATATTAATGAAATGTAATGTAAAGTTATGCACATGGGAAGGAATAATGCAAGTCACCCATACATACTAAATGGCAAAACACACAGTAACACTGACATGGAAAAGGATCTAGGAATTTTAATAAACGGCAAACTAAGCTGCAAAAACCAGTGTCAGGCAGCTGCCGCCAAGGCCAATCAGATAATGGATTGCATCAAAAGGGGCATAGACGCCCATTATTAGAACATAGTCCTACCACTTTACAAATCGCTAGTCAGACCTAGTCAGTGCTGTGTACAGTTCTGGGCTCCTGTGAACAAGGCAGACATAGCAGAGCTGGAGAGTGTTCAGAGGAGGGCAACTAAAGTAATAACTGGAATAGGGCAACTACCGTACCCTGAAAGATTATCAAAATTAGGGTTATTTACTTTAGAAAAAAGACGACTGAGGGGAGATCTAATAACTATGTATAAATATATCAGGGGTCAGTACAGAGATCTCTCCCATCAACTATTTATCCCCGTGACTGTGACGAGGGGACATCCTCTGCGTCTGAAGGAAAGAAGGTTTGTACACAAACATAGAAGAGGATTCTTTATGGTAAGAGCAGTGAGACTATGGAACTCTCTGCCTGAGGAGGTGGTGATGGTGAGTACAATAAAGGAATTCAAGAGGGGCATGGATGTATTTCTGGAGTGTAATAATATTACAGGCTATAGCTATTAGTGATGGGTCATTGATCCAGGGGGTTCTTCTGATTGCCTGATTGGAGTCAGGAAGGAATTTTTTACTCCCCTTAAGTGGGGAAAATTGGCTTCTACCTCACAGGGGTTTTTTTTTTTGCCTTCCTCTGGATCAACTAGCAGGATGACAGGCCGAACTGGATGGACAGATGACTTTTTTCGGCCTTATGTACTATGTTACTATGTTACTTCTGGTGAGCCATAACAGTCCTCAAGTTTCTCCCATATCATGTTGAACCCTGTGTTTAGGTAGTTATTATTAATGGCTCTAATCCGCTTTGCATGTTCTACCGATTCATTTCCTAGCCACTTGACAAGAAGATAAATTTCCTCAAATGCAGACAGATGTAGGTCACTGATTGTATTTCTGAATGATGATCGCCATGACCTATAGCTTTCAGGTCTGTCATCAAAGTTAGAGAGCACCTTGGTTATTAACTCACGTCGGGCAAAGAATTTTAGGAAATCTGACATACCTGGATCTCTGCTGTAATAGCCATCTATTCGTTCTTAAAGGATTTGACTATACTGCTATCATTTGTGGGTCTGAATGCAGAATGCATTGAGGGTTGATGTCCTATGAACAGTGGCATACCGCCAATATAGGCAGACCACGCCGTTGCTATGGGGCCCGGGGCACAGGCGGGCGTGGAGAGCACTGAAGGCCCCGCCCCCTCTGTCTGCTCCACACAGAATTTCTGAGAAATGAGAATCACAATATGCGGACTTGCGGCACTAAGTTGCGGACTTATTCCCCAACCCCCTGACCCCCCGCCATGAAGCGACCGCTCCCAGACAGTCTAACCTAATGACCGGGGCTGGAGGCGTGCTGTATTTTACACTGGTCCAGATTCTCTTGCTGACATGACACTGTGAACAGGTTTGTACACTTGCAACTGTTGTGGGTGGCGATGCTGCACTGTAGCACTTTGTAGGGTTCAGTATCATGCGGTCTAGCTTGTTGACTCGCAGGGTTTGAGGAATTGCAGTTTCTAGTATCTAGCTTGTAAGAAGCCATTTTACTGAGGCCAGGGAGTCGCGGTTCCTCGTATCTAGCTCTTAAGCAGCCGCTGTTTCACTGTGGTCAGGGAGTCGCAGTTCCTTGTATCTAGCTCATAAGTAGCCACTGTTTCACTGCGGCCAGGATTTAAGGAGTCCCAGTTCCTCGTATCTAGCTTGTAAGAAGCCGCGGTTTCACTATTCTGTCCTCCTTATGTGTGAAGGTACATGGCTTGACATACAGCTAAATCTTTCCCAGCTATGGATTGACACGGAGCAACATCCAACTTGTTTTTATTGCAAGGATATATAAGTGGTGAAACAGTGCTACAACCGTGAGCTTAGATGTGGAGGAGGACTCCAGAGATTTTCAGACCATGTGCTAACCTCTGGAAAGATGGCTGCTATGTGCAGGGCTGATGTCACTGAGGTAAGGAAGCTGAAGTAGACCAAACTTCTAGTATGAATAGCTGAAATTGTATGTAAAACGGCCACTAGAGGGTGCTGTTACACAATCAACAGAGAATTATACAGAAAGCAAATCTATTATGCATGAAAACTATGAATAAATTATCAGTAAACTTGCTGAAGGCATGACACTCTACAACACTCTGTAATGTATATATTCAGAGATGCTCCCTGCCTTTCCATAGCCATAGCTTTTTTTATTTTTCGGTTCACATAGCCATATGAGGGCTTGTTTTTTGCGGGACAAGTTGTAATTTCCAACGCCACCAGTTAATATTGCATATGATGTAGTGGGAAGCGGGGAAAAAATTCCAAATGGGGTAAAATTGCAAAAAAATGCAATTCCACCACAGTTTTGCGGCTTTTTAAATTCCGACGTTCGATGTGCGATAAAACTGACCAGTTACTTTAACTCTACAGGTCTGTACAAATCCGGCGATACCCTATATGTATAGGTTTTCTTGCGTTTTGATAGTGAAAAAAAAATTTAAAAGTGGGAAAAAAATCAGTTTTACTTTTTTATCACCATGTTTTGACCCCTATAACTTTTTTGTAATTATATTTACAGAGCTGTATGGGGGCTCATTTTATGCATCATAATCTTATCTTTTAATTGATACCATTTTGGGGTGTGTATGACTTTTTGATCACCTTTTATGTAATTTTTTGTGGAAAATGAAGCGACCAAAAATGGCGAATCCGCCATTTGGACGTTTTTTTCTGTTTTGCTGTTTGACGTATGGGGAAATTTTTTAAATATTTTTATACTATGGGCGTTTTCGCACATTGCGACACCCATGATGTGTATTTTAAAAAATTTTTAGTTTTTAAATTTTTATTTTAGCAAAAGGGGGGTGATTTGAACTATTATGTTTTTTTTATTTACCGTATTTTTCGCCCTATAAGACGCACCGGCCCATAAGACGCACCTGGGGTTTTTGGGGAGGAGAATAAGATGGTCTGTGGATGGCACTATTATGGGGGATCTGTGGATGTCACTGTTATGGGTGGTCTGTGAAGGACACTGTTATGGG
This sequence comes from Bufotes viridis, assembly GCA_033119425.1. Classification (NCBI taxonomy): domain Eukaryota; kingdom Metazoa; phylum Chordata; class Amphibia; order Anura; family Bufonidae; genus Bufotes; species Bufotes viridis. The sequence continues at coordinate 46,267,531 of CM065599.1, forward strand.
GGATCTGGGGATGGCACTGTTATGGAGGATCTGGGGATGATGTACTGTTACACGATGTGCGGCCCCCCCCCCGCATCTCCGGAGCTGCAATGCACATGTGTAAGGAATCAAAACAAAAGCAGCCTTTAGTTAACATGGCTGCCTATTTAGCTGAGCAGCCTTTGCCCCCCAGTTCCCAAACAATTATGCCTGGGGGCAGGGTGTTTGTTGGTCCATAATAGACTGTCCCTGTGCGTCAAGTCACGTCCTGCTGCGGCGTACTATTGATGGCCAGCCGTGAAGATGTTAAAAGTGCCAACAATGAGGGGACAACAGAAACTACAGTAATAGAAAACAAAAAAAACTGCGACCTAACTCTGTAAACTACCTAAAAACTATTAACTAACCAAATAAATTAAATTATACTCTATCTGAACTTTCACTAAGCAAACCAAAATGTAATTAACTAAAAGATCTATAGTTACTGAATTTAGATGTAAATCGGCACATACTCCACACAATCTTGAAAATAAGAAATACTGGATCCAGCTCTCCAATTCGAGTGTTCCTTTATTGAAGCTTCATAAAATCTTTACACGGGGGGCGTGGCCGGAAGCTGAGGAGTGAGGCAGCAGACTCGAGCGGCTCCGTCCTAGCCAGCGTTTTACTGGGTGTTTCACCCTTTCCACCGGCACCCTTGCAAACATAGAGGCCCTACCTGGAGAGCGGAGGTCCTGTGGATCACTTCGGGACCTTCCGAGACCCCGTGCTTGCTCCGATGCGGCTCTTCACAGTGCGGCCTACTCCACAGGCGGGAGCCCTGAGGCGGCGCTTGCTGGTGCGCAGTGGCCGCTTCCCGCCCTGCACTGGTTATAACGGGCCGACTTCTTGTACGACAGTGACTGGTAAGGGACCATCCCTGACTGCTGCAACCTCCTCCCGGATACCTGTAGGCCCCAGGACTCCTCAACCTGAGGCCGTGACTGTCGGCGCACCACAAGTCCCAGTGGCCGGCCCTGCTTACTTAGAAGGCCTGTCTTGGAGACAGCTGACACAAGGTAGCCAGGACTATCATTTGCCTGGTTTTGTCACCCCCCCCCCCCCCACCATCCATTATGAGGGGCTGAAGCACTAGAGGTGGGGGCGCCCGCTGGGGTGATTCTTTATCTACAACTCCCATTTGTACAGCCCACATGGTGGGCACTAGGAAAGACTCTAAAGGTAATACGCCAGCTAAAGGTCAACCCGGCTCACATAGAGGCCTACGCAGTTACTTTGTGGCGGGTGACCTCCGAGGTGCATCCTCACGTCTCAATATAGCAGCCCAACCTTTTGTTCCCAGCACGCATCCTTCTACAGATCTTGCTCCAGAATTAACAGACCCTGCGAGCGCAAACATTGCGGATACCTCAAGGGACTTATCTGATTTACACTCTTGTTCTCCTGTTGCTGCAATAATGGGCCCTAAACCGAACCGCCTAACTGCGTACTCCTCGCCAACAAAGGGCCCAGATTCGGCTGCCTTATTGGGTGCTGCTGCATCACCAAGCTGCAAAGGGACTGCTCTTGCTACCCCTGATGAAGAATCCTGGGACTGGAAAGAGCATGTGAAACTTCTCCCTACTAGACAAGAAATGTAGAAATTTATGGAGCGTTTGGAAAACTCTTACAAACAAGAACTGTCCGTAGTCACTGCAAACATTCAAGCCATAGAAGAAAAAATGGAGGAGGTGGCGTCTATGCAAGACCGTACAGCTGAGAAAGTGGAGGATCTGGTTGCTCAGGGGTCTGTCAGGGATCGTCATATTTGCCAACTATACAGATTGCATGATGATTTGGAAAATAGGAATCAAAGGAATAATATCAGGGTCCGAGGTCTTCCAGAGGCGACTAAAACTGAAGACCTGATCCCAACTCTACAAGGTATATTCAGGTCCATTTTGGAAGCCACGGTTTCTGACCGCCTAGAAATTGACAGGACTCAAAGGACTCTGGCACCAGTTAGCACGGACCCTTCGAGACCACGAGATGTGATCTGTCGCCTCCATTACTACTCAGTGAAAGAAGAAATAATGAGGAAAGCACGAAACCTGACCTCCATTGATTTTGATGGGGCTTCCTTACTGCTATTACAACACCTCTCTCGTGTAACGTTGGCTCAGAGGAGGGCCCTTAAACCACTGCTGGATCATCTACGAGCTCACGATATCCCCTAGTAGGGGTTCCCTTTCCAATTGGTTGTCCGCAGAAATGGCCGACGCGTTGAACTACGTGATCCGGATGATTTGTACTCCTGCCTGAAAGATCTTGACCTCCCCTCTATCCGCTTGCCGGATTGGCACAATATTCCTCCTCTACCTGCGGGTCCTCCATTCAGAAGAAGCCGTGCGGACCCTCAGAAACGTTGTGATGACCGTCACCTCACCTGAATTTGTAATGTGATTCCTTTCTGTGATGTTTCCTATGCCTTTTTTACTGTTATGCTTTGGTCGGGGATCCTTGCCCATAAACACCTCTTATTTGATGGTACTGGTCTTGGGCTTGGACCCCCCACATTACGGAAGAGTATGGTATTGCACTTGGGTATTGCCTAGATGCCTGTTTTCCATGTACCCTATGCTAGTGTACGTTATTCTCTTCAAATAGTCAAACCTTTAGTTGTTTAGTTCCTAGTCATTGATAACATTTTGATATTGGGCTGATTAATGTTCTTGCCCGAGAAGGGCGCCCCTCCCCCAGTTGTTAGGTTTATATTTCTGTGTCACACGTTCAGCCGTAATTTAATCTGTTATATGGTACTCCAATTACCTTTGTGACGGTTTAGTACGATTGCTTGCTCTCCCCCTTTTTTTTTTTTTTTCTTTCTCTCTGCCCCTTTTCTGTTCTTTCCTTCCTTGTGTGTCTTCTCTTCCCCCTTTTCCCTCCTAGAGACGAGTGCTTACTGCTGCTCCATGGCACGGTGTTGTTTATATAACGCCCAGTAGTAACTATGTCGCCTTTCCTTGTATTAAGCTGGCCTCACTCAATGTTATGGGGTTTAATGTTCCCGAAAAATGTTCCAAAATATTGTATGGCATGCGCAGAGAGAGGGTGCAGATCCTCTTACTACAGGAAACGCATTTTAGATCAGGCCAGGTTCCCTTCCTATCTACCAAGCATTTTGGTTATTGGGCACACAGTACCAACCCAGATTCCAAATCCAAGGGTGTTTCTATTGCTATTCATAAATCTCTCTCTTATTCTCTTGTAGATCATTGTCTGGACCCTCTGGGAAGATTCTTGTTCCTGAAGCTAAGGATCTGTGAGAGAGTGTACACGCTTGGAAATTTATATCTTCCCAATGTCGGCCAAGGAAAATCCTTGAGGAAAATCTTATCAAAGCTGGACAGGTTTGCTGAAGGGATTGTATTGTTGGGTGGAGACTTTAATTTGGTCTTGGAGCCAACGTTAGATTCCTCATCGGGGAGCTCGCGGGTTCCAAGCTCAATGCTTTCCAGGGTACACCATTCCCTCTTCTCCAGGCAATTAGTTGATGTGTGGCGCATCTTACACCCTAGAGATAGGGATTACACTTTCTATTCACCGTCCCACATGTCTTACAGTAGACTTGACTTCTTTTTTGTTTCCCACCACGTGTTGACCTTTTCTCCGTCCTCTCACATAGGCACTCTGACGTGGTCGGACCACTCCCCAGTGTTCCTTTCCTTAGAATTACCCGGCCTAATAGCTAAAGAATGGGTCTGACGTATAAATGACTCCTTGCTAAAAGACAGCGTCTGCCGAGCGGCTATTGCGTCTAGCATAAAGGAGTTTCTGGAAGTACATGCTGCAGATGCCACGCCTTTGCCCGTTCAATGGGAAGCACTGAAGTGTGTTTTAAGAGGTGTTTTGATACAACATGGGTCCAGACTTAAGAAAGAGAAGGCAGCTAAAATTAAGAGTCTGTGGTCGAAAGTGTCGGATCTTGAAAGGTCACATAAGCAATCATTGGATGTCCGTACCCTCAATGAGCTCACTACCCTTAGGGAACAATTGCTGAGCCTACTTAATGAAGCAGCTCGTAGACGACATGAAAAATTTAGGAGTTTCCTTTTTGAATACTCTGGTAAACTGGGTAAAGCCTTAGCGCGTTTTATCCATCCACGCCAGCAGCTCAGCTATATTCCCCACATAAAAGATGCCTCTGGATCCAGGATCCACAACCCTGTTGGAATTGCAGATACCTTTAAAATGTATTTTGAATCGCTATATAATATAAATGACCCACTAGACGATGGAGCGTCTAGGGACCTGGATATTCGTATTCACCAATATATTACTGACACAGCGCTCCCCGCTATCCCTACAGAAACGGTAGCCGATCTTGAGAATGATTTTACGGACTCTGAACTTAGAATGGTCATTTCCAATCTCAAGGGGGGGAAGAGTCCAGGTCCAGACGGTTTCACGGCTCTCTTATTTAAAACATTTGCCGACCTATTGGTTCCTTTTCTACCAAAAGTTTTTAATAGCATCTCAAAGACGAATCCCTTTCCAAAACAGGCATTAGAAGCGCATATAGTCTTAATTCTGAAACCAAATAAAGACCCATCTTGCTGCAGTAACTATCGTCCCATATCTCTTATCAATGGCGACATCAAAATGTACTCCAAATTGTTGGCTTCCCCTCTTAATTCGATGCTCCCATCGGTCATTCATCGTGATCAGGTGGGGTTTATACCTGGAAGGGAGGCCAGGGACAATACTAAGAGGACCATTAACCTCATAGCGGCAGCGAAACGCCTAGGGAAACCCCTTTGTCTCCTATCAATCGATGCCGAGAAGGCATTTGACCGGGTCCGGTGGCGTTTTATGACGGCGGCATTGCACCAGTTGGGACTCGGATCGAGCCTGGTCGACAAAATTAGCGCCTTGTACTCCTGCCCATCTGCCAGAGTGAAGGTAAACGGCATTCTTGCGTCTGCCTTTAATATTCACAATGGCACGCGGCAGGGATGCCTTCTCTCGCCCCTTCTCTATGTCCTCGTTATGGAACATTTAGCCATTGCACTACGGAATAATATAGACATTACTGGACTAGACTTGCGTACCCACCATCACAAGCTAGCTCTGTATGCAGATGACTTACTTCTGTATGTCTCAAATCCTCACATTACCCTACCCTCGGTCTTGTACGAATTCCATCGATTCGGGTCTCTTAGCAATTTTAAAATAACATGACCAAGTGTGAAATGATAAATATTTCATTATCAGCCGCTGAAGTGGCACTTACTAGGTCTAACTTCACCTTTAAATGGCAGACAACGAGCATTACGTATCTGGGTCTACAAATACCGTCTCATTCACACCTCCTATATCTGCTCAATTATCTACCCCTTCAGGCGAAAATAATTGCGGAATTGGGAAAATATTCTCTGAAAGCCCTTTCGTGGTTAAGATGGATGTCCTCCCGAAATTCCTGTACTTATTTCAAACAGTCCCCATTTGTGTTCCAGGAAAGTTTTTTATAACTATTAACCAGTCCCCGACCGCCGTACGCAGGATTGCGTCCTGCTGGCGGCCGGGATCTTCTGTTTGGACGCATCGGGGCGTCCTCTCGCGATGCGCGAGATTTCGGGCACAAGCGCCCGCGCATGCGCAGATCGCGCATAGCAGTGAATACAGAAGAACTTGGTCATCAGCCTGCAAGCCAATCGGCAGCACTGGCGGGCTGATGACATTCAAAAAAACGAATCAGGAGCCATTTAACCCATCATATTAGTAAATATGATGGATTAAATGGCTTCTGTGCTCTCTCCTGGGTCCTTTTCGTCGGTTGGACCCAGGAGAGAGCACACCTCTACAGTGAGTACACCAAGCACCACACATAGCCCCCTGATCAGCCCCCCATCACCCAAATTAACCCCTTGATCACCCCTTTCAGCACCTGTCAATCATCCAGTGAAAGGGAAAAAAGTGATCAGTGTAAACTGTCACTTTTTTTTTTTCACTAAGATTCACTGTTAGGTTTAGCTTAGTTTAGTCCCCTTTGGTAGGTAGTTAGCGTTAGCGCCAAGCCCACCGCACCGCAGTCACTGGTTCGCTGATTAGCGTAGCGCTAATCAGCGCTTGTACTTTATAGTATCTGTAAGTGATCAGAACTGATCACGGTCAGATATATAATAGTACTAGTGTCACTTTAGTTCGCCCTCCACCCCAAACGCAGTGTTTGCCCGATCAGGCCTGATCGGTCGCCCACACGTGCGTTCACCCACGCCCACCCCGCCGCAGTGACAAAAAATTTTTTTTTGTAATCACTGCACAATCCCTTACAAGCGCTGCGGCGATAAAAAAATCAGTTTTGATATTTTTATCAATCGCAGCGGCTTCTGTACTTCGCTACCCTCTCAATTGTAAGACAGGCTTGCTTTTTTCTTGGGTAGTCTCAGGAATACCCCTAAATTTAGACGGCCAAATGTCAAACAAGGGGTATTCCTCTGAAGAGGCCTACAGGATTCTGACCCAGTCGGATGAGGAGTGGGAACCCTCATCTGACGAATCCAGCGGGTCAGAATACCAACCTGTAGAAAGCAGTGGCTCTCTGACCCAAAGTTCTGACGAGGAGGTGGAGGTCCCTGATAGAACCAGGCGTACCCGGCCCCGTGTCGCTAGACCACAGGTTGCGCAGGATCCGCTTCAAGGGCAGCAGAGTGGGGCTGGCGCTGCCGGATTACGTGGTGAGGCATACACCAGCAGCGCAGCCCGTCCTGGACCTTCTACCAGCACTGCCGTAGAACATGGTGAAGTGGCGAGCACCAGAAGGGCAGTAGAAGCTGGTACGGTGGCACGTGCAATAGTTTCCCCGTCGCAGCCACCGCAAAGACAACAGGCCCGTAGAGCCCCTAGAGTCCCTGAGGTGCTGGCAAACCCTGATTGGCAGCCCCCATCTTCAGCCGCACCAGTAGTTCCCCTTTCACCGCCCAGTCAGGAGTTCGGGTGGAAACAGCTCAGATAGGATCGGTGCTGGGGTTTTTTGAGCTGTTTTTCACTGCGGAGCTCTTTGACTTAGTCGTGGCAGAAACAAACAGATATGCCACTCAATTTATCGCCGACAACCCGGGAAGCTCTTATGCCCAGCCTTTCCGGTGGAAACCAGTCCAAGTTTCGAACTTAGAACTTTTCTGGGCCTTCTCCTCAGCATGGGCATAACCAAAAACATGAATTGCGGTCATATTGGTCCACGAACCCAATTCATCACATGCCCATGTACTCTGCTGCCATGTCCAGGACACGTTTTGAGACCATCCTGCGTTTCCTGCACTTTAGTGACAACACCACCTCCCGTCCCAGAGGCCACCCATCTTTTGACCGGCTCCAAAAAATTCGGCCCCTCATAGACCATTTCAACCAGAAATTTGCAGATTTGTACACCCCTGCTCAAAACATCTGCGTAGACGAGTCCCTTATACATTTTACCGGGCGCCTTGGCTTCAAGCAGTACATCCCGAGCAAGCGCGCCCGGTATGGGGTAAAATTGTATAAGCTCTGTGAAAGGGCCACAGGCTATACGCACAAATTTCGGATCTATGAGGGAAAAGATCAGACCCTGGAGCCGGTCGGTTGTCCTGACTACCTGGGGAGCAGTGGGAAGATAGTCTGGGACTTGGTGTCACCCTTATTCGGCAAGGGTACCATCTTTACGTGGACAACTTTTACACAAGTGTGGCCCTCTTCAAGCATTTGTTCCTAGAACAGATTGGCTGCTGCGGCACCGCGCGACCTAGTCGCCGGGGCTACCCCCAACGGCTTCTTACCACCCGACTTGCAAGGGGGCAGAGGGCTGCACTGTGTAACGACGAACTGCTCGCGGTGAAATGGAGAGACAAGCGTGACGTTTACATGCTCTCCTCCATTCACGCAGACACGACAGTACAAATTCAACGGGCAACCAGTGTCGTTGAAAAGCCCCTCTCAGTCCACGACTATAACCTCCACATGGGAGGGTGGACTTCAACGACCAGATGTTGGCCCCTTATTTGGTTTCCCGAAAGACCAGACGCTGGTATAAAAAAGTGTCTGTTTATCTGATTCAATTGGCTCTATATAATAGTTACGTTCTCTACAGTAAGGCTGGGAGAACTGGATCTTTCCTAAAATTCCAGGAAGAGATCGTCGAGAACCTCCTGTACCCAGGAGGTTCCATGGCCCCATCCACCAGTGTAGTTAGCCGTCTACACGAGCGGCACTTCCCTAGCGTTGTGCCGGGTACCTCAAACCAACCGCCACCCCGAAAAAATGTCGTGTCTGTAGCAGGAGTGGAATAAGGCGTGACACCCGTTATTTCTGTCCTGACTGTCCTGACCACCCTGCCCTATGCCTTGGAGAGTGTTTCCGGAAGTACCACACTCAGGTACACTTAGGGACCTAGGGACAGCATTACACAGGTAGTTTTTTTCCACTGAGGCTCTAGGGTCTCTCAGGACACTAGGTTTTGAGAGACCCTAACACATAGGGACGGTGCTGGTGTGCTACAGCAGAAGTGTGAAACGGTAGAAACCTCTCCTTTCACTTGGGATAACGCGTATAATGTACTTCGCACCATCTCTGTGTGATTTACACTTTACACATTGTCCCATGGGAAAGGAGAGGTTTCTGCTAGGAAAATAAAGAGTGAAATGGTAAAAAAATAAAAAATTAAACAGGTAGCAAGAAAAAAATCTTGAGTTAGTTCAGGTTTTTATGTTCATGTTTTATAAAAGTTTTAAAATGTTCTGGTTTTATAAAGTTTGCAACGTTCAAGTCATGTGCCTGCTGCCTGTTTTTTCTTCTTTTTTTTTTTTTCCCCATAACCACCCTTTATTTTCCAGGTATACCAACAGACCAACGGACCAACCGACGAAAACGCCGCAGCACTGATGTGAATTCTGAGAGAAGCATTGCTGCTATCAGAAGACACGTGAAGTCAGTGTATGCGGCGCTGCAAGACGAGATTTCTCCTCTGCAGGACAGGTACGTTTGCCCTGGCATGTGAGCTGAGGAGAGGTGTTGGAGTTCATATGCTTTGGCAAACACTTTGTATCAAAAAATCTGGCAAAGATGTCTTCCTCCACACCGATGGATTGATCGATGTGAATGGAGAAATCACGTTTGCCAGGACATAGGAGCTGAGTGGGTATGGATGTTTGGGCGGAGCCCCTATGTCCTGGCAATCGCCAGGCCCCTCTTTTTTTTCTTGCATATTTTTTGGCAGAGATTTTTTCATCCACATCGATCGATGCGAATGAGGAAATCTGTGCCGTTCATTTTTTCTTTCAGCCCAGAGGCTGAACGGAAAAAAAATCTCATTACCTGTATGCTCCATATAAGGAGAATAGCAGAAACTCCTAATGCTGGCCATACGTGTAATGATTGCGGAGACCCTCAAATGCCAGGGCAGTACAAAAACCTCACATGTGACCCCATTTCGGAAAGAAGACTGTAACAGACCGTTACGCACACAACTCCGTTTAGGCGATATTCCCTTTTCCGGATAGACCAGCAGCTACTGCAATCACCAACTTCCCGAACAAGAGACACACGAACCCTGGAAGCAGCCGAACAGGAAAAGCAATATGAACAGCTTACACTCCTGGCAATCAGCATACAGTCAAATCCCCCCCAATAACGAGACGACACTTCGTTTTGAGGGTCAAGCAGGAACTCTCTTTTTATTAAGGGCTACCTGCCCGGTATTTATCCAGGTCTCCCACCTGGTGGACACTCCCTAGAGGACCAGAAGGAAGACTGCGACACGGGATACAGCAGCCAATCACACACATTGGGACAATACAGACACCCCAGCATATCCCTCCCTCTGCCTGTGACACAATCACCCTACATGGGTAATGCAATCACCACAGGCAGGAGAATACACAATGTCTTCTGTCCTGGAGACAATTGAGGAGTCATTCAATTATCTCTCAGGACAAAGGAAATCTCCAATACACATGTGGGGACAATAGGACAGACATCACTATTCAATACACAATGTCCCACCCTTTACAGTACACAGACATGTAACATATCCCCAGATGGCTTGGATCTGAGCGCTCAATATATCCAGGGATAGAGGCAGACTCCATTGAGCACATGGTTGCAAAAGGACATAAAATTACACAATGTTACATAAAACATATACATGCAACATATCCCCAGATAGCTTAGGTCTGAGCGCACATTATGGAATGGCGCTCAGACCACACATATTCAGTTCAATTGCCATGGAGCTAAAGTCTTTCCCATAGTCTTTCATTATACGAATGGGCTCCATAGCAGAGCTATCTGGGGTATCACCGCTCAAACAGGACAAGCATACATGGGGCCATAGTCGCAGGGCAGGAGGCGAGCAAGCAGTCCCTTCCAGGAAACTGGGGCAGACTCTGGTACAGGGTCCAGTCCGCTACAAAGACGCCCCAAGGTATTCGCTGAGGGGCATATTGAGTCCATGAAAGATTGAACTTTTTGTCACAAGTTAGCGGAAAGGGAGACTTTGTGAAAAAAAACAAAAAAAATCAAATTCCGCTAACTTGGGCAAAAAAAAAAAATCTTCTATGAACTCACCATACCCCTCACAGAATACCTTGGGGTGTCTTCTTTCCAAAATGGGGTCACATGTGGGGTATTTATACTGCCCTGGCATTTTAGGGGCCCTGAAGCGTGAGAAGAAAAATGCGTAAAAATACCATCCTAAAAGGTACTCATTGGATTTAGGGCCTAATTGCGCAACTTGGCTGCAAAAAAGTGGCACACATGTGGTATCTCTGTACTCAGGAGAAGTAGGGCAATGTGTTTTGGGGTGTACTTTTACATATACCCATACTGGGTGTGAAAAATATCTCTGTAAATGACAACTTTTTAAAAAAATTATACAAAGTTGTCATTTACAGAGATATTTTCACACCCAGTAGAGGTATAGGTAAAATACGCCCCAAAACACATTGCCCTACTTCTCCAGTACGTCGATACCCCATGTGTGCCACTTTTGCAGCCAAGATGCGCAAAGGGCCCTAAATCCAATGAGTACCTTATAGGATTTCACAGGACATTTTTACGCATTTGGATTCCAAACTGCTTCTGACGTTTAGGGGCCCCTAAAATGCCAGGGCAGTAAAAATACCACACAAGTGACCCCATATTAGAAAGAAGACACCCCAAGGTATTCCGTGAGGGGTATGGTGAGTTCATGTAAAATTTTATTTTTGGCACAAGTTAGTGGAATATGAGACTTTGTAAAAAAAAAAAAAAAATATCCATTTCCGCAAACTTGTGCCAAAAATAAAAACTTCCATGAACTCACTATGCCCATCAGCGAATACCTTGGGGTGTCTACTTTCCGAAATGGGGTCACTTGTGTGGTATTTTACTGCCCTGGCATTTGAGGGCCCCTAAGCGTCAGAAGCAGTTTGGAATCCAAATGCGTAAAAATGTCCTGTGAAATCCTAAAGGTACTCATTGGATTTAGGGCCCTTTGCGCATCTTGGCTGCAAAAGTGGCACACATGGGGTATCGCCGTACTCAGGAGAAGTAGGGCAATGTGTTTTGGGGTGTATTTTACATATACCCATGCTGGGTGAGAGAAATATCTCTGTAAATGACAACTTTTTAAAAATTTTTATACAAAGTTGTCATTTACAGAGATATTTTCACACCCAGTAGGGGTATATGTAAAAGACACCCCAAAACTCATTGCCCTACTTCTCCAGTACGGCGATACCCCATGTGTGCCACTTTTGCAGCCAAGATGCAAAGGCCTAAATCAATGAGTACCTTTAGGATTTCACAGGACATTTTTACGCATTTGGATTCCAAACTGCTTCTGACGTTTAGGGCCCTCAAATGCCAGGGCAGTATAAATACCCACAAGTGACCCCATTTCAGAAAGAAGACACCCCAAGGTATTCCGTGAGGGGTATGGTGAGTTCATGTAAAATTTTATTTTTTGGCAAAAGTTAGTGGAATATGAGACTTTGTAAAAAAAAAAAAAAAAATTTCCGCAAACTTGTGCCAAAAAATAAAAACTTCCATGAACTCACTATGCCCATCAGCGAATACCTTGGGGTGTCTACTTTCCGAAATGGGGTCACTTGTGTGGTATTTTTACTGCCCTGGCATTTTAGGGGCCCCTAAACGTCAAAAGCAGTTTGGAATCCAAATGCGTAAAAATGTCCTGTAAAATCCTAAAGGTACTCATTGGATTTAGGGCCCATTTGCGCATCTTGGATGCAAAAAAGTGGCACACATGGGGTATCGCCGTACTCAGTAGAAGTAGGGCAATGTGTTTTGGGGTGTATTTTTACATATACCCATGCAGGGTGTGAGAAATATCTCTGTAAATGACAACTTTTTAAAAAATTTATACAAAGTTGTCATTTACAGAGATATTTTCACACCCAGTAGGGGTATATGTAAAAATACACCCAAAACACATTGCCCTACTTCTCCTGAGTACGGCGATACCTATATGTGCCACTTTTTGCATCCAAGATGCGCAAATGGGCCCTAAATCCAATGAGTACCTTTAGGATTTTACAGGGCATTTTACGCATTTGGATTCTCACGCTTTAGGGGCCCCTAAAATGCCAGGGCAGTATAAATACCCACAAGTGACTCCATTTCGGAAAGAAGACACCCCAAGGTATTCTGTGAGGGGTATGGTGAGTTCATGTAAAATTGTATTTTTGGCACAAGTTAGTAGAATATGAGACTTTGTAAAAAAATAAAAAATCAATTTCCGCTAACTTGTGACAAAAATAAAAACTTCCATGAACTCACTATGCCCCTCAGTGAATACCTTAGGGTGTCTACTTTCGGAAATGGGGTCATTTATGGGGTATTTCTACTGTCTGGGCATTGTAGTACGTCAGGAAACAGGACAGGTGCTCAGAAAGTCAAAGTGCGGAAATTCACTTTTTGCACCATAGTTTGTAAACGCTATAACTTTTACCCAAACCAATAAATATACACTTATTGCATTTTTTTAACAAAGACATGTAGAACAATAAATTTAGAGAAAATTTTTTAGAGAAATGTAGTTTTATTTGACAAATTTTCCAACATAAAGTGAAAAATATCATTTTTTTGCAAAAATTTCATCAAAAAAAGTAAAATATCAAAAAAAGTAAAAATGTCAGCAAGAAAGAAATAGCACCAAATGAAAGCTCTATTAGTGAGAAGAAAAGGATGTAAAATTCATTTGGGTGGTAAGTTGTATGACGGAGCAATAAACGGTGAAAGTAGCGTAGTGCAGAATTGTAAAAAGTGGCCTGGTCTTTAACCCTGGGTTCACACTTGAGCGTTCTTGAAACGCGCGTTTTACGCGCGTTTTTGTCGCGCGTATTACAGCGCGTTTTTGCAAATGGTAAACGCGCGTAAAACGCGCGTTCTTGTGATTGACTACTGTGGTGTCAATCACAAAACGCGCGTCAAACGCCCCAAAAGAAGCTCAAGTACTTGTTTATGCGTTGGGCGTTTTACAGCGCGTTCAAACGCGCTGTAAAACGCTCAAGTGTGAACCACTCCCATAGGAAAGCATTGGTTTTCATGTGTTGAGCGTTTTACAGCGCGTTTGAACGCGCTGTAAAACGCTCAGGTGTGAACCCAGGGTAAATGTAGAGGTGGTATGGGTATGCCTGACCTGAAAATGTATCACTTAGCGGCTGTTCTCATGAGGCTCCTCAACTGGGCCAAGGGAGCTAATGCTAAATTGTGGGTTCAGATGGATTTTGACCTTGCTCCCATGGATTGCTTAGTGGCCCCTTGGGTTCCGCAAGAAGACAGACCTCCGGCTGAGGAATGGCCCTTCTTGACCCGTCACACTTTCACTATTTGGGATAAATGGACTCAGGACTTTGGCTTGTCTTATCGACCGGGCCCTATGACTCCTCTTATGGGTAACCCGTCTTTTGCCCCAGGGTTCGTGCATCTAGATTCCTGGTTTGGGCTCACCGTTCTTGCCCGAGGGTTTGTGATGTCCTGGCCGGGACCACGTTTACTCCTTTAGATACTTTAGTTCCCACGGACAGTAGACAGGGGCGACATTGGCTTGAATATGCTCAGCTTCAATCTTTTATTAAGGATCTCTTTGCCCGACGCGTTTGTTCTGAATTGTCTGACTTTGATGACCTTTTCTTGAAACCGGACACACACTACAAAGTGCTTTCTCAGCTCTATTAAATTCTGATAAAGCTTAGTAATTACACCCTGGCGCCTTGCTTCGAGAAGTGGGAATCGGATCTTCAGCGTTCTTTCTCTCCAGCGCAAGTTGATAAGATGTGTGCACTCTCTCACGGTCTGTCGATTTCAACTCAAGCTCAGGAAAAGAACTTCAAAATACTTTCACGTTGGTATTACTGCCCCTACACCCTACATAAAATGTTTCCTTCAACTACTGACGTCTGTTGGAGATGTAAAACTGAGGTTGGTACTATGCTCCATATTTGGTGGGGATGCCCCAAGATCAAACGATTTTGGGATCAAGTTTTAGAGGTATTTAGGCTGTTCTCAGGGAAAACGGTGAATAATTCACCTGAATTGACGCTTCTCTCTCTGATACCGGGCTCTGTTTCCTCAGTAAAGAAAAACGCTTTGAGATTTTTTCTCACAGCGGCCCGAATGACTATTCCAAGGCATTGGAAGTCGGATCAGGCCCCCTCTCTCTGTGAATGGGCGGGGGAGTTAAGGTTTTTGGTTCGAATAGAAGAGTTGATTGCGACCTCGCACGACAGAGATGACCGGTTTGAAAAACGCTGGAGGCCCCTTCTTAATTTTATTACCTCTCCTGAACTCTCCACTGGGCTGCAGGATATAGGAACGATAGAATAAGGGGCACTGAGGCCAGGAGTTGGTGGGCAGACCAGGGTGTTTCGCTCGACCTGTCTTTTCCTTCCCTACTACCCCTCCCCTTGATCCTCCCTTTTTATTTTTTTTTTCTTCTCTTTCCCCTATATATCTCTCTTCCTTTCTCTATTTGTATGTCCTTAGTAGTCAGAGATCCTATTAGACGGTTTTTGGCTTTATGTTTCTTATACCACCATAGTTTGTTGAGCAAGTGTTTTCTCAGGATCGCATGACAGTAATTACTGTTTTGTTTTTCTTAAATGCGGAGCCTCTCAGTATGTAAGCTGTTATCAAGAGATGATGTAGGCTCCCTTTACATTTTCACAAAGGCATGGCACTTTTGTATTGTATGTTTATTGCTCTGTAACCATTTGGTTTGTTATTGGATATGGGTCCTGCGTGCCCCATTGATGTCTGTATACTGCTCTGACCCTTTTCTTTTTGAAAACTTTAATAAAAACAGAGTAAACATAAAATCTTTACACACATCAGGACAAACACCGCAATGTGACGCGTTTCAGATCTCTAGACATATGGATCCTTCATCATCAATGGAACAGGCAATTTTTTGAAATGTAGGCCCCTGGCACCCAGGCAGAGGAGGGGTTTATTCATGACAAAAATGGTAATATTACACCCAACAATTTAAAAGATTTTCCGCATTTTCGGGCACTGTCACATATGCAGAGCAGGGGTTTGTACCTGGCAAAAAATGGTAATATTTCACCCAACAATTTAAAAGAAGATTTTTCTAATTTTCGGTCACTGTGTCACTTATGCAGAGCAGGGGTTTGTACCCAGCAAAAATGGAAATATTTCACCCAACAATTTAAAAGAAGATTTTCTGCATTTTCAGTCACTGTGTCACTTACGCAGAGCAGGGGTTTGTACCCAGCAAAAATGGTAATATTTCACACAACTTATTCACCCCTTCAATAAAGGAACACTCGAATTGGAGAGCTGGATCCAGTATTTCTTATTTTCAAGGTTGGACTACCGCTCACCAGAGGAGTGGTGTCCGTGCTCCTAACGAGTAAGTAGCGGTGAAGAGCTGCCCAAAACTTATTTCTTTTGGACTTCATACTCCACACAATGCACTAATTGATAAAGCTTAGTAATTACACCCTGGCGCCTTGCTTCGAGAAGTGGGAATCGGATCTTCAGCGTTCTTTCTCTCCAGCGCAAGTTGATAAGATGTGTACACTCTCTCACGGTCTGTCGATTTCAACTCAAGCTCAGGAAAAGAACTTCAAAATACTTTCACGTTGGTATTACTGCCCCTACACCCTACATAAAATGTTCCCTTCAACTACTGACGTCTGTTGGAGATGTAAAACTGAGGTTGGTACTATGCTCCATATTTGGTGGGGATGCCCCAAGATCAAATGATTTTGGGATCAAGTTTTACAGGTATTTAGGCTGTTCTCAGGGAAAATCGGTGAATAATTCACCTGAATTGACGCTTCTCTCTCTGATACCGGGCTCTGTTTCCTCAGTGAAAAAAAACGCTTTGAGATTTTTTCTCACAGCGGCCCGAATGACTATTCCAAGGCATTGGAAGTCGGATCGGGCCCCCTCTCTCTGTGAATGGGCGGGGAGTTAAGGTTTTTGGTTCGAATAGAAGAGTTGATTGCGACCTCGCACGACAGAGATGACCGGTTTGAAAACGCTGGAGGCCCCTTCTTAATTTTATTACCTCTCCTGAACTCTCCACTGGGCTGCAGGATATAGGAACGATAGAATAAGGGGCACTGAGGCCAGGAGTTGGTGGGCAGACCAGGGTGTTTCGCTCGACCTGTCTTTTCCTTCCCTACTACCCCTCCCCTTGATCCTCCCTTTTATTTATTTTTCTTCTCTTTCCCTATATATCTCTCTTCCTTTCTCTATTTGTATGTCCTTAGTAGTCAGAGATCCTATTAGACGGTTTTTGGCTTTATGTTTCTTATACCACCATAGTTTGTTGAGCAAGTGTTTTCTCAGGATCGCATGACAGTAATTACTGTTTTGTTTTACTTAAATGCGGAGCCTCTCAGTATGTAAGCTGTTATCAAGAGATGATGTAGGCTCCTTTACATTTTCACAAAGGCATGGCACTTTTGTATTGTATGTTTATTGCTCTGTAACCATTTGGTTTGTTATTGGATATGGGTCCTGCGTGCCCCATTGATGTCTGTATACTGCTCTGACCCTTTTCTTTTTGAAAACTTTAATAAAAACAGAGTAAACATAAAATCTTTACACACATCAGGACAAACACCGCAATGTGACGCGTTTCAGATCTCTAGACATATGGATCCTTCATCATCAATGGAACAGGCAATTTTTAGAAATGTAGGCCCCTGGCACCCAGGCAGAGGAGGGGTTTATTCATGACAAAAATGGTAATATTACACCCAACAATTTAAAAGATTTTCCGCATTTTCGGTCACTGTCACATATGCAGAGCAGGGGTTTGTACCTGGCAAAAAATGGTAATATTTCACCCAACAATTTAAAAGAAGATTTTTCTAATTTTCGGTCACTGTGTCACTTATGCAGAGCAGGGGTTTGTACCCAGCAAAAATGGAAATATTTCACCCAACAATTTAAAAGAAGATTTTCTGCATTTTCAGTCACTGTGTCACTTACGCAGAGCAGGGGTTTGTACCCAGCAAAAATGGTAATATTTCACACAACTTATTCACCCCTTCAATAAAGGAACACTCGAATTGGAGAGCTGGATCCAGTATTTCTTATTTTCAAGGTTGGACTACCGCTCACCAGAGGAGTGGTGTCCGTGCTCCCAACGAGTAAGTAGCGGTGAAGAGCTGCCCAAAACTTATTTCTTTTGGACTTCATACTCCACACAATGCACTAATTGTCTTGTAACCCTAGCAATTTTTTTTTATTTTTTAACAGTACTGAACAAGTGCATAAAGCACATGGCACAGATGAAAAAAGACCACCAGAATGCTATGGTAGAAATTACCAAGCTGCAGCAGCGCCTTAATAAGAGGTTGCCTGAGATGGACAGAACGCACCTTCTAGTCATGAAAAAAATGGACGAGTTATTGGCTGAGCTCAAAAAGTTGCCCTAGAGGCCTGCTTTATCATGTTGTTAATAAATACCTTTGCTCAGTGTGATAACGCATGCTTTAGTTTTGTCATTTGCTGACGGAGACGCTTGTCATGTAGGAGTATGGGATTATTATTAACAAAGGACTGCAACCGCTCACAGTACTGCCTGTGTACGAGGCAGTCTGTGTGAATGTGAACCTGAATTGAATAATATTCGCATACTCCTCCACGACAAGCGTCCCCGTCACCATGGGAACGCCTGGGGGTGTTAGAATATACCATCGGATATGAGTTTTCACGATCTCATAAACTGTGTACAGATGGAAAAAAAGGCGAATATTCTTAAATACGAAAATATTAATATAGTGCTATATATTCGTTTTGTAGAATATTAGTTGTTTTTTTTTATGTCTGAAATACATGATTCCTCCCTGCTTCTTGCTTGGCGGGCCAATGAGTCAACCGACAAGCAAGAAACGGTGAGGAATTCTGTGTGTTCAGATTGAAAAAAACGACTATTTTAAATCTAAAATACGAATTTATAGCACTAATAATTGCGATATTTGTTTTTAGAATATTCGCGAATATTCTGAAAACGAATATATAGCAATATACTGTATAGAATATAATGCTATATTTTCTTATTTTAGAATAGTCGGCATTTTTTGTTCAATTCAGAGGAAAAACATAATTCCTCCCTGCTTCTTGCTTGCATGCGAATATGTAGAATATAGCGGTATGCCAAGAAAGTTTTGCCCGAATATATATATATATATATATATATATAAATATATATATATATATATATACAAAAATATGACCTCACGAGGCAGTTCAGGCAGCCATGGTAGGGTAGTTCCTCTACCCGCGGAGGGGCGGGCACAGGTGTCAGGGTTGTCCGCCTCATAAGTGATTTTTTTATTTTATTTTTTTTGCCCTGCCAAGGCAGTAGTGGCTCTCGTGGCACAATCCTCTGGCCTGGCTCCGAGCAGAAGCAGCAGCTGTCTGCTTCCTGCAGGACCAATCGTCCATGCTCCTGTTTGACAGCAACATTGAGGGGGACATCTTGGGTGAGGCAATGCAGGAGGCTGAATTGCAGTTCAGTCCTCAGGGGCACAACTTTTTAGAAGGGAGTGAGGAGGAGGGTGTACCGCCGCTCTCCCCACCCATACTGATCAGCACCATACACACACTGGGCTCTGGCCAACGGCAGGACCCATCGGTCCTGTGCCCCCGGCTCAGAAGGCAGTAATGAGCCAGCTTGCCTCAGCCAGGGTCTGGAAGTGTCCCCTGCTCAGCCACCGGGATTAGTTCACCTTCCCATTGGTGAAGACATAGGCGGGATCCTCTGTAGCTGCCTCCAGTCCGCAGCATGGATCATCGATCGCAGGTCATGGTTCAAAATAAGCCTTTAGATGCGAGGCTTGTCTACACCCGGGTGGTGGGGGGTAGTAGCAGCTGAGCAGGGGACACTTCCAAACCCTTGCCGAGGCAAGCTGCCGTTGGCCGGAGCCCAGCGTGTGATGTGCTGATCAGTATGGGTGGGGAGAGCGGCAGTACCCATTCCTCCTCACAGACAGAAGAAGGATGAGTGAGCCGCTGCTAAACACAGACACTCCTACTGCCCTCTGGCTTAGAGGAATCAGCACATGGTGAGGCTGGCTTCCCTACCGTAGAGTTCTGCCACAGACTAGATGTACCCGATATGGAAACTAACAGCAGCCTGATGCAGGCGGCTAGAGTTGAGCAGACACCTGAAAGTTCGGGTTCGGCTGAACTTCACAAAAAAGTCCCGAACTTAACCTGAACTTGACCCTGAACCCGATTTAAGTCAAAGGGACCCGAACTTTTGGGCACTAAAATGGCTGTAAAAAAGTCCTGGAAAGGGCTAGAGGGAAAAAGGCAGCAAAATGTTGGTAAGTGCCCTGCAAACAAATAGATAGGGAAATGACTTAAAATAAAATAAATTAAAAATCAAAATCTTGATCTAGGAGGAGGAAATGAGTGTGAAGTAGAAGGTTAAAGAGGCATCAGGTGGCAATGCCATCAGCAGCTCGTCTACCAGCGTGCGTTTGTAGTCACGCATCTTTCGATCATTAACAGGCGTTTTTACCAAATTTGGTTCCCTGTCAACTATGCAGAGTAGTGGTTTATTTACGGCAAAACAGGGTTTATGTAACCCACCAATGCAACAGACTATTTTTAAAAATGTTGGCCCCTGGCATACAGGCAGAGGATGGGTTTATTCACGGCAAAACGGGGTTCATGTCACCCACCAATCTAACAGGCGATTGTTAGAAATGTAGGTCCCTGTCACCTATGCAGAGCAGAGGTTTATTCACGGCAAAACGGGGTTCATGTCACCCACCAATGGAACAGGCAATTTTTAGAAATGTAGGCCCCTGGCACCCAGGCAGAGGAGGGGTTTATTCATGACAAAAATGGTAATATTACACCCAACAATTTAAAAGATTTTCCGCATTTTCGGTCACTGTCACTTCTGCAGAGCAGGGGTTTGTACCTGGCAAAAAATGGTAATATTTCAAACAACAATTTAAATGAAGATTTTTCTAATGTTCGGTCCCTGTCACCTATGTAGAGCAAGGGTTTGTACCCGGCAAAAATGGAAATATTTCACCCAACAATTTAAAAGAAGATTTTCTGCATTTTCGGTCACTGTGTCACTTATGCAGAGCAGGGGTTTGTACCCAGCAAAAATGGTAATATTTCACACAACTTATTCACCCCTGCCCTCTTTGTCGGTCTGCACACCACAGAAAGCCGCAGCAGTTTGCACCTGTGTTTCGTCATCATCAGAGACGTGCTGCGGTGGTCTTCCCATGTCCTTATCCTCAAACCTAAGTGGTTGGGCATCCATGCAATCAATCTCTTCCACGTCTGGGGCATGGCTATGGTTATGGCCCTGGAAAACCCTGCCAGCAGAGTCATCAAAAAGCATAAGAGACTGCTGCATGACTTGGGGCTCAGATTGCTTGGCTGATTTGCAAGGGGGGTGAGGTGAAAGACTGATGGGCATGGGCTGCAGGTGCCAACTCTGAGCTTTCAGCAGTGGAAGACAATGTTAAGGTACTGGAGGCACTGTCAGCCACCCAATCTACTAGCGCCTGTACTTGTTCTGGCCTCACCATTCGTAGAGCGGCATTCGGGCCTACCAAATAACGCTGCAGGTTCTGTCACCTACTCACACCTGAGGAAGGTGTTTCACTTGGACCTGTAGTTGGCGCTGAAAGGCCACGTCCTCTCCTAGCAACAGGAGCTCCACCAACACCACCACGACCATGCCCCGTCCCTTATTTGATGTTCTCCTCATTATTTGCGTTCACCCACCTAACTAATGGTTTATCTCCGGTGTCAATTTAACTGCCAATACGCAACAATTAAGTTCACTAACAGTAAGGCAGAATAAATTTCTTTAGGACACACAACAGTGTAATACAATTACTTTACTATCACCAACAGTAGTGTACTGTGGCACAACCCGTACTGTGGCACAACAGTACAGGTTTATTAACCCAACTACAGAAATGCAGTTTTTTACCCCAAAAATTATAAAACAGGGTTTTCAGCGTTTGTATGCAAACGTGCTCTGTGGCACAACAGTACGGGTTTATTACAGCAACTAAAGAAATGCGCTGTCACCGCAAAATTATGAAATGGGTAATGTAGGGGGACTTAACATGCCAGAAAAAAGGAATTTTTCCTCCACTGGGCTACCAAAAAATAATTAGACTCATGTCCCTGGCAGGCTGGCACACATGCAGGTCACATGCAGTTCCAAGGACACTAAAATGGCCGCCGACCCCCACCTCAGTAACCGATAGATTAAAAGTTATTTTGCAGTATCACTGGGCTCAGGGCTGGGTACAAATATGTAGCATAGCACCCTCAATAATTGCTGTAGTTTGAAGAGTTAAACCACCAAGTTCAACAGATTTCTTCTCTAATCTCTCCCTGAGAGCACCAGCAGCAGCCTCTCCCTACACTAGGAGCAGCAGAGTGACGTGTACCTACTGCTGTCTGTTCTGCTGTCAGTCCTGATCCAGTTAAGTTTAACCCTGGACTAAAGGGGCCTTACAACTAACTTATAAAATTACATCGTAACATAACGCGTGCTTTTTATAACGTTATCACACTAAGAAAAGGTATTTATTAACAACATAATAATAAAACAGGTCTTTATGGCAACATTTTGAGCTCAGCTAACAGCTCCTCCATTTTTTTCATGACTAGAAGGTGCGTTCAGTCCATCTCACGCAGCCTCTTATTAAGGCGCTGCTGCAGCTTGGTAATTTCTACCATGGCATTCTGGTGGTCTTTTTTTCATCTGTGCCATGTGCTTGATGCACTTGTTTAGTACTGATTAAAAAATAAATAAAATGATTGCATTTCGGGTTACAAGACAATTAGTGCATTGTGTGGAGTATGTGTTTAAACACTGCCGATCTAAATTCAGTAGCTATAGATCTTTAGGTTAATTATATTTTGGTTTGCTTATTGATAGTTTGGATAGAGTATAATGTTATTTATTTGGTTAGTTAATAGTTTTTAGGTAGTTTACAGAGTTAGAGCCCATTCAATTTGTGGATCCGCAAAACATGGATACCGGCCATGTGCGTTCCGCAATTTGCGGACCGCACATGGCTACAACTATAGATTGTGGACAAGTATAGGACATGTTCTATCTTCTCTGCGGAGCCACAGAACGGAACCATGGATGCGGACAGCACACAGTGTGCTGTCCGCATCTTTTCCGGCCCCATTGAAATTAATGCGTCCGCACCCGTTCCGCAAAATTGTGGAACGGGTGCAGATCCGTTCATACGGTCGGGTGAATGGGCCCTTAGGTGGCAGTTTTTTTTGTTTTCTATTACAGTAGTTTCTGTTGTCCCCTCATTGTTGCCACTTTTAACCACTTCATGGCCGGCCATAAATAGTACGCTGCAGCGGGATGTGACTTGACGCACAGGAACAGTCTATTACGGGCCAACAAACACCCTGCCCCCAGCCATAAACATTTGGGAACCGGGGTGCAAAGACTGCTCAGCTAAACAGGCAGCCGTGTTAACTAAGGGCTGCTATTGTTCGGATTCCATACACATCTGCATTGCAGCTCCGGAGATGGGGGGGATCGTGGGATGTTTGTGAATATGTTATGTATACCGAATTATAGTAATGTGTGCACATATTTACCCTCCTGGTGGGGGGTGTAGACCACCTATTCCTCCTCTTCTTCTGGAGCTGTGGGCTTGGAATCCAGTGGTTGTGAGGGTCCGGCTTCCTCCGCTTCGACCTCCACTCTTTCAGCAACATCAGGTGGGGGAGGGGCTGCAACATTTTGCAAAGGTCCTGGCAGCTCTTTATCCGTCTGCTCCACCACCTCCTCCTCCTCCTCCATAGAGTCCTCCCACCATGTTTTGGTGGGTGGTGTTTGACTCTGGGAACGGCTTGACCTTTAATCACATATTTTTAAGAATTTAGTAAAACAACTCAGAAATCATAACAAAGTTAAAGATCCAGAAATTCCTATATAGAGGGATCTGAATGGGATTATGAATATCCCAACGGTGGATTTGCCTCATTTTGGTGTGAAATAACATGCCAAAACCAGTGTTACAGATGGGTAAAACACGACTACGTTACGAGGTAGGATGAGGTAGAGATGTATGATGTAACCGGATGATTTTGTATGTGTCACACCAGGTATTAACCCCTTACTGACCACCAATACATGTTTTTACGGCGGTCACTAAGGAGCCTTAGGCTGGGCCGCCGCATTTTTACGGTGGCCCAGTCTAAGCGCTGCACGGCTCCCCCGTGCAGCGGGGAGCACGGACCCAGCTCTCACATGAGAGCCAGCGCCCTGCTCTAACAGCCCGAACCAGCAGGAGTGCCGATCCGGGCTGTTTAACCCTTTACATGCCGGGCGCAATAGCGCCCGCTGCATGTAAAGTGGTAACAGAGGGAGCGGACTCCCTCTGTCTCCCATCAGCACCCCGCAAATGTGATTGCGGGGTGTTGATGTGCTGGGATGCTTACCTGGCTTCCGATCAGGGCCCCGAGCCTGTCTTCTGGCATCTCCAGAGAGGGGGATCATAAGATGATCGAAAAAAGGGGGGTACCCTTTATGTCGGCGCCAGATATATTGTTAATATATTGGATAGATTAAATAGATTGATTGGTCACAGAAAGTGCATGGAGTGGATGAATAGGTAAATAAATAAATAAATGAATAAATCATTAATCGTGGTGGATAGTACATAAAATACTTCCCTTCAAGAATAATGGCAGATATTTTAGTTTAAGTGTTTTCGGTGATTCATCAGCCTTACAAGTAGAGATAAAATAGATGGAAGGAGGAACTCACTTCACCCAGGAGGAGCCGGGCAGGATAAGCTCAAGACACCTCCCGGAACATCCTCCTGCGCCTGGGTCGCCTAGAAGGTTCTCAGAGTCGACAGCAGTCAAACGGAGGACTTCTTGTGCAATAAACTCTTTATTCAAACACAGGGTAGGGGTGAAGGAGATGGCTCAACGCGTTTCGGGGCGATAATGACCCCTTCCTCAGGAGCATAGTTATGTGACAAGTCAGGTCCATATTTAAACCAAAAAAAGCGCCAAAAGACATGAGGAGATCGTCACTTCCGGTTGCGTTCCAGCGTGGAACGCACCGGAAGTGACGTCTCGTTTCACAATTCGGTTATTAACTCGGTTAACACATAAAATATAAAATAATACATGGTATATAATATAGTATAGTATATCGCATGAGTCTCAACCTTATATATAAAAATGGGCAGTGAATACAAAAGTGAGGTGCAGGATATATTGACCAGAAGCGCAAGGAGATAGTCACATCCGGTTGCGCTCCAGCGTGGAACGCTCCGGAAGTGACATCTCGCCGCACATTCAAATACATCGCATAAATAAGCTGTGGATAAAAACGCAGAATACAATAAAATAAACAGTATATATATATATATATAAATTATGGAGAGAGCCTCCCTGCTGGGACCTCCAGGAGGGACGCAATCGGAGCTGGGTAAACACTGCGGTTGCGTTCCACTATGGAACGCACCGGAAGTGACGCGCCGCCGGCAGAAGGATGGCATTTCCGGTTGTGTTCCAGAGTGGAACGCACCGGGCGCACTGTGTCCCCAGTATATTTTTATCTAGGTTCTGGAGGGCCAGATACGTCTGAAATCAAACCCAAAATGTTTCGGATGTTGTGATTTTCTAAGGAGAATATATATAAATATATATATATAGAATTACATATATATAAGAACATATACATATATATAGATAAGGGTGAATAACTTTATAAAAAAAAGGGGGATAGAAATATATACTGATGTAAGCACATATAAAATACTAAAAATATAAATAGGAAGAATATGTAATATAAAATATAAAAACCACATATCACGGACACATGTAGAAATGAATACAAAAATGGATATAAATATATATATAAGTGTATAGATATGTAGAGGTTTATAAACAACAGTGGGTAGGGCCCAGACTAAAAAAATATATCTATAGGGGGTGTTTTTCTACGAATAAATATCGACGTATACGTAGAATAAATAATAATATTAAAATAAATATCGGTATACCCGTAAAAAGATATATAATAAATATCGATATACACATAAAAATCAATAGTTTGCATGTCAGTAGTAGTAAATCAGTAGTTTGCATGTTCTAAGGATTCATTCAGGCCAAATGGACTTAGTGTGTTCATCACAAAGATCCAATGCATTTCCTTCAAACACAATTTTTGGAAAGATAAAGGAATGTGTTCCAGGGGGGACACACGTAGGGTTGAAGGGTCACTATTATGGACTTCATAATAGTGGCGGGAGACGCTGTGGGTGAGGATGCCCCGTCTAATGTTCGAGCGATGCTCATTCATCCTTTCACGAATGGTTTGTGTGGTCCTACCTATATATTTTAAGTCACAAGGACATTTCAACAGGTAGATTGCATTTTTAGTCCCGCAATTTAGTTCTTGTTTAATTGTCCAAACGTTATTCTGGGAATTCTTCGTGGAGCTGGGCATTGGAATTTATTTTAGACCATGTGTGATCATTTGGCAGCACATGCATTTCTTGGCTTTGCATCTTTTTATTCCATTTAGGTTATTGGTGGAACTATGGAACACATGGAACTGGTGTACATGTGTTTTTGGTTTCTTTTTTAGGTTAGGGCATGAGGGGGCAATTGTATTTTTTAGGGTGTGGGCCCTTCTAAAGGTTATGGATGGTTGTTTAGGTATGATGTCTCTAAGGATAGGATCCTTGAGAAGAATATTCCAATGTTTGGTTAGCACTTTCCGGATTTCATTATGGTTGGTGTTGTACCGGGTAATTAGGTTGAATTGGTGTTTATCGTCAGCTTCTTTTTTTGGTAGGGAGGGCAAAAGTGCGTTTTTTTGGTTGAGAGCTAGTACCCTTTTTGCTGCCGTGTTGACCAGACCTTTTGGGTATCCCTTTTCTTTGAATCTGTTTTTTAGAACCATTATTTGTGTTTTCATCTCTTTATTTGTGGAGCAGTTTTTCCTGATTCTCTTCATTTGTCCATAGGGAATGTTGTTTTTCCATTTGGAGAAATGACAACTGGAGAAATCTAAGTAACTGTTCGCATCAACTTTTTTAAAATGTGTTCTTGTAGTGATCTTATTGTTGATCATTTTGATGTGTATATCTAGGAAGATGGCTTCTGTAGTGCTGTACTCTGAGCTAAATTGGAGCCCCCAATCGTTCTTGTTAAGTTCCTTAATAAAGGACATGAGCGTTTCTTGTGAGTCGAAAACACTTAAACTAAAAACATCTGCCATTATTCTTGAAGGGAAGTATTTTATGTACTATCCACCACGATTAATGATTTATTCATTTATTTATTTATTTACCTATTCATCCACTCCATGCACTTTCTGTAACCAATCAATCTATTTAATCTATCCAATATATTAACAATATATCTGGCGCCGACATAAAGGGTACCCCCCTTTTTTGGATCATCTTATGATCCCCCTCTCTGTCCATTATCTTACCACCTTTCAGTATATTTGAAAGTTGGTTCACCCTTGGCGGCCGGATTTCCTCCTTACTGTGTCTACCTTGTTGGTCCTCCTTGGCGCCCTGCGTGTTTCTCTCCTCAGACCATCCCTATCTGGGAATCTGTGAGTAACCCTCTTTTTTTGTACCCATATTGTGGCATCTCCAGCAGACTGTGCCTCTCTGGTGCAGCCTGCTGGTCAAAGTTGGAATAGCATTGCTATTAAAATGTAATGCATTATAGACATAATGCATTACATTTTAAAAGCAATCAAAATACTGTATATTATAGTCCCCTTGTGGGACTATTAAGTAGAAAAAAAATAGAAAAAAAATACACATTTATTAAATAAAAAAAATTCCATAAAATAAAAAAATATGCTTTTTTTCTATTGAAAATACGCTTTTCAATGAAAAAAATTGCAAAAAGAAAATATCCCCCATATGTTAGGTATTGCCGCGTCCGTAACGACCCGGACTACATATATATTACGTAAATTATCCCTTATAGTGAACGCCGTAAAAAAAAAAATAATAATAAATGACAGAATTTCTAATTTATTCTTAGTTTCCACAGAAGTGGCAATGCAAAATCATTTTTTTGGTTAATAAAAGGGGTTTTATTGCAAAAAAAGTAGTAAAACGTAAAAAAAAAATTATAAGTATTTAGTATCACTGTAATCGTACTGACCCAGAGAATAAAGATATTATGTTATTTGTACCGAAAATATTGCTATTTTTCCCTATCTCCCTCCCAGAAAGAGTTAATAAAAGTTAATCAGAAAGTTACATGTACCCTAAAATGGTGCCATTAAAAACTACATCTTGTCCCGTAAAAAAACAAGCCATCATAAAGCTATATAGACGAAGAAATAAAAAAGTTATAGCTCTTGGAACGAGACCATGAAAAAAGGAAGTAAAACGCTTGGTCATAAAGGCCCAAACAGGCTTGGTCACTAAGGTTAAGTAATCATTTTTAAAGGGCTGAAATACGGATGTAGTAGAGTTAACACACATGCTTTATGAGATGTGTTATGTAATCTAAATGCAACAAAATGCTTTAACCTATTTTCAATGTCTTTTTTTTTTAAGATAACGCTATGAGTTAAATTTCAGTTAAGCGGTTGTGTTAACTCTGCTATATCTGTACTGATTAGCTTAGCAGCATAACTGAATATATACATTACAGAGTGTTATAGAGAGAGATACAAAAGTAATGTAAGCATACTAAGCAATCATTTTACCTGGGCATAATTTCTTGTTCATCTCTCTTAGGCCTCATGCACAAGGCCGTGGAACACGTGCGCGGACCTTGGTATTCCGGCCTGGAATCCAGCTGACTAGTACGGCGTGTATTACTGTAGTCCAGCGGCGGCATGAAGCGCATGGCGTCATAGCAACCAATGACGCCATGCGCTCCTGCTGTCAGCTGGATTCCAGGCCGTGTTCCATGGGCGTGTGCATGAGGCCCTAAACGTGTCACATGGTAACGCTTAAGGTTACACCATTTTTTTGGATGTGCTTTCTTGCTGTGCCTCTGACTAAAAGTGTGCCATAGCTCAAAACGGAGTGACCCTAATATAGCATTTTTCTCCTCCTGCTTCCTGGTGCGGTCATAACCCCGCACCAACATGTGCTGCAGAATAAAGATAAAAGCATATAATTAAAAAAAAAAATCAACTATTTTTAAAAATAATGTCCTCAGCAAAAAGTAGTTGCGTCTTTTAACAGGAAATAATCGGATTGTATTGCAATTGTATGTGTGTGGGGTCTGAGCAATCTGATATTGGCCAGCTAAGCACAGATATACCTGTCTAGTGAAGTGACGGTATGGGGTATACTGCTGGTTTTCTGCCCCATGGTGCACTCTGGTACCGCTAAATGAACCAGAAAATACTTACGGTCAGACAAAGTAAGCTGGTGGACAAAATTTTTTACATATATATATTTTGTGTGGTGGTATATAGTGTGTGGTATATAGTGTGTGCCAGGAAAATTGATGTGCTATGTGCACATGACAGATATTTCTATGCTGTGCATACATACAGTACATGCTACAGACCTAGTGCTGTCCGGACTGAAAATACGGTCATGTGAATGGGTCAGTGGAAAAACAGCAATTACATGCAGCAGATCGGTCTATGTTGCTGACCAAATACAACCATAGAAGTCTATGGGTCCATGGAAACTACCGACAGAACACGGATGGCATTCCAGAAGTCCTCTTTTTAAGCTAGCAGTGCACATGGCAAATGGATGCAAAAAAAGACAATGAATGGGATAAAAATGTCCATCTTCATAGATTAAACTCTTGCTATTTTTTCATATATGCCAAACAGACATGTGAATAAGGCCTAACTCATGATGGAACTTCTGGCAGCTGCTGGATAACTCTCGTTTTGCACATTTTTCCTATGTTTGGTAAAGCCCTGAGGTGCAGTATATCACTGAATGCCAGCCGTTAGTCCTACAATGTTTTTGTCACAGTGGTGGCATAAAAAAAGCATGCGTTTTCATTCATTTATACTCTGTGAATTCTGCCTAATCGGTGTTGTACATCCAGTACAGAACACAACACAGACAGCAGGTTTTAGAGCGTTTCTTGTAGTGTGACCTACACAGGATCAGTACACTCTGTGCCGGTAGCTGATGTAAGGGATAATATAATGTTGAGTGAGAATATTCGAATAGTATATCTACTTTTACCAGTCAGAAAAACTGTGCTGTTCGTATTGGGTAAAATAAAAATTCGTATAGATATCGATAATATTTGCATACATGAATATTTCTCAACACTACAAAATTGTTCTGCCAAATAAAAAAAATAAAAAAACGGGATGTAATGCAATATTACTTACAGTTATCAAGATTTCTTCTTAATCTGGTTGAAAAAAAATTCGTACCATCTTTTCTGTTCCGACAGTCTGCTCTGGTCAACTTCCAACACTGGTAATTGAGATGCGAAACCACACACGATCATAATGCAATTGCGTACTTACGTGATCATGTGATCGCGTACTATACGCGATCATTTCGTTCTCTATTTTCATTTGCAAATCGGGTTCACAAATATATAACGAATACGCAAATTCATATCATATGACGAATATTCTAAACCTATTTGTGATATATCGGGAATTCGAATATAGCCCATGCCGCTTAATGATTCCGCCCTGCTTATTGCTTGTGGGCCAATGAGTCATGTCATGTCTGTTCAGATGGAGAAAAAAAATGACGAATATTCAAATAAACTAATATTATAGCACGACATTCAAAAAATTAGCGAATTCTCGAATTGCCGATATTCGCAAAAAATATTTGTAATTTGAATATTCGCGCTCAACACTACTTACTAGTTTCTCAAATCATGCTTGCAGCTTTTTCAGCTGGATATATTCCTTGGTCTTTTGTATTTGGTGTGGTATATAGAGTGGCTGCCAAACATATAATTGGCATGCCTATATATTGTACAGATTTTACATCTAACATCTGGTGTCTCCGGTCTGGCTCTGTATCCCTTTACTCCAGTGTCATAGCGCCAGGGGTCCCTGTTATACAGAGTCCGGGAATCGGCTGGAACTTCCCTCATCTAAAGGCAGCACAGGTCCGAGCGGAGCACATGACCTTCACTGCTCGGTGTGCTGCAGACCTTTTTGCTAAGCAGAGAGTGTTCCACAATGACGTCGTTGGTAGGTGGAGTCTTCCCCTATAAATATCCCGGGCTGTGGCGGCCGTTTCACGGCCATCATAGTGCCGGAGCGCTGCCCCTATGTGTGCGGGTAAGCACATCTTTTCTGTGCCTAATCGCATTTTATTGCTGTTCCTATTCACCCTCACATTAGTTGCTCCTGATGAGGCATCTATAGCAGGGGTAGGGAACCTCCGGCTCCCCAGCTGCTGTGAAACTACAGTCCATTGCCCATTCAAACTGTGTGATACTGTTTGATGGGGATCATTCATTACGTGACTCCATGATAGGTCTATTGAGATCCCAGTTGGTAATCCAGATAAAGGCTTGTGGACATGACACTATACACAATTTGGATTTTAATTCACCCACTTTCTATTTACATAAAAAAATATATATATTTTAGCACTCCAAATTTATTTCATTAGTATATAAAAGTTAATTTGCCATCAAATGTGGTGTGTCAGACCCAGGAAGAAGTGTAGCAGCTTCTTAAAGTTATTAAAATAGACAAGTCGCTGGGACCAGATGGCATACACACTTGTATCCTAAGAGAATTAAGTAATGTCATAGGCAGACCTTTATTTCTGATATTTAAGGACTCTATACTGACAGGGAGTGTGCTACAGGATTGGCGCTTAGCAAATGTGGTACCAGTATTTAAAAAGGTTTCAAAAACAAAGCCGGGAAACTATAGGCCAGTATTTTTAATATCTGTCATGGGTAAACTGTGTGAAGGTTTTCTAAGAGATGCTTTCTTGGAGTACCTCAATGAAAATAAATGAATAATGCCATATCAGCATGGCTTCATGACGGATCAGTCATGTCAAACTAATTTACTCAGTTTCTATTAGGAGGTAAGTTCTAGACTTGACTACAGCAAGTCATTGGATGTTATATATCTTCACTTCTCCAAAGCATTTGACACTGTACCTCATAAAAGGTTAATATATAAAATAAGAATGCTCGGAGAAAATTTCTACACACTCAGATTGGGTCACTGCCACAAGTGGGGTACCTCAGGGGTCAGTATTGTGCCCTATTCTCTTCAATATATTTATTAATTATCTTGTAGAAGGCTTGCACAGAAAAATATCAATTTTTGCAGATGACAAACTGTGTAAAGTAATTAACATGGAAGAGGACAGTATTCTGCTACAGATGGATCTGACTATGTTGGAGGCTTGGACAGAGAAGTGGCAGATGGGGTTTACACTGACAAATGTAAGGTTATACACATGGGAAGGAATAATTCAAGTCACCAGTACATACTAACTGGGGAACACTGACAAATTAAAGGACTTAGGAATTTTAGTGGACAGCAAACTAAACTGTAGAAACCAGT
Organism: Bufotes viridis; assembly: GCA_033119425.1. Lineage (NCBI taxonomy): Eukaryota > Metazoa > Chordata > Amphibia > Anura > Bufonidae > Bufotes > Bufotes viridis. The sequence continues at coordinate 46,299,533 of CM065599.1, forward strand.
GTCAGGGGAGCATAGATGCACGTGATGAGAACATAGTCCTGCCACTTTACACATCACTAGTCAGACCGCACATGGTGTACAGTTCTGGGCTCCTGTGAACAAGACAGAACTGGAGAGAGTTAAGAGAAGGGCAACTAAAATAATAACTGGAATCAGTGGACTACAGTACCCAAAAATATTATTAAAATTAGGGTTATTCAGTGTAGAAAAAAGACGACTAAGGGAAGATGTAATAACCGTGTATAAATATATCAGGGGTCAGTACAGAGATCTCTCCCATCATCTATATATTCCCATGACTGTGACTGTGACAAGGGGACATCCTCTGGGTCTGGAGGAAAGAAGGTTTCTACACAAACATAGAAGAGGTTTTTTTTTATGGTAAGATTAGTGAGAGTATGTCTGCCTGAGGAGGTGGTGATGGTGAATTCACTAAAAGAGTTCAAGAGGGGCCTGGATGTATTTCTGGAGTGTAATAATATTACAGGTTATAGTTATCAGATATTTGATCTAAGGAGTTATTCTGAATGCCTGATTTTGTCCCCCCCCCCCCTAAAATGAGTAAAATTGGCTTCTACTCAAAGTTTTTTTTTGCCTTCCTCTGGATCAACTTGCAGGATAACAGACTGAACTGAATGGACAGACATCTTTTTTCAGCCTTACAAACTATAGGGCACATTTATTAAGACAAGCGTTTTAGACGCCGGTCTTAATAAGGCCCTGTGCTGGTTGTGGATCGACGAAGTTATGTAGAGGAGTCTAACTTCAGCAGAACCACCACTGCTTCTAAATGTAAGACAACTTCCTAGCTGTCTAGCATTTAGCTGCAGTCCATAAGAAAAACAGAAGGACGGCAATCACCGACTTGCTGCTTCTCACTTTATTCGGTATTCAAGTGAACATACCAGTGTAGTCGGTGGCACGGGGCAAGATGCTGAGATTCACAAATGCAAGGGAGCGACAGCCGTTTCGCGCAAAATGCGCTTCCTCTGACGTAAAAGCATACAAAGCTCCACCCTTTTAAGGGCAGTGGACGGCGCGTTGCTAGGTGATCAACGACGCTGCCGAGGCCCTCCATAGACAAATAAGGACATACAAAAAAATAATAAAAAGGAATGGCATGACAGTCTGACAGCTAAATAAACACTCTGAGGTCAGTTCTTTCGTTTAGGCCTAACTCTCCCGCTGCATTGGTGCGCAGGATCCACCTCGCCTCTCATTGGAGGAGTAGGTGGTGCCTGTCACCTCCACGCGGGGGGGCATGTACCACCTCCAAGCCACAGAAGAACAATGTTTTAGTGCTGCCCCCATGTGCACTCCTAAAGTGCTCAATTACTCTGGGGCACCCTTTGCCGGATTGGATGGAATTAACGTGTTCACGAATACGTTCATGTAAAGATCTAGTAGTTTTTCCAATATAAAAACGACCGCACCTGCAGCCTAACAAATAGACCACAAATGTCGTCTTGCAGGTAATAAAACAGCCATTCCGGTGATTGATACCCGCAACATTGATAAACTTTCTTTGCAGACTAAACTTGCACATAGAACAATTGCCACATTTAAAATGACCAACCAGTACATTCTTAGTTAGCCAATATTTCGCCACAATGTATACAAATGACTCGATACCAACTTATCCCTCAGGGTTGGACTCCTTCTGATTCCTGAAGGATATAAGTGGCCTCGAACTAGTAAGATCGGAGAAGGTGGGATCGCGTCTCCAGATGTCCCAATTTCGAAATATAGTTGAATGAACCTGTTCAGCCATAGGGCTGAAACTAAATGTAAATGCAAACTGTCCCGTGTTCTTACCGCCCGACCCAGCAGGTGTCTCTATTATCTAGTCTCTTTCTTCAACAAATCCATCTGGGAAAACTTCCGCCCTACTTTAACCATATGTTCGACAATTTCAGCCTCTGGGTAACCCCTAGCAAGCAGGCGTTGTTTTAACTCTGAAGCCTGCCTCCAATAACCTCCTTCCTCACTATTCAACCTGCGTAACCGTATAAATTGTCCGTACGGTACTGACCTTTTTACACGCCTTAGATGGAAGCTGTCATAGTGGAGCAAGGAGTTGGTCGCGGTGGGCTTACGAAAGCCCTCTGTGACCAACCCATCGCTCCCCACCACGACAGCGACGTCAAGGAACTCTAAACACGTACCTCCATGGTTCAGAGTAAACTTCATGCCATATCATTGGAATTGATATAATGCACAAAGTCCGTACACTGCGCCTGTGTACCAGACCAGACTAAAAAAGTGTTGACCAGACTTAAAAACTGACTAAGTGTTGAATTCATTGTCATTGGTGGTGCCCGTTTGCCAGGGCAATTCTTTACATTATACATTCATGAACTGAGCTTGTTTTCACCCGTTGGCACCGTAGGCAATACCACTCGAGTTTGGAATTTGTTAAACTATTTTGACTATAATGGCATCCGAAGAATCCATGGTCTCTCTAACAGATGGCAGAGAAGGGGCAGATGCATTTTTCACACAATGCAATGAAAAGGACATTCTCAAAAATCTCAGCACTAGATCATTAGAGATAAAAGTGACACAGCTGTCTGATAGAGAGGTACGGCTTTTTTGGATAGTTAAGTCACTAAGATCTTATAAAGAAAGTGGGCGGGTCCCACGTGGGCTGAGAACCTGCACAGTTTGAACAGGATCCGAAATTTATGGAGGATTGGCAACAATTGTTTTTAAGTACTTCCCTTCAGATACTTGAATTGGTTTTGAAAAGGAATGTTGACAAGTACGAAAAGGTAAAAGTTGGACTGGAAAAAGCCAAAGTTGAATTGTCAACTCGATTGACGAAACATCAGTTGCAGGCTTTCGACAAGAGATTAGGCAAGAAGCTAGTTGTGACACAAGCAGAGGTCAAGGACCGCAAAAAGTATAAATTTGTGAGCGATAAGTCTGATTATGAGACCGGTCGAATCTTTGATTGGAGTGCAAGTCAAAGGAGAAATCTAAGGAGGAGGATGGGTAGGCGTCCTAGGGGCGAATTTTGGAAAAGTGAATGGGACTCGGGTCTATCGGATGAGTCCAGTCAGCCAAAGAATCTTATAAATAGAGGGGAGTTTAACCCTTTAGGAGACAAACTAGAAGAGGTCGCCGAAAAAAGAATAGTCAGAAAGTCAGCACGCTCCAAGAAACAAGTGTCTTGGAGGAAGTAATTGATGTCCAAGAAGGGAATGTGGACAATGCTGAAGGACATTTGGTTGTGAATTTGACAGGACGGGATTTGCCGCTGGGCTGTATCCGGGTCCTCAATCGGGGACTTGGATACAGCCTCACCGAACAATTCAATCCTGTCTCTTTTGAAATCGACCTCTTTAGAGCGATAAGGAAGTTGTTATTACATAAAATGTATAAAGATTCACCCCGTGATGTGTCTTGTGAACCAGAGGGTCATGTCCCGGTCCGTCCCGATCCCGCAGGTTTCACAATTTCTACAGTTTTTGACAAGAATAAATGGAATTGTATTGAGTTTCTTTCTGGAATTGATCAGTCTGATATCGTCCCCACAGTGAATGCTAGTGCCTATTTTAGTGGAGGTGTTAAGTCTACCTTTTGCCCTCCCTTGTCCGCCGGAAGTAGCATTGATATCTTTTACCATCAGGTGATGAGAGAAATACGGTCTATTGTGTATCCAAAAGCACAAACTAATGTGACCCGGGAGGAACGTGGTGTTATCACTTGGCTCCGAGCACAGGATGATGTCATCGTGAAATGCAGTTAATCCAGCAACAGCTTGGATGTTTTGTTCACAAGTATGTTGGTATTAGATTTTTGAAAAGAGACATGGTTAAGAAATTGGTTCCTGCATCCCCAGCTCATCCTTGTTGGTACTTCCTCCCGAAGATCCATAAGTCACTGGACCGGCCCCCGGGACGTCCTATCGTCTCAGGAGTTGGTTCAGTGACTGAACCCCTTTCAAAATATGTCGACTGGTTGTTAAGACCATTGCTCCCGAGCGCGCCTGCGTACCTTAAAGATACCAATGATTTTTTTGTCCGCTATTAATAACAGCTTGTGGCAGGAGGGGTACCAGTTGGTATCCCTAGATGTTGAGAGCCTCTACATCCGCATCCCTCATGATGCGGGTGTGGAGGCGATCAGAGCTATCCTGCAGAATGAGGGAAAGAGTCGAGTGTTTTGCGATTTTGTGTGTGAGGCACTTACCTTCATACTTGTGAACAATACATTCATGTTTGGTGGAAGTTGGTATAGGCAAAAGCTTGGTACGGCCATGGGGACCCCCGTATCTTGTACATTCGCAAACATGTATCTTGCGAGATTAGAAGATAGATATGTGTTCTCTTTAAATAACCCCTTCCTCGCTTATATAAAAGTGTTTCTGCGGTATGTCGATTACGTTTTTTTAGTCTGGTCTGGTACACAGGCGCAGTGTACTGACTTTGTGCATTATATCAATTCCAACGATATGGGGATGAAGTTTACCCTGAACTATGGAGGTACGCGTTTAGAGTTCCTTGATGTCACTGTAGTGGTGGGGAGTGATTGGTTGGTTACAGGGGGCTTTCGTAAACCCACCGCGACCAACTCCTTGCTCCACCATGACAGCTTCCATCCAAGGCATGTTTAAAAAGGTCAGTACCGTACAGAAAATTTATACGGTTACGCAGGTTGAATAGTGAGGAAGAAGGTCATTGGAGGCAGGCTTCAGAGTTAAAACAACGCCTGGTTGCTAGGGGTTACGCAGAGGCTGAAATTGTTGAAGATATGGTTAAAGTAGGGCGGAAGTTTTCCCAGATGGATTTGTTGAAGAAAGAGACTAGGAAAAAGGATTTGATGGTAGAGACACGTGCGGGGTCGGGCGGTAAGAATACGGGACGGTTTGCATTTACATTTCTTTTCAGCCCTATGGCTGAACAGGTTTATTCAACGATATTTCGAAATTGGGACATCTTGAGATGCGATCCCACCTTCTCCGAGCTTACTAGTTCGAGGCCACTTATATTCTTCAGGAGGAGTCCAACCCTGAGGGATAAGTTGGTATTGAGTCGTTTTGTACACATTGTGGCGAAATATTGGCTAACTAAGAATGTACCGGTTGGTAATTTTAAATGTGGCAATTGTTCTATGTGTAAGTTCAGTTTGCAAATAAGATTTATCAATGTTGCGGGTATCAATCACCAGATTGGCTGTTTTATTACCTGCAAGACGACATTTGTGGTATATTTGTTAGGCTGCAGGTGCGGTCGTTTTTATATTGGAAAAACTATTAGCTGTTTACATGAACATATTCGTTAACAGTTAATTCCATCCAATCCGGCAAAAGGTGCCCCAGAGTAATTGAGCACTTCAGGAGTGCACATGGGGGCAGCACTGAAACATTGTTCTTCTGTGGCTTGGAGGTGGTGTATGTGCCCCCCCCCCCCCTGTGGGGGTGACAGGCACCGCCTACTCCTCCAACGAGAGGCGAGGTGGATCCTGTGCACCAATGCAGCGGGAGAGTTAGGCCAAACGAAAGAACTGACCTCAGCGTATTTTAGTCCACATGTGAAGACTGTCATGCTATTCCTTGTTTTTATTTATTATTTTTTGTATGTCCTTATTTGTCTATGGAGGGTCTCGGCAGCGTCGTTGATCACCTAGCAACGCGCCGTCCGCTGCCCTTAAAAGGGTGGAGTTTTGTACGCTTTTATGTCAGAGCCAGAGGAAGCGCATGTTGCGCGAAACAGCCGTCGCTCCCTTGCATTTGTAAATCTCGGCGTCTTGCCCCGTGCCACCGACTACACTGGTATGTTCGCTTAAATACCGAATAAAGTGAGAAGCAGCAAGTAGGTGAGTGCCGTCCTTCTGTTTTTCTTATGGACTGCAGCTTGTTAAGAATCTCTTCTGTTTATATGGACTGAGCACCGCAATCTGCGTGTATTGTGAGAGACGTGGTGGTGTGCCTAAGTGTTGAATTCATTGTTATTGGTGGTGCCCGTGTGCCAGGGCAATTCCTTACATTATACATGTCTTACATTTAGACCATTTTCTACACCTAAAACAGGCGTAGAAAATGGTAAATGAGATGGGCTTGCTGGCCCATACACTTCGCTGCCCACGCCACACTTTTTTAGACCTTGGAAATGTCGCAGATTCCAGTGCAAAGGACCTTTGTGCCACAATCTGCGCCAAAAAATACCTGTTTAATAAAGGGCCCCCTATATTACTATGTTAAGAGGGAAGAAATTAGTTTTGTCTATTTATTGTATATACATGTACAAAATACAAGCAAATTCTGATAATTACGTGCAGCCTAAAGGACAAGTGATATATATAGTTCCTATATACACACAATAAGGCTACATTTAAAAGACAGTCCATTTTTAAAGGACATTTTATCACTGACTCCCCTCTTTAACTGTATAGGGATGTCAGGCTGTGAAAACAGAAAAAATAGGACATGTCGTATTTTTTGCTGTCATTCATGCCCCGTTAAAAAATGGTCGTGTGAATAGAACCATAGACTGAAATTGTTCTGGAAACGGTCTTCACGTGTTTTTTGTGTGAATGTAGCTTAAGAATAGAACCACCATCTGGAAATAGACAAGTGGTACTGTGCATATGCAGCGAGCCCCTGAGGAGCTGATACAGAGAATGGGAGTCATAGTGATGAGATGATGTGTCATGGTGTACTCCCTCAGGACATTGCTCCCTGGGGATTGGTGCATTGAAATGGGGGTCTACGGAATCAAGATAGAACTAAAAGAATAGAAGTCTCTCTTTTATTGAGTGCAAAGTAGAAGTTGTAGTACATCCAGCAGTAGTTGCATACAGTGCAATTTCTCTTCCCAGAGGCTGAGGTGGTTACTGTCCTTTTACTTTGAGTGCTTGAAGCTTTCTCCTGCTATTACTGGGAATTCTTCTTCATACATTACCATTATGGTGGATACTGAATCCTGCTTTATGCAGAAAATGATCCTGCCTGGTCGATTTGTTGGGACTCAGGATCTTGTCTATGTGCAGTGAAGACTCCAGTTCCTACTGCTAAAGGTGACTGCCGCTGTTTTTGCCATTCCTGGGGTTGGGGCTCCATCTAGTGGCTTTGTTTGGAAATCATTGATCCTATTTGAACTTACTGTCACCTGGAGTCCCCTTGTTATACAGGGAGTGCAGAATTATTAGGCAAGTTGTATTTTTGAGGATTAATTTTATTATTGAACAACAACCATGTTCTCAATGAACCCAAAAAACTCATTAATATCAAAGCTGAATATTTTTGGAAGTAGTTTTTAGTTTGTTTTTAGTTTTAGCTATTTTAGGGGGATATCTGTGTGTGCAGGTGACTATTACTGTGCATAATTATTAGGCAACTTAACAAAAAACAAATATATACCCATTTCAATTATTTATTTTTACCAGTGAAACCAATATAACATCTCAACATTCTTAAATATACATTTCTGACATTCAAAAACAAAACTAAAACAAATCAGTGACCAATATAGCCACCTTTCTTTGCAAGGACACTCAAAAGCCTGCCATCCATGGATTCTGTCAGTGTTTTGATCTGTTCACCATCAACATTGCGTGCAGCAGCAACCACAGCCTCCCAGACACTGTTCAGAGAGGTGTACTGTTTTCCCTCCTTGTAAATCTCACATTATATGATGGACCACAGGTTCTCAATGGGGTTCAGATCAGGTGAACAAGGAGGCCATGTCATTAGATTTTCTTCTTTTATACCCTTTCTTGCCAGCCACGCTGTGGAGTACTTGAACGCGTGTGATGGAGCATTGTCCTGCATGAAAATCGTGTTTTTCTTGAAGGATGCAGACTTCTTCCTGTACCACTGCTGAAGAAGGTGTCTTCCAGAAACTGGCAGTAGGACTGGGAGTTGAGCTTGACTCGATCCTCAACCCGAAAAGGCCCCACAAGCTCATCTTTGATGATACCAGCCCAAACCAGTACTCCACCTCCACCTTGCTGGCGTCTGAGTCGGACTGGAGCTCTCTGCCCTTTACCAATCCAGCCATGGGCCCATCCATCTGGCCCATCAAGACTCACTCTCATTTCATCAGTCCATAAAACCTTACAAAAATCAGTCTTGAGATATTTCTTGGCCCAGTCTTGACGTTTCAGCTTGTGTGTCTTGTTCAGTGGTGGTCGTCTTTCAGCCTTTCTTACCTTGGCCATATCTCTGAGTATTGCACACCTTGTGCTTTTGGGCACTCCAGTGATATTGCAGCTCTGAAATATGGCCAAACTGGTGGCAAGTGGCATCTTGGCAGCTGCACGCTTGACTTTTCTCAGTTCATGGGCAGTTATTTTGCGCCTTGGTTTTTCCACACGCTTCTTGCGACCCTGTTGACTATTTTGAATGAAACGCTTGATTGTTCGATGATCACGCTTCAGAAGCTTTTGCAATTTTAAGAGTGCTGCATCCCTCTGCAAGATATCTCACTATTTTTGACTTTTCTGAGCCTGTCAAGTCCTTCTTTTGACCCATTTTGCCAAAGGAAAGGAAGTTGCCTAATAATTATGCACACCTGATATAGGGTGTTGATGTCATTAGACCACACCCCTTCTCATTACAGAGATGCACATCACCTAATATGCTTCATTGGTAGTAGGCTTTCGAGCCTATACAGCTTGGAGTAAGACAACATGCATAAAGAGGATGATGTGGTCAAAATACTCATTTGCCTAATAATTCTGCACTCCCTGTATTGCAATCATATAATCCAATTAGAAAACTCTGCCTATGACATTTCCTACTATGCTTATTATGAAACTTAAATCTTGATAAAATGCCTAACCCCATGACATTTGTATTTTCATGTCTACCAGTTTGGCTTAATTATGCAACTATCTTAGATACGTGAGTGGACGGGACATACCTACAAAGCCACAAAAAGATAAGTTGCAAGAAAAATCCTCTTCCCAGCAAACTCTTCCTGGTCTTTTTTGCACACCATAACCGTCTGAAATGAAACGTCCGTATTCCCCATATGGCAATATAATTTCGCTGTTACATTCTGAGCCTGACACAGTTGTGGGGTCCCAAGCTCCAGCATGGCAGCAAGTTGCTGCGGATTTTACTAAACAAATACAGGAAATAAGTTCTAGAGTTTCAGACTTGGAAGATAAAGTGGCGGATGCCATTAAGGAGGACAAAGCCCGTGTGAATGTCCATCGTAGGTTGGAGGCCATTGAATATAAACTGGAAGACTTGAAGAATTATAATCAGAGAGCTAAGATCAAGATTAGGGGTATGCCTGAATCAATTATGGCTTTACAATCAACTGTCCTCAACATTTTTCAAGTGCTACTGCCTCAAACAGACCCTAATATGTTTAGAATGTATCACCAGTGGCGTGCCTAGGGTGTTTGGCACCCGGGGCGGGTCCTTTCTCTGTTTCTCTGGCGGCACCCCCCCAACACTTGACCACACACTTCTTACATCTAGGGACATCTCCTGTCATGTAGATCTTCTCTTTCCTCTTCTCCTCCGTTAGACCGCCATGACAAATTCTTTCAGCCACATCTCGTCTGTACCGAGTTTGTAATACAGACACATTAGATTTCTCAGTTTTTCCATTAACGTCCCCATCCTGGTGTCCCCACAGTGTCATCCTGCTGCCACTCCCAATACTGTGCGCATTGTGCTCCCCAATGTCCCAAGTACTATACTGCTGAAAAAAATAGTGATCCTAATAGACATTATTGGGGTCATTTATCAAACTGGTGTAAAGTAGAGCTGGATTTCCAACAGAGCTGTCAAATATGAAAGGTCAAACAAAATAATAGCTTATCTCAAGGAGACCAGCTACAGAAAACACAGCGGAGCCTCATTTAAGAGTCTCAACACAGCAATCCAAAGTGCAAAGCTCCCTGGGAAGCAGTAATATGCAAAATAAATGTGGGGTCCCAGTATTGGGTCTACAACACAATGAAAGCCAGATATCCCTCAAAGAAAGGAAAACCAAGCAAAGGGGTGTCTCTATTACAGAGATCACCAAATCCACCATATTAAGTGGCCCCTATGTCAAGATCCCGCTTTTTTAAAAGCTTTAAGGATATGACGGGGAAAACCTAAGCCAGTGAGCAGTAGCTGCCTGACACTGGTTTTTACAGCTTAGTTTGTGGTTTATTAAAATTCCTAGATCCTTTTCCATGTCAGTGTTACCGAGTGTTTTACCATTAAGTATGTACGGGTGAATTGTATTATTCCTTCCCATGTGTATAACTTTACATTTGTCAGTGTTAAACCTCATCTGCCATTTCTCTGCCCAAGCCTCCAATCTATCCAGATCCCTCTGTAGCAGCATACAGTCCTCTTTAGTGTTAATTACTTTACACAGTTTAGTGTCATCTGCAAAAATTGATATTTTACTGTGCAAGCCTTCTACAAGATCATTAATAAATATATTGAAGAGAATAGGGCCCAATACTGACCCCTGAGGTACTCCACTAGTGACAGTGAACGAATCTGAGTGTGTACTGTTAATAACCACCCTCTGTTTTCTATTACACAGCCAGTTACTTACCCACATATAGACATTTTCTCCCAGTCCGAGCATTCTCATTTTATATATTAACCTTTTATGAGGTACAGTGTCAAATGCTTTGGAGAAGTCCAGATATACGATATCCATTGATTCGCCGCTGTCAAGTCTAGAACTTACCTCCTAATAGAAACTGATTAAATTCATTTGGCATGACTGATCCCTCATGAAGCCATGCTGATATGGCGTTATTTGGTTATTTTCATTGAGATACTCCAAGATAGCATCTCTTAGAACCCTTCAAATAGTTTACCAACAACAGATGTTAAACTTACCGGCCTATAATTTCCTGGCTCTGTTTTTGAATATTGGCACCACATTTGCTATGTGCCAATCCTGTGGAACATTCCCTGTCAGCATAGAGTCCACAAATATCAGAAGTAAAGGTCTGGCTCTGGTCAGGCGCGCGTGTATTGATGGAAACAGTCATTGCTTCTCTGGCACCCCTCTGACAGCCAACACCCGGGGCTTGCACTCCACTGTGTATCGCAATACATAGAGTACTTGATTGTCCTAAACACTTCATTGTTCCACATGACACTGTGTTCCGGCTGCGCTACCCTGAAATGAGGGACCAACTCCTAGCAGTAGCTTGTAATTTACAACCTCTTCCAGGCGTGGATTCCTCAGTACAACTGTTTGCTGACTTGGCTCCTGGATGGTACTTTTCGAGACAAGTGATTACGGCCCTATAACGAGCCCGAGTATCTTTCTTTCCGTTTCATGTGGCCTGTAAGACTGGATCCCATGACTATATGATCAAGGATCTCAAAAAAGGCTACGATATCATGCAACAGGAAGGAATATCTTCAAACAACCTCTCTCACCTGCTCAGTTACCAGAGGCAACTAGATTGTGGCAAATATGACAAAATGGAACGCCCGCCCTACCGGAACCCCCTGGACAAGCGTAGAAGAGAGCTCATCTTATGAACTCTGACAAGGAGGGCTTAAGGGTTTCTGTAAGCAGAGTTAACTAGTGATGAGGAAGCACCAAAGTATTCGGGTGTTTGGGCCAAACACATTGCTATATTCGTGTGCTCGGCCAAGCACCCGATAATGGAAGTCAATGGGAGACAACCAGGCACCCCCTGCTCTGAAAAAGGGGAGGGTGTCTGGTCCATTGGAAAAGGTCAGAAAGTGGAACAGCATGGGGACAATGTCTGGATGCATCTTGGACTCCCAGGTCGCTGCTGGGAACCATGTTGTCCGAGGTGTACGCCACTTTTACAGACTGACAAAAATACACACAAAACCCCCCCAAAAAAATCAATTTCACAGGAAAAATTGTTAGGAAACATTCTTTCCTGTATATTCAATTGTACATAAAGTGCAAGTACTGCCAAAAATTACAAGCAAGAGGCATTCCGAAACAGCCTGTATATCACATAAAGGAGGGCCTCAATCACATTGTGGTACAATTGTTCAGGTAGTGGGACTCCTACACGTATAAAGCCTATTCACTAAGTGAAAGGGCTGCCAAAAATTATAAGGAACTGGCACTACAATACACCCTTTATTACACATAAAGGAGGGCATCATGCACACCCTTTAAAAATTATGATTGGTGGCCTGCTGGTGACCCCCAAAAACATTTGGAGCAAGGGCCTGCTAGTGACCCTGTAAAACATTATGGTTGAGGGCCTGCTGGTGAGCTGATCCTGTAAAACATTATGGTTGAGGGCCTGCTGTGAGATGACCCAGTAAAACATTATGATTGAGGGCCTGCTGGTGAGCTGACCCTATAAAACATTATGATTGAGGGCCTGCTGGTGAGCTGACCCTATAAAACATTATGGTTGAGGGCTTGCTGGTGAGCTGACCCTATAAAACATTATGGTTGAGGGCCTGCTGGTGAGCTGGCCCTATAAACCATTATGGTTGAGGGCCTGTTGGTGAGCTGACCCTGTAAAACATTATTGTTGTTGGCATGAGTTGATGTGGTTTGCTGTGTAGATGTACTTGCGTAGACTTGAAAAGGCTTAGGCATATAGAGCTGAGAGGTCTCTGTGTTGAGAGTCAGAACAGTGTTGTTAGTAGGAGGTATAGGAGATGACTCTGTATCTTTGCAAATGTTATGCTTTAGTACGTATTTACTGGTGCGTTAAACTGGATCTTCCAGTTCTGCTGGGATAAGGCTGTCTGAATTAGTACTTTGTCCCATTGCTTGTTTAAGGACTTTAAGCCTTGCTAGGGAAGCTGCTTCCTCCCTTTCCATTCGCAGAATCTTTATTTGTGAATCTTTCTATGCTTGTTGAGCTATCATCTCAGCATGGCGAGCTGCTTTGCATGCTTCTCCTCTGCTTCCTTTCTGGTAAAAAGGCTTTGCTCCTTTTTTGATTCTGCATCAGCGTGGGCCTCTATTAGCTTGTCGCTTAATGTTGAACTTCTGGAGCGAGAGGATCTAGAAGAAAGTGCAGTGTGTTTGGTTGAGGTGGATCAGTGAGATCTGGTCTCCTGCAGTTTAGTAATGCGGAGTTCTGCCTTAAACTTAGCATTTTGCACTGCGAGATCCCTTTGTTGGTTCAGTGCATCAGTCCTGGTCAGTTCTGATAAAGAATCCTCTATATTAGAGTATTTTGCAGACAGCCGCTGGTAGCTTTCATACCCAGAAAATAGGCGATTTGTAGAGTCTCTTAATTCAGCTGATTGATCATGAAAGTGTGACAAAACTGACGTGCAATGTGAGGTTCTGTCCCAGAGGTCTGACAGATTACTGGAGAACTCATCTCTAGTGGCTTCATAGTTTTCTCTGAGTTTCTGTGTCGGTTTTATTGTACGTTTGGATCTTACACTAATATCTGCAGAATCTGCTCACTGATGTATCTGCTTTGGTTCAGCCAAAAAGAGTGTTCAGAGCCTTGTCTAGACATTTTTTATGCTTTTGCAAAAAATGGTACTGTCTCTTTAAGAAGACGGACAGCAGCTTAGACAGGTGAGGTAACAGTTCAATGTAGAGAAACAGTTTTTAACATTCATGTGAAGTGCCGTAAGCTTGTGTGACCATGTGTTTTCACAAGATGGCATATGGCACTGAGCTTGATTGCAGATTAGGCACACATATACACGCAGGCTATAGCAATACTATGCATCTTTTGACTATTCTGACTCTGATTGTTATGATAGCGATCTATCCCTTGTAAGACCTCTATGCCTGGCCTGTATAAGCAGATATAATCACTGTGGACAATCCTCATCAGATAGCTGAACTTACCAATACCGTGTTCATCCACAAAGTTGCTTTATTCTGTACAGCAGAATGGATGGAGCTCAGTATTACGCGGTCAAAAAAGACTTTCTTTAGCGTATCATGAAGAATACATGTGTCCTTGTTACATGTGGCCTGTTAGCTGCATCCATGATAGAGGAAGTGCTGTACTCCAGAAAAAGAGAGGAGAAGTGTAAAGGAAATGAGTCATAGATCTCAAGGAAAGGAACATGAAAAACAAGTGCATTACCAAAAAAGGCTTCTAGATGGCAGCATATAACCAGCCACAGAGATATCCATAGGAAATGGTACAAAGAATAAACTATATAAATTCCCATCTACATTAATGTAAATATTAACTGTGTAAAAGCATAATTTATTCTAGGGAAAGGGGGTTGATTTGAATTTTTATATTTTTTTAAACCTTTTTTTTTATACTTTTTAAATACTTTGTTTCACCCTAGGTGACTATAACATGCAATCATTGGATTGGATCTTGTATTCTGCATTTCATATCTATTCAATACAGAATACTGAATTCACTATATTCCAATGCAGTGCTGCCATCTACAGGCCTGCATTGGAATATACTAGTAATCAGCCTGTAAGCCTTGTGCAGGCTTAGGCCAATTACTAGCACAGGCCACCTTCTCTGATCTCAGTCCAGATAAGGCGGCCTGGGCTGGGAATTACGCGGCTTCCAGTTTTAGTGCTCCCAGATGACATAGTCACATTTGACCACGCAATCTGAAGGGTTGAATGTCTGTAATGGTCCTTACTGCCAATCGCAGACATTACCCCTGGGCCTCTGCTGTGTAAAACAGCAGAAACCTGACAGTTATGCCACCCACTGCGATTGTGCGTTGGCACCATCTTTAACCACCTAACTGTTTTGCCACAGCTCAGCTCCAGCTGTTGGAAAAGTACTTAAAGGGTTTATCCAATATCTAAAATATCCCCCCCAATGCCCGGCCTCCTTGTATGGATTAGACTTACCTACTCCCCGGCACTCACGTCTCTCCAGATTCGGTAGGGCCTGCTATTGGTTGCTCCCCCCAACCGTCCCAGGATGTTTTGATCCGAGCAACAGGGACATGCAGTGGCAGCTGTGCAGGGACCTGTAGCGAAGCAGGTGCCAGGGAGCAGGTAAGTATAATCCATACAAGGGGCCTGGGCATTGGGGGGAAATTTTAGATATTGGATAACCCCTTTAACTGTTCTGCCTAAGCCAAGCTTCGGCAGAAGTTAAAGGGGGGGGCCTCCTTAGCTGATGATATCTCCTGATTGGTAGCAGCTAGAAGGATGGGCCTGGTCTTGTTTGAAAGCTGGTAGCATTAGCCTAAGATAAGCAGGAGATATCAATGTTAGAAATTGAGTTGGGAATAATTCGGCAGGTAAAACCTGCTTCTATTTTCACTTTTAGCTGCATTCAATGCATCCCGATTTCTAACAGTGATATCTTCCCATGTAGTGAAGATAATACTGTCATTATGGAATTGTTTGAAAGGAGGTTAAATACCAGACATCCACTGCACATGTACGGCGTAGGTCCAGGAAGGGTTAAAGACTGTGATCCCGATCTTTAAAGACTGGTAAGGGGTAAAGGGTGCCTGCACATGGTGCATATTTGTATGCTAAAACTCAGCAAAAAAATCTGCAGCAAAACTGCACAAAAAACACACTGTGAAATTCGCACAGAAAATACAACAATTTTTATTCAAAATAGCATTTCTACAGGGATGAACAAAAATACCAAACTTCAAAACAGCTAAATTTAGCCAACTAAGCGAGGCCATAGGCCTAACTAACTTGGACAAGCATCCTAAAATCTTATTGCGAGAGGTACATACCTTATGGGAATAAAAGGTTAGGCAACAAAAAGAAACCAATGTGGATAAATAGAAATGTAAAGAAAGCAATAAATGACAAAAAGAAAGCATAAAAATCACTAAAACAAGAGGGTAGTGAGGAAGCACGGAAAAACTATGAAATGCTGAATGTTAAAATAAATCCCCAATAAAGTGTCCTGTCTAACCCAAGGAGAAGTACAACAGCGACCTAAAAAGATTAAAATAGACAAATCGCCAGGACCGCATGGCATAAACCACCGTATCCTAAGGGAATTAATTAATGTCATAGCCAGACTCTTGTTTCTGATATTTGTGGACTCTATACTGACAGGGAATGTTCCACAGGATTGGCGCATAGCAAATGTGGTGCCAATATTCAAAAGGGGTCCAAAAACAGAGCCTGGAAACTATAGGCCAGTAAGTTTAACACCTTTTGTGGGGAAACTGAAGGTTTTCTGAGAGATGCTATCTTAGAGGATCTTAACAGAAATAAGCCTTTGTAGAAGGCATGCATAGTAAAATATAAATTTTTGCAGATGACACTAAGCTGTGTAATGTAATTAACACTGAAGAGGAGAATATACTGCTACAGAAGGATCTGGATAGATTGGAGGCTTGGGCAGATAAGTGGCAGATGAGTAGTGTTGAGCGAACAGTTCGAGAATAGTTCGGGTTCGTACCGAACTTTGGGGTGTTCGTGACACGGACCCGAACCCGAACATTTTCGTAAAAGTTCGGGTTCGGGTTCGGAGTTCGGCATGTTCTCTCGGCGCATTTTGAAAGTACTATATAGCAGAATAGTACAGGCTTAAAGCTGAAATCGCATTGCGATTACAACTTTGAGCTACCGATAACCATGGGAACGCCTCCTCCAGTAGAATGTACTGTCGGATGTTTGAATTACGTTGAAATCGCAATGCGATTCTTATATATTTGCTTAATCGCATTGCGATTTCAACTTCTCAAATCCGACAGTACATTCTAGCATTGTTCCCATGGTGATGTAGACGCTCCATTAGCACGGAATCCGGCTGAAGCAGAAATCGCAATGCGATTCTTAGAACTCAAATAAATCGCATCACACTACACGTTCTAATTGCATTCGATTTTAACTTTACTGTTTGGTTTTGTATCGCGATAATACAAAATTTGAATAATCGTGTGCGTGCTGTTCTAGCACGCAGTGCTATTCGTATCCCACTCTTAAGTTCTAATCGCATTCGATGTTAACTTATGCATTATTATTTTTTTGCCAGGCATCAGCAGTAAGTTAAAATAGAATGCGATGCCTGGCAAAAAAGCATAAGTTAAAAATCGAATGCGATTAGAACTTAAGAGTGGGATACGAATAGCACTAGTGTTGTTGAGCGCACATTTCGAGAATAGTTCCGGTCCGTACAGAATTTTGGGGTGTTCGTGACACGACCCGAACCCGAACATTTTCATAAAAATTCGGGTTCGGTTTTGTAGTTCGTCATTTTTGTGGCGCATTTTGAAAGGCTGCAAAGCAGCCAATCAACATGCATCATACTACTTGCCCTAAGATGCCATCGCAGCCATGCCTACTATTGGCAAGGCTGTGATTGGCCAAGTGCAGCATGTGACTCAGCCTCTTTATAAGCTTGTGCGCACGTCGGGACGTGCTCACTCCCGATGTGAATAGAACAGGGATAGATGCAGCTGCTGTGAGGGCGAGATAGGCAGGGAATAATCGAGGAAAAAACCTGAGAAGAAGTGAAAGATCTACACCAGTGAATCAAAACAACTCAGCTGAGCTGTTCACTGAAAGTTTATTTTTTTTACACTGGCCAGATCGATTTTTACCGGCACATGTAACTGGGCTGACCGGCGGCGGCCATTTTGGGACCTGTGGTGCGCCAGCTCAAGCTGCCACAGAGTCCAAAGAAAAGCTCCAAAGAATTGAAAAATCTACTCCTGTGACACAGAACAACAGCGATTCAGCTGCTCAGTCAAAGTCAATTTTTTTCTGGCTGGGCAGACCATTTTCTGGCACATGTTACTGGGCTGATAGGCGGCGGCCATTTTGGGACTTGTGGTGCGCCAGCAAAAGCTGCCACAGCGTCCATTAATCTCATGTAATAGTCGATTTTTTCATAGATATACTACATCAGGGGTTTGGCTGTGCTTGTGTCACCCCTACTAACTGCCAATATATTTAATATATCAGTGGTGAAACTGAAAGTAACCCACTTGGATAGCAAATCCCATGAATGTGCTGTTCCAGCTAGGCTAGCCAGTGTCACTACAGCCAGGTCCAATACTGTCAGCCAGAAATTAATTTTTTTTTTTTTTTGCCAGAAATATAAATTAAAAAATCTTTCCCTGTAACAAACATAATTCTGGTGTTAGACCAGAAGAAGCACTCCTTCAGTAAATAATACTGTAAAAAGGTTTAGGCAATAATTCTCCCAGTGTGGGCAATTTATGTACCAAAACGAGCATTTTAAAAATTCCGGTGTTCTGAAATACCAGCAGTCCTCTTGTAATTAATACCAGAAAAAGGCATTATAGTGTCCAGTGTTGTCATTTTGGTTCCAAAAAGGCCAATTTAATCAATCTGGTGTTGGTGACACCCGAAATAGTAGGCCGCACGTTGTTACTCCTTTGAAAAGGAAATAGTTCTCCCACTGTGGGAATTCATTTAACATAAGTAGCATTTAAAAATTCTGGTGTCCAATTTGCAGCAGTCTTCTTGTAATTAATACCAGAAAAAGGCATTATAGTGTCCAGTGTTGTCATTTTGGTTCCAAAAAGGCCAATTTAATCAATCTGGTGTTGGTGACACCCGAAATAGTAGGCCGCACGTTGTTACTCCTTTGAAAAGGAAATAGTTCTCCCACTGTGGGAATTCATTTAACATAAGTAGCATTTAAAAAATTCTGGTGTCCAATTTGCAGCAGTCTTCTTGTAATTAATACCAGAAAAAGGCATTATAGTGTCCAGTGTTGTCATTTTGGTTCCAAAAGGCCAATTTAATCAATCTGGTGTTGGTGACACCCGAAATAGTAGGCCGCACGTTGTTACTCCTTTGAAAAGGAAATAGTTCTCCCACTGTGGGAATTCATTTAACATAAGTAGCATTTAAAAATTCTGGTGTCCAATTTGCAGCAGTCCTCTTGTAATTAATACCAGAAAAAGGCATTATAGTGTCCAGTGTTGTCATTTTGGTTCCAAAAGGCCAATTTAATCAATCTGGTGTTGGTGACACCCGAAATAGTAGGCCGCACGTTGTTACTCCTTTGAAAAGGAAATAGTTCTCCCACTGTGGGAATTCATTTAACATAAGTAGCATTTAAAAAATTCTGGTGTCCAATTTGCAGCAGTCCTCTTGTAATTAATACCAGAAAAAGGCATTATAGTGTCCAGTGTTGTCATTTTGGTTCCAAAAGGCCAATTTAATCAATCTGGTGTTGGTGACACCCGAAATAGTAGGCCGCACGTTGTTACTCCTTTGAAAAGGAAATAGTTCTCCCACTGTGGGAATTCATTTAACATAAGTAGCATTTAAAAAATTCTGGTGTCCAATTTGCAGCAGTCTTCTTGTAATTAATACCAGAAAAAGGCATTATAGTGTCCAGTGTTGTCATTTTGGTTCCAAAAGGCCAATTTAATCAATCTGGTGTTGGTGACACCCGAAATAGTAGGCCGCACGTTGTTACTCCTTTGAAAAGGAAATAGTTCTCCCACTGTGGGAATTCATTTAACATAAGTAGCATTTAAAAATTCTGGTGTCCAATTTGCAGCAGTCTTCTTGTAATTAATACCAGAAAAAGGCATTATAGTGTCCAGTGTTGTCATTTTGGTTCCAAAAGGCCAATTTAATCAATCTGGTGTTGGTGACACCCGAAATAGTAGGCCGCACGTTGTTACTCCTTTGAAAAGGAAATAGTTCTCCCACTGTGGGAATTCATTTAACATAAGTAGCATTTAAAAATTCTGGTGTCCAATTTGCAGCAGTCTTCTTGTAATTAATACCAGAAAAAGGCATTATAGTGTCCAGTGTTGTCATTTTGGTTCCAAAAGGCCAATTTAATCAATCTGGTGTTGGTGACACCCGAAATAGTAGGCCGCACGTTGTTACTCCTTTGAAAAGGAAATAGTTCTCCCACTGTGGGAATTCATTTAACATAAGTAGCATTTAAAAAATTCTGGTGTCCAATTTGCAGCAGTCTTCTTGTAATTAATACCAGAAAAAGGCATTATAGTGTCCAGTGTTGTCATTTTGGTTCCAAAAAGGCCAATTTAATCAATCTGGTGTTGGTGACACCCGAAATAGTAGGCCGCACGTTGTTACTCCTTTGAAAAGGAAATAGTTCTCCCACTGTGGGAATTCATTTAACATAAGTAGCATTTAAAAATTCTGGTGTCCAATTTGCAGCAGTCTTCTTGTAATTAATACCAGAAAAAGGCATTATAGTGTCCAGTGTTGTCATTTTGGTTCCAAAAGGCCAATTTAATCAATCTGGTGTTGGTGACACCCGAAATAGTAGGCCGCACGTTGTTACTCCTTTGAAAAGGAAATAGTTCTCCCACTGTGGGAATTCATTTAACATAAGTAGCATTTAAAAATTCTGGTGTCCAATTTGCAGCAGTCCTCTTGTAATTAATACCAGAAAAAGGCATTATAGTGTCCAGTGTTGTCATTTTGGTTCCAAAAGGCCAATTTAATCAATCTGGTGTTGGTGACACCCGAAATAGTAGGCCGCACGTTGTTACTCCTTTGAAAAGGAAATAGTTCTCCCACTGTGGGAATTCATTTAACATAAGTAGCATTTAAAAATTCTGGTGTCCAATTTGCAGCAGTCTTCTTGTAATTAATACCAGAAAAAGGCATTATAGTGTCCAGTGTTGTCATTTTGGTTCCAAAAAGGCCAATTTAATCAATCTGGTGTTGGTGACACCCGAAATAGTAGGCCGCACGTTGTTACTCCTTTGAAAAGGAAATAGTTCTCCCACTGTGGGAATTCATTTAACATAAGTAGCATTTAAAAAATTCTGGTGTCCAATTTGCAGCAGTCTTCTTGTAATTAATACCAGAAAAAGGCATTATAGTGTCCAGTGTTGTCATTTTGGTTCCAAAAAGGCCAATTTAATCAATCTGGTGTTGGTGACACCCGAAATAGTAGGCCGCACGTTGTTACTCCTTTGAAAAGGAAATAGTTCTCCCACTGTGGGAATTCATTTAACATAAGTAGCATTTAAAAAATTCTGGTGTCCAATTTGCAGCAGTCTTCTTGTAATTAATACCTGTAATTATAGCGTAATTACGGAATTATATCTTCCAGTGTGGGAATTTTGGGGCTTAAAATTAATATATTTTATTGTGGTGCGAGTTGAATCGCAACAATGAGGAAACATTCTATTAAGGGACGAGGGACGCGGTCGTGGTGGTGTCCGTGGAGCCTCTGTTGCTGGTAGTGGACGTGGACGTTCGCCCTCAGGTGAACAAAGTAGTGAACCAACTCCCTCAAGTAGCCGGCAGAATTTACAGCGATATTTGTTGGGGCCCAATGCCGTTATGAGGATGGTAAGGGCTGAGCATGTACAGGCAGTAGTCGATTGGGTGGCCGACAGTGCTTCCAGCACGTTCACCACATTGTCTTCCACCCAGTCTTCTGCGGAAAGCGCACAGGTGGCACCGGAAAACCAAGCCCATCAGTCTGTCACATCACCCCCATGCATATCAGGGAAACTGTCCGAGCCTCAAGTTATGCAGCAGTCTCTTCTTCTGTTTGAAGACTCTGCTGGCAGGGGTTCCCAGGGCGTCCACCTAGCCCTTCCCTAGCGGTGGAAGACATACCATGCACTGACGCACAACCACTTATGTATCCAGATGATGACGACATGGGAATACCACCACAGCAGAGTCACCCAGTCTCTGATGATGACGAAACACAGGTGCCCACTGCCGCGTCTTATTGCATTGTGCAGACTGAACAGGAGGAGGTCAGGGAGGAAGACTGGGTGGAAGACGATGCAGAGGACGATGAGGTCTTAGACCCCACATGGACTGAAGGTCGTGCCGCTGACTTAAATAGTTCAGAGGAAGAGGCAGTGGTGAGACCGAGACAACAGCGAAGCCAAAGAGGAGCAGGGGCAAAAGCAGAACACCCGCCGTCCCGAGAGTTCGCCTGCTATTGGCCAGCGCCAACAGGGACCCAGCACCCCAAAGGCATCTTCAAGGAGTTCCCTGGCATGGCACTTCTTCAAACAATGTGCTGAGGACAAGACCAGAGTGGTTTGCACGCTGTGCCATCAGACCCTGAGGCGAGGCATTAACGTTCTTAACCTGAGCACCACCTGCATGATCAGGCATCTACATGCAAAGCATGAACTGCAGTGGAGTGCACACCTCAAAAACAAGGAACACGCTCAGGCTCCCCTGCTACCTCTACCGCTGCTGCCTCGGCTTCCGCCTCGAGAGGAATGTTGCCACCTGCCGAGCAGCAAACAGAGGATGTGCCACCGACACCACCACCACCACCGCCACCGTCACCTAGCGTCTCCACTATTTCACACAGCAGCGTTCAGCTCTCCATCTCTCAAACCTTTGAGAGGAAGCGCAAATTCCCACCTAGTCACCCTCGAGCCCTTGGCCTGAATGCCAGCATTTCTAAACTACTGGCCTTTGAAATGCTGTCATTCCGGCTGGTGGACACAGACAGCTTCAAACAGCTGATGGCCATGGCTGTCCCCAGTATGTGGTTCCCAGCCGCCACTACTTCTCCAAGACAGCCGTGCCTTCCCTGCACATGCAAGTGTCTGATAAAATCAAGTGTGCACTGCGCAACGCCATTTGTGCCAAGGTCCACCTAACCACAGATACGTGGACCAGTAAGCACGGCCAAGGACGCTATATCTCACTAACTGCACACTGGGTGAATGTAGTGGCGGCTGGGCCCCAGGCGGAGAGTTCCTTGGCGCACGTCCTTCCGCCACCTAGGATCGCAGGGCATCATTCTCTGCCTCCTGTAGCCTCCTCCTCCTACTCGGCTTCCTCCTCCACTGCTTCCACCAGCTCCTCCTGTCAGCCACACACCTTCACCACCAACTTCAGCACAGCCCGGGGTAAACGTCAGCAGGCCATTCTGAAACTCTTATGTTTGGGGACAGGCCCCACACCGCGCAGGAGTTGTGGCGGGGTATTGAACAACAGACGGACGAGTGGTTGCTGCCGGTGGGCCTCAAGCCAGGCCTGGTGGTATGCGATAATGGGCGAAATCTCGTGGCAGCTCTGGGACTAGCCGGTTTGACGCACATCCCTTGCCTGGCGCATGTGCTGAATTTGGTGGTGCAGAGGTTCATTCACCACTACCCCAACATGTCAGAGCTGCTGCATAAAGTGCGGGCCGTCTGTGCGCGCTTCCGGCGTTCACATCCTGCCGCTGCTCGCCTGTCTGCGCTACAGCGGAACTTCGGCCTTCCCGCTCACCGCCTCATATGCGACGTGCCCACCCGGTGGAACTCCACCTTGCACATGCTGGAGAGACTGTGCGAGCAGCAGCAGGCCATAGTGGAGTTTCAGCTGCAGCACGCTCGCGTCAGTCGTACTGCGGAACGGCACCACTTCACCACCAATGATTGGGCCTCCATGCGAGACCTGTGTGCCCTGCTGCACTGCTTTGAGTACTCCACCAACATGGCCAGTGGCGATGACACTGTTATCAGCGTTACAATACCAATTCTATGTCTCCTAGAGAAAACGCTTAGGGCAATGATGGAAGAGGAGGTGGCCCAGGTGGAGGAGGAGGAGGAGGAGGAGGAGGGCTCGTTTCTAAGACTTTCAGGCCAGTCTGTTAGAAGTAGCTCAGAGGGAGGTTTTTTGAAGCAGCAGAGGGCAGGTTCACAAGTCGCCAGCCAAGGCACTCTAATGGAGGACGAGGAGGATGAGGAGGAGGTGGAGGAGGACGAGGATGAAGCAGGTTCACAGCAGGGTGGCAGCCCACACAGCTCAGGCCCATCACTAGTGCGTGGCTGGGGGATACGGTGGACGATGACGATACGCCTCCCACAGAGGACAGCTTGTCCTTACCTCTGGGGAGCCTGGCACACATGAGCGATTACATGCTGCAGTGCCTGCGCAACGACAGCAGAGTTGCCCACATTTTAACGTGTGCTGACTACTGGGTGGCCACCCTGCTGGATCCCCGGTACAAAGACAATGTGCCCACTTTACTTCCTGCACTGGAGCGTGATAGGAAGATGCGCGAGTAC
The DNA here is from genome assembly GCA_033119425.1 of Bufotes viridis. Classification (NCBI taxonomy): domain Eukaryota; kingdom Metazoa; phylum Chordata; class Amphibia; order Anura; family Bufonidae; genus Bufotes; species Bufotes viridis. Next base: position 46,323,360 of record CM065599.1, read on the forward strand.
AAGCGCACGCTGGTAGACGCGCTCCTGAGAGCATTCCCAACTGTCACAGGGGAACAGGTGGAAGGCCAAGGCCAAGGCAGAGGAGGAGCTAGAGGTCGCCCACGCAGCAGTGTCACGGCCAGCTCCTCTGAGGGCAGGGTTAGCATGGCAGAAATGTGGACAAGTTTTGTCTCCACGCCACAGCTAACTGCCCCACCACCTGATACGGAACGTGTTAGCAGGAGGCAGCATTTCACTAACATGGTTGAACAGTATGTCTGCACACCCTCCACGTACTGACGGACGGTTCGGCCCCATTCAACTTCTGGGTTTCAAAATTGTCCACGTGGCCAGAGTTAGCATGTTATGCCTTGGAGGTGCTTTCCTGCCCGGCGGCCAGCGTTTTATCAGAACGCGTATTCAGCACGGCGGGGGGGCGTCATTACTGACAAGCGCAGCCGCCTGTCCACAGCCAATGTGGACAAGCTGACGTTCATAAAGATGAACCAGGCATGGATCCCACAGGACCTGTCCCTCCCTTGTGCAGAGTAGTCCTTAATAACTGCCTAAAACATGTCTTGTTGTACTACGGGCCACTTCTTTATTTAATACAAATTTTATGTAACCCACAGTTGAATGAAACTCTCCTCTGTCTGGGCGCCGGGGCCTAACTAGATGAAAGTGGCCTGTTAAACTATCGGGTGACATGAAGCCATAACCTCTGCCATGCTACCTCTGTCCTCTGTCTGGGTGCTGAGGCCTAAGTCAAATAAAGCGGTCTTCTGCTGTGCTGGGGGATATGAAGCTAATCTCTGACCTCTCTCCTCTGTCTGGGTCCAAAGGCCTAAGTCACTGAAAGAGGCCTTCTCCTGTGGTGTGTGATATGATGCCTGAATTTGTGCTGTGGGACCTCTCTCCTCTTCCTGGGTGCAGGGGTCAAAGTATCTAAAAGTGTCCTTCTCTTGCGGTGGTTGATATGATGCCTGAATATGTGCTGTGGGGCCTCTCTCCTCTGTTTGGGTGAAGGGGTCAAAGTAACTTTATGGTGGCTTCTCCTGTGGTGGTTGATATTATGCCTGATTCTCTGCTGTGGAACCTCTCTCCTCTTCCTGGGTGCAGGGGTCAAAGTATCTAAATGGTGGCCTAGTCTTGCGGTGGTTGATATGATGCCTGAATATGTGCTGTGTGGCCTCTCTCCTCTGTCTGGGTGAAGGGGTCAAAGTAACTAAATGGTGGCCTACTCCTGTGGTGGTTGATATGATGCCAGATTCTCTGCTGTGGGACCTCTCTCCTTTGTCTGGGTGCTGGGGTCGAAATAATAGTAAGTGACCTTCTCCATTGGTGGGTGACTTGAAGCCTGATTCTGTGCTATGGGACCTCACTCCAATTAATATTGTTTAATTTTTATTTATTTTATGTTAACTCATCATTTCCCTATCTACATTTGTTTGCAGGGGATTTACCTACATTTTGCTGCCTTTTGCAGCCCTCTAGCCCTTTCCGGGTGTGTTTTACAGCCTTACCAGAAACCTTACCAGATCTAGCACATAAACCAGTTGAACTTGAAACCCTTGAAAGATTACAGTAATGAAAAATAATTATTAATATGGGCAACACTATCTGTACCCTTTGTTTCCAATCAAACAAAACGCAATAAATTTGATTTAACATTATAGTTTTATAAAATAATCTTTAACAAAATAGAATTATTTTTTAACATAAATATATAAATAACCAAAAAAATTAAGGTAATTTTTTAATTTTTCTCTGCTCCTCCAGCAGATCATCGATGTCCTTAAGATGAGCCTCCTCCATGGCTCGCATTTGGTGGGAGAACTGCATCTTGAGCTGCCTCATCTTCCTGGTTTGCTGCTCCCTGAACTGCTGCATTCGCAGCTGGTGCTTCCTTCGCATTGTTTTTATTTTTTTAACATGATGTTGTCAGCTGTAAAATAAATGAAATAAAATTTGGAAATGTACATTAAAATACAATCATTAATTGTTATATAAAGCAGATGATATTTTTTCTTGAAATCTGTTATATATTGGTTTAGGTAGGATTAATAATAGTTCCTTTTAGTTTTGGGTTATTGACTTAGTAGTTACGTTAATGGTTTTGATGTTGATCAATTACTTTTTAGTGTTTATTTTTTATATTACTGTTATGTGTTGTACTTTATTTGTTGCCTGTTTTATTATATTTTCTTCATTTAAAAAAATAATATAGTTTGTTAAAATATATTCTTACAAAAATTTATATATTGCATGCTTGTTATATCGTACTTCCAAAAATGTATGTGTCAGTTAGATACGTTATGGAAATCAGTACTCCCACCCGTAACATTAGCTTTTTGGGACACTGAATAAATAAAAATATCCACATCATCCATTTACCTTCTTGTCGGGGGGTAGTGACCATCTCCTCTTCTGCCTCCTCAGAGTCATCACCCTCCTCCTCTGCAGCAGGTGGGCTATGGGCCCGATAGCCTGATGGCCCTGCCTCTTCCTGCTCCCCCTCGTCCGAGTGGTCTGTCTCCTCCTCCACCGCCTTCTTCTTTTTAGAGAGCTTGGCTCTCACTTTGGGAAGCGGAGCATCTGTAATGATGATGACCAAACTTTTTAAAAATGCCAAGATAAACAAGTAACGCCAAATTACAGTTAAAGGTACATAAATTAATCTATGGTAGTGTCTGGATGGCATAATAATTAACTACACCTATCTTTCTTCTCCTTTTGGCTTAGATCAAGTGTAGTATCATCAGTGTCTGCCTTGACCTGCAGGCCCAGGAACCTGTGGGTACCCCCTGCACTCTGCCTTTGAGCATCGTTGATTAAGTTCAGCTTCAACTCACTGCTGCTATTGGGTGTTGGGCCACTCCCCAGGGAACAAGAGTGATTCGAGTCTATGACTTCATTTGGGCATGTGGCCTAATTGTCCTGATCGATGCTTGTTCTCTACACTCGTCCAGACGTGCGAGGAGTTTGGACAAGCTTCAGGGGCCAAAGTCAACTATGTAAAGTCAAAAAACATATGTGGCCCAGAAAGAGGTCTCATATTGCCACCTTTAGCACCCTTTCCCATCAGTTCAACACCACTGTACTAAGTGATTTATTGTAAAGGGTTAAAATACTTATTTCTCTCACCAACATATTGTTATCTATCTGCTCAGTTATGCAAATAAGTATTGTACCTGGAAAAGATTTATCTCTGATCTTAGTGATCAGATCCATCCTGTGGCGCTTCAGATCTGACCACTTTTAGAATCGCATCCTTCCGATGAGTGCACCCATGCTTCTGCCACAGCTGGAAAGCAATTCTCCGCACTATGGCCTGCTTTTCGCCCCTTGACCTTCTGCGGTCGTGCCCCTTCTCCAACATTTCCTGCAAGATAACAATTAAATCATGTAATCCCACAGTTCTAAAATACAATTATTAGTTATCATAGTCATAAGAACCATCAAAAATAACATTTAATATCAAAACAGTCAAAGAGTAGAACATCGCCATCCCTTTAAAAGTGACTTGAACATTGCCGCCCCTTTAAAAGTGACTTGAACACTGCAGCCCCTTTAAAAGTGACTTGAACATCGCCATCCCTTTAAAACTGACTTGAACATCGCCATCCCTTTAAAAGTGACTTGAACATTGCCGCCCCTTTAAAAGTGACTTGAACACTGCAGCCCCTTTAAAAGTGACTTGAACATTGCCATCCGTTTAAAAGTGACTTGAACATTGCGATCCCTTTAAAAGTGACTTGAATATTGCCGCCCCTTTAAAAGTGACTTGAACATCGCCATCCCTTTAAAAGTGACTTGAACATTGCGATCCCTTTAAAAGTGACTTGAATATTGCCGCCCCTTTAAAAGTGACTTGAACATCGCCATCCCTTTAAAAGTGACTTGAACATCGTCATCCCTTTAAAAGTGACTTGAACATTGCCACCCCTTTAACAGTGTCTTTCACTAATCACTCATGTAGTTGTGCAGTCTGCTAAAGCCTGTGATGAGTTTATGTCACCAAGCAGTAGGACATGTGACAGTGTAAGGCAGTTATGAGATCAGTGAAGGCCTGCAGGCTTCTTGGCTAATAAAAATCATTAATAAGTTTAAATCACATTACTGCATTACACACTAACTAAGTTCAATTACTTACAGTTATTAAGAAATCCAGCTCTTCTTTAGAGAAATTACTTTTCGTCTCTCTCGATCCGATCCGAGGTAACGCACACACGTACAGACGCACGTACACGATTCTTGAATAGTTGTATTATCGCGATCATAAAACTAACAGTGTAAAGTTGACTGTATTGCTCTAAGTTATATTCGCGTACGAATGTAACTTCTACAGCACACCAATACTAAAACTGACTAAGAGACAGCTTTAAGTTCTATTCGAACGCGATTGCAACTTTGGAACTTAAAGTGGTGTACGATTTTAAAAGTTGAGCACTAAAAAGTTGAAATCGCAATGCGATTCTTATGTATTTGCTTAATCGCATTGCGATTACAACTTTGAGCTACCGATCACCATGGGAACGCCTCCTCCAGTAGAATGTAATGTCGGATGTGAGAATTAAGTTGAAATCGCAATGCGATTCTTATATATCTGCTTAATCGCATTGCCGTTTCAACTTAGCATTGCTAAATAATTCCATCCATATTCGTTAACTTACTGACTCAGTAAGTTAACGATATGGATGGAATTATTTAGCAATGCTAAGTTGAAATCGCAATGCGATTAAGCAAATATATAAGAATCGCATTGCGATTTCAACTTAATTCTCAGATCCGACAGTACATTCTACTGGAGGAGGCGTTCCCATGGTGATCGTTAGCTCAAAGTTGTAATCGCAATGCGTTTATTGCGGTATATTATCCCTCTGGGTGTCTTTTACAGCCTTTTTAGTGCCCAAAAGTTCGGGTCCCCATTGACTTCTATGGGGTTCGGGTTCGGGATGAAGTTCGGGTCGAGTTCGGATCCCGAACCCGAACTTTTCCCGGAAGTTCGGCCGAACCCGAACTTCCAGGTGTTCGCTCAACTCTACAGATGAGGTTTAACACTGACAAATGTAAAGTTATGCACATGGGAAGGAATAATGCAAGTCACCCGTACATACTAAATGGTAAAACACTCGGTAACACTGACATGAAAAAGGATCTAGGAATTTTAATAAACAGCAAACTAAGCTGCAAAAACCAGTGTCAGGCAGCTGCTGTCAAGGCCAATAAGATAATGGGTTGAATCAATAGGGGATTAGACGCCCGTGATGAGAACATAGTCCTACCACTTTACAAACCGCTAGTCAGGCCAAACATGGAGTACCGTGTACAGTTCTGGGCTCCTGTAAACAAGGCAGACATAGCAGAGCTAGAGAGGGTTCAGAGGAGGGCAACTAAAGTAATAACTGGAATGGGGCAACTACAGTACCCTGAAAGATTATCAAAATTAGGGTTATTTACGTTAGAAAAAAGACGACTGAGGGGAGATCTAATAACTACAGTATGTATAAATATATCAGGGGTCAGTACAGAGATCTCTCCCATCATCTATTTATCCCCAGGACTGTGACAAGCGGACATCATCTGCGTCTGGAGGAAAGAAGGTTTGTGCACAAACATAGAAGAGGATTCTTTTTTTGGCCTTATGTACTATGTTACTATGTTACTATGTATATCAGCATGGCTTCATGAGGGATCGGCCATACCAAACGATTTTAATCAGTTTCTTTGAGGAGGTAAGTTCTAGACTTGACAGCGGCAAATCAATGGATGTCGTATATCTGGACTTTTCCAAAGCATTTGACACTGTACCGCATAAAAGGTTAGTATATAAAATGAGAATGCTTGGACTGGGAGAAAATGTCTGTATGTGGGGAAGTAACTGGCTGAGTGATAGAAAACAAAGGGTGGTTATTAACGGTACACACTCAGATTGGGTCACTGTCACTAGTGGGGTACCTCAGGGGTCAGTACTGGGCCCTATTCTTTTCATTATATTTATTAATGATCTTGTAGAAGGCTTGCATAGTAAAATATTAATTTTTGCAGATGACACTGAACTGTATAAAGTAATTAACACTGAAGAGGACAGTATACTGCTACAGAGGGATCTGGATAAATTGGAGGCTTGGGCAGAGAAGTAGTGATGTCGCGAACATAAAATTTTCATTTCGTAAACCGGGCGAACCGCCATAGACTTCAATAGGCAGACAAATTTTAAAACCCACAGGGACTCTTTCTGGCCACAGTAGTGATGGAAAAGTTGTTTCAATGGGACTAACACCTGGACTGTGGCATGGAGGGGGATCCATGGCAAAACTCCCATTGAAAATTACGTAGTGGACGCAGAGTCGGGTTTCAATCCATAAAGGGCATAAATCACCTAACATTCCTAAACTGTTTGGAATAACGTGCTTTAAAACATCCAGTGTGTGTATACGATCAGGTATGATGTTGTATCGATCTTACACCCGCTTCACAGTGACAGACCTAACTGTGACAGACTAAACTCCCCGTTTAACGCACCGCAAACAGTGCAAACTCCCCATTTGCACAAAGTTGGATACCAAGCTAGCCATGTCCCGTTCCTTGTCCTCACTGACGTCATTGAAGGTCTCTTCCTCGCGCAATGTACTGTGCCACCCTATATGAGTGGTGTGTTCAGTAATCAGTAGTACTATTTTTATCAGTTTAATCCCTGTACGTCCCCTATCAGTGGACGTGCATCGAGTAGATTTTAGGAACCGGGAGATGGAAAAAGAAGCTTGATCGGTCCTCTTACTTCCAATTTGGGGCACTGCGCTTGAGCTGTGCAATGTATAGTAATGTGCCACCCTATATGAGTGGTGTGTTAAGTAGTACTATTCCTATCAGTTTAATCCCTGTTACGTCCCCTATCAGGGGACGTGTATTGAATGTATTTTAGACAACCGCAAAGAGTTGTCAATAGTTGACACACTGATTGCAGAAATTTTATTCATCTGTGTTTGCGTCCTTCTTGTTATAGTGATGACTAAGCTTGTGCACACGTTCGGGTGATTGAATTGAATCCTTGCATGTGGAGATACAGAAAAAAGCTTGCTCTGTCCGCTTCCTTCTAATTTGGGACTGGGGCACTGCGCGTGTGCCTGTCACTACCAGAGCTTTGAGACGTTCTCACAGCTCTGTTTCTCCACCCCTGTGATGATGTCACTACTAGAGCTTGGAGGAGTTCTCTCTGCTCTGTTTCTCCGCCCCTGTGATGAGGTCTTTACTTTCAGTTTCCCTCCTCCCAGCTGTCCCTCCTGTGATTGATTCCTCTTCCTATATAATACCCCTCTTCCTGTTTAATCGTGCGGATTATACTTTTCATTTGACCTGTATCTCTCGCTTGAGTATCTTCACTTGTGTGATATCTTTTCACTGGACCTGTGTTCTGCTGAAGCAAGTACTTCGGATATTGTCTGCTGACTTTGGATCTGTTTTCACTGCTGCTGCAGCTCCTTCAGTTAAGTGTGCAGACATTGTGTGTTTCTGTTTGTTTGCTGACTGGATCCGAGGCGACCCCGGTTCCGTCCATATACTGAGCAGGGCACCGGTGGCCGTGCCCCTTCCACTATTGTAGGGGTTACAGTGGTCATCAGCCTTAGGTACGCGGGCATGTCTCGATCCACCATCTGGATCTGGACATGGGCTTAGCAGCATAGGGAGAGCTTTTAGGGTCTGACAGGGGTCACCCTTTATGTTCCCTAGTTTGGGTCCGGTCAGTAGCTAATTCACTGTGTATGCTCTTGTTGCTCACATACAGCCGTGACATTATAATCCGCCGAAACCGTCCTTTTGACATGGATCCGCTTTCTAACCTGGTTGACCGCATGCAGGGTCTTTCTTTGGAGGTAGCGGATCTCCGTCAATCTATGACTCAGCTTCAAGCATTGGGCTCGGCTCCGGCCCATGGAGTCTGTTGCGAGCCAAAGGTCTCACTTCCGGAAACATTCTCCGGGGGCAGTGAGAATTTTGTTCGCTTCAGAGAGGCATGCAAACTCCATTTTTGCTTGTGTCCCCATTCCTCTGGTAATGAGGAGCAGAGGGTGAGGATTGTCATCTCCCTGCTCAGGGTAATGCTCAGACTTGGGCTTTTTCGCTGCCATCGGGGATCCTCCCTTCGATCCGTGGAAAGATTTTTGTGGCCCTGGGGCAGATATATGATGACCCGGATCGTGTTGCTCTGGCTGAATCTAACTTACGTTTTTATGCCAGAACAAACTGTCTGCGGAGCTTTATTGTTCTGAATTTCGGAGATGGGCAGCTGATTCAGGTTGGAATGATGCTGCACTCCGGAGTCAGTTCTGTCATGGTTTCTCAGAGAGATTGAAAGATGCATTTGCTTTCCATGAGAGACCAACGTCCTTAGAGTCTGCCATGTCATTGGCGGTACGCCTTGACAGGCGTCTAAGAGAAAGAAACGAGACCTCTCTGTCCAGCCATTGTCAGTCTAGGGGCAGGGGTGCGGACTCATTCAGTGTGCAGGGGCCTCATCCTGTCTCCGTCCCCTCTGAGGAGGAACCTATGCAGCTAGGTCGACTTGCCCCTGATAAAGGAGGATTTAGTCCTCAGAGAATGGTGTATTTTTGTTGTGGGGGCATTGGTCATTTGGCAAATGTTTGTCCGTCTAGGAAATTCATGAACTGTACTAAGAGTGATAATAAGAGAAAAACCTCAAAAGGTAAATCGTCAAACTCTGCTTCATCTGCTACCTTGGGCAAAGTTGATGTAGGAATTGATGCTTTTCCTCTGACCTGTAGTTCCCGTTTTATCCTTTCTGCCAGGGTGGCGCTAGAGAGCAAAGTCATTTCTTGTGAAATTTTTGTCGATAGTGGAGCGGCCGTCACTCTTATTGACACTCAATTTGTAGCCATGCATGGTTTTCAGGTTTGCACATTAGAAAAGGATATACCAGTTAAGCTATTGACTCTGCTCCACTCTCACAGAGATCCCTGAAGGGCATTGTTCACAATATCCGGTTAGCTGTAGGTGACACTCATGTGGAGGATATATCTTGTTTTGTCCTTAACGGATTGCCTACTCCTCTAGTTTTGGGGTTACCCTGGCTCACTAGACATAACCCCACTATTGGCAAGGAAGGCAAATAAATGAGTGGAGTGAGAGAATTGTCTCACAGCGACTTTTGCAGAGGTATCTACTAAAACTGTGCCATCATTTCTCTCCGATTACTCGGACGTGTTTTCCGAGACCCGGGTTCAGGAGCTACCTCCTCACCGTGAGTTTGACTGTCCCACACCCTGCTCACACTCTGAGCTGCTTTACAGCTGCTCAAACGCGCTGCAAAACGCTCAACAGATTAAAACCAATGCATCCCTATGGAGTGGTTCACACTTGAGCGTTTTACAGCCGCTTGAACGCGCTGTAAACGCCCAACGCATAAACAAGTACTTGAGCTTCTTTTGGGGCGTTTGACGCGCGTTTTGTGATTGACACCACAGTAGTCAATCACAAGAACGCGCGTACGAACGCGCGTTCCCTATTTGCAAAAACGCGCAAAAAAACGCGCGTCAAAAACGCGCGTAAAACGCGCGTTTTTGGAACGCTCAGGTCTGAACCCAGGGTTAACCTCATTCCCGGCGCCAAGCTGCCAAAAGCACGCCTGTACAATCTCTCACAACCGGAAAGAATCGCAATGCGAACCTATATCTCTGAGAGTCTCGATAAGGGGCATATTCGTCCCTCAAAATCACCTGTTGCCGCGGGTTTATTTTTTGTAAAAAAAAAAAGATGGCTCTCTGAGACCTTGCCTAGATTTTAGGGAGCTGAACCGTATCACGATTCGCTATCCCTATCCCCTTCCTCTGATCCCAGACCACTTCAACCAAATTGTTGGGCCAAGGTTTTTCTAAACTGGATTTGAGAGGCGTGCATAACCTGGTCAGGGTCAGAGAGGGGATGAATGGAAAACGGCCTTTAATACCCCTGAGGGGCATTTCGAGAATCTCGTTATGCCTTTTGGCTTGATGAATGCTCCAGCCGTCTTTCAGCATTTTGTTAACAGTATTTTCTACCATTTAATGGGGAAATTTGTTTTGGTGTATCTTGATGATATTTTGATTTTTTCCCTGATGTTCAGACCCATCAGGATCATCTTTTTCAGGTTCTGCAGATTCTGCAGGGAAAATAAATTGTACGCCAAGCTGGAGAAATGTGTTTTTATGGTATCGGAGATTCAATTTCTGGGTTTTCTCCTCTCTGCTTCTGGTTTTCGCATGGATCCGGAGAAGGTCCGTGCTGTGCTTGAGTGGGAGCTCCCTGAGAATCAGAAGGCATTGATGCGCTTTCTGGGTTTTGCGAACTATTACAGAAAGTTCATTTTGAATTATTCCTCTGTTGTCAAACCCCTCACTGACATGACAAAAAGGGGCGGATTTTTCCTCTTGGTCGGAGGAGGCGCTTGCAGCTTTTTCTAAGATTAAAGAGAGTTTTGCGTCTGCTCCCATCTTGGTGCATCCCGATGTTTCCTTACCTTTTATTGTTGAGGTGGATGCTTCCGAGGTGGGTGTGGGTGCGGTTTTGTCCCAGGGCCCTTCTCCTGCCAAATGGCGACCCTGTGCCTTTTTCTCTAAAAACTCTCCCCGGCAGAGAAGAACTATGATGTGGGAGATAGGGAGTTGTTGGCCATCAAGTTGGCTTTCGAGGAATGGCGCCATTGGTTGGAGGGGCCAGGCACCCTATCACCGCTTTTACCGACCATAAGAATCTGGCGTACTTGAGTCGGCCAAGCGTATGAATCCGAGACAGGCCAGATGGTCTCTGTTCTTCTCCAGATTCAATTTTGTCGTTACATTCCGCCCTGGGATCAAAATGTGAAGGCTGATGCTCTCTCTCGCTGTTTTCCGGGAGGAGGAAACTCCGAGGACCCGGGTCCCATTTTGGCGGAGGGGGTAGTTGTTTCTGCTCTGTATTCTGATTTGGAGGCCGAGGTCCAGGCTGCCCAGACTGAGGCACCTGCCCGTTGTCCTTCTGGGAAGTTGTTTGTGCCTCCTGAGTTACGTCACAAACTCTTCAAGGAGCATCATGATACTGTTCTTGCTGGTCACCCCGGAGTAGAGCCACGGTAGATCTCATTGCTCGGAGATTTTGGTGGCCGGCTCTTCGTAAGTCGGTGGAGGGTTTTGTGGCTGCTTGTGAGACGTGCGCCGCGCTAAGGTCCCTCGTTCACGGCCTTCAGGTCCCCTTCTCCCGTTACCCATACCTTCCCGTCCTTGGACACACCTGTCCATGGACTTTATCACGGATCTTCCTCGTTCCTCAGGGAAGTCGGTGATCCTGGTGGTGGTGGACCGTTTTAGCAAGATGGCTCATTTTGTACCCTTCCTGGTTTACCCAATGCTAAAACGTTGGCGCAAGCTTTGTCGACCATATTGTTAAATTGCATGGCATTCCCTCTGATATTGTTTCCGATAGAGGCACGCAGTTTGTGTCCAGATTCTGGAAGGCTTTCTGTTCTCGCCTGGGGTTCGGCTGTCCTTCTCTTCTGCTTTTCACCCGCAGTCGAATGGTCAGACTGAACGCGTCAATCAGAATCTGGAGACATATTTGCGCTGTTTTGTGGCAGAGAACCAGGAGGATTGGTGTTCGTTTCTCCCTCTTGCTGAGTTTGCTCTGAACAACCGTCGTCAGGAATCTTCTGATAAGTCACCATTCTTTGGTGCATATGGGTTCCATCCGCAGTTTGGGACATTCTCGGAGGGGCTCCTTCTGGTTTGCCTGAGGAGGAGAGATTTTCCTCGTCTTTGTCTACCATTTGGCAAAAGATTCAGAGTAATCTAAGAAAGATGAGTGAGAAATATAAGCGTGTGGCTGATAAGAGACGTGTGCCTGGTCCGGACCTGAATGTGGGTGATCTGGTGTGGTTGTCTACAAGAAATATTAAACTGAAGGTTCCGTCCTGGAAATTGGGTCCCAAGTTTATTGGGCCTTATAAGATCCTGTCCATCATCAATCCTGTTGCCTTCCGTCTTGATCTTCCACGGGTTTGGAAGATACATAATGTATTTCACAGATCTCTCTTAAAACCATATCTCCAGCCCACGGTACCCTCCTCTTTGCCTCCTCCTCCGATTTTGGTTGATGGCAATCTGGAGTTTGAGGTTTCCAGAATTGTGGACTCTCGCATTTCCGCGGTTCTCTTCAGTACCTCGTTCATTAGAAGGGTTATGGTCCTGAGGAGAGGATGTGAGTTCCGGTGTCGGACATTAAAGCCACTCGCCTCATCAGGGCTTTTCATAGGGCTCATCCTGAGAAGGTGGGTCCTGGGTGTCCGGAGTCCACCCGTAGGGGGGGGTACTGTCACTACCAGAGCTTTGAGACGTTCTCACAGCTCTGTTTCTCCGCCCCTGTGATGAGGTCTTTACTTTCAGTTTCCCTCCTCCCAGCTGTCCCTCCTGTGATTGATTCCTCTTCCTATATAATACCCCTCTTCCTGTTTAATCGTGCGGATTATACTTTTCATTTGACCTGTATCTCTCGCTTGAGTATCTTCACTTGTGTGATATCTTTTCACTGGACCTGTGTTCTGCTGAAGCAAGTACTTCGGATATTGTCTGCTGACTTTGGATCTGTTTTCACTGCTGCTGCAGCTCCTTCAGTTAAGTGTGCAGACATTGTGTGTTTCTGTTTGTTTGCTGACTGGATCCGAGGCGACCCCGGTTCCGTCCATATACTGAGCAGGGCACCGGTGGCCGTGCCCCTTCCACTATTGTAGGGGTTACAGTGGTCATCAGCCTTAGGTACGTGGGCATGTCTCGATCCACCATCTGGATCTGGACATGGGCTTAGCAGCATAGGGAGAGCTTTTAGGGTCTGACAGGGGTCACCCTTTATGTTCCCTAGTTTGGGTCCGGTCAGTAGCTAATTCACTGTGTATGCTCTTGTTGCTCACATACAGCCGTGACAGTGCCGCGCAATGTACTGTGCCACCCTATATGAGTGGTGTGTTCAGTAGTACTATTTTTATCAGTTTAATCCCTGTTACGTCCCCTATCAGGGGACGTGTGTTGAATTGACTCCTTGCATGGGGAGATACAGAAAAAAGCTTCCTTCTAATTCGGGGCTGAGGCACTGCACGTGTGCCGCGCAATGTACTGTGCCACCCTATATGAGTGTGGTGTTCAGTAGTACTATTTTTATCAGTTTATTCCCTGTTATGTCCCCTATGAGGGGACGTGTATTGAATTGATTTTAGACAACTACAAAGAGTTGTCAAAAGTTGACAAACTGATTGCATAAATTTTATTCATCTGTGTGTGCATCCTTCTTGTTATAGTGATGACTGAGCTCGTGCGCACATTCAGGAGATTGAATTGAATTGAATCCTTGCATGTGGAGATACAGAAAAAAGCTTGCTCTGTCTGCTTCCTTCTAATTTGGGGCACTGTGCGTTTTACAGAAAAAAGCTTGCTCTGTCAGCTTCCTTCTAATTTGGGGCACTACAGATAGAACCATTACGACATCATGAAATAATAATCTTGTTCCTCTGAAGTACATTGAGTATCCAGCTATACTGTTCTGAGCTCTGTACTTGCTCTGCCAAGGGAATGAGTTCTGTAGTTCTTCCATTGACTGAAAAAGTGCTTGACAACGTCAAGATACCTGAAACGTCAAGATACACCCCTATTATTAGTTACATATGTTCCTAGTAAAGCCCAGTAGACTTTAAGTCACGGATTTCCTTTAGTAGTTGCGCTTCTTTATACAATGATTGGGGTTTCTGGATACAAAGTGAGGTTCTAAGACTGTCCTATTTGTAACGATGAGTCCTATACAAGTGGTCTGACCCTTTGCATTTCCACCTTGGAAGAGTGTAGACAGCTGTACATTGTTTCCCTCATCAGTCTGTACATTTAGACCAAATTGTATTTGCACTGTCACAGACTCACAGTATATATTAAAAAGGAAAGTGACAATTGAACGCGCACATAGGGTGCCATTCCGCCCGCCACCACCAGGGGCACCCCCGAGGCCCATGCTGATTAAAGTTTTACATTACAAGGATCGGGATGCTATCCTGCGAGCAGCTAGAGACCGTCCGGATATACAGATCAACGGAAGTCGGATCTTGATGTTCCCGGACTTTTCGGCTGAGATACAGAAAAGAAGAGCAAAGTTCATTGAGATCAAGAAGAGACTGCGGGTTCTGCAATGGCCCTACTCTATGCTCTACCCGGCGAAATTGCGGGTGGTGGCACATGGTGGCGGATCCGGCGGCGGCGTGCCAGTGGTTGGACACTCATGACAAGGAGAGACTGGTGATATCTACACTTTGTTACTTTAGTGTGACTGTACACTGTTTTTGGCTTACATATGTTTGGTTCAGTGATTCTATATATTTGCTGGGGGGGGTGAGAGGAGAATAATGGGATTTATATCCTAGAGTGTGATATGGGCAATATGGGGAGGTTTGGCGGGAGACGGGGGGTCTTAAGTTATGTACTGTTACCCCCAGGATGCTCTGCCTATGATGTATATGTTAACTCGGTTGCTCTATTATACTTAGACTGTTGGATTCTTAGGGTCGGGTTCACTATATTTTTTGAGGTTTTACCCCTAGGAGGGATTCTGTTGCGGGTATGATTGAATTTGGTTTGCTATTGTTGGGGAGGGGGGTGGGAGGGTTGAGATATATAACTCCTCTTGTTGCTTATGTGAAGCGCCTTCGGGGTGATCGGCACGAATGTATGGATATGTATGTATGGCTGTATGATGGGTTCCTTTAAAGTGTTAGCATGGAATGTGAGGGGGATGTCATTGGCATCTAAACGAGCGGCCATTTTTAATGTTCTGAAAGATGTTCAGCCGGCTATTCTGTGTCTGTCTGAGACTCATTTGACATCTGATAGGACGAAATTCATTCACAAGGCATGGATGGTGTCTGAATATCATTCTACCTATTCTACACATGCTCGTGGAGTTAGCATTTTGGTTCATAGATCTATACCTTTTGCATCCCAGTCCTCTTTTATTGACACGGACGGTCGTTTTGTCTGTGTGGAGTGCATGGTTTTCCACTTTCGACTGATTCTGGTGGCTGTGTACATACCCCTACCATACTCAGCCGAGATTATGAAATCCATCATATCCTTTGTGTCTAAATTTCCGTCTACCCCTGATCTTATTATGGGGGATTTTAACATGTGCATTGACAGCTCCTTGGATAAATTCCATGGTGGGACACAGCCGGCTGCTAGTTCCCCTACATCGCTGGCAAGATTGCTAACGGAGGTTGATCTCTGTGACATCTGGAGGGTTCTACACCCGGGTCAGCGTCAATATTCATGTTATTCTCCCTCGCATAATACATTGTCTAGGATTGATCTTGCTGTGGGATCTCCGGGACTAGTAGCTATGACCACTGATATTTCCTATCTCCCATGTAGTGTTTCAGATCACTCTCCGTTGCTAATTACCTTGGCGATGGGGAGGCAGATATCTGTGGCACGGCCTGTATGGCGATTGAATCCGTTTTGGATAACCTTAGTTGACACTGGAGATGAAATTTCTGGAGCCATTGCTGAATTTTTATCTATTAATATAGGATCTGCACCGGTGACAATAGTGTGGGATGCCCTAAAGGCATATGTCAGGGGGCTCTACATCAAACGTATTAGTGTACACAAGTCTAAGAGCAGGGCCTTGTACAAAGAACTCTCAGATAGGGTTATGCAAATGGAAGCTCAATATGTTTCTCAACCCACTGCAGCTAATGAGACTAACTGGAAGGAGGCTCAAAGTTCCCTGACGGAGCACGTTCAAAATAGAGCTGAAAATAAAAGGCTGTTTACGGCTCAGAGGTACTACGCTGAAGGTGAGAGTGCGGGTCATTTGCTGGCTACCATAATTAAGGCTCAATCTGGGTCCTCCCATATTGTGGCAGTTAAGGATTCTGGGGGAAGGTTGGTAACAGATGATGATGGGATTATGGGGGCATTCTATGTACACTTTAAGGAAGTATATAGGTCCAGACTGGTCGCCTCTGCCTCAGATAGATCTCGATTCATGGCAGATCTAGCTGTTCCAGAGTTGTCGGAAGGGGATAGGCAGCTGTTGGAGGAAGATATTTCGTTGGAGGAATTGGAAGTGGCGTTGGGATCCATCTCAAACGATAAAGCGCCTGGAGGAGATGGGCTGCCGGGCGAATTCTATAAAAAACATAAGGAGATCTTACTTCCACATCTATTAGGAGTCTATAAGGATGCCCTCAAAGAAGGTAGGCTGCCAAGTTCCATGAGAGAGGCAATTGTGGTGGTCTTACCAAAGCCAGGGAAGGACCCTACGGTAGTTGATTCATATAGGCCTATCTCACTTTTAACAGTGGATATTAAAATCCTAGCTAAAGTTTTGGCTAATAGGCTGTTCAGGGTTATTCACACATTAGTGCATGAAGACCAGTCGGGATTCATGCCTGGGAAGTCTACATCGCTAAATTTAAGACGGTTATTTATGAACCTCCAGATTGAGGAGAGTGATGGCCGGGGGGAGGGAGCGGCTGTGATTTCACTTGACGCTGCCAAAGCTTTTGACAGCGTCGAGTGGGAATTCCTCTGGGCCACGATGGGGAGGATGGGGTTTGGCAGTGGGTTTTTGCGCTGGGTACAACTTTTGTATACTGCACCTCGAGCTAGACTTCGGGTGAATTGGCAGTTGTCTCCTGTGCTGACATTGGAGAGGGGGACAAGGCAAGGCTGCCCTTTGTCCCCTCTTCTGTTTGCCCTAGCAATTGAGCCTTTAGCCTGTCTCCTTCGATCCACGACAGAGATGCAAGGATTGGTTAGAGGTAACATTGAAGAAAGAGTGTCACTGTACGCAGATGACATGCTGCTGTACGTAAATAACTTGTCTAGGGCACTAGGGCCGGTAATATCTATTATCTCACAGTTTGGCGACCAGTCTGGACTTTATATTAATTGGGATAAATCGGTAATACTTCCGCTGACCCCGCTTTCTCCTACCTTTGATCGAAGTTCTTCTGAGCTAAAGGTGGTAACTTCCTTTAAATATCTTGGAATCCAGGTGTCGGCGAATAGTAGGGAGTTCATTTCTAACAATTTGCTGCCATTGGTGGAGAAATTTAAAGGGAAAATTGCAACATGGCATAAGTTGCCCTTATCTGTGGTGGGGAGAGGTAATATATTGAAAATGGTATTGATGCCTCAACTACTCTATATCCTACACAATGCCCCTGTATGGATCCCTGCATTTCATTTTCATAAGATTCAGCAACTGTTCCGTCTTTTCATCTGGAAACATGTTAGGGGTAGGATTAAATATGAGACGTTGCAAAGGGGTAAGGCGGAAGGGGCCTAGCGCTGCCGAACCCTCTGTTATATTTCCTCTCAGCTCAAATACAACATTTTAAGGGTTGGGGTGAGATGGCAGGTCAAAGCAAATGTGGCAATCTCATGGAAAAGATATCGGGTAGGTCTCCTCCCTGGTAGTGGTGGATGGTGGTGTAAAGACGAGGGCTGCTGACTTGCCAATATTGCAACTTATGAGGAAGGTGTGGGTGAAGGTGAGGGATATTCTTGGGGTGTCTGGCTTTCTATCCCTTACGCCAATCTGGAATAGCTCCTCACTTAAAGAACTATCTGGTCTACATGGGTTTTCAGTATGGGAAAACAAGGGGATTTGGAATCTAGGTCACCTATACTCTGCTGGGATCTTGAAACAATATCAACAATTATGTTCGGAATTCGGGCTACAGTCGAACCAGTTTTATAAATATCTTCAACTTCGGCATGCCCTGGATGCACAATCAAAAATTTGTGCTCTTACGTCTGACTCTAATGCCTTGTTAAATTATGCGGTCAGTAGAGGGACGGTGAAAGGGTTCATCTCTAAGATTTACCAGGCTCTACTCGTGGAGTTTATAAAGAAATACCCTCTTACAATCCGGCAGCGATGGGAGAGGGATGTGGGTAGTATCACGGATGAGCAGTGGGATGCTGCATTAGAACTTACTCCTATGCTGTCTCTTAGTGAAGCTGCGCGTTTATCCCACCTGTATCTACTCTACAGAGTATACAAAACTCCTAAATTTCTGTTTAAGGTGGGGTATAGGGACAATCTGGATTGCCCAAAATGTAGATACCCTGAGGCCGATCTGTTGCACATGATGTGGGGATGCCCTGCACTGTTGGGCTACTGGAAGGGTGTGATACAGTTGGTGAATAAAGTCCATAGTTGTAATCTTACCCTGGATCCTAAAGTTTGCTTGTTAGGTATTTTACCCGACGACAACTTACAGTCAGTAGTAACTATTGGTATTAATAGAATGCTATATCAAGCACGCAAAACATTGGCTGCAAAATGGATTCAGGGATACCCCGGAACTGTCTGAATATATCTGTAGACTCAATGCGGTGATACGCTTGGAAAGAGGTGTATATCAAAAACGTAATTGTCTCTCTAAATTCGAGGCGATATGGGGTCCTTGGATAGACAAGTCGGGATGCTGCAGTTCATGGTTGGCGCTATCTAGAGGCCCTCTAAGTCGTAGATAAGTGGCTGTGGGTGGGAAGAGGAGATATACCAAGGGTATTGATACACAAGGTGTAGAGGGATGTTTAATACCAGCTGGACTGAGTGTTTGGTACTGGAAATGGATGAGTGATGTAATGGGTTGGTATGTATGGTGGGTATGATTGCTTACTCTGTACTGTATGTGAGGTGCCGACACCCCGAGGGAAGGATACTATGAGGTATGCAGACTAATAGTTGCTTGCTATTACAATCTGTATAGGTAATCTGCAAGAGGAGAGTTTTCTTTTCTTTTATTTGACATTATGTTTATCATATCTGTATTAGGGACTGGGGGCAGGGGGGACTGTTAATTGGTTTGATAGGGCCAATATGTAATGTATACCTGGGATCGTGTGAGGGGTACGGATGTCTACCTGGATTTTCACGTTGTTTTATTCATGGTTTGTACTCTACTTATTGATCACATGTACCATGAAGTCTTTTGTAATTCTTTTTGGTCCTAGGACTTTTGTTATTATGATAAAAATGGAAAACTGTTTCCTTTCAATAAAGACGTATCTGATTAAAAAAAAAAGGAAAGTGTAAAAATGTTAATACACTATACTGTTTTCTTTGTTTTATTTCTTTAATCGGGTGAAAAGCCTAAGTTGTATTGGAATTGATGGGGATTTTTTTAATTGTCTGTATTATTTCTCATAAACTATTAAGAGACTTAATTATGATTTATTTTATTTTATGTATTAAAAACCCATACAACTTGAAAAAAAAAAGAATTCACAAAGAAAATTAATGTTTGAAAAATTGAATGAAAAATTATCCACCTGATCGCTTTTGGTCTGATCACAATGAAGCAGTTATCATCTGGGGTGTGCCAACACACTCATAGAGGTGATCGCTTCATTGTGATACGCAAGCCCCTTCACCACAACAAGGTAACGATCACGAAGGGGAATTGACACATGTATGTTTTTGTTTTGTTTTGTTTTTGCAGCCACAGTGCTGCACCGGAGGCCATAAAAATTAGGCATGTACACATGCCTGAAAAATTAGGTATTGTTGCAGCCGCTGCTGTAGCAGAAAGTGTACTAAAATATTTGGGCCTTGAACCCTAGTTAGTGGCGGAGAGGTCACGCAAGTCATCCAGCATGCAAAGATTAATTACAGCAGCGTGGGGACCATTTTTAGCCCACGGCATCTAATCAGGCCTTTCTAATCTAATCGTTGTGCTGTGACATCACCCTTATAAAAAAAGTAAAGCATACTTTTTAACTTGTTTTGGAAGTGCTGCATCCTTTCCGACTTCCAGGAATTTAGTAACATTTTAGCCACTTTCTGCTTATACCGGGGATCTAGTAGCGTGGCCACCCAGTACAGGTCGTTCTCCTTCAGCCTTTTTATACGAGGGTCCCTCAACAGGCATGACAGCATGAATGACCCCATTTGCACAAGGTTGGATGCCGAGCTACTCATGTCCCGTTCCTCGTCCTCACTGATGTCATTGTAGGTCTGTTCTTCCCCCCAGCCACGTACAACACCACGGGTCCCAGATAAGTGACAACGAGCACCCTGGGATGCCTGCTGTGGTTGGTCTTCCTCCTCCTCAAAGCCACATTTCTCTTCTGACTCCTCTTCCAGCGTTGCAGCAGGTCCAGCAAGTGATGATGATAAGGCTGTTTCTGGTGGTGATGGTGACCACAACTCTTCCTCTTCACGCTCATTTATGGCCTGATCCAGCACTCTTCGCAGGGCACGCTCCAGGAAGAAAACAAATGGGATGAGGTCGCTGATGGAGCCTTTGGTGCGACTGACTAAGGTTTGTCACCTCCTCAAAAGGACGCATGAGCCTACAGGCATTGCGCATGAGCGTCCAGTAACGTGGCAAAAAATACCCAGCTCCGCAGAGGCTGTCCTAGCACCCCGGTCATACAAATACTCGTTGACGGCTTTTTCTTGTTAGAGCAGGCGGTTGAACATTAGGAGTGTCGAATTCCAATGTGTCGGGCTGTCGCAAATTAAGCACCTCACTGGCATGTTGTTTCGCCGCTGAATGTCAGAAAAGTGCGCCATCGCGGTGTAGGAACGCCTTAAATGGCCACACACCTTCCTGGCCTGCTTGAGGACGTCCTGTAAGCCTGGGTACTTACACACAAAGCGTTGTACGGTCAGATTCAACACATGTGCCATGCACGGCACGTGTCAACTTGCCTAAATTCAATGCCGCCAACAGATTGCTTCCGTTGTCACACACCACCTTGCCGATCTCCAGTTGGTGCAGGGTCAGCCACTGATCCACCTGTGCGTTCAGGGCGGATAGGAGTGCTGGTCCAGTGTGACTCTCTGCTTTCAGGTAAGTCAACCCCGAGACGTTGTGACACTGTCATATCCGGGATGTGGAATAGCCCTTGGGGAGCTGGGGGGGTGCAGTTGATGATGTGGAGCAAGACGCAGCAGCAGAAGAGGACTCAGCCGAGGAGGTTAGCGAAGAGGATGGAGTAGGAGGAGTAGAGGCGGTGGCAGCAGGCTGCCTGCAAGTCGTGGCGGTATCACCAACTCCGCTGCAGAGCGACGCATTCCATGCTTGTCAGCCGTCAGCAGGTTTACCCAATGCGCAGTGTACGTGATATACCTGACCTGACCTTGCTTTGCAGACCAGGTATCAGTGGTCAGATGGACCCTTGCCCCAACACTGTGTGCCAGACATGTCATGACTTTCTTTTCCACAATAGAGTACAGGTTGGGGATAGCCTTTTGTGAAAAATAATTTCAGCCGCGTGTAACTTCCACTGGGGTGTCCCAATAGCTACAAATTTTTTGAAGGCCTCAGACTCCACCAGCTTGCATGGTAAAAGCTGGCGGGCTAAGAGTTCCATCAAGCCAGCTGTCAGACGCTGGGCAAGGGGATGACTCTGTGACATTGGCTTCTTACGCTCAAATATTTCCTTGACAGACACCAGACTGTGGGAACTGCTGAAGGTGAGAGGTGGAGTGGCAGGTGGTTGAGAGGGGGTAGAGAGGACAGCAGTGGTTGACGTGGCTGAAGATACTGGACCAGGAGGAGGATGGTGGCTTTGAGTTTGTGTGCTCCTTGTACTCATGTGTTGATCCCATAGGCGTTTGTGATGTGAAATCATGTGCCTTCGCAAAGCAGTTGTACCTAGGTGGGTGTTGGACTTCCCACGACTCAGTTTCTTTTGGCACAGGTTGCAAATGGCATCGCTGTTATCAGAGGCAGACACAAACACACAAAAAAAAATGCCACGCTGCTGAGCTTTGCAATGACGGCATTCTGGTGGTGGCAACAGCATGCGTTGATTGGCGTGCTGTCTGGTTGACCCCCGGTGCCGATACATGCTGTCTGACTGTGCCACTAGCTCCTTGCGACGACCTCCCCCTGCTTCCAACTCGTCTCCTCCTCCTCTCTGTCTCCCCATATGAACTATCCCCCTGTTCTTCTTCTCTTCGAGCGGGCACACACGTGACATCCACGGACACATCGTCATCATCAACTGCTTCACTTGTATCTGACAACTCAGCAAAGGAAGCAGCAGCGGGTACAACATCATCATCATCATCACACCGTACGTCCATGTGTGTAATGCTGCCTGACTGAGACATATCCCTGTTATCTACATCCTCTGGCAATAATGGTTGCGCAATGGCCTGCCTCTGCCTGTCATTTTTTTTTTAATTAGTTTTACTATGCATGTGAGGTACTGTGTCACCCTATATGAGTGGTGGGCACTGGCAGTGGGCACAGTACAGTCTGTGGGCCTGACACACACTGGCAGGCAACTGAAATTATATTAAAGGGTAAAAATGAAATAACTTTTTCATCTGCAAGATACTGTGCCACCCAGTATGAGTGGTGGGCACTGGCAGTGGGAACACTACAGTCTGTGGGCCTGACACACACTGGCAGGCAACTGACTTAGATTATTGGATAAAAATGAAATGCCTTATTTATCGGCAAGCTACTGTGCCACCCGGTATGAGTGGTGGGCACTGGCAGTGGGCACACTACAGTCAGTGGAAGTGGGCCTGACACACACTGGCAGGCAACTAACCTTAGGTTAAAGGGTAAAAATTAAATGCCTTATTTATCGACAAGCTACTGTGCCACCCAGTATGAGTGGTGGGCACTGGCAGTGGGCACACTACAGTCAGTGGAAGTTGGCCTGACACACACTGGCAGACAGCTAACCTTAGATTAAAGGGTAAAAAAGAAATGCCTTATTTTTTGGCAAGCTACTGTGCCACCCAGTATGATTGGTGGGCACTGGCAGTGGGCACAGTACAGTCTGTGGGCCTGACACACACTGGCAGGCAACTGAAATTATATTAAAGGGTAAAAATAAAATGACTTTTTTATCTGCAAGGTACTGTGCCACCCAGTATGAGTGGTGGGCACTGGCAGTGGGCACACTACAGTCTGTGGGCCTGACACACTGGCAGGCAACTGACCTTAGATTATTGGATAAAAATTAAATGCCTTATTTATCGGCAAGCTACTGTGCCACCCGGTATGAGTGGTGGGCACTGGCAGTGGGCACACTACAGTCTGTGGAAGTGGGCCTGACACACACTAGCAGGCAACTGACCTTAGATTAAAGGGTAAAAATTAAATGCCTTATTTATCGGCAAGCTACTGTGCCACCCGGTATGAGTGGTGGGCACTGGCAGTGGGCACACTACAGTCGGTGGAAGTGGGCCTGACACACACTGGCAGGCAACTAACCTTAGATTAAAGGGTAAAAATTAAATGCCTTATTTATCGGCAAGCTACTGTGCCACCGGGTATGAGTGGTGGGCACTGGCAGTGGGCACACTACAGTCTGTGGAAGTGGGCCTGACACACACTAGCAGGCAACTGACCTTAGATTAAAGGGTAAAAATGAAATGCCTTATTTATCGGCAAGCTACTGTGCCACCCGGTATGAGTGGTGGGCACTGGCAGTGGGCACACTACAGTCGGTGGAAGTGGGCCTGACACACACTGGCAGGCAACTAACCTTAGATTAAAGGGTAAAAATTAAATGCCTTATTTATCGACAAGCTACTGTGCCACCCGGTATGAGTGGTGGGCACTGTGTCACGACCGCTATCCCAGCAGCAGTCGTGTCGCACCAGACGGAGGGGAAGGGGGACCCTTATCTACGGATGGGAAATAGAACGGCCACCCCTGACAAACCCTAAGCTGGCACCTGTCTGCCCTGATACCCTAGACGGGGTGTGAACTCGTGCGGCGAGCAGGATGCCTAAACCCTGATTCACCCTAAGAAGACTAGACTGGGGAAAGACAGATGGGAGCACTAGTCACCATTACTCATGTCTAGGAGAACAACAGGGGAAGACAGCAACAAACACACAATCTCCAGCAGAGATAGACTTATCCAGTCACGAGCAGAGAAGATGATCCCAATAATGACAGTCCACGCCAGACAAGAGCTCCACAGCAATACCGTCAAACGATCTCCTTCAAAGGTCAGAATAGCACTGGAAGTAAGGACTATATCTGGCAATGACTGCAAGTGAAACTGAAACTAATATAGTAGCAGGGAGTGGCAGACAGGACTCACCTGAGAAGGATGCCTACAAACTCCCAGTCAGGACAAAAAGGTTCACAAGGCAAAACCGGGATGACATACCCTGAACCACGGAGCAAACTCACAAGCTATCGCGAGTAGCAAGTCGCTGTGACCTTCTCCTCCCAGACCTGTCTGGATCAGTCACAGTCGTGACACACTGGCAGTGGGCACACTACAGTCAGTGGAAGTTGGCCTGACACACACTAGCAGGCAACTGACCTTATATTAAAGGGTAAAAATGAAATGCCTTATTTATCGGCAAGCTACTGTGCCACCCGGTATGAGTGGTGGGCACTGGCAGTGGGCACACTACAGTCGGTGGAAGTGGGCCTGACACACACTGGCAGGCAACTAACCTTAGATTAAAGGGTAAAAATTAGATGCCTTATTTATCGGCAAGCTACTGTGCCACCCGGTATGAGTGGTGGGCACTGGCAGTGGGAACACTACAGTCAGTGGAAGTGGGTCTGATACACACTAGCAGGCAACAAACCTTCGATTAAAGGGTAAAAATGAAATGCCTTATTTATTGGCAAGCTACTGTGCCACCCGGTATGAGTGGTGGGCACTGGCAGTGGGCACACTACAGTCAGTAGTGGCTGGTCTCTCTGAGATCAGCTATTGTTTTGTTTGAGTAGTCTCCAAGGCATTGCTCCTGGTTAGCCAGAATTTTACTCCACACTGATGAGGGGCAACACCCCGAAACAGCTGTCTGTGGATGGATTGCTGGCTTAGGTTTTCCCCGTCACATCCTTAAAGCTTGTAATAAAGCGGGATCTTGACATAGGGGCGACTTAATATGGTGGATTTGGTGATCTCTGTAATGGAGACACCCCTTTGCACCGGTTTTTCTTCCTTTGAGGGATATCTGGCTTTCATTGTGTTGTAGACCCAATACTGGGGCTCAACATTTATTTAGCATATTACTGTTTCCCAGGGAGCTTTGCACTTTGGATTGCTGTGTTGAGACTCTTAACTGAGGCTCCGCTGTGTTTTTGTGGCTGGTCTCCCTGAGATCAGCTATTGTTTTGTTTGATTACACTACAGTCAATGGAAGTGGGCCTGACACACCCTGGCAGGCAACTAACCTTTGATTAAAGGGTAAAAATGAAAAGCCTTATTTATCGGCAAGCTACTGTGCCACCCGGTATGAGTGGTGGGCACTGGCAGTGGGCACACTACAGTCAGTGGGCCTGACACACACTGGCAGGCAGGCAACTGAAATTAGATTAAAGTGTAAAAATGAAATGCCTTTTTTTTATGCAAAGTCCTGTGCCATACGGTATGAGTGGTGGGCACTGGCAGTGGGCACACTACAGTCTGTGGGCCTGCGGCCTCTCTCACACCGGCAGGCAACTGCAATATAATATATATATAATAAAAATTAAAAAAAACAGACTGATGTACCAGCCCTAAAAAGGGCTTTTAGGGGTGCTGTAAGGACGCTGTCCTTACAGCAGATGAGTCTTTGAGGACTGGAGTGGACACACAACACTAGTAGCTAACGCTTTCCCTAGAATGCCTATATGTTTTTTTGCCTTCCTCTGGATCAACTATTAGGATGACAGGCCGAACTGGATGGACAGATGTTTTTTTTCGGCCTTATGTATTGTGTTACTATGTATGTTACTAACAATTGACATGATGCAGATTTTAGAATCTGCACAGCAGGTAATATTCCGCACCTAAGAAAAAAGCAAAGCCTACATAGGATTTGTCTACTCTCACAAACTTTGCTTGTACTGTATTATGCAGTGGTTTTTACATAGCTTTTCGGGGGAACGGCAGGAAAGGGGATGGGCCGGTAGGTCCGTCTGATTCATCATTTTCTATGCCTGTTTTAGGCATAAAAAATTATGTAAATGTGAGCAAGCAAGGAAGCTGGCCTACATTTAGACTGGTGAAGGATACGCCGAAGTTATGTAGAGGCCAGCACCCCTTCATAACTTCAGCGGATCCACCGCCAGCGCATGGCGTTATTAAGACTGGTGTCTAAAGCGCTGTGGTCTTAATAAGGCCTCTTTCACATGAGCGTGTCCGGATTAGGTCTGGATGCGTTGCGGATGCGATCAGTGAAAACTGTGCAATTTCACAGGCAAAGCCATTCAGTTTTGCCTGCGATTTCGTTCAGTTGTTCAGTTTTTTCCGCGCGGGTGCAATGCGTTTTGATGCGTTTTTCACGCGCGTGATAAAAAACTGAAGGTTTACAAACAACATCTCTTAGCAGCCATCAGTGAAAAACGCAACGCACCCGCACTTGCTTGCGGATGCAATGCGTTTTTAACGCAGCCCCATTCACTTCTATGGGGCTAGGGCTGCGTGAAAAACGCAGAATATAGAACATGCTGCGATTTTCACGCAACGCACAAGTGATGCGTGAAAAAAAATGCTCATGTACACAGACCCATTGAAATGAATAGGTCAGGATTTAGTGCGGGTGCAATGCGTTCACATCACGCATTGCACCCGCATGGGAAACTCGCCCGTGTGAAAGGGGCCTAAATGTCCTATGCCAGTGATGGGCAACGTGCGGCTCTCCAGCTGTTGCAGAACTACATTTACCAGCATGCAAAGCCTGTCTATAGCTATCAGCCTACTGCAGGGCATGGTGGGAGTTGTAGCTTAGCAACAGCTGGAGAGCCGCACGTTGCCCATCACTGTCCTATGCAATGGAAAGGTGAGATTTGTGGAAAATCTGCATCAAATGGCTACACACGGTGCAGATCTATGTACAGAAAATTTGCATGAAATGCACGCCAAAACCTCACAAAAAAACTCACATAAATCAGCGCTAATTATTGCGTTTCTGTTACATTTTTATGCAGGGTTTATGCAATTTTTGTGTGCGAATTTCATGCCAATTTTTGGCAGATCTTCAAATAGCCAAATCCAGACAAGGAACATGGAACAGGTTTCTAAATTCGCACTGCAGGTCAATTTCTGCACCCAAGAAAAAAAGCAAAGAGTAGGTGAGATTAGTCTAATGCCATACACTTTGCTGGTACTGCATTACATGGCAGTTTTTCTGCAGCAAAATCCATCCATTCAGTTGTTCTTTTCCGGGTTCCGGGTTGTGGTTGTGTATGCACCTACAATGCCTTGAGTATTCCTACCCCTTGAAATTTTCCACATTTTTCCACATTACACCCAGAAACTTAACTGTATTTTATTGGGATTTTATGTGATAGACCAACACAAAGTAGCAAGTAGGTGTTTAGTGAAAAGAAAATAATACATGGTTTTCAAAATGTTTAATAAATAAAAATCAGAAAAGTGTGGTGTGTATTTGTAATCAGCCCCCTGTACTCTGATACCCCTAAATAAAATCCAGTGCCTTCAGAAGTCACCTAATTAGTAAATAGGGTCCACTTGTGTGTGATTTAGGCTACATGCACACAACAGTTGTTTTTCTCTGCTTCCGTTTCATTATTTTTTTTGCGGATAGGATAGGAACCCATTCATTTCAATGAGTCAGCAAAAAAATGATGACAGTTCATCCGTTTGTGTTCCGTGTCCATTGTCCATGTTTCCTTTCAGCAAAAAAAGTAGTGCATGTCCTACTTTTTTCTCAATTGCGGATGAGGATAAGCATTTATTACAAGGGATCTGTGAAAACAAAGGAATCCTCCAAAAAAAACTGATGGACCATCAGTTTTTTTTCCGGATCCCGAATTGCGGACAGCAAAAAACAACTGTTGTGTGCATGTAGCCTAATTCTCATAATAACTATAGCTGTTCTGTGAAGCCCTTAGAGGTTTGTTAGTGAACATTAGTGATCAAACAGCATCATGAAAACCAAGGAACACCCCAGACAGGGCAGGGAAGTTGTGCAGAAGTGTAAAGCAGGGTTAGGTTAAAAAAATATCATAAGCACTAAACATCTCATGCAGCACATTTCAATCCATCATCTGAAAATGGAAGGAGTATAGCACAACTGCAAACTTAGGTCTCATGCACACAGCAGTCGCCCGGCCGTGGCCGTATCGCAGCCTGCATACAGCGGGTCCGCAGTACACAGGCACCGGCCGTGTGCACCCCGCATCACAGATGCAGACCCATTCACTTGAATGGATCCGCAATCTGGGAGATGCGTTGTGGAACAGAAGCATGGATCGGAAGCCCACAGTGCTTTCGTGGTGTTTCTGTCCGTGCCTCCGCACTACAAAAAAATAGAACATGTTCTATTTTTTACGGTGCAGACGGATCGCAGATCTGTCCCAGCCGCCACACGGATGGCCTTTATGGAAGTTTGTCAAGAAGAAAGACATTTTTGAAAGCAAGCCATAAGAAGTCTTGTTTGCATTTTGCCACAAGCCATGTAGGGTTCACAGTAGAGTTGAGCGAACTTCTGTTTTAAGTTCGGCTTCCAAAGTTCAGCTTCAGGTTATCCAAGCATCCCGTTATGGATTCCGCTACCACGGACCATAACGGCATTTGGAATCCATAAGGGGATTCTTCAATGAACCCGAACCTTGGACAACACAGAGGACCTGGGGTGACATCACCGTCATGTGATCAGTGCAGGGGGCGTGGCTCAGTACTGGATTAGATAAGAGGTGGTAGCCTACGACCTCTTATCCAATCCAGTACTGAGCCACGCCCCCTGCAATAATCACATGACGGTGGCGTCACCCCAGGTCCTTCACCCCGGATTCCAAATGCCGTTATGGTCTGTGGTAGCGGAATCCATAACGGGATGCTTGGATAACCCAAACCCGAACTTTGGAAGCCGAACTTAAAACAGAAGTTCGCTCAACTCTAGTTCACAGTAAATGTGGAGAAAGGTGCTCTGGTCAGATGAGACCAAAGTTGAAGTTCTTGGCCTAGTGTGAAAACCACAGCTAAAACCGCAAAATATAATTGACATGCTGCGGATGATCAAAATTCGCACAGCAGGTCAATTTCCACACAGAAAAAAATCTGTAAAGGGTACATGAGATTTGTGTAACCTCATACACTTTGCTGGTATTGTACTACATTGCGTTTTTTCCACACAGGAATCCACAGGTAAAAAACACGTATTACGCAACATGTGCAGGTGATCTAAGGGCTGTTTTACATGAACGAGTCCATTGCAGGAATCACGCTCTGTGTGAGAGCGTAATCCTCCATTCTGAGCACTGCTTGTCTTGCAGGAGCGCACGGCATTATACAGATTTATAATGCTATGTGCCTCTGCTTGACCTTACTGCTACAGGATAATAGTGACATAAAGCTGTCAGTATGATCCTGTATAAATCAGTATAATGCTGAGTGCTCCTGTAAGACCAGCAGTGTCCAGAACGGAGGATAACGTTCACACACATAGCGTGATTCCCGCAATGGACTTGCTCGAGTGAAACAGCCCTAACCCTGGGTTCACACCTGAGCGTTTTACAGAGCGTTAAAACGTGCTGTAAAACGCTCAACACATGAAAACCAATGCATCCCTATGGGAGTGGTTCACACTTGCGCGTTTTACAGCGCGTAAAAACGCGCTGTAAAACGCCCGATGCATAAGCTCGTTCAGAAGCGTTTTTTTTGGGCGTTTGTCGCGCTTTTCCTCCCATAGACTTCAATGGGAACGCGCGTTTAACGCGCGTTAAGTGTAGAGATGCCCTTTTTTAATTGGTCTCCAGAGTCACGAACGCGCGTAAAACGCGCGTTCACTATTGCCAAAAACGTGCATAAAAACGCGCGAATAAAACGCGCGTAAAACGCGCGTCTTAGAAACGCTCAGGTCTGAACCCAGTGTAAGGGTACCTTTACACACGGCAGATTTTCTTTGTGTCATGTACATGGATTTTTGCAGGCCCCATTAGATGAATGGAACTGATTTTATGTTGTTATACAAAATCCCTAACGGACCCTTTCAGGGTATGGGTATATACATACAGTCAACAAAAGAAGCCATGAGGCTAATTACCCAAACTTGACGCAGATAATCTTCCCCTATAAAACATAACCTTTAGGCCTCTTGCACACGAACGTGTGCGCCCCGTGCTGATGGTGCCTTCGGTGCGACTGACTAGGTTTGTCACCTCCTCAAAAGGACGCATGAGCCTACAGGCATTGCGCATGAGCGTCCAGTAACGTGGCAAAAAAATTCCCAGCTCCGCAGAGGCTGTCCTAGCACCCCGGTCATACAAATACTCGTTGACGGCTTTTTGTTGTTGGAGCAGGCGGTCGAACATTAGAGTGTTGAATTCCAACGTGTCGGGCTGTCGCAAATCAAGCTCCTCACTGGCATGTTGTTTCGCCGCTGAATATCGGAAAAGTGCACCATGGCCGTGTAGGAACGCCTGAAATGGCCACACACCTTCCTGGCCTGCTTGAGGACGTCCTGTAAGCCTGGGTACTTAGACACAAAGCGTTGTACGATGAGATTCAACACATGTGCCATGCACGGCACATGTGACAACTTGCCCAAATTCAATGCCGACAACAAGTTTGTTCCATTGTCACACACGACTTTGCCGATCTCCAGTTGGTGCGGGGTCAGCCACTGATCCACCTGTGCATTCAGGGCGGACAGGAGTGCTGGTCCTGTGTGGCTCTCTGCTTTCAGGCAAGTCAACCCCAAGACAGCGTGACACTGTCGTATTCGGGATATGGAATAGCCCCTGGGGAGCTGGGGGGATTCAGTTGATGTGCAGCCAGACGCCGCAGCAGAAGAGGACTCAGCCGAGGAGGATATCGAAGAGGATGGAGTAGGAGTAGAGGAGGTAGCAGTAGGTCTGCCTGCAAGTCGTGGCGGTGTCACCAACTCCACGGCGGAGCCACGCACTCCATGCTTGACAGCCGTCAGCAGGTTGACCTAATGCGCAGTGTACGTGATATACCTGCCCTGACCGTGCTTTGCAGACCAGGTATCAGTGGTCAGATGGACCCTGGCCCCAACACTGTATGCCAGAGATGCCATGACTTCCTTTTCAATGACATTGTAGAGGTTTGGGATTGCCTTTTTTGAAAAAAAAATTCGTCCGGGTACTTTCCACTGTGGTGTCCCAATAGCGACAAATTTTTTGAAGGCCTTAGACTCGACCAGCTGGTATGGTAAAAGCTGGCGGGCTAAGAGTTCCGTCAAGCCAGCTGTCAGTCGCCGGGCAAGGGGGTGATTCTGTGACATTGGCTTCTTACGCTCAAACATGTCCTTGACAGACACCTGACTGTGGGCAGATGAGCAGGAACTGCTGAAGGTGAGAGGCGGAGTTGGTTGAGAGGGGGCAGGGAGGACAGCAGTGGTTGACGTGGCTGAAGATGCTGGACCAGGAGGAGCATGGTGGCTTTGAGTTTGTGTGCTGCTTGTACTCATGTGTTGATCCCATAGGCGTTTGTGATGTGAGATCATGTGCCTTCGCAAAGCAGTTGTACCGAGGTGGGTGTTGGACTTCCCACGACTCAGTTTCTTTTGGCACAGGTTGCAAATGGCATTGCTGTTATCAGAGGCAGACACACAAAAAAATGCCACACTGCTGAGCTTTGCAATGACGGCATTCTGGTGGTGGCAACAGCATGCGTTGACTGGCGTGCTGTCTGGCTGACCCCGGGTGCCGATACATGCTGTCTGACTGTGCCACTAACTCCTTGCGACGACCTCCCTCTGCTTCCAACTCGTCTCCTCCTTCTCTCTGTCTACCCTTCTGAACTTTCCCCCTCTTCTTCTCTTCGAGCAGGCACCCACGTGGCATCCGTGGACACATTGTCATCATCAACCGCTTCACTTGTATCTGACACCTCAGCAAAGGAAGCAGCAGCGGGTACAACATCATCATCCTCACACTGTACGTCCATGTGTGTAATCCTGCCTGACTGAGACATATCCCTGTAATCTACATCATCTGGCAATAATGGTTGCGCATCACTAATTGCATCCAACTGATGTGTAAATAACTCCTCTGACGGATCAAGTAAAGCGGCTGTGGTGGTAGTGGTGGTAGTGGTGGTCGTGGCGGCGGGCGGGAGCATGGCAACTTGAGAGTAGGTGACCGAAGCTGAGCTGGAGGAGGATGGTGCGTCAAGGTTCTTAGCGGAAGCTGTTGAAGATTGGGTGTCATGTCTAAGCCAGTCAACTATGTCCTCAGAATTTTTCGGGTTCAGGGTATGTGGCCTCTGAACACTAGCCATTATTCCAGGGATAGTGGAAATCACAGCACGAGGACCACGACGGCTAGGTACTGTGCCACCTGGTATGAGTGGTGGGCACTGGCAGTGGGCACACTACAGTCTGTGGAAGTGGGCCTGACACACACTGGCAGCAGGCAAGCAACTGAAATTAGACTACTGTCTAAAAATGAAATGCCTTATTTATCGGCAAGCTACTGTGCCACCCGGTATCAGTGGTTGGCACTGGCAGTGGGCACACTACAGTCAGTGGAAGAGGGCCTGAAACACACTAGCAGGCAAGCAACTGAAATTAGACTAATGTGTAAAAATTAAATCCCTTATTTATCGGCAAGCTACTGTGCCACCCGGTATCAGTGGTGGGCACTGGCAGTGGGCACACTACAGTCAGTGGAAGTCGGCCTGACACACACTAGCAGGCAAGCAACTGAAATTAGACTAATGTGTAAAAATTAAATCCCTTATTTATCGGCAAGCTACTGTGCCACCCGGTATCAGTGGTGGGCACTGGCAGTAGGCACACTACAGTCAGTGGAAGTCGGCCTGACACACACTAGCAGGCAAGCAACTGAAATTACACTAAAGTGTAAAAATGAAATGCCTTTTTTTGATGCAAAGTCCTGTGCCACACGGGATGAGTGGTAGGCACTGGCAGTGGGCACACTACAGTCAGTGGAAGTCGGCCTGACACACACTAGCAGGCAAGTAACTGAAATTACACTAAAGTGTAAAAATGAAATGCCTTTTTTTGATGCAAAGTCCTGTGCCACATGGGATGACAGGGGTGGGCACTGGCAGTGGGAACACTACAGTCTGTGGGCCTGCAGCTCCTCACACACAGGCAGGCCAGGCAACTGCAATATGTATATGGACAAAAAAAAAAAAGCCGACTAATGTTGCAGCCCTAAAAAGGGCTTTTTGGGGTGCTGTCAGGACGCTGTCCTTACAGCAGAGATCAGATGAGTCTTTCAGGACTGGAGTGGACACTGAATACACTAGCCTAGCTATCGATTTCCCAATTAAATCAGCAGCAGCTACACTGTCCCTCCTCTCACTAAGGGTATGTTCAGACCACGACATTTGTCGCGCGACAATTTGGGAACCACTACACTGCAACATTTGTAGCGCGACATTGATGTCACATTAATGTCGCGCGACAATTTTTATAATGGGTGTCTATGGTGGTGTCGCACGTGCAACATGCAACATGTTGCGACTGCGACACAACAGTCGCAAGAAGTCCATCCCGGATGGATTTTTGTCGACTGTCATGTCGCATGTCGCACTGCGACACCATAGACTCCCATTATAAAATTGTCGCGCGACAATTGTCGTCGTCTGAACATACCCTAAGACTGCAGCTTCCGAATGAATCTAAAATGGATGCTGTTCAGGAGATGGGAGGGTCTGGGAGGGAGGGTATGCTGCTGATTGGCTGGAATGTGTCTGCTGACTGTGAGGTACAGGGTCAAAGTTTGCTCAATGATGATGTATAGGGGGCGGACCGAACATCGCATGTGTTTGCCTGCCGCGGCGAACGCGAACAAGCTATGTTCGCCGGCGGATAGTTCGGGCCATCTCTACCAATCACTTGTAAATACTGTGTAAACTGACTTGTGTAGCTGATGTGAAATCTTCAACGTGTCA
This sequence comes from Bufotes viridis, assembly GCA_033119425.1. NCBI lineage: Eukaryota > Metazoa > Chordata > Amphibia > Anura > Bufonidae > Bufotes > Bufotes viridis. The sequence goes on from CM065599.1 coordinate 46,357,202, forward strand.
ATTTATGACGTGGATCTCTACCATGGCTTTCACCCTTTCCAATGAAGAGGGTGAAATCCACAGCCGTTTCGGAGGCAAAAACTGCATGAAATACATGCAGCAAACACCACTGTAGAACATGCCCTATACAATATGGATGATGTTTGCGTTGCATCTGATTTTTTTTTTTTATGCGGATTGCGGACTCACTGACTTCACAGGGTCCATATTTTCCAGGCAATGTATAGGGCATGTTCTATCTTTTTTACGAAATGTACACTGATGATCCGATTGCTTTCTGAATCAGTCCGTTTGTTACGCAAAAAGATACTTGTCCCGGAAAATGCGGATCATGGGCACATTGAAGCCAATGGGTTTGCAAAAAATGCAGACCCAATACAGACTTTATCCGCAATTTTAGGATGGCAAAATACATTTGGTTGTGTGTATGAGGCCTTATTCTGCTATGTTAAAAGTGAAGCAAACGGACTTTGTGCAGGCAGGTCTTTGACAGGACTTTTTTCTTCTCTATGTTTAAGGAATTCTGTGAGGGAGGTCCCAAATGGAGCCTCCAAGGCAGATGTGAAGGTAGTACTTTACATAAACCATAACTCTACAGCATACAGCCAGTGTCATGGGTAATCCACGTATGTAGGAGATTTGCAGTAGTGGATGTATTCTTATACCTTTTCCCCTGGGTTGGTGGCAGTGAAGAACGAGTAGAGGGAACGCCCATTTTCTTGCTGAGCGGCTGCCGGTCGCACCCTTCTCGTGTACCTGTTCAGTGACTTTTTAGCAGACGACGCCCTGGTCTTACCGAGGCTTCCCTCCCCTCGCCCTAGTCGGGTCTACACTCAGCATCAGCAAGCGGCCTTCTTGGAGAAGACGGACGATGTTCCAAGCAGCAGTGGGGAGACTACCTGGCCGGGTGCTGCCAGGCCTGGCCGCCGCATTCCTGTGGAAGAAAGACAAGCAGAGGGAGAGACAGGAGTCCAGAAGGGTAACGTAACCAGTAGCTTTCACTTTCATTTTACTGGATTGAATGAATTCTGTGCGATCCCTGGTATTGTGCAGCCATTGTTTCTGAAGGTGACTATTCTGTGGCATGCCTCCCAAGTGTCCCTCATTTGGAGGGACAGTCCCTCTTTTTGACCCAAATCCCTCTTTAATCGTTAAATGTCCCTTTTTTTTTTGTCATCTAAATGTTTTGCCACATAAACGTATTTAACCTCTTCAGCACTCAAAGGAGGTGCAGGACTTACAAATGGTGCCCATTCCACTCAACAGCAGACACCTAGTGCTCATGTCTGGGATGGTCCATAACGCCGATCACAGATATTTCACCCCTGAAGCCACATTCAATTTCACACGTCAGTGTTTTAGCATGGTCCGTGGGTCTGCGTTTTCAGCACGGATGCATGTCCTATCTTGGTCCGTGTTCTTGGTTCCCTCACGCCGATTATAATCTATGGGTCCGTGAAAACCACGAATGCAACACGGACGCCATCCGTGTTGCATCCGTGTTTCACGGATCATTAAGAGCTGCTTTGAAAATAATTTTTCAGCTGTTCAGTGTCAGTGAAACACAGATGCAACACAGACAGCAAAAATGGACATATGGACCCAACACGGACAGCTTCAAGGATGCATCACTGACCACCTGCTCACGGATTTGAGCACGGACACGGAGGTGTAAATGAGGCTTGAGAGCTGAAAACCCAGGAGCACAGCCTCCACTAGCAGTGATCAGCAGAGCCGCTCATTCCCAGTGGTAGACATGGTCCCTCAGTAGGACCCAAGACCTACCAGAGCTATGCTCCCAAAGGGAATTTCTCATACACTTCAATGCTAATGCATTGGAGTCTATGACAGAAGCGGTCTAATGATCACAAGGGGAACTCTGTTACAAACAAAAAAAAATAAAAAAGAATAAAAATTATAGGCACCGCTGTGTCTCAAAACGCCTGTACTATATATATATATATTTCTATATGGATAAAAATTAATATAATATAAATAATAAATTGATATAATATGTATACTAAATGATAATGACAAATATAAGTGTATTAAAATTATTATAATATATCATAAATAATAAATCATAACATAATATCCTATATGGCAAACGACGCTTCAAAAAGTTAGCCCTCACACAGCTCCGTACACGTAAATATAAAAAGTTAAGAAAAAATTGTTTTTCCAAATTTTTTTTTTTAAGTATTAAATCCTTATAAGCTATTCACAGTGAAAAAAAAAAACAGACAGATTAGGTATTGCCGGCTCCATAAGGACCTGCTCTATTAAAATGTCAGGTGAACGCTGTAAAAAAATATAAAACATTAAAACTGTGCCAGAACAGTCATTTTTCTTCTAACCTCAACTCCCAAATATCGTAATATCAATCCAGAAACGTGGCAAGTGGGGCACATTGCCCAGGCACAGAGAGTTAGGGGCATGCCCAGGCAGTTTACAGCTGGACATAACTACTGTGAGGGGGCACAGTGTGGACATAACTACTGTGAGGTGGCACAGTGTGGACATAACTACTGTGAGGTGGCACAGTGTGGACATAACTACTGTGAGGTGGCACAGTGTGGACATAACTACTGTGAGGGGGCACACTGTGGACATAACTACTGTGAGGGGGCACACTGTGGACATAACTACTGTGAGGGGGCACACTGTGGACATAACTACTGTGAGGGGGCACACTGTGGACATAACTACTGTGAGGGGGCACACTGTGGACATAACTACTGTGAGGGGCACACTGTGGACATAACTACTGTGAGGGGCACACTGTGGACATAACTACTGTGAGGGGGTACAATGTGGGCATAGCTATTGTGAGGGGACACAATGTGGGCATAACTACTGTGATGGGGCACAATGAGGACATAACTACTGTGAGGAGGCACAATGTGGACATAACTACTGTGAGGGTGCACAATGTGGATATTACTACTGTGAAGGGGCACAATCTGGGCATTAGTACTGTGTGGGGGGGAAATCTGAGCATAACTACTATGTGGTAGCACTAAGGATAAAACAATGCCCTAGATTACCCTGTTATTCCATTAGGATGACTTTTACAGGGTCAGCACAGAGACCCCTCCTGGGGATTTAACCGCTTCCGAGTGTTTATCCCCCTTCCTTACCTGGCCAATTTTTCAGTTGTTGCAATGAGCCTATCTAACTGCAAATAACTGATTCATTTCTGAGCTAGCTTACATGTATTTGATATTATTTTTTACGGGACACCTTAGACCATACGCTTTTTCCCTGAAAATAGAAGATATTTATGTGATTTATCTACCGGTTGGGCCCGTCGCAAGACTTCAAAAGACTGGAGCGCGTTTAGGATTTTGGCGGCCTATTTTTCTATTGCTGGTTCTATGGGTGCCATAGAACCAGCAATAGAAAAATAGGCCGCGAAAATCATGGTGCATACTGCCATAAAAATTTTGTACAAAGCGTTACAAGCCCTTTCAAAGTGACTTTTTTAATGGTATTCCCCTAAGGTATTAATTATTGGGGAAATCTGGACATTTTAAGGCTTTTTTTTTTTTTAATTTTTTATAAAAGAAAAAAAATATGCGTGCGTTGGTATTTTACACTGAAAATACCCTGCTATACAACATATAGCTAAAAGGAATACTTAGATTTTTTAAATTAAAAAGGTGTGTATGTTTGTATATTTTACACACACAAATTCCACTATACTATTGCTAAAACTAATAAATATATATAAATGTAATACATATTTTTTAATGTTATTTTTATGAATGAAAAAGTGGTTGGGATGTTTGTATGGGTGTGTACTAGGGCTGCACAATATGGGAATTTTGTGCGATTGCGATTAGGGCCCTAAACATTGCGATAATGATATGCGATGCGATATTTTAAGGGAATTGTGCTAGAGGTCTATCTGCTTGGATTTTCCAGGTAAAAGCACACACAGATGACTGATAATGTGAAATGTAGTTATGCTGAACTCAAGAACTGAAATGCAGTGTTTCAAAATAAAATACATATTTGCATTACTGCAAAAGTACAAAATACAGAACTTGCCATTTTCTTAACAGCGCTGCACAGAACCGATAAATAAAATAGATATAAGAACATGTGTCCATTAAAATAACGACTTTCCACCAGCCCCTCCTCCCTCCCCGCACTGTAACTGATGTATCGCTGGCCACTCTGTGCAGCATAGCGGCCAGAGAAAGGGGCATAACTACCATAGTGGCAGACCATGCGACTGCTGTGGGGCCCAGGGCAAAAGGGGGCCCATTTGGGACACCCCCTCTTCTACGTGGGTGAAAACTTGGTCAGGACTTTACCCTCTAAATGAACATCTTTTAGCAAATGAGGTATTGGAAAAAATGTCCCAAGGGTCATTTAAAGGGGTCTAGGCAGAAACCCGTCTGCCCTGTGTTGGGGGCCTGGTTTGATCCTTGCTATGGAGCCCTTACTTCTCTATGTACGCCACTGGCCGGAGATGGCGTCAGTGTCACTTAGAAAGTCAACCATCGCTTTATAAGAGGCACTGCCATTCCCCCCCTTTTGGGGGGAGGGTGTGTCTTATAAAGCAAGAAATACGGTAATATAATTGCAGCATTTTTGGGTCAGCAAATTGCGATTGCGATATGGCGATTAATTGCGATTTCTTTTCGCGATATATTGTGCAGGCCTAGTGTGTACATAGTCTGATATACCATTGCTAATACTAGTAACCATTGCTATAAGTTTTAAAAAAAATATATATATTTTCTGTATTTCTCTTTATTATTTTTTTCTATTATTTACTTTTTACTTATTTAAGTAAATTAACTCCTTCCTGTGACATTGAAGGCAAGATGAAGTTAATTCCCAGCTTGCTGACAAATCATTTTATAGCCAGCAGGTGGCGCTCTTGCATAACAAAAAGCGCTCTCTGCCAGCTTTTAGCTTTTACAATTTGATAGACACTTGTAGCACAGAGCTACAAGCATCTATTACTGCCTGACCGCTCCTGTAGGTCACTTTTCCCTGTGACCATAGCTGTCTAATGACAGTGCGTTCACAGCCATCTGTGGCAGCACAGGCCGCTGGCAGATCACAATGTAACGTGATACTTTTATATATCGGGTTACAGATAGGACAGTCTACCACTGCGATGTATAAAGTTGTGTGGCTGTAGGCACGTGGTTAACACTGACAGTTACAATCCCTTGTGTATGTGGTTATTATTTTTGCTATGTCACCACAGTGACCTTGTTCCGGTTCTAGCAGACACCATGTTGACACATCAGCGAAACCCTGGATGTGGTAGGTAAGTTGGTTCTTTCATTTATTGCAAGGTGTATTAGTAGCACCATGTACCCTATGAAAGATCAGGTGTACATATTGGGGATCATTTACAAAGATTGGCTTTTTGCTCCAATCTTTGTTCCCCCTCTGCACTCCAGGAGAATTAGCCTAATATATGAAATAGGTGCACCTCTGGCGGCCTGTGCACCTGGATTAAAAACTACTTGGGGCCCTGACTGGAGTAGTGTATACTCCTCTTTTACCCCTGTTTCCAGGCGTAAAAGATAGTAAATGTGTTGGGGCCGAAGTCCCGGCCACTATCAGCCACTCGACCCTCCTAAATAGATGCAAAAAGGGGGCATGTGAGGATTTTTACACCTAAAGCAGGTGTATAAAAAATTTCATAGGAATGTTAGTAAATATTAGTTACGTTTTAAGCTATTCATCCATAACCCTAAGGGGACTGGGTGGGATTGGATGACTAGAATTATGAATTGGGCGGAGTTAGACACGTCGCTTAGTATTAAAATTTGCTGCAGATTTTTCCCGAACCCTGGTATTTCTGTACCTATGGCATCAAAATGCTCAGTCCACCTTTTAATAAATATTTTGAGGGGTGTACTTTTCAAAATGGGTTCATTTCTTGGGGATTCTATTTGTTATTTTGCTTCAGAGCCCCTACAGCTGTCGGCACAAGATGTGTAAATCACCTCAAATGTGCATGGTGCTCATTTACTTCTGAGCCCTGGTGTATGTCTAGGCACAAGATTAGTACATTTATAGTGGATATTGGGTCTTTAAAGATGGTGCCTGCTCTGGAGTGTAGTGAGCGTCATAGCCGCCGGGTGCCTCCTTTTTCATACAGCAGACACCTGCAGCTAATGTTAACGATCAGGGCGTCTGAGAGTGCTAAAACCCAGAAGTGCACACTTCCGGGTCAGGAGCCCTCTTCTCCGGCAGCCTAGACTTCCAGGCTCATTATTAGGCCCCTTGCACACGAACGTATTTTTTTTTCAGTGTTTTGCTGTCCGTTTATAACGGATCCGTTTTTCCGTTTTTTGCTTCCGTTTTGTTTCCGTTTCGGTTCCGTTGTTCCGTTCCGTTTTTCCGTTTGGCATATACAGTATACAGTAATAACATAGAAAAAATTGGGCTGGTCTTAAAATTTTCAATAGATGGTTCCGAAAAAAACGGAACGGATACGGAAGACATACGGATGCACTTCAGTATGCTTTCCATTTTTTTTGCAGACCCATTGACTTGAATGGAGCCACTGAACGTGATTTGCGGACAAGAATAGGACATGGTCTATATTTAAACGGAACAGAAAAAAATGAGAAACTGAAACGGAAGGCATACGGAGACACTTCAGTATTTTTTGCAGACCCATTGAAGTGAATGGTTCAGTATACTGTCAGTATACTGAACTGAAAAAACTGCCAGTATACGGTCCGTAAAATACGTTTGTGTGCAAGAGGCCTTAGGCCTCATGCACACAAATGTATTTTCTTTCCAGGTCTGTTCGTTTTTTTTTGCGGACCGTATGCGCAACCATTTATTTCAATGGGTCCACAAAAAAATGGAAGGTACTCTGTGTGCATTCCGTTTCTGTATGTCCAAAATTGCAGGCAAGGATAGTACTGTTCCGTTCCACAAAATACGAAAAGCACACAGATGTCATCCGTATTTTTTGCGGACCACAAAATACGTACGGTCATGTGCATGAGGCCTTAGTATATTTTAGTTCAAGACAGCAGGTGGAAACACTGAACTGGGATATAGCGATTTCTGTACAGCATAATGGAGCAAATTCTATTATTCTATATAAGTTGCAATCTGATGATTGCAAGTTGTGGTCCACTTGGGGACGTAAAAAAATAAGTTTAGAAAAATATAAAAAAGTATAAAAATTCAAAATCACTTCCCTTTCCCCAAAATCAAAACAAATGAACAATTAAAAGAAAAATAACATCATGGGCATTGCTGCGTGTGAAAACGCCCGTACTATTAAAATATATTTAAAAAAAAAATTATCCCATACGGGGAATGGCAGGTTTGCAATTTTTTCATCACTTTACTTCACAAAAAATTGAAAAAAAAAACTGGTGAAAAAGTCATACACACCCCAAAATGGTAATAGCAAAAACTTCAAATCGTCCTGCAAAAAAAGAGCCCTCACACATCTCTGTAGAATTACGGTATTTTTGGGGCGAATCCTAATGAAGGTCTTCCATTATGGAAGCGCTTTATTAGTACCGGAGGACCGGGAAGTGGTGAAGGCTCTGTGACCTCACACTGTGTGCCGCTATACACAGCCGACAGCAGGATGAAGAGGATTGTGATGGTGAGGAGCGGTTGCGTCCAGGAGCAGGAGAGGTACAGAAGTGAGTTTTTTTATTTTATTTGCACTGGGGGCTGAATATATGGGGGCTGATGGCTGAATATATGGGGGCTGCTGGCTGACACATGGGGGGCTGCTGGCTGACACATGGGGGGCTGCTGGCTGACACATGGGGGGCTGCTGGCTGACACATGGGGGGCTGCTGGCTGACACATGGGGGGCTGCTGGCTGACACATGGGGGGCTGCTGGCTGACACATGGGGGCTGCTGGCTGGCTGAAGGATGGGGGGGTTGATCTGAGGCATTGGGGGTCTGATCTGAGGCCTGATTAACATTGGGGTCTAATTGCTTATCTGACCTGAGGTGTAATGAAAAATATTTTTTTCTTATTATTCTCCTCTAAAACCTAGGTGCGTCTTATGGAGAGGTGCATCTTATAGAGTGAAAAATACGGTAACTACAAAAAAGTTATGGTGGTTAATATACAGCAATAACTAGAAAAAATAAATTTTTTTCAAGTTATTTTTTTTTCAGTATTCAAACGTGAGAAAAACTATGCATATTTGATATTGCTGTAAAAATGCTGACCTGGAGAATTTGGAGCACAAGTTATTTTTACTTCATAGTGCACTCCATAAAAATAAAACCTGTAAAAATATGATGAAATTGCATCCATGCATTTATTTGAATGGGCTCCATGTAATACTACATTGTACGAAGAAAATTATGCTGCATGACTGAGTAATGTAAAAAAATAAGGATCTATTGAGCAGTTTTCCTTCTGTAAGGCTACTTTCACATCAGCGCTTTCCTTTCCGGTATTGAGATCTTTCATAGGATCTTAAAACCAGAGGTAAAAACACTTCAGTTTTGTCCCCATTTATTGTCAATGGGGACAAAACTGAACTGCACCAGAATGCATTCCGTTCCGTTTGGTTGGGTTTCCATGCCGGACACAAAAACGCAGCAAGCATGAAACACAATGTAAGTCAATGGTGCCTGATTCATTTTTTTTGGACATGAAAAAAAAACGGATCTGACACCAGTTGACTTAAAATGGTTTTAGTGCAGGATCCGTCTTGTTCATTTTGGAGAGAATACAACCGGATCCGTTCTGATATGATGCAGCCGGCTGTATGATTGAATGGATTCGTTTTTGCTGATCCCCTGACGGATCCAGCAACAACCAGATGTGAAAGTAGTGTAAGTCTTTGATACAAGGATCTGAGAGTCAGTAAATTTGACCTAGATTGTGTAATCATGTTCTCTCTATCTAAGGCTGTGACATGTTGTACATTTCCAGTACCACTGACTCTTGATACCTTTATATTTACAGACAGAAATTCATCCATATTATAATCTAAATGTGACCGTGTTAAGAGCTAGGAATATTGACGGCGCGGACTTGTGTAAGTGGTAAATATTTGCTTTTCAGGAAGAAATCTGTTAGAGACTGTGGGCCAGATTTATCATTACACTTCCATCTTACTCCAATTTCACATAAGTCCAAAGTCACTCTTGGCTCAGTCAGATTTATTAATGGTCCTTTAACCAGCTCTGGACCGCCTAACGCACGGATGTGTCCAGGCGGCGGCTGGTTTACTCCTCCTGGCGAGCGCGTTCACAGCAGCGCACAGCTCGGCGGTTATACTACAGCCTGCCAGCGATAATTATTCGCTGGCAGGCTGTAGATGTAAAATACATCGCATCAAAGATGTATATCAGACGCTGTTTTGTTAATAGCGTCTGATATACCTGCTACCTGGTCTTCTGGTGGTCCCATTTGCTGGGATCGACCACCAGAGGACCAGGTAGCTATGTAAAGTAGCACCAAGCACCACACTACACCCCCCCCCTGTCACCTATTAACCCCTGATCACCCCATATAGACTCCCTGATCACCCCCCTGTCACTGATCACCCCCCTGTATGGCTCTATTCAGACGTCCATATGTGTTTTCGAAGTGATCCGCAAAACACGGACACCGGCAATGTGCTTTCCGCATTTTGCAGATCCACACATTGCCAGAACTATATAGAAAATGCTTTTTCTTGTCCGCAATTGCGTACAAGAATAGGACATGTTCTATATTTTTGCGGAACGGAAGTGCAGACCCGGAAGTGCGGATCCGCAATTCCGTATCCGAGCGGGACAAAGTCTGTCCCCATAGAAATAAATGGTTCCGCAATTCCGTTCCGCAAACAGAATTGTGGACGTGTGAATGGGGCATAAGGGTCCCTTATCACCGCCAGTCACTGATTTTGGCAGAGATTTGATCGATGCGAATGAAGAAATCTGTGCCGTTCATTTTTTATTTTTTTTTCCAGCCCAGAGGCTGAATGGAAAAAAAAAAATCTCATTACCGTATGCTCAATATAAGGAAAATAGCAGAAACTCCTAATGCTGGCCATACATGTTATGATTGCGGAGACGCTCAAGTGCAAGGGCAGCACAAACACCTCACATGTGACCCCATTTTAGAAAGAATACACCCCAAGGTATTCCGTGAGGGGTATGGTGAGATCATGTAAAATTTTATTTTTTGTCACAAGTTAGTGGAATATGAGACTTTGTAAAAAAAAAACAAAAAAAACAAATATATATATATATATATATATATATATATATATATATATAAATTTCCGCTAACTTGTGCCAAATTATTTTTTTTCTGTGAACTCGCCATGCCCCTCACTGAATACTTTGGGGTGTCTTCTTTCCAAAATGGGGTCACATGTGGGGTATTTATACTGCCCTGGCATTTTAGGGGCCCTAAAACGTGAGAATCCAAATGCGTAAAAATGCCCTGTAAAATCCTAAAGGTACTCATTGGAATTAGGGCCCCTTTGCGTATCTTGGCTGCAAAAAAGTGTCACTCATGTGGTATCGCCGTACTCAGGAGAAGTAGTTTAATGTGTTTTGGGGTGTATTTTTATATATACCCATACTTTGTGTGAGAAATATCTCTGTAAACGACAACTTTTTAAATTTTTTATATACAAAGTTGACAATTTACAGAGATATTTCTCTCACCCAGCATGGGTATATGTAAAAATACACCCCAAAACACATTGCCCTACTTCTTCTGAGTACGGTGATACCACATGTGTGCCACTTTTTTGCAGCCTGGGTACGTAAAGGGGCCCAAATTCCAACGAGTACCTTTAGGCTTTACAGGGCTGCTCACAATTTAGCCCTGCCCAAAATGCCAGAACAGTAAACACACCCCACAAGTGACCCCCATTTCGGAAAGTAGACACCCCAAGGTATTCACTAAGGGGCATAGTGAGTCCGTGGGAGATTTTTTTTTTTTTTGCCAGAAGTTAGCAGAAATGGAAACTTTATTTTATTTTTTTCCTCAAAGTGTCATTTTCCGCTAACTTGTGAAAAAAAATGAAATGATACATGAACTCACCAAGCCCCTCCGCGAATACTTTGGGGTGTCTTCTTTCTAAAATGGTGTCATTTGGGGGGTATTTATACTATCCTGGAATTCTAGCACCTGAAGAAACATGACAGGTGCTCAGAAAGTCAGAGCTGCTTTAAAATGCGGAAATTCACTTTTTTGCACCATAGTTTGTAAACGCTATAACTTTTACCCAAACCAATAAATATACACTTATTGGATTTTTTTTTTTTTATCAGACATGTAGAACAATAAATTTAGAGAAAAATTTATATAGAAATCTAGTTTAAAAAAAAAAAAATTTACAACAGAAAGTGAAAAATGACATTTTTTTTTGCAAAAATTTCGGTCATTTTTGATTAATAGCAAAAAAAGTAAAAATTTCAGCAGCAATGAAATACGACCAAATGAAAGCTCTATTAGTGAGAAGAAAAGGAGGTAAAATTCATTTGGGTGGTAAGTTGTATGACGGAGCAATAAACGGTGAAAGTAGTGTAGTGCAGAATTGTAAAAAGTGGCCTGGTCATTAAGGGTGTTTAAGCTAGGGGGGCTGAAGTGGTTAATACTGTGATAAATGTGGTTTGATGGCAGCAGTTCATCCTTCAGTAAACGGCTTTACAAAAGTCGCACATATTTACAAAAAAGTCGCATGTTCTTATAAAAAGTTGCATAAGATAAGCATGGTCCTCACTGGAGTGAAATTTGGACTTTTTTGTGACTTTTTTAAAAAGTCCCAATGATAAATCTGGAGTGAAACTCATTATTATGGCTAACTACGCCCATTTTTACAAAACTGGAGTGAGTGGTGTACACATGTAAAAAAGTCTCAAAATTATGCACAATTTTTGGGACTTTTTGATGCCAGAATTCTGGAGTAAAGATATGATAAATCATGGCCTGTAAGTTTACAGAGTGCACATTTTTAATAGGAGTCACATTTTTAATTCTCTTCTGATTTTTATGGTATCCCCACTCCAAAATGTCAGTTTTTCTGAAACTACTATAAAACTCTGCCGTTTAAACTTAAAACCTAAAGTTCTTACAGCATTAAGAAATCGTCCTTGGCTCCAAAGCCCAGAATCTTTCTCACATGTAACCATAGTTGCTGCTTCCCATAGTCCAACAGTCTTCAGGTTCGTATGCCCAGCACGCTTTGCAGATGTGGACGCTGGCTGCAATGCTTAGACTTGGCGCTCACTTCCATCACAATTCTCCTGGTGTGCTGTGCCCTGTAGTTCGACAGTATCTTGGTTAATATAAACCACTGGCCTTCTGCAGGTGTCCTTAGCCATCTTGGATATTCTCCTGAAGATCATACAATGTAGCAAATTGAAGGAGGATTCTGGAGAAAAATGATATAAAAGACCACCAATTAGGCCTCAAGTACACGGCCGTTGCCTGGCCGTGGCCTTATTGCGGCCCGCAAACAGTGAGTCTGCAATATGCGGCCATCGGCCGTGTGCTCCCCCGTCACCGATGTGGACCCATTCACTTGAACCCCACAGAAGCACCACGAAGTTCTATTTTTTACGGTGCTGATGGATGACAGACCCATTCAAGTTGAATGGGTCTCGATTAGAGATGAGCGAACATTTAAAAAAAGTCCGTTGTTCGGGGTTCGGGTGGTGGTTAATTGCGCATCCCGTTATGGATTCCACTATAGCGCATATGGAATCCATAAGGGGCGGCTGCCACCAACCCGAACTGTAGAACAGCTGAAGGACCTGGCGTGACGTCACTGTCATGTGATCAGTGCAGGGGGCGTGGCTCAGCACGGGATCAAATCCCGTGCTGAGCCACGCCCCCTGCACTGATCACATGACAGTGACGTCACCCCAGGTCCTTCGGCTGTGCAACAGTTCGGGTAGGTGGCAGCCGCCCCTTATGGGTTCCATATGCGCTATAGTGGAATCCATAACGGGATGCGCAATTAACCACCACCCGAACCCCGAACAACGGACTTTTTTTAAATGTTCGCTCATCTCTAGTCTCGATCCATCCCGGCCGCCGCACGGGTGTGCATTGGAGAATGCAAATTGCGGTCCTTAATGCACGAAACGGCTGTGTGCATGAGGCCTTAGTCACATGCCAAATGAGTTTCGGAAGTGTCACACTTAATTCCTGTAGCCACAGAGGAAGGAACCTTCGACAGTTCGAACGAGCTTGGCATTTGGATAATTGATGGTCAGCTATATCATCATTTTTCTCCAGAATCCTCTGTCAAAGGACTCTGGTTTGTTCTTAGAATGGTTTACTACTGGTTTCCTACATTGTATCATCTGCAGGAGAATATCCACTTCAAGTGGCGCAGTTAGCGGCCAAAACTTTTAATCCTTTCAGCCCCGGATGGTTTTTCGTTTTTGTTTTTCAATCCCTGCCTTTCTGGGGCCATGATGTTTTTTATTTTTCCGTTCACGTAGCCATATGAGGGCTTCTTTTTTAGCGGGACAAGTTGCACTTTCCAATTCCACCTTTTAATATTGCATACATAGTGTGGAGCTGAAAAAAATTCCAAATGGGATGAAATGGGGAAAAAAACGCAATTACGCCACAGTTTTATGGGTTTTGTTTTTCAGATGTTCCCTATGAGGTAAAGCTCCAGGTCAGTAGGATTACATTAATACCACATACGTATCGATATTTCTTTTTTGCGTTTTAATACTGAAAAAATTAAAACCTTGAAGAAATTTTTTTTTCTTTCATTGCCTATAACTTTTTTTGTAGTTATTTATACAGAGCTGTTTAAGAGCTCATTCTTTTCAATGTTACCATTTTGGGGTGTATATGACTTTTTTCATAAACAAATTGCAGAAAACAATGCACTAACACAATAGGTGCAAACATTATATAAGACTAAGCCCGCACTCTGATATGATAAAATTTGAGACTCTCAGCCAATATATTTTGATCAAAACACCTCTGTGCCCGTCTACCAGTGCCAATGTGATCTCAGGCAGGACCTACTCTTACAGTTGTGTTCAAAATTATTCAACCCCCACTGAAATTGAGTGTTTTGGCCAGTTTGACATTGATTTTGATCATTTCAGTCATCTTGTTTACAATTAAATCAAAGAGGCACTTGTAAGTCAGACAAATATAACATAACATTTATAATGAAATAACCACAAATGTCTTTTCTGTGCTCACATCATTATCAGTTTTATTCAACCCCCAAGTGACATTCAATCTTAGTACTTAGTACAACATCCTTTTCCAGTTATAACAGCTTTTAAACGTGAAGCATAGCTTGACACAAGTGTCTTGCAGCGATCTACGGGTATCTTCGCCCATTCTTCATGGGCAAAAGCCTCCAGTTCAGTCACATTCTTAGGCTTGCGCGCTGCAACTGCTTTCTTTAAGTCCCACCAGAGGTTCTCAATCGGATTTAAGTCTGGTGACTGCAATGGCCACTTCAAAATGTTCCAGCCTTTAATCTGCAACCATGCTCTAGTGGACTTGGAGGTATGCTTGGGATCATTGTCCTGTTGAAAGGTCCAACGTCTCCCAAGTCTCAGGTTTGTGACGGACTGCATCACATTTTCATCCAATATCTCCTGGTACTGAAGAGAATTCATGGTACCTTGCACACGCTGAAGCTTCCCTGTACCTGTAGAAGCAAAACAGCCCCAAAGCATGATTGATCCCCCGCCATGCTTCACAGTAGGCAAGGTGTTCTTTTCTTCATAGGCCTTGTTGTTCCTCCTCCAAACATAGCGTTGATCCATGGGCCCAAACAGTTCTAATTTTGTTTCATCAGTCCACAGAACACTATCCCAAAACTTTTGTGGTTTGTCCACATGACTTCTGGCATACTGCAGTCGACTCTTCTTATTCTTTGGAGACAGCAAGGGGGTGCGCCTGGGAGTTCTGGCATGGAGGCCTTCATTACGCAGTGTGCGCCTTATTGTCTGAGCTGAAACTTCAGTAACCGCATCTGACAAATCTTTTCTCCGTTCCTCAGCAGTCACACGGGGACTTTTCTCCACTTTGCGCTTCAGGTAGCGCACAGCAGTCGAAGTCAGCATCTTCTTTCTGCCACGACCAGGTAGCGTTTCAACAGTGCCCTTTGCCTTGAATTTGCGAATGATGCTTCCTATGGTGTCTCTTGGTATGTTTAGCATCTTTGCAATCTTCTTTTAGCCATTGCCCTTCCTGTGAAGAGAAATCACCTCTTCTCTTGTCTTCCTGGACCATTCTCTTGACTTCACCATGTTTGTAAACACACCAGTAAATGTCTAGAAGGAGCTGAGTATCACAGTCATTTTAAATCTGCCTAATTGGTGCTTATTATGCTTATTATCTGTACGGCACTGGTCGGGAAGGGGTTAAAACACATGAAAATCTATATAAGTGTGGTATTGCTGTAATTGTATTGAGCCAGCGAATGAAGGAAGTTCACCCCACAGGGAATGCTGTAGAAACAAAACCCATAAAAAACCCATAAAACTTGTGTTTTGTTTTGTGGCCCATCAAATGTATAAATGAAAAAAGGAAATTAAAAAAAGGAATTGCCAAATTAAAAACAAAAGCTGACTGCCTCAATGAATACTTCTGTTCAGTTTTTACAAAGGAAAATGAAGGAGAAGGACCTCAGTTAGGGAGGAAGACTAATGAATCCTTTGATGCATGTGTCTTTACAGAGGAAGAGGTTCTAAGTCAGCTGTCTAAAATTAATACAAATAAATCACAGGGGCCTGATGGGATACACCCAAAGCTATTCAAAGAGCTGAGAGGTGTACTAGCAAAACCAATAACAGATTTATTTAACCAATCACTAGTAACAGGTGTCGTCCCAGAAGATTGGAAATTAGAAAACGTTGTGCCAATTCACAAGAAAGGTAGTAGAGAGGAATCAGGCAACTATAGGCCAGTAAGCCTGACATCAATAGTGGGGAAATTAATGGAAACCATACTCAAGGAGAGGATTGTGGAACATCTAAAAACCCATGGGTTGATTGATAAAAAACAGCATGGGTTTACTTCAGGGAGATCATGTCAAACTAATCTTATTGACTTTTTTGATTGGGTGACTAAAATAATAGATGGCGGAGGTGCAGTAGACATCGCTATCTGGACTTTAGTAAGGCTTTTGATACTGTCCCACATAGAAGGCTTATCAATAAACTGCAGTCTTTGAGCTTGAGCTCACATATTGTTGAATGGATTAGGCAGTGACTGAAGGACAGAAAACAGAGGGTTGTAGTCAATGGAGTATATTCAGACCATGGTATTGTTACCAGTGGGGTACCTCAGGGATCTGTTCTGGGACCCATATTGTTTAATATCTTTATCAGCGAAATTGCAGAAGGCCTCAATGGTAAGGTGTGTCTTTTTGCTGATGACACAAAGATTTGTAACAGGGTTGATGTTCCTGGAGGGATACACCAAATGGAAAAGGATTTAGGAAAACTAGAGGAATGGTCAAATATCTGGCAACTAAAATTTAATGTCGATAAGTGCAAGATAATGCACCTGTGGCGTAAAAACCCAAGAGCAGAATATAAAATCAGTGATACAGTACTAACCTCAGTATCTGAGGAAAGGGATTTAGGGGTCATTATATCAGATGACCTAAAGGTGGGCAGACAATGTCATAGAGCAGCAGGTAATGCCAGCAGAATGCTTGGGTGTATAGGGAGAGGCATTAACAGTAGAAAGAGGGAGATGCTCATGCCGCTCTACAGAGCACTAGTGAGACCTCATTTGGAGTATTGTGTGCAGTACTGGAGACCATATCTGCAGAAGGATATTGAAACTTTGGAGAGAGTTCAGAGAAGAGCTACTAAACTAGTACATGGATTGCAGGACAAAACTTACCAGGAAAGGTTAAAGGACCTTAATATGTATAGCTTGGAAGTAAGAAGAGACAGAGGGGATATGATAGAAACTTTTAAATACATAAAGGGAATCATCACGGTAAAAGAGGAGAGAATATTTAAAAGGAGAAAACTGCTACAAGAGGACATAGTTTTAAATTAGGGGGTCAAAGGTTTAAAAGTAATATCAGGAAGTATTACTTTACTGAGAAAGTAGTGGACGCATGGAATGGCCTTCCTGCAGAAGTGGTAGCTGCAAATACAGTGAAGGAGTTTAAGCATGCATGAGATAGGCATAAGGCCATCCTTCATATAAGATAGGGCCAGGGGCTATTCATAGTATTCAGCATATTGGGCAGACTAGATGGGCCAAATGGTTCTTATCTGCTGACACATTCTATGTTTCTACGTTTCTATGTTTTTTTGGGGGGGATTTTTTTCAGCTTCCCACTATACTGTATGCAATATTAAATGGTGCTATTAGAAAGTAAAACTTGTTCCGCAAAAATAAGCTCACATGTGGCTATCCTAGTATTCTCGGTTCTCCTGAATGATCTGAGGCTGGCGCACATGTACATGAGTACATAGTGTAAGTCTCATAGACACCAATTCTAATGTGTTGGGGTCTATGAAAGAAGCAATCATTGCTTGCTAAAGTTCCCTGTTAAAAAAAAAAAAAGAAAAGTAAAATGGTCATCTTCACCTCCACAAAAAATTGAATAAAAAGTGACCAAAAAGTCATACCACCGCAATATGGTGATGAAAAGAAGAAAAAATATTTTTTCTGTATTAAAACGCAAAAAATACTACACAAATGTGGTATCGCCGTAATCGTACTGACCTAAAGAATGAAGGCAGCTTGTGCAAATATGTCATCAAATGTATTATGCTAGAACTGGAACAGGAGACATTGTTGATGCTAATGGAGAAGTCATGATTTGGCAGATCCTTCTGTGAAGGATTTTCAGTTCCCTTATATCATGTGTAATAGTGGCCCTCTTCTTTGAGAGACATTCTACATGTCCAGTCAAAATTATCTCCTTTAGGGTCCATTCACACGTCCGTGTGTGTTTTGCGGATTCGCAAAACATGGACAACGGCGATGTGCGTTCCGCAGTTTGCGGACCACACATCGCAGGCACTACATAGAAAACGCAAAATGCGGAACAGAATTGCGGACGTGTGAATGGACCCTTAATCCTTCATTCATGCTTTCTCTGCCTGTATCAAACACAAGGCTTTCTTAGGATAAACATATTAAATTATTCAAATGTTGATGATAACGACTTTTATTTTTACTTCTGAATCTTTATGAATTTTTTTTCATTCCTCTTCACTGTTCATAGTGTCGCAGGCAGATTGCTATGTTCAATTAAGGCTTCCTACTGCATCCCCACTACCTTCCAGGACAAAAGTTGTATATAACTCCAGAGACCCTGAATGGAATGAATCCTTTCATTATCGAATTCATAGTGCAGTCAAGGTAAGATCATATTATGTAAAGAAAAGGTACCCCCTATATTTCTTTAATAATAAAAAAATAGAATATTGATATATATATTTTTTCTAATCTGTTTTTTTTCTGATGCTAGATTTTTTTCCTTATATTTTGTACCTGATTTGGGGGCTGCAGTCTTGTTTTAGCCGATGTTAACAGCATCCAGGGAGATGCTTTATAGCAACCTGAAGACTGAAGATGTTCATTTAAGCCTCTTGCACACGAACGTGTGCGCCCCGCAATACAGATCCGCAATACATGGGCACCATTCCGTGGCCATTCCGCATCACGGATGCAGACCCATTCATTTTAATGGGTCCGCAAATCCAGAGATGCGGAACGGAATGACGGAACGGAACACTACGGAAGCACTACGGAGTGCTTCCGTGGGGTTCTGTTCCGTACTTCCGTCCCGCAAAAAGATAGAACATGTCCTATCTTTTTGCGGAAGGGGCAAATCACGGAATGGGTCAGCGATCCACTGCGGCTGCCCCACGGTTGGCGCCTGTGCATTGGGCTCACACTTTCGTGTGCAAGAGGCCTTAATGTCTATGGGAGAACCCTGTCTATGAAAAGACCTGGATTTCTCATAACTGCTCCTCTCGCACTTGCAAAATGTCAATTTAATTGCCCCCTCAGGGTCACAACTGAAATTGTTGTGGGATTTCCATGAGATCAGGATCTGTTTCTGGTTGCTTGCATTGTGTTTTTCTTTTCACCTAACTGTATTTATTTATTACATTAAATTATAGTATATATTAAATTATATTATTTATAAGCGCACTTAAGGTGCATTTCGTCGCACCAATAATGGTTTTGGTGCTGTATGTATGTAGTAATCTTGGTTCTGGCACTGTATTTTTGTGTTTAACATGCATCTGATGCTATACTTGATTTAATGCTACCCATTTACATTTGAGTTGGGGCCACTGTCACCGATTCTGTCAAAAAGACCTAAGAAAAAAGTCCTGCCCGAAAGACTTTTTTTGTCCAGTAAAGAAGCAGCATCCTTAGCAACCCCCATTATAGTTAATGGTGTCTCTTCAGCTCTGAAGTTAGTAAATCTGATGCCTCTAATGATCAGGCTGTTGATACGAACTCAATCTTGTACTGTACCTTAGAAATGTGTGTGCGATCCTAACATGAAAACACAACCAGCTACCACCTTTTAACAATTTAAAGCCCATCTACTGCCTTTATATGGTAGGCGGAGGTAAACAGGTTAAGAATAGGTTGCTACAAATGGGCCAGTACTGAGTGCTTTTGCCACCCAGGCCCTGATAGTTGTAACAGCAGCAGCTGTGCGCCGCTGTTACCCCGCTTATAACCACGGTCCTAGGCGCCGCATGTTTCCCATTTCACCGCTGTGGTCCTGGGCTCTGTTTCTGTAGGTGTTATTGCTTCTGAGGATTCCGCTCCACAGCTTCCACTCAGCCCTGGACACAGCATGAGTTCAGTTGCTTTCGTGTAAGGCTATTTTCACACTAGCGTTTTTTGCGGATCCATCATGGATCTGCAAAAACGCTTCCGTTACAATAATACAACCGCATGCATCCGTCATGAGCGGATCCGGTTGTAATATGTCTTCTATAGCCATTTATTGTGCCACATTGTGTCAGAGAAAACGGATCCGTCCCCATTGACTTACATTGTGTGCCAGGATGGATCAGTTTGGCTTCATGTTGTCGGGCAGACATCAAAACGCTGAACGGAGGCAAACTGATGCATTCTGAGCGGATCCTTTTCCATTCAGAATGCATTAGGACAAAATTGATCTGTTTTGGACCGCTTTTAAGAGCCCTGAACGGATCTCACAAACGGAAAGCCAAAACACTAGTGTGAAAGTAGCCTTCACTCCCTGGGCTGTGTGGGGTAGGTCAGCTGACCCACTACTGTTTAAATTTTTTTTTATTATTTTTTAACGCGAACACCCGTGGCCCCACATACACGCACATAGAATAAGGTTTTACACGCACGCACACACACTTTCAAGGACACATACTGTACCCATGGCCCGCCAGATGTTCACGGTGGAGGAGGCATATGCCCAGATGCTCTCCGACTCCGAGAGTCCCAGTGAGGATGATGATAACCCCACGTTCCTCTTGTCATCCGCATCCTCCTCATCTACATCTGAGGGACCCCATGGCCCACACCAGTACGAGCAGCCCTGGGGCTCGTACTGCTTTCCCGGCCCACCAAATAAGGCCCCTACCAGTGAACTTAGCTGGTGTACCCCAGTGGACTTTGAGCCTGCGATTCCTGAATTTGTTGGCAATCCAGGAATCCAGGTTCCCACAGTGGGCTTCACTGAATTGAACTTTTTTTTTTTTTTATTCAGTGACCCACTTGTGAATCTGATGGTGGAGCAAACGAACCTGTACGCCCAACAGTTCGTTGCTCAACACCCGGGCTCTTTTTTGGCTAGGCCCAGTGGCTGGACCCCGGTCAGTTCAGCCGAGATGAGGACGTTTTGGGGCCTCGTGCTGCACATGTGCCTAGTCAAGTGGGGACTCCTCTACCAGACCCAACTCTACAGTATGGCCATGACATGCTCACGGTTTGAGGCCATCCGGAAATGCCTGCATTATGCCCGTTTCTGCAAGGGGCGAGATTCGCGTATTGAACCCCTAGAATGTCCCCCCACTCTGGGTGTTAGCGGGAAACTCGTGTGGGACTTGCACGTAGATAACTTTTGTACTAGTATCCCCTTGTATCAGTCCCTCGCCGCCAGATCCACGGTCACTTGTAGGACCGTGCGGAAAAATCAGCGCGGCCTCCCTGCCCACCCCCTCCAGGTACCTATCCCCAGGGGTGAGACCCGTGCCCTTACCAGTGGAAACCTGTTGCTGGTCAGGTATAAGGACAAGAGGGATGTCCTTGTACTGACCACAATTCACGGTAATGGTATCTCCCCTGTCCCTGTGCGAGGTACCATGGCAACGGTCCTCAAGCCCGATTGTATCGTCGACTACAATCGGTATATGGGAGGAGTTGATCTCTCTGATCAAGTCCTCAAACCATATAATGCCATGCGGAAAACCCGGGTATGGTACAAAAAAGTTGAGGTCTACTTGGTACAGGTCGCCCTGTACAACGCTTTTGTACTATCCCGAAGCGCTGGCAAAACAAGGACATTCCTCCAATTCTATGAGGCAGTCCTCAAGGACCTGATCTTTTCAGAGTGGGAAAGAGCAGGTTGGAGTACCTCAGGAACTGGAGGAGCCCGGATCGTCCCTGGCCAACACTTTCTAGGTGTGGTCCCCCATACTGGAAAGAAAGGACGGACCCAAAAAAAATGCAGTGTGTGTCACAGGAGGGGGATACGGAAGGACACCACCACTCAGTGTGACACGTGCCCTGATCATCCGGGCCTCTGCGTTATTGGTTGCTTCAGGGAGTATTACACTTCCATGGAGTACTAGAGTATCGTCGCGTCCGTAAGAATCTGCCCTATAAAAATAACATTTGACCTTACCCCTTGGATGAACAGCGCTAAAATAAAAAAATAAAAACAGTGTAAAAAAAATGCAATTTTTTGTCACCTAACAAAACTGTAGCTCCCAGGCTATGGAGATACTAAAATTATTTATTTTTTGTTCCTAAAATGATAATATAGTGTAAAATCTAAACAAATTAAAAAAAAGTAGACATATTGGGTATCGTTGCGTCCGTAAGAATCTGCCCTATAAAAATAAAATTTGACCTAACCCCTCGGATGAACACTGTCAAAAAAATAAATCTTTTGTTACGTTGCCTCAAAAGTGTAATATAGAGCAACCAAAAATCATATTTTCCCTTTCATCCTCCATGACGGCATACCATGAAAGATGACCCGCCTCCAACCAGGTAGGGACAGGAAGTATAAATTTGACTCTCCTCTGACTCCTCCTCAGTGTCTTCCTGTCCCTCCAGGTAGGAGATGGGATTTCTCATGGTAGCACCGGAAGAATCAAGGAAAAGTGACCATATGAGGAGGCAGCAGAATCCGGGCACTAATTGGGGTTTCGGGCGCTGAAACTACCTGTCTCTTACCTACTGCTGGCGCGGGCAGGCAGGTCCATGTGAGGCCGGACACTCAGGGAGTTCCTCCGGTCTGTCACCAACCCCATACACTGCGATCCGGCATGGCTGGCGCTCACAGTGGCGTCACCGGAAGTGGATGCGCTCCATGCGTTCCACGGTGCGTTTTACGGCCTACTTCCGGTAGGGGTCTGAAGGAACTTCCGGTTGACGAGGAAGCTGGAATGGCGGGAAATTTGAAAAATCGCTCGCGATTATGGCGGAGATCGCCCTCTGATCTGAGGTCTAAGGTAATGAAACATTTATAAAGGGGATAGCCTTACTGGTATACTGCCCTTATCTATAATGGATCCAAGTGGAGTAATGGAGACCACTCAGGGATCCACAACCGTGAGTAACAGGCTAACATTACCGGGACCAGGGTGAACAGTGTATTACTGTAGTAAACCCTAGATGTATTTTTTCTGTGTTTTTTATTCTTTCTTTCTGTATGGTTGCAGAGTGAGAAAGAGGTGGCTCAAAAAGCTAAAACTAGCCAGCGTTCTAAAAAATGCAGTATTTGTTCCGTATCACCAAGGATTTAGTGCCGTCCTTAAAAGAAGAACTTAAAAATACTATTAGGGATGAAATCAGATCCGCTATGTCTGACGCCCCATTTCTGCCTTCCTGTTCAAAACAGGCACCTAGGGCCTCTAAGTCAGATTCCGATTCCGATTCGGATAATGATTCCGAGTCAGGGGAATTATATTCCAGGGATTCCTCGGGATCTGATCTAGATTTCAAAAATTTCCTTTTTTCCTCTGAAGATACTAAGGAACTAATTAATGCGGTAAGGGCCACCATGGATCTTACTGAAGAGAAAGTCCGGAGATCAGTCCATGACAAAATGTTCAGTAGTTTTGAACAAAGGTCTAGCCGAGGTTTTCCAGTGCTTAAAAATATGCATGAACTAATCAAAAGAGAGTGGAAAACACCGGATAGAAAATTATTCATTCCCAAAACAATAAGGCGGCGTTTCCCCCTTAGTAGTGAGGACGACACAATATTATCTACCTGTCCTAAAATAGATGTGTCCCTATCAAAATTAGTGAAAGGTCCCAACGCACTGCCCTTTGAGGACATGGGATCCCTAAGAGATCCTATGGATAAAAAAACGGATCAATCTCTTAAGAAAACATGGGAAGCATGTACGGCCCTATTTAAACCAAATCTAGCCGCAACATCCTTTTCTAGGTCCTTAAAAAGATGGCTTATACAATTAGAATCCTTACTAAAAGACGGCAGTTCTTATGACAACTTAAAGGATTCCCTTCCCTTGTTAATTAAAGCTGTGGATTTTATATCAGACTCTACTGCTGAGTCAGTTAGGATGGCAGCTAAAGCTTCTGGTTTGGCAGTGGTAGCGAGGCGTTCCTTATGGTTAAAATCCTGGTCAGGGGACGTCGGTTCTAAACTAAAATTATGCAGCCTTCCATTTCATGGGAACTTATTGTTTGGAGAAGATCTAGAAAAAATTCTAGAGAAAGCGTCAGATTCTAAGAAAAACTTTCCCAGGGAGTCGGGGAAAAGAAAGTTTCCCTTTCGTAAGGTCAAGAAAGGAGCCCCCTTTCAAACAAAGAAAGCTAACAGGGAATCTGGCTGGAAGGGAAGGAATCAAAGGAGCAGAGGTTTCCTGTTCACTTCTAAGAATACAGAAGCTTCAAAGCAATGACGCCAGCTCTCAGGTAGGAGGAAGACTAAGTTTGTTTCTAGGATATTGGGAAAATATTACAACAAACCCCTGGGTCCTAGATTTAATATCAGAAGGATACAAAATTGTATTTCGTCTTCCTCCTCCCTCGAATGTGTTCAGGATCACCCCGTTTCTAAAAACAAACGCCCTACAAAAAAGCCTGGAAAAAGGAATACAGAAACTAGTAGCCCAGAAGGCCATAATTCCAGCCCCCCCTTCTCAACACGGTCAGGGTTATTATTCCACGGTTTTCCTAGTAAAAAAAACAGACGGGAGGTTTTGTTTAATAATAAATCTGAAAAATTTGAACAAATTTATACAATACAACAAATTCAAAATGGAAACAATAAAATCAACAGTAAATCTACTAGGAGAGGGAGATTTTCTGGCCTCAGTAGATTTAAGAGACGTGTACTACCACATTCCAGTATGCAAACAGTCTCAAATTTCTACGTATAGCGGTTTATCTAGGGAAAAATCTTTGCCACTTTCAATTCCAGGTTCTCCCCTTTGGAATAACCACAGCACCCAGGGTGTTCACCAAAGTGATGCTGGAATTAGTGGCACATCTGAGAAGGAAAAATATCCTGATCGTCCCTTACCTAGACGACCTACTAATAGTAGGCAAGACCAGACCGTTACTAGAAGACAATCTACTAGCTACCTGTCAGACTCTATGTCAGGCGGGGTGGCTAATAAATTGGGAAAAGTCAAAACCAGTCCCATCCCAGGAAATTGTCGTCTTGGGTCTCTCCCTAGATACCACTCGTCAGATGACTTCTCTCCCAGGTCAAAAGGTGACAGGACTGATAGAGAAAGTCACAGAGTTTCAAAGCCATCCATCCTGTACAATACGGAAGGCAATGAAACTTCTGGGAACCTTGACATCCTGCATCCCGGCAGTGAAGTGGGCTCAGTTCCACACTCGAACTCTGCAGCAATGGGTTTTATCCTGTTGGGACAGGATCCAAAGCTCTCTAGATCAAACGATTCCGATCCCTCTGGCGGTAAATCAGTCCCTCCTATGGTGGAAACAGGAATATCATCTTCTCCAGGGGATTCCTTGGAATCTAGAAGAGTTGGCAGTTGTCACAACAGATGCAAGTCCTTGGGGTTGGGGAGCGCATTACTCAAATCATTGTTTCCAGGGACCCTGGGCTGTCCACCAAAAGACATGGTCATCAAACCAGAAGGAACTGATGGCAGTCTGGGAAACTGTGAGAACCGCAAGTCAGTACATAAACGGGAGAAACGTCCAGCTAAGATCGGACAATACAACTGTGGTGGCCTATATAAACCACCAAGGAGGAACAAGAAGCCGACATCTGAGTCAGATAACAGAAAAAAAAAAAATTCTGGGCAGAAAGAAATATAAAGTCCCTTTCGGCAGTTCATCTAAAAGGGAGCCTAAACTCAAAGGCAGACTTCTTAAGCAGGGTCGAAGTAAAGCAAACGGAATAGAGTCGAAAAAAACAGGTGTTTGTCCAGATAACAGAAATGTGGGGAGTTCCTCAAATAGACTTATTTGCGTCAGCCGCAAACGCAAAAGTCAGTCAATTTTATTCCCTCAATCCAAAAGACGGAAATGTAGGGATAGATGCCTTGTCGATAAAGTGGGATTTTCAACTAGCTTACGCATTCCCCCCTTTACAACTGATGTCCCGGGTGATAAAAAAAGGTTCAACAAGACAGGGCTCATGTAATTCTGATAGCCCCCTTATGGCCCAAGAAACCCTGGTTTCCACTGTTAAAAATGTTATCCATACAGAGCCCGTGGATTCTTCCCTGGGATCGGGATCTGCTATCTCAAGGTCCGGTCCACCATCCCGAGGTAGAAAGGCTGCATCTAGCAGCCTGGAACCTGAAAGGATGACCTTGATAGCTAGAGGCCTATCAGATGCCATCATTAATACTATGGCTGCCAGTAGGAAGGAAATTACATAAAAAATCTACAATAAAGTGTGGAGGTCTTTTAATACCTGGTGTAATAAGGAAAAGTTATCTTCCGAAAAAGTTTCCATCCTGTCTATCCCAGGATTTTTACAATCAGGACTGGAAAAAGGTCTGCGACCCAATACTTTAAGGGTTCATGTATCAGCTCTTAGTGCGGTCTTTGATGAAAAAATTGCAAATCATGCGTGGATTATCAGGTTTTTAAAAGGAGCAGACAGATTAAGACCGTCATTGAGATCCACGGTTCCCCCCTAGGATCTCAATGTGGTTCTATCAGGACTGGTTGAAAGTCCTTTTGAACCTCTTCCAGATATATCATTAAGATATATAACACTAAAAACCCTATTCCTTGTGGCAGTTACGTCAGCCCGCAGGGTTAGTGAAATCCAGGGCCTAAAAATTAATGAACCCTTCTGTATTATATCTGCTGATAGAATTACTTTTAAGTTAGATAACTCCTTCCTTCCCAAAGTTGTGTCTAATTTCCACAGGCAAGAAGAAATAGTGGTTCCCTCGTTATGTGACGATCCAAAAACGGAAGGAGAAAAGAGATTCCATAAATTGGATGTCCGCAGAGCAGTTCTTTCATATTTAGAAGCTACAAAAGCCTTCAGAAAGACGGACTCTCTATTTGTTCAGTTTGTAGGTACAAATAAAGGCCAAAAAACGAAAAAAAAAAACACTGTTTCCAGATGGATCAAAACATCCATTTCCGAATCGTATAGGGCCCAAGGGAAAGCTCCCCCTGAAGTCTTTACAGCTCACTCAACAAGATCAATATCTGCATCCTGGGCAGAAAAAGCTAATGCCTCATTAGAACAGATATGTAGAGCCGCGACCTGGTCTAACCCTAACACGTTTATTAAACATTACAGGGTCCAGGTTAAAGCAAGCCAAGATCTGGCTTTCGGGAGGAAAGTACTCCAAGCTATGATCCCCCCCTAAAAATAATTAATATGCTATATCTCATGGTATGCCATCATGGAGGATGAAAGGGAAAAACCAAATTACTTACCGGTAATTCCCTTTTCATGAAACCTCCATGACGGCATAGGAATTTTCCCACCGCAAAAAAAAATAAAAAATAAAAATATTTTTTTTTTTTGAGACATACACAAAATATTAATAGTTAAGATAAATCTACACATAGGTGTTGGTGTGTGTGATGGTGTGTGCAAAAAAAAAAAAAGAGAATAAATGACAGGTTCGAAAGAGACTCTCTAGGCTGTCGGTCCAGAAAGACACTGAGGAGGAGTCAGAGGAGAGTCAAATTTATACTTCCCGTCCCTACCTGGTTGGAGGCGGGTCACCTCTCATGGTATGCCGTCATGGAGGATTCATGAAAAGGGAATTACCGGTAAGTAATTTGGTTTTACCCAAAAATAGTACCAAAAACACTACCACCTTATCCCGTAGTTTCCAAGATGGGGTCACTTTTATGGAGTTTCTACTCTAGGGGTGCATCAGGGGGCTTGAAAGGGTACATGGTGTAAATAAACCAGTCCAGCAAAATCTGCCTTCCAAAAACCATATGGCGTTCCCCTTCTTCTATGTCCTGCCGTTTGGCCAAATAGTAGTTTACTTCCACATATGGGGTATTTCTGCAAACTACAGAATCAGGGCAACCCATATTGAGTTTTGTTTAATAGTTAACCTTTACTTTATTATTGGAAAAAATGGATTATAATGGAAAATTTTCAAAAAAATTGAAATTTCAAAATTGTTTCTCCATTTGCCATTAACTCTTGTGGAACACCTAAAGGGTTAACAAAGTTTGTAAACCCAGTTTTGAATACCTTGATGGGTGTACTTTCTTAGATGGAGTCACTTTTTTGGAATTTCTATTCTAGGGGTGCAACAGGGGGCTTGAAATGGGACATGGTGTAAAAAAAACAGACCGCAAAATCTGCCTTCCAAAACCCATAAGTTATTCACACATAAAGTGACACTGGTCAGATTTTCAAAAAAATGGCCTGGTCCTTAACCCCTTAAGGACCGGGCTCATTTTCACCTTAGGACCAGGCCATTTTTTGAAAATCTGACCAGTGTCACTTTATGTGGTGATAACTTTAAAACGCTTTTTCTTATCCAGGCCATTCTGAGATTGTTTTTTCATGACATATTGTACTTCATGACACTGGTAAAATTAAGTCGAAAAATTTCATTTTTATTTATAGAAAAATATCAAATTTACCAAAAATTTTGAAAAATTAGCAATTTTCCAAGTTTCAATTTCTCTACTTCTATAATACATAGTAATACCGCCCAAAAAAGTTATTGATTTACATTCCCCATATGTCTACTTCATGTATCGATCATTTTGGGAATGCCATTTTATTTTTGGGGACGTTACAAGGCTTAGAAGTTTAGAAGCAAATCTTGAAATTTTTCAGAAATTTTCAAAAACCCACTTTTTAGGGACCAGTTCAGGTCTGAAGTCACTTTGTGAGGCTTACATAATAAAAACCATCCAAAAATGACCCAATTCTAGAAACTACACACCTCAAGGTATTCAAAACTGATTTTACAAACGTCATTAACCCTTTAGGTTTTCCACAAGAGTTAATGGCAAATGGAGATAAAATTTCAGAATTTCGATTTTTTTGGAAAATTTTCCGTTTGAATCCATTTTTTCCAGTAACAAAGCAAGGGTTAACAGCCAAACAAAACTCAATATTTATTGCCCCGATTCTGTAGTTTTCAGAAACACCCCATATGTGGTCCTAAACTACTGTATGGCCAAACGGCAGGGCACAGAAGTAAGGGAACGCCATATGGTTTTTGGAAGGCGGATTTTGCTGGTCTGGATTTTTGACACCATGTCCCATTTGAAGCCCCCCGATGCACCCCTAGAGTAGAAACTCCATAAAAGTGACTCCATCTAAGAAACTACACCCCTCAAGGTATTCAAAACTGATTTTACAAACTTTGTTAACCCTTTAGGTGTTCCACAAGAGTTATTGGCAAATGGAGATGACATTTCGGAATTTCTATTTTTTGTTACCTTGCCTCAAAAAAAGTGTAATATAGAGCAACCAAAAATCATATTTACCCTAAAATAATACAAACAAAACTGCCACTTTATCCTGTACTTTCCAAAATGGGGTCGCTTTTTTGGAGTTTCCACTGTAGGGGTGCATCAGGGGGGCTTCAAATCGGACATGTTGTCAAATAACCAGTCCAGCAAAATCTGCTTTCCAAAAACCATATGGCGTTCCCTTCCTTCTACGCCCTGCCGTTTGGCCATACAGCAGTTTACGACCACATATGGGGTGTTTCTGCAAACTACAGAATCAGGGCAATAAATATTGAGTTTTGTTTGGCTGTTAACCCTTGCTTTGTTACTGGAAAAATGGATTAAAATGGATAATTTGCAAAAAAATAGCTGTTTTGGGACAGTTTTGTATTTTTTGTTATTTACATCGTTGAACTGACAGGTTAGATTGTGTGCTATTTCTATAGAGCAGGTTGTTACGGATGCGACAATACCAAATATGTCTACTTTTTGGGGTTTTTTGTTTCAGTTTTACATAATAAAGCATTTTTGAAAAAATGATTTTTAGTGTCTCCACATTCTGAAAGCCATAGTTTTTTTTTTTTTTGGCAATTGTCCTATGTAGGGGCTCATTTTTTGTGGGATGAGATGGCGGTTTGAATGGTACTATCTTGGGGTGCATATGACTTTTTGATCACTTGCTATTACACTTTTTGTGATGTAAGGTGACAAAAATGACTTTTTTACAACGTTTTATTTTTTATGTTTACGGCGCTCACCTGAGGGGTTAGGTCATGTTATATTTTTATATAGCAGGTCGTTATGAACGCGACGATACCCAATATGTATACTTTTTTATTTATTTTGGTTTTACACAATAATATCCTTTTGAAACTAAAAAATATGTTTTAGTGTCTCCATAGTCTGAGAGCCATATTTTTTTCAGTTTTTAGGCGATTGTCTCAGGTTGGGTATAATTTTTATGGGATGAGGTGGCGGTTAGATTGGCACTATTTGGGGGTCATATGACGTTTTGATCGCTTGCTATTACACTTTTTGTGATGTAAGGTGACAAAAATGGCTTTTTGTTTTATATAGCCAGGTCGCATTAACGCGACGATACCCAATATGTATGCTTTTTTTTATTTATTTCGGTTTTACACAATAATAGTCCTCTTTTGAAACTAAAAAATATGTTTTAGTGTCTCCATAGTCTGAGAGCCATATTTTTTCAGTTTTTAGGCGATTGTCTCAGGTTGGGTATAATTTTTATGGGATGAGGTGGCGGTTAGATTGGCACTATTTGGGGGTCATATGACTTTTTGATCGCTTGCTATTACACTTTTTGTGATGTAAGGTGACAAAAAAATGGCTTTTTGACAAAGTTTTTTTTTTTTTTTTTTTTTACAGTGTTTACTTGAGGGGTTAGGTCATGTGATATTTTTATAGAGCAGATTCTTACGGACGTGGAGATACCCAATATGGCTACTTTTTTTTTATTTTTTTACATTTAACACTGAAAAGCATTTTTGAAACAAAAAAAATCATGTTTTAGTCTGAGAGGCATAGTTTTTTTATTTTTTGGGCAATTGTTTTATGAAGGGGCTCATTTTTTGCGGGATAAGATGGCGGTTAGATTGGTACTATTTTGGGAGGCATACGCCTATTTGATCGCTTTGTATTACACTTTTAGTGATGTAAGGTGCCAAAAAATGGCTTATTTACACCATTTTTGGTATTTTTTTTTATGGCGTTCACGTGAGGGGTTCAGTCATGTGATATTTTTATAGAGCTGTTTTTTTACGGACGCGGCGATACCTAATATGTGTAGTGTATTTTATTTTTTTTACTTTTTATTCAGTGATTTGTGTTTTTTTTTGGACCCAGACCCACTTGGTTCTTGTAGATCCAGTGGATCTGGTGTCTATATAATACAGTACAGTACACTATATAGTGTACTGCACTGTATTTTTTACTTTTCACAGTCTGGTCAGACTTCTGCCTTTAGCAGAACCACCCCCCCCTGCACCCCCGCCGCCATAACAAGATTGGGGCTGCAGGGGGTTAAAATAAAGATCTTTGCCGCATTAACTTCTCTGATCTCCGCGGTCACAGACCGCGGGATCAGAGATAGCAATCCGCTGCAAACCGCAGGTCTCGAATTGACCTGCGGTTTGCAGCGATCGCCGATACGGGGGGTCACATGACCCCCCTCGGCATTAGAACATGGTTCCTGCTGATCTACATCAGCAGGAACCATATTGCTACTGCGCCCACATCGGGTGCAGTAGCAGTTTAAACACAGGGCGTACATGTACGCCCTTCGTCCTTAAGGGGTTAAGGTGAAATAGGGCCGTGTCCTTAGGGGGTTAAGGGGATATGAATGTGCACCACCCAGATCGTTGGGCTGTTGAAACTGCATATAGGTGTGCTGCTGCTCTTTTGAGATTTTGTATTTTCTATATTTATGGTCTGTTTTATTGGCCACATATGAATAAGTGGGTTTATCTTAGAGATGAGTGTTTCTAGTTCTCCTGTTAGCTGTACTTTAGCCTATTTACATTGAACATCATATCTTTTTTGGGTTTGTCCCCTGATCAATGGCACTTTAAATGGTGCAGGAAAATGCATTGGGAGAATCTTGTTATATGATCATTATTCTACTACTATATATCGGGATAATTGTTTTCCTGAATACTAGAGCCAAATCTTTCTCCTTTTACTACTTAAACATGGAGATGCCGGGGATTGAACTCGGGACCTCATACATGCAAAGCATGCGCTCTACCCAACAACAACCCAAATCTTTCTCCCTAGTTTTGGTCTTAACATGACTAATACCTTGTATAGAAAGCCCCCTAAGTTATGCTTTCATGGTGTCCCACACCATATATGGGGACGCTGTGCCCTCATTAACCACCTCAGCCCCCCTAGCTTAAACACCCTTAATGACCAGGCCACTTTTTACAATTCTGCACTACACTACTTTCACCGTTTATTGCTCCCTCATGCAACTTACCACCTAAATGAATTTGACCTCCTTTTCTTCTCAGTAATAGAGCTTTCATTTGGTGGTATTTCATTGTTGCTGACATTTTTACTTTTTTTGCTATTAATAAAAATGTAACGACATTTTTGCAGAAAAATGACATTTTTCACTTTCTGTTGTAAATTTTTTTTTAAAAAACGGCATTTCTATATAAAATTTCCACAAAATTTATTATTCTACATGTCTTTGATAAAAAAAAATCCAATAAGTGTATATTTATTGGTTTGGGTAAAAGTTATAGCGTTTACAAACTATGGTGCAAAAAAGTGAATTTCGGCATTTTGAAGTAGCTCTGACTTTCTGAGCACCTGTCATGTTTCTTAAGGTGCTAGAATGCCAGGATAGTATAAATACCCCCCAAATGACACCATTTTAGAAAGAAGACACCCCAAAGTATTCGCGGAGGGGCATGGTGAGTTCATGTATCATTTCATTTTTTTTCACAAGTTAGCGGAAAATGACACTTTGAGGAAAAAAATAATAATAATAAAGTTTCCATTTCTGCTAACTTCTGGCAAAAAAATAAAAAATCTCCCACAGACTCACTATGCCCCTCAGTGAATACCTTGGGGTGTCTACTTTCCGAAATGGGGTCATTTGTGGGGTGTGTTTACTGTTCTGGCATTTTGGGTGGGGCTGAATTGTGAGCAGCCATGTAAAACCTAAAGGTACTCGTTGGAATTTGGGCCCCTTTGCACACCCAGGCTGCAAAAAAGTGTTACTCATGTGGTATCGCCGTACTCAGGAGAAGTAGGGCAATGTGTTTTGTGGTGTAATTTTACATATACCCATGTTGGGTGAGAGAAATATCTCTGTAAATTGTCAACTTTGTATAAAAAAATTTAAAAAGTTGTCGTTTACAGAGATATTTCTCACACAAAGTATGGGTATATATAAAAATACACCCCAAAACACATTGCCTACTTCTCCTGAGTACGCGATACCACATGAGTGACACTTTTTGCAGCCTGTGTGCGCAAAGGGGCCCTAATTCCAATGAGTACCTTTAGGATTTCACAGGGCATTTTTACGCATTTGGATTCCAGACTTCTTCTCACGCTTTAGGGTCCCCTAAAATGCCAGGACAGTATAAATACCCCACATGTGACCCCATTTTGGAAAGAAGACACCCCAAGGTATTCCGTGAGGGGTATGGTGAGTTCATGTAAAATTTTATTTTTTGTCACAGGTTAGTGGAATATGAGACTTTCTAAAAAACAAAAATAAAAAAAATAAAATATCAATTTCCTCTAACTTGTGCCCAAATTTTTTTTTTCTGTGAACTCGACATGCCCCTCACGGAATACCTTGGGGTGTCTTCTTTCTAAAATGGGGTCACGTGGGGTATTTATACTGCCCTGGCATTTTAGGGGCCCTAAAGCGTGAGAATCCAAATGCGTAAAAATGCCCTGTGAAATCCTAAAGGTACTCATTGGTTTTAGGGCCCCTTTGCGCATCTTGGCTGCAAAAAAGTGTTACACATATGGTATCGCCGTACTCAGGAGAAGTAGGGCAAAATTTTGACACAAGCGGAAATTGATATATATATATATAATTGTGGTAAGGTGCAAGGTGTCATTTGCGATGGCAGGTACGTGTCACCGAGGTTGCTGGCCTCGGTGAGGTGAGAGCCGGGTTTTTGTCTGCAGCAGCTAGTGCTGTTTGACTCTTTTAAATAGCATGGCTGCAAAGCCGATCCGGGCCGGCTCTTACTGGGAGCAGCTAAAGAGTAGGGTGGGTGGCTGCTCCCCACGGTCCAGTCCGAGTTTTGGGCTGGGTATAAAACACAGCCATCAGCTGTGTCTGTGGGTGATTATCCTGGAGCCTGCTAACAGGACTGAGGAGTTCTCTGTGCTGGAGGACGGAGCTCAGCAAGGTGGTGTTTCCCTGCAAACTGAAGGAGGAATCGCCTGCGGCTGAACCGACTGCTAGGTGTGAACCGCACTTAAACCACCCAAGGTGACTGGACCCTGTGTTGGCCTGTTTTTGGTTTTGCCACATGATTTCTGTTGTGTGTGAACTGTCACCAAGAGACTGTTTTCATTTCTGGTGTGCAAGTGTGAATAAAACACTGTTTGATGCACAATCTGGACTCCTTGTTTTGCCTCTAAACTGCACCCGCACCGCTGTCTACCAGAGCGACTCCCACATTTGGTGTCGGATGCGGGCATGCGCAGTGAGGCTGGCGTGAACGCCCGAACTTTGTTTTTGCTGAGCAGAAGTGAATGTCCTATATTAAGCCGGCAAAGTTGCAGCCTGTGATCCCCGACAAAATGGAGCGGCTGTGAAAGCCCTCATAGAGGCTAACGTGCAGCAGCGGGAGACCAACCAGCTACTGCTACAGCACGTGATGGCGTTGCAAGCGGCAGGAGCGTCCCACCGCGTCCACGATGCCCGGAAAGCTGTCCGTGCCGCGATCCCTAAGATGACCCCCTCGGATGATGTGGAGACCTATCTGGCGGTGTTCGAGAAGGTGGCCGTGAGGAGAAATTACCCGAGAACAGTGGGCAGAGGTCGTCGCTCCGTTCCTGGCGTCTGGACCCCAGCAAGTATTTTTGACCTCCCAGATGACCAAGCCGCTGACTACCCGACCGTGAAAGGTGAGATCCTGGCAAGACTGGGGGTGAGCGTGTTAGTCCGGGCTCAGCGGGTCCACCAGTGGAACTTTAATACGGCTGAACCCGCCAGGCCGCAGTATTATGAGTTGCTGCACAGGTTGCAAAAGTGGCTGCAGCCTGAGGTTCTAAGTCCGGCTGCTATGCTGGACCGTCTGCTGGCTGACATCTTCTGGAGGGCCTTGCCGTACCCCCTGCAGCACTGGATCGGCCAGGTGTCACCCACTAATGCCTTGGACATGGTCGACCTGGTCGAGCGCTATGAGGCCACAAAAACCTTGAAAGGAGGTGTTGTTGGGAGGGCCGGTCAAACCCGGAGGTCTCCCATCCAGTCCCGACGACTGGTACCCGAGAAACCTGCTCGGGGTGTACCCCCTGTAGACCCGGCCCGATAGTCTGCTGGCGGTGTCACGAGCCTGGCCATGTGAGGGCCGACTGTCCACAGTGGGGAGAACCCATGGAGACCAATTATGGGTACCGGGCTTCCATGTATGCCCGGAGACTGTGTGCGACCGGCACCCCGAGACCCTAGACAATCGTCATCTGTGCCAGGTGCAAGTCGGTGATAATCTTGCAGTGGCGCTGCTGGACTCAGGGAGCCTAGTAACCCTGGTAAGTGCTGCCCTGGTACAGCCCTCCCAGTATACGGGCCGGAAAGTTGGGGTGGTGTGCATACACGGAGACTTAAAGGACTATCCCACGGCTGTAATGTCTCTGTCCACGGCGGCCGGCACATGGACTTGTGAAGTGGCGATCTCCGTAAGCTACCGTATGAACTAATAATTGGAAGAGACTTCCCTGGTTTTCCGTCACTATGGCCTGAGGTGAAAGTGACTAATAGCCCTGAGACAGGGGTAACCCTAGCAGAGTGGCCTGGTTCCTGTGGGAGGCCAGAGCCCTGGGAGCCCGAGTCCGAAGGGCCTGCGGTAGGGGTGACCACCACTTCTGTGATAGAGGGAGACAACCCCACTGAGTGTAATGGTGGGAGACACGGAGGACTTGCCACCGGGACCTGAGTTGGCAGACCTCAATGTCTCCGGGGAAAATTTTGGGACCGCACAACACCGGGACCAAACCCTAACCAGAGCCTGGGAAAGTGTCATAATAATTGATGGTAAACCCCAGAAACCTGGGGCTGAATTAATGTTTCCGCGATTCATTGTCCTTCAGGATATGTTGTATCGGGTGAACCAAATCCGAGGTGAGCCTGTTGAACAGTTGGTGGTGCCCACAGCGTATCGCAGGCTTGTCATGGAGCTTGCCCACCAACATGTTCTTGGGGGACACCTGGGGTGGCAGAAAACCCAGGACCGCATACTGCAGCGGTTTTATTGGCCCAGTGTGTTCAAGGAGGTAGAGAATTATTGTAAGTCCTGTCCCACCTGTCAGATAACTAGCCCCCAGCCACATTTCCGTAGTCCTCTGGTACCGCTTCCAATTATTGAGGTCCCGTTTGAGCGAATCGCTATGGATCTAGTTGGGCCTGTACCAAAATCTGCCAGGGGCCACCAACACATTCTGGTAGTTCTCGACTATGCCACTCGGTATCCGGAGCGGTGCCTCTGCGACATACCTCAGCTAAACTCATTGCCAAAG
This sequence comes from Bufotes viridis, assembly GCA_033119425.1. Classification (NCBI taxonomy): domain Eukaryota; kingdom Metazoa; phylum Chordata; class Amphibia; order Anura; family Bufonidae; genus Bufotes; species Bufotes viridis. The sequence continues at coordinate 46,393,497 of CM065599.1, forward strand.
AGTTAATGGAAATGTTTTCCCGTGTGGGCCTGCCAAAGAGGTTCTGACAGACCAAGGGACCCCTTTTATGTCCAAAGTAATGAGGAACTGTGTAAATTATTGCGTATAAAGCAGTTACGGACGTCCGTTTACCATCCACAAGCGGACGGTCTTGTCGAAGAGTTTAACCAAACTTTAAAAAATATGTTAAAGAGGGTGGTGTCTAGAGATGGGAAGGACTGGGACCTGCTTCTGCCCTATCTCATGTTCGCAGTGCGAGAGGTGCCCCAGGCCTCTACTGGGTTCTCGCCCTTCGAACTGCTTTATAGCAGACACCCTCGGGGCCTGTTGGATATCGCCAAGGAAGCGTGGGAACAACAGCCTGTCCCCCACAAAAGTGTCATTGAGTATGTCACCCAGATGCAGGAACGGATGGAAAAGGTGTTGCCGCTGGTCCGGGAGCATATGGAGGCAGCGCAACAAGCCCAGAGTAGGGTGTACAATCGTCAGGCTCGAGTGCGGGGCTTCAAGCCGGGGAGATCGGGTGTTGGTTCTGGTACCCACCCTTGACAGCAAGTTCCTAGCTAGGTGGCAGGGCCCCTATGAGGTGATCGAGAAAGTAGGGAAGTAAATTACAAAGTACACCAGCCAGGGCGGCGCAAGCCGGAGCAGGTGTACCACGTGAATTTACTAAAGCCGTGGAAAGATAGGGACACGGCCGGCGACCACAGCCCCCGGCCAGGGCTTACTAGGTGAAAGGGTCCAGCCCCACAGTTCGAGGCCTGTGAAGCAGTAACCACGGTAAAAATTGCAGACAGCCTGTCTTCCAAACAAGTTCAGGAAGTCAGGGAGTTCATCAGTCGGAACACGGATGTGTTCTCGGACCTCCCTGGCCGCACGTCTCTCATCCAACATGACATCGTCACTGAGCCTCAGGCCAAGATCCGGTTAAAACCATACCGGGTACCCGAGGCTCGGCGGCGGGCCATCGCGGAGGAAGTACAGTTAATGTTGAAGCTCGAGGTCATTGAGGAGTCGAAAAGTGAGTGGGCCAGTCCCATAGTCCTAATACCCAAGCCGGATGGGACGTTGCGGTTCTGCAGCGACTTTCGCAAGTTAAATGAAGTATCCAAGTTTGGCGCGTATCCCATGCCCCGAGTAGGCGAGCTGGTTGAAAGTTTAGGACAAGCCCGTTATTTTTCTGTGCTGGACCTCACTAAAGGGTACTGGCAGGTACCCTTAACGAGTCGGCTAAGGAAAAAACCGCATTTGTTACCCCGCAGGGCCTGTATCACTACAAGGTGTTACCCTTTGGCCTGCATGGCGCCCCCGCCACTTTCCAAGGTTAATGGACATAGTGCTGCGACCACATCGTCGGTGCGCCTCGGCCTACTTAGATGATGTAGTCATCCACAGCACCGACTGGGAAAGCCATTTACCCAAGGTGCAGGCGGTAGTGGATGCCCTGAGGAAAGCCGGACTGACCGCTAACCCAAAGAAGTGCTCCATAGGGTTAGAGGAGACAAAATATCTGGGATATGTAATTGGGCGAGGAGTCATCAAACCTCAGGTAACTAAGGTAGAGGCCATTCAGTAACTGGCCCGACCGGTCACCACCAGGCAGGTAAAGTCGTTCCTGGGGATTGTAGGTTACTACATGAGGTTTGTGCCCCACTTTGCCACAATAGCAGCGCCATTGACAGACCTGTTGAAGGGCGAAAGTCTGGGAGGGTTAGCTGGAGTGAGAAGGCGGAGGAGGCTTTCTCCGCGTTGAAGTCGGCCCTGTGTGGGTCCCGGTTTTGGTGACACCCGACTTCAACAAGGAGTTTGTCGTACAAACCGGCGCCTCGGAGGTAGGCCTCGGTGCTGGTACTGTCGCAGGAGGTCAACGGGGAAGAACATCCCGTTGTCTTCCTGAGCCGTAAGCTCAGTCCCGCCCGAGTCCAGATATAGTATAGTGGAGAGGGAGTGCCTGGCTATCAAGTGGGCACTCGAATCTCTCCGCTACTACCTGTTAGGGAGGAGGTTCCGTCTGGTGACCGACCATTCCCCCTCAAATGGATGAGTCAGGCCAAGGAGAGGAATGCTCGGGTCACCAGGTGGTTCCTATCTCTTCAAAATTTCAAGTTTTCCGTGGAACACAGGGCAGGCCGCTTGCAGGGCAACGCAGATGCCCTGTCCCGCGTCCACTGCCTCACGTGTGTTCACCCCCTCAGGGTTGAACAAAGGGGGTATGTGGTAAGGTGCAAGGTGTCATTTGCGATGGCAGGTACGTGTCACCGAGGTTGCTGGCCTCGGTGAGGTGAGAACCGGGTTTTTGTCTGCAGCAGCTAGTGCTGTTTGACTCTTTTAAATAGCATGGCTGCAAAGCCGATCCGGGCCGGCTCTTACTGGGAGCAGCTAAAGAGTAGGGTGGGTGGCTGCTCCCCACGGTCCAGTCCGAGTTTTGGGCTGGGTATAAAACACAGCCATCAGCTGTGTCTGTGTGTGATTATCCTGGAGCCTGCTAACAGGACTGAGGAGTTCTCTGTGCTGGAGGACGGAGCTCAGCAAGGTGGTGTTTCCCTGCAAACTGAAGGAGGAATCGCCTGCGGCTGAACCGACTGCTAGGTGTGAACCGCACTTAAACCACCCAAGGTGACTGGACCCTGTGTTGGCCTGTTTTTGGTTTTGCCACATGATTTCTGTTGTGTGTGAACTGTCACCAAGAGACTGTTTTCATTTCTGGTGTGCAAGTGTGAATAAAACACTGTTTGATGCACAATCTGGACTCCTTGTTTTGCCTCTAAACTGCACCCGCACCGCTGTCTACCAGAGCGACTCCCCACAATATATATATATATATATATATATATATATATATATTTTTTTTTTACAAAGTCTCATATTCCACTAACTTGTGACAAAAAAAAAAATTTTACATGAACTCACCATACCCCTCACGGAATACCTTGGGGTGTCTTCTTTCTAAAATGGGGTCACATGTGAGGTGTTTGTACTGCCCTGGCATTTGAGGGTATCCGCAATCATTACCGTATGGCCAGCATTAGGAGTTTCTGCGATTCTCCTTATATTGAGCATACGGGTAATGAGATTTTTTTTTTTTCGTTCAGCCTCTGGGCTGAAGAAAAAAAAAAAAAATGAACGGCACAGATTTTTTCATTCGCATCGATCAATGTGGATGAAAAAATCTCTGCCAAAATCAGTGACTGCCGTGGGCTGGGCGCTAGCTGCCTAACAAGTAGCTAACTAACTGGCGGTGATAAACACATATGGACGTCTGAATGGAGCCTTACAAGGGGTGTGATCAATGACAGGGGGGTGATCAGGGAATCTAGATGGGGTGATCTAGGGGTTAATAAGTGAGGGGGGGGTTAGTGTAGTGTTTGATCATCGCTGGCAGGCTGCAGTACAAGTTGTGAGACGCGCGGCACTGTGAATGCGCTCGCGTTCACAGGAAGTCTCGCGAGATGACGCGTCAACTCAGAACTACAGGACCGCCCGCCGGACGCATCCGTGCGTTAGGCGGTCCTGTAGTGGTTAAAAATTTCGATAATCCTTCTTTAAAATCCTCCGCATCTCAAATAACTTTTAACCAGAATAGAGGTAAACGCCATGTGCTTGGTCCAGGCCATCTCCTCTCTGATATATATAAATTTCCCTTCAGAGGTGCATGATCATCTAGGTAATTACGGGATACTGAGGCTTCAATGCCTGAACAAGGCACCTGTGACTCTTTGGACCGGAGGCCATATACCCCGACCCTTGGGCATCACTGAGTGTTCCCTCCAGGAGGTTGCTGCCATACGCTACTCCTTGATATCAGAATAACCATGTAGACTATGTGTATCCTTTTCTACCTTTATGGTTGCAACTTTATGTGTGACCAGTGGTCATGTTTGTATGCTAAAGGTTTTATATGTCCTTTGGCCCCTTTTTTGACTGTTTGAGCCAGGGACTCTCTCTCTTTTGTGTACGCAAGGTGGCTTTGCGTCCCCTGATGAGTCTTAGATCCCCTTGTGTACTGGTGCAGCCTTTCTGATGAAACGCGTTGGAACGCCTTTTTCTTTGCACCCTGGGAGACTTGGTCCTCCCTGCCTGTATGCTGGCTGACTGGACCCTGATATCCATATTGCGAGAGTGGAATCTTGTTTAAAAGACCTATTTAGGGTCAGGAGCCTAGGGTCAGGTTCCAGCACGTGGCCACCCCTTGCAGGGTTTTTGGACCCCGTGATTTCTTTGCACATAGGGCACAATAGGCCAAGTAGGGCTACAACAGGGCTCCTACATCAGGTCTTTTTGTTCTTTTCTTACGTACCACCATTTTTGTGCCCCATGTGCAGACGGATCATTTGTGTGTTGTGTCTTGTTTGTGTGGGGCTTCTTTCTTAATTTTTATACTAAGTGACTAGTAAAAGTTACGTTTTAGAATATGTGTTGCTCCTTTGATATATATTTTTTCGACAGCAGTCTGAGTAACAGTCAGGGCTGATGCCATACGTTTCATTTGATCCCTGAGATCTTCTGCATTGTGTTGTTTTAGGAATTTAGTGTACATTTGTAATTGTGTTCAGAATGAAATCTTACAAGGACTTTTTAAAGAACCAAATGCAACTAAAATGACATCAATTGTTTTTGTAATACAGTATTAAATGTTTTTTGTGATTTCTTCATTGACACAATTATTTAACCCTTAAAGACTACCACTCTTAAGAACAGAGGTTCATTCAAGTGTTTTCGATCAGGTATTGAAAACACCTGTGGATGTCAGGAGCAGCAATCAAGCATAATAAGCACCAATTAGGCAGATTTAAAATGACTGTGATACTCAGCTCCTTCTAGACATTTACTGGTGTGTTTACAAACATGGTGAAGTCATGAGAATGGTCCAGGAAGACAAGAGAAGAGGTGATTTCTCTTCACAGGAAGGGCAATGGCTATAAGAAGATAGCAAAGATGTTAAACATACCAAGAGACACCATAGGAGGCATCATTCGCAAATTCAAGGCAAAGGGCACTGTTGAAACGCTACCTGGTCGTGGCAGAAAGAAGATGCTGACTTCGACTGCTGTGCGCTACCTGAAGCGCAAAGTGGAAAAAAGTCCCCGTGTGACTGCTGAAGAACTAAAAAAGATTTGTCAGATGCGGGTACTGAAGTTTCAGCTCAGACAATAAGGCGCACACTGCGTAATGAAGGCCTCCATGCCAGAACTCCCAGGCGCACCCCTTGCTGTCTCCAAAGAATAAGAAGGGTCGACTGCAGTATGCCAAAAGTCATGTGGACAAACCACAAAAGTTTTGGGATAGTGTTCTTGGACGGGATACTGAGGCTTCAATGCCTGAACAAGGCACCTGTGACTCTTTGGACCGGAGGCCATATACCCCGACCCTTGGGCATCACTGAGTGTTCCCTCCAGGAGGTTGCTGCCATACGCTACTCCTTGATATCAGAATAACCATGTAGACTATGTGTATCCTTTTCTACCTTTATGGTTGCAACTTTATGTGTGACCAGTGGTCATGTTTGTATGCTAAAGGTTTTATATGTCCTTTGGCCCCTTTTTTGACTGTTTGAGCCAGGGACTCTCTCTCTTTTGTGTACGCAAGGTGGCTTTGCGTCCCCTGATGAGTCTTAGATCCCCTTGTGTACTGGTGCAGCCTTTCTGATGAAACGCGTTGGAACGCCTTTTTTCTTTTTTGCACCCTGGGAGACTTGGTCCTCCCTGCCTGTATGCTGGCTGACTGGACCCTGATACCCATATTGCGAGAGTGGAATCTTGTTTAAAAGACCTATTTAGGGTCAGGAGCCTAGGGTCAGGTTCCAGCACGTGGCCACCCCTTGCAGGGTTTTTTGGACCCCGTGATTTCTTTGCACAATAGGCCAAGTAGGGCTACAACAGGGCTCCTACATCAGGTCTTTTTGTTCTTTTCTTACGTACCACCATTTTTGTGCCCCATGTGCAGACGGATCATTTGTGTGTTGTGTCTTGTTTGTGTGGGGCTTCTTTCTTAATTTTTATACTAAGTGACTAGTAAAAGTTACGTTTTAGAATATGTGTTGCTCCTTTGATATATATTTTTTCGACAGCAGTCTGAGTAACAGTCAGGGCTGATGCCATACGTTTCATTTGATCCCTGAGATCTTCTGCATTGTGTTGTTTTAGGGAATTTAGTGTACATTTGTAATTGTGTTCAGAATGAAATCTTACAAGGACTTTTTAAAGAACCAAATGCAACTAAAATGACATCAATTGTTTTTGTAATACAGTATTAAATGTTTTTTTTGTGATTTCTTCATTGACACAATTATTTAACCCCTTAAAGACTACCACTCTTAAGAACAGAGGTTCATTCAAGTGTTTTCGATCAGGTATTGAAAACACCTGTGGATGTCAAGGAGCAGCAATCAAGCATAATAAGCACCAATTAGGCAGATTTAAAATGACTGTGATACTCAGCTCCTTCTAGACATTTACTGGTGTGTTTACAAACATGGTGAAGTCATGAGAATGGTCCAGGAAGACAAGAGAAGAGGTGATTTCTCTTCACAGGAAGGGCAATGGCTATAAGAAGATAGCAAAGATGTTAAACATACCAAGAGACACCATAGGAAGCATCATTCGCAAATTCAAGGCAAAGGGCACTGTTGAAACGCTACCTGGTCGTGGCAGAAAGAAGATGCTGACTTCGACTGCTGTGCGCTACCTGAAGCGCAAAGTGGAAAAAAGTCCCCGTGTGACTGCTGAAGAACTAAAAAAAGATTTGTCAGATGCGGGTACTGAAGTTTCAGCTCAGACAATAAGGCGCACACTGCGTAATGAAGGCCTCCATGCCAGAACTCCCAGGCGCACCCCCTTGCTGTCTCCAAAGAATAAGAAGGGTCGACTGCAGTATGCCAAAAGTCATGTGGACAAACCACAAAAGTTTTGGGATAGTGTTCTTTGGACTGATGAAACAAAATTAGAACTGTTTGGGCCCATGGATCAACGCTATGTTTGGAGGAGGAAGAACAAGGCCTATGAAGAAAAGAACACCTTGCCTACTGTGAAGCATGGCAGGGGGTCAATCATGCTTTGGGGCTGTTTTGCTTCTACAGGTACAGGGAAGCTTCAGCGTGTGCAAGGTACCATGAATTCTCTTCAGTACCAGGAAATATTGGATGAAAATGTGATGCAGTCTGTCACACACCTGAGGCTTGGAAGACGTTGGACCTTTCAAAATGACAATGATCCCAAGCATACCTCCAAGTCCACTAGAGCATGGTTGCAGATTAAAGGCTGGAAAATTTTGAAGTGGCCATCACAGTCACCAGACTTAAATCCGATTGAGAACCTCTGGTGGGACTTAAAGAAAGCAGTTGCAGCGTGCATGCCTAAGAATGTGACTGAACTGGAGGCTTTTGCCCATGAAGAATGGGCGAAGATACCTGTAGATCGCTGCAAGACACTTGTGTCAAGCTGTGCTTCACGTTTAAAAGCTGTTATAACTGGAAAAGGATGTTTTACTAAGTATTAAGATTGAATGTCACTTGGGGGTTGAATAAAACTGATAATGATGTGAAAAGACATTTGTGGTTATTTCATTATAAATGTTATGTTATATTTATCTGACTTACAAGTGCCTCTTTGATTTAATTGTAAACAAGATGACTGAAATGATCAAAATCAATGTCAAACTGGCCAAAACACTCAATTTCAGTGGGGGTTGAATAATTTTGAACACAACTGTAGCCCATCCCCCGTCTCTTGTGGAGTAGAGTGGAGCTTGACAAGGGCAAGGCAATGCGAGATAGGTAGGAACACGTGGACGAACAACAGAAATATTGTCTCCTTGTGCTATGCATGGAATGCCACTAGGAATTAGTGAACCCGAATTTCACCGGGTTCTGGGTGGTTTGGAAAAATGGAATATAACGAAAGCCTTTAAGAATCCGTTCCTTTGATATGTCATAATAGAAGTCTGTGGCCAAGCATAACGGATCTGTCTATTTTACGTAATGCAAGACTTTGTTTTCAGCCCTGCATAACGGAAACCAGGCGCCGAAGTAATGGAAAGGCCGGCGCCTCTTCAAAACTTCTGCAATCCACCGCCAGGAGTCTAAAACACCGGTCTTAATAAATGTGCCCCACAATCCCTTCCCATACAAACAAAACAATGAAATAACAACACTCATAATTCAAAAATGGGCGCAAAAAGAAGGTTATACCCAACGTATCAAAAATAGAATCTAAGTTCACAGGAATATAATGCAACAAGAGCAATATCATACCTGTGAGAACACTGCTGCACTCACGCTCCTGTGCTATGGTTGCCCCAGTTTCAGTCACTGAAGGCAAAACATGGCAGAGTTTAACCCCTTAAGGACTGCGTCGTACATGTACGGCGCTGGTGGACGTGACTTAAGGACCAGCAGTGCGCTGATCGGGCAGGTGCACCTACTCCCTTCTTCTCTGAACCTCAGGAGGCCGGGTTGTACGATCCTACATTATCCGCCGAGGACTCTGCACAAAACGGGGAAAGGGGACACTCTATCAGCTCATGGCCATGATGCCGGCGCAGACCCAGATGCAGGACCTGCTGGCTCCCCACGCACTCTTTTGGCCTAGCAGCTGGACCAACGACCGATGGGACACTCCTTAATAAAAGTTACTCAAGGGCAGGATGGGGGACCCCCAGATGAAGGGGAAGCAGCCATACTTGCTTTGCCTGTCTGCAACTTTGCCCTCACCGATACCACCATGCGGGACATGCTACTGATCCAAAGGCGCTCCCTCCTGCATGACATGCGATTATTGGTAGCCCCGTTGCACACGAAGTTAACTACTCTGGGGGCCAGAATAGACCTCCTAGAGCATAAATTTGGGGAGTTTGCGGGATCCCATAATTATTTAATTGATGCGCATTATGCGCTGGGAGCTGAAGTAGGGCATCAAGCTTCTACATAGCTGGAACATTGCAACATCCCGTATTGAGGGGACCTGTCTTGACCCACCTGGCAGAATCCAAAAAGAGTGGGAAAACATTTGTTGAGGCGGTTAACTGTGAGATCTCACCACAATATAGTGTAGCGTGGAGAGGGGAGGCGGCACTACTCCACACCCAAACTCAGGTGTGTGAACGATGTGCTGTGAGACCCAGTCAATTACTGCAATATCGGTGGTGCTCTACTATGCAAAGGTATAGTCCAATGATGAATATAAAGTCCAGAGATATGAAGAAAATAGTGGCACTCACCATTGCGTATGAAAAACTTATTTATTGAAAATATAAAACAGTTTCATGGGCTAGGGCGGATGTAGATGTCCAATGCTGAATGCTCAGCTGGCGACGGCCGTTTCGCGCACCTGCGCTTCTTCTTGCCTCTGACCTCATCGCGCTGTCTAGCACTCATTTAAATGCGTCTGTGTTGCCTAGGCAACCAAGGACGCTACTTAATGATCTTAATTTAACATACAATCAAGGTGAGGTAAAAACAATAACACCCTGACATTGCAAATCTATTGAATACACATATATGTTGACCCTATCTATTTACAAAAACACACCCAAATCATTGCGGTCATTGAGTCCTAATGGACCTGTGGCTGCCGTGCGGATGATCCACTCCGCCTCCCTCTGCAAGAGGAGGCGGTGCCTGTCTCTGCCCTGTGTTTGGACCGGAACGTGTTCAAGTGCTGCGAACTTCAAAACCTTAATATTATTACTATGTTTGTTGCGGATGTGGTCAATAAGCCTGGGGCATCCCTTTCCCGACTTTACTGAGTTCAAGTTCTCCCTGAATCTCTCACACATGGGGCGTTTTGTCTTCCCTATGTAGAAAGATCCACAGGACCACAAGACAAAGTGAACAACAAACTTAGTTTTGCATGTGGCAAAGTGTCTGACAACATGTTTGATACCTGCAAAGAATAAGTATTTTCCTTGACTGAGGTATTGGCAGTGCGAGCAATCCCCACATTTAAAGTTACCTGTGGGAAAGCGCTCAGTAAGCCAATTGCTAGTTTTGTTTTCTTTGAGCCTGCTACTCACTAGTTTGTCTTTAAGCACCTTTTTAAAAGTGACAAGGGGCTTATTCTGTACTAGGTCGTGGAGACATCCTCATTTTTGAGTATGTCCCAATTCCTATGTATCACATATTTTATTGTTTCTGCTACAGGGCTATACTTAAAAGCAAGTTCTTGTTTTCTTTCTAGAAATGCCCAAGTCACTCTTTTGCTTCTTGAGTAGATCCGCTTGTGTGCAACTGCCTGCATTATTTAGCGCCTGATCGAGTTCTAGCTCTGGATATCCTCTGTTTTGGAGTCTCACTTTCAATTCTTGTGCCTGTTTTTTGTACTCCTCCTCGGTGCTGTTGATTCGCCTGAGGTGTATAAATTGTCCATATGGGACAGCCTGCTTCACGCTACGTGGATGATAACTGCGGTAATGGAGTAATGAATTAGTGGCCGTGGGTTTCCGAAAACCGGTGGTGGTGAGGATGCCCCCCTCAACGACAACCTGGACATCCAAAAAGTCCAGGGAGTTGCCACAAAAATTTAGTGTGAATTTCATATTCATTGTGTTGTTGTTGTCATTGAGGAAATGGACAAACTCAGCACAAACCGATTCTGGACCCTGCCAAACCATAAAGACATCATCCACCTAGCGTAGAAACAGTTTAATGTGCTGGGAGTATGGATTAGAGGTAGAAAAGACATACTGGTCCTCAAAAACCACTAAGTACAAATTTGCAAATGTGCAGGAGACCGGCGTCCCCATTGCCGTACCAAGGACTTGCCTGTACCAACTCTCCCCAAAAGTGAAAACATTGTTAGTAAGTATCAAATCTAATGCCTCCTGGATAAAGGCACAATAGACATCGCTCTTGTCAGTGTTGCTCAAAATTTGCATGACAGCCTGGACACCCTCATACTGTGGTATGCACTTTTGGCACAAAATACCAAGAAGGTTTTTTGGGGGAAGGTGGCACAAGCCGGTCCATGATGCGTGCAGTAAAAAAGTCCATCTCAATGTACCGCTTAAGTAAGTCACAAAGCTGTTGTTGTATAGTGGGGATAGGATTGTCCCCTAGTTTTGTATATACAGAGGTGTCTCCTAGCTGTCTGTATGCCTCCTGTAAGTAGTAATCTTTAGAAAGCAGGACAATATTGCCCCCCTTTGCTGAACCAACTTACTCCTCATTGGAATAGATGTTCTTCCAGTTGACAGTAGAAAACTGTGATGTATTTTTTGTGTTTTAGCCAAACTGATGTTACTAAGAAGATGGAAGTCACCAAAAGTGCCAGACTTAAGCGAATTAATCTCCGCCATAAATACCACATTTGCTTATGAGAAAATTCTGGCATTGGGCAACTGCTCCTTTCCAAAACAGTGGCCAGCGTGGTCAACATTGAAATTTTGCTCTGTCTTGTAGAGGCAACAGTCTTCTAATTTTTCCTATAGGCATTGGACAGTGACTGTCTTACAAGTTGGTTAGACGAGGTGGTAAATCCTTCTTTTCTTGTATGGATGATATTCTTTTGATTAGATAATGGCACATGCAAGGCACTATGTAATTCTGTATCAATCGCAACACCAAAGACTCAGAAGACTTTGTTATAATTTTTATTGTTCTTTTTTACTCTGACTGGATATGGCATTATGTGATGTTACACATCCTTACAGGATGTTCTGTTATATTTCTTGTAAAACTTTAATAAAAACTATTGAAATGAAAACACCAAGCTATCTTGGTGCACCTCAATGAACCTCAAGCTAGCATCTCTTAGAAAACCTTCAGTTTCCCCCATGACAGATGTTAAACTTACCGACCTATAGTTTCCTGGCTCTGTACTTCTTCCTGGGTCAGAGAGGGAACTTTTAATGGGGAATTTACTTTTACGTTCTGCATTTCATCTGACAGTTTTTCTTCAGTGAATACAGTGGGAAAAAAAAATATTTAATAGCATTGCTTTCTCCTCATCGCTCTCTGCAACTCCCCCCCTCATCACTCTGTAAAGGGCCGAAACCTTTAGATTTATACTTTTTACCATTTATATAATTGAAGAACATTTTAGGGTTAGTTTTGCTCTCTTTGGCAATTAATCTCTCTGTCTCTAGTTTGGCTGCTTTTATTTGTTTTTTACATATTTTTTTTTCCTTATAGTTTTTCAGTGCTTCCTCGCTACCCTCCTGTTTTAGTGATTTAAATGCTTTATTTTTGTCATTTATTGATTGTGTTCTATTTATCCACATTGATTTCTTCTTGTTCCTTAACCATTTATTCCCATAAGGTATGTACCTCTCAAAATTAGATTTCAGGATGCTTTTTAAAAATATCCCATTTTGTGGCTGTATTTTTATTTTTAAGGACTTTGTCCCAGTTAGTTAGGCCTATGGCCTCTCTTAGTTGGCTAAATTTAGTTTTTTTGCTATTTTTGTTCCTCCCCGAAGACACACTCTTTTTAATGATAATTGGAAGGTTATTACTTTATGGTCTCTATTTCCCAGGTTTCGCCCAAACTGCACATCTGTTGTTCTGTCAGGTTTATTAGTAAATACTAAGTCCAGTATGGCCGTCCCTCTAGTCAGGTCCTGAACCAGTTGGGCACGGTAATTGTCTTTGGTTATTGCCAAGAACCTATTTCCTTTATGAGATGTACAGGTTTCAGTTTACATAGTAACATAGTATAGAAGACCGAAAAAAGACATTTGTCCATCCAGTTCGGCCTGTTTCCTACAAGTTGATCCAGAGGAAGGCAAAAAACCCCTGTGAGGCAGAAGCCAATTTTCCCCACTTACGGGGAAAAAAATTCCTTCCCGATTCCAAACAGGCAATCAGAATAACTCCCTGGATCAACGACCCCTCTCTAGTAGCTATAGCCTGTACTAATATTACACTCCAGAAATACATCCAGTCCCCTCTTGAATTCATTTATTGTACTCACCATCACCACCTCCTCAGGCAGAGAGCTCCATAGTCTCACTGCTCTTACCATGAAGAATCCTTTTCTATATTTGCGTACAAACCTTCTTTCCTCCAGACACAGAGGATGTCCCCTCGTCACAGTCCTGGGGATAAATAGATGATAGGAGTGATCTCTGTACTGACCCCTGATATATTTATACATAGGTATTAGATCTCCCCTCAGTCATCTTTTTTCTAAAGTGAATAACCCTAATTTTGATAACTGGAATGGGGGAACTACAGTACCCTGAAAGGTTATTACTTTAGTTGCCCTCCTCTGAACCCTCTCCAGCTCTGCTATGTCCGCCTTGTTCACAGGAGCCCAGAACTGTACACAGTGCTCCATGTGTGGCCTGACTAGTGATTTGTAAAGTGGTAGGACTATGTTCTCATCACGGGCATCTATGCCCCTTTTGATGCAACCCATTATCTTATTGGCCTTGGCAGTAGCTGCCTGACACTGGTTTTTGCAGCTTAATTTGCTGTTTATTAAAATTCCTAGATCCTTTTCCATGTCAGTGTTACCGAGTGTTTTATCATTTACTATGTACTGGTGACTTGCATTATTCCTTCCCATGTGCATAACTTTACATTTGTCAGTGTTAAACCTCATCTGCCACTTCTCTGCCCAAGCCTCCAATCTATCCAGATCCCTCTGTAGCAGTATATTGTCCTCTTCCGTGTCAATTACTTTACACATTTTAGTGTCATCTGCTAAAACTGATATTTTACAGTGAAAGCCTTCTACAAGATCATTAATAAATATATTGAAAAGAATAGGGCCCAATACTGACCCCTGAGGTACCCCACTAGTGACAGGGACCCAATCTGAGTGTGTACCGTTAATAACCACACTCTGTTTTCTATCACTCAGCCAGTTACTTACCCACTTACAGACATTTTCTCCCAGTCCGAACATGTTTATAAAGGATAATAATAGCATTCTTAACCACTTCAGCCCCCCCTAGCTTAAACACCCTTAATGACCAGGCCACTTTTTACAATTCCGCACTAAACTACTTTCACCGTTTATTGCTCCGTCATGCAACTTACCACCCAAATGAATTTTACCTCCCTTTCTTCTCACTAATACAGCTTTCATTTGGTATTTCATTCTTGCTGACATTTTAACTTTTTTTGATATTTTACTTTTTTACATAGTAACATAGTAACATAGTATATAAGGCCGAAAAAAGACATTTGTCCATCCAGTTCGACCTGTTTCCTGCAAGTTGATCCAGAGGAAGGCAAAAAACCCCTGTGAGGTAGAGCCAATTTTCCCCACTTAAGGGGAAAAAATTCCTTCCCGACTCCAATCAGGCAGTCAGAATAACTCCCTGGATCAACGACCCCTCTCTAGTAGCTATAGCCTGAAATATTATTACGCTCCAGAAATACATCCAGGCCCCTCTTAAATTCCTTTATTGTACTCACCATCACCACCTCCTCAGGCAGAGAGTTCCATAGTCTTACTGCTCTTACCGTGAAGAACCCTTTTCTATGTTTGTGTACAAACCTTCTTTCCTCCAGACGCAGAGGATGTCCCCTCGTCACAGTCACAGTCCTGGGGATAAATAGATGATGGGAGAGATCTTTGTACTGACCCCTGATATATTTATACATAGTTATTAGATCTCCCCTCAGTCGTCTTTTTTCTAGAGTGAATAACCCTAATTTTGATACCCTTTCGGGGTACTGTAGTTGCCCCATTCCAGTTATTACTTTAGTTGCCCTCCTCTGAACCCTCTCTAGCTCTGCTATGTCTGCCTTGTTCACGGGAGCCCAGAACTGTACACAGTACTCCATGTGTGGTCTGACTAGTGATTTATAAAGTGGTAAGACTATATTTTCATCACGGGCATCTATGCCCCTTTGATGCAACCCATTATCTTATTGGCCTTAGCAGCAGCTGCCTGACACTGGTTTTTACAGCTTAGTTTGTTATTTATTAAAATTCCTAGATCCTTTTCCATGTCAGTGTTACTGAGTGTTTTACCATTTAGCATGTACGGGTGACTTGCATTATTCCTTCCCATGTGCATAACTTTACATTTGTCAGTGTTAAACCTCATCTGCCATTTCTCTGCCCAAGCCCCCAATCTATCCAGATCCCTCTGTAGCAGAAAACGGTCCTCTTTAGTGTTAATTACTTTACACAGTTTAGTGTCATCTGCAAAAATTGATATATTACTGTGCAAGCCTTCTACAAGATCATTAATAAATATATTGAAGAGAATAGGGCCCAATACTGAACCCTGAGGTACCCCACTAGTGACCATGACCCAATCTGAGTGTGTACCGTTAATAACCACTCTCTGTTTTCTATTACTGAGCCAGTTACTTACCCACATACAGATATTTTCTCCTAGTCCAAGTGTTCTCATTTTATATACTAACCTTTTATGTGGTACAGCGTCAAATGCTTTGGAGAAGTCCAGATATACGACATCCATTGATTCGCCGCTGTCAAGTCTAGAACTTACCTCCTCATAGAAACTGATTAAATTAGTTTGACATGACCGATCCCTCATGAAGCCATGCTGATATGGTGTAATTTGCTTATTTTCATTGAGATACTCCAAGATAGCATCTCTTACAAATCCTTCAAACAGTTTACCCACAACAGATGTTAAACTTACCGGCCTATAATTTCCAGGCTCTGTTTTTGGACCCTTTTTGAATATTGGCACCACATTTGCTATACGCCAGTCTGGTGGAACATTCCCTGTCAGTATGGGGTCCGTGAATATCAAAAATAAGGGTCTGGCTAGGACATCACTTAATTCCCTTAGGATACGGGGGTGTATGCCATCCGGTCCTGGCGATTTGTCTATTTTAATCTTTTTAAGTCGCTGATGAAATTTTTGCAAAAAAATGACATTTTTCACTTTCTGTTGGAAAATTTGTCACTTCCCATGTGAGTCTTCACCCCTGTATATGTAAGAAGCTCTGCAATAAAGAAAACTATCAGAATCGGAAGGTGAGTGCCGCGGATCTACTTTACTTTGCTCGGATGTTCATTATCTACATAAGCCAGGCACCCCGGTCCGTAGAGGTCTGAGAGGCTGGATTGGAGTCCTGTTTTATGATCAGTTGTTGGACGGTGCCACCACTACTTCTTGTTGTGTCAAATTTGTTAAATAAACCTACTTTTCTATATAAATTTTTCACTAAATTTATTTTTCTACATGTCTTTGATTAAAAAAAAATCCAATAAGTGTATATTTATTGGTTTGGGTAAAAGTTATAGCGTTTACAAACTATGGTGCAAAAAAGTGAATTTCTGCACTTTGACTTTCAGAGCACCTGTCCTGTTTCAGTAGAAACACCCCATAAATGACCCCATTTCGGAAAGTAGACAGTATTCACAGATGGGCATAGTGAGTTCATGGAAGTTTTTATTTTTTGGCACAAGTTAGCGGAAATTGAATTTTTTTTTTCTTTTCTTACAAAGTCTCATATTCCACTAACTTGTGACAAAAAATAAACTTTTTCATGAACTCTCCATACCCCTCACAGAATACCTTGGGGTGTCTTCTTTCTAAAATGGGGTCACTTGTGTGGTATTTTTACTGCCCTGGCTTTTTAGGAGCCCCTAAACGTCAGGAGCAGTTTGGAATCCAAATGCGTAAAAATGTCCTGTGAAATCCTAAAGGTACTCATTGGATTTAGGGCCCCTTTGCGCATCTTGGCTGCAAAAAAGTGCCACACATGTGGTATCGCCGTACTCGGCAGAAGTAGGAAATGTGTTTTGGGGTGTATATTTACATATACCCATACTGGGTGTGAAAAATATCTCTGTAAATGACAACTTTTCCATTTTTTATACAAAGTTGTCCATTTACAGAGATATTTCTCTCACCCAGCATGGGTATATGTAAAATACACCCAAAACACATTTCCTACTTCTCCGAGTACGGCGATACCACATGTGTGCCACTTTTTGCAGCCAAGATGCGCAAAGGGGTCCCAATTCCAATGAGTACCTTTTAGGATGGCATTTTTACGCATTTTCTTCTCACGCTTTAAGGCCCCTAAAATGCCAGGGCAGTATAAATAACCCAAATGTGACCCCATTTTAGAAAGAAGACACCTCAAGGTATTCTGTGAGAGGCATGGCGAGTTCATAGAAGAATTTTTTTTTGGCACAAGTTAGCGGAAATTGAATTTTTTTTTTCTTTTCTTACAAAGTCTCATATTCCACTAACTTGTGACAAAAAATAAACTTTTTCATGAACTCTCCATACCCCTCACAGAATACCTTGGGGTGTCTTCTTTCTAAAATGGGGTCACTTGTGTGGTATTTTTACTGCCCTGGCTTTTTAGGAGCCCCTAAACGTCAGGAGCAGTTTGGAATCCAAATGCGTAAAAATGTCCTGTGAAATCCTAAAGGTACTCATTGGATTTAGGGCCCCTTTGCGCATCTTGGCTGCAAAAAAGTGCCACACATGTGGTATCGCCGTACTCGGCAGAAGTAGGGAAATGTGTTTTGGGGTGTATATTTACATATACCCATACTGGGTGTGAAAAATATCTCTGTAAATGACAACTTTTTCCATTTTTTTATACAAAGTTGTCCATTTACAGAGATATTTCTCTCACCCAGCATGGGTATATGTAAAAATACACCCCAAAACACATTTCCCTACTTCTCCCGAGTACGGCGATACCACATGTGTGCCACTTTTTTGCAGCCAAGATGCGCAAAGGGGTCCCAATTCCAATGAGTACCTTTTAGGATGGCATTTTTACGCATTTTTCTTCTCACGCTTTAAGGCCCCTAAAATGCCAGGGCAGTATAAATAACCCAAATGTGACCCCATTTTAGAAAGAAGACACCCCAAGGTATTCTGTGAGAGGCATGGCGAGTTCATAGAAGAATTTTTTTTTTGGCACAAGTTAGCGGAATTTGATTTATTTTTTTTTTCTCACAAAGTCTCCCTTTCCGCTAACTTGTGACAAAAAGTTCATTCTTTCATGGACTCAATATGCCCCTCAGCGAATACCTTGGGGTGTCTTCTTTCCAAAATGGGGTCACTTGTGAGGTTTTTGTACTGCCATGGCATTTGAGGGTCTCCGCAATCATTACATGTATGGCCAGCATTAGGAGTTTCTGCTATTCTCCTTATATTGAGCATACGGGTAATGAGATTTTTTTCCGTTCAGCCTCTGGGCTGAAAGAAAAAATGAACGGCACAGATTTCTCCATTCGCATCGATCGATGTGGATGAAAAAATCTCTGCCAAACAATATGCAAGAAAAAAAGAGGGGCCTGGCGATTGCTAGGACATAGGTGCTCCGCCCATACATCCATACCCACTCAGCTCCTATGTCCTGGCAAACGTGATTTCTCCATTCACATCGATCAATCGATCGTTGTGGAGGAAGACATCTTTGCCAGATTTTTGATACAAAGTGTTTGCCAAATCATATGAACTCCAACACCTCTCCTCAGCTCATCTGCCTGGGCAAACGTACCTGTCCTGCAGAAGAGAAATTTCGTCTTGCAGCGCTGCATACACCGACTTCACGTGTCTTCTGACAGCAGCGCAATGCTTCTCTCAGAATGCACATCAGTGCTGCAGCGTTTTCGTCAGTTGGTCCGTTGGTCTACCTGGAAAATAAAGGGTGGTTAGAGGGAAAAAAAAGAAGAAAAAACAGGCAGCAGGCTCATAACTTGAACGTTACAAACTTTATAAAACATGAATAAAACCTGAACTTTTAAAACCTGAACTAACTCAAGATTTTTTTTTCTTGCTACCTGTTTAATTTTATTTTATTTTTTTAACCATTTCACTCTTTATTTTTCTAGCAGAAACCTCTCCTTTCCCATGGGACAATGTGTAAAGTGTAAATCACACAGATGGTGCGAAGTACATTATGCACTTTATCCCAAGTGAAAGGAGAGGTTTCTACCGTTTCACATATCTGCAGTAGCACAGCAGCACCCCTATGTGTTAGGCTCTCTCAAAACCTAGTATCCTGAGAGACCCTAGAGCCTGAGTGGAAAAAACTACCTGTGTCGTGCTGTCCCTATGTCCCTAAGTGTACCTGAGTGTGGTACTTCTTGAAACACTCCCCTAGGCATAGGGCAGGGTGGTCAGGACAGTCAGGACAGAAATAGCGAGTGTCACGCCTTATTCAACTCCTGCTACAGACACTACATTTTTTTCGGGGTGGCGGTTGGGTTGAGGTACCGATAACGACACTGGGCAAGTGTCGCTTATGTAGACTGCTCACTACACTGGTGGTTGGGGCCATGGAACCTCCTCGATACAGGAGGTTCTCGATGATCTCTTCCTGAAAATTGAGGAAGGATCCTGTTCTCCCAGCCTTACTGTAGAGAACAAAACTATTATATAGAGCCAATTAAATTAAATATACAGACACCTTCTTATACCAGCGTCTGGTGCGTCGGGAAATCAAATACGGGGCCAACATCTGGTTATTGAAGTCCACCCCTCCCATGTGGAGGTTATAGCCGTGGACTGAGAGGGGCTTTTCAACGACACTGGTTGCCCGTTCAATTTGGATTGTCGTGTCTGCGTGAATAGAGGAGAGCATGTAAACGTCACGCTTTTCTCTCCATTTCACCGCGAGCAGTTCTTCGTTACACAATGCAGCCCTCTCCGCCTTTGCAAGTCGGGTGGTAACGAGCCGTTTGGGGAAGCCCCGGCGACTAGGTGTAGAAATTGTCCACATAAAGATGGTACCCCTTGCCGAATAAGGGTGACACAAAGTCCCAGACTGTCTTCCCACTGCTCCCCAGGTAGTCAGGGCAACCAACCGGCTACAGGGTCTGATCTTTTTCCTCATAGATCCGAAATTTGTGTGTATAGCCTGTGGCCCTTTCACAGAGCTTATGCAATTTGACCCCATACCGGGCGCGCTTGCTTGGGATGTACTGTTTGAAGCCAAGGCGTCCGGTGAAATGTACTAGGGACTCGTCTACGCAGATGTTTTGTACGGGGGTATACAAATCTGCAAATTTCTGGTTGAAATGGTCTATGAGGGGCCGAATTTTATGGAGCCGGTGAAAAGCTGGGTGGCCTCTGGGACGGGAGGTGGTGTTGTCGCTAAAGTGCAGGAAACACAGGATGGTCTCAAAACGTGTCCTGGACATGGCAGCAGAGAACATGGGCATGTGATGAATTGGGTTAGTGGACCAATATGACCGCAATTCATGCTTTCATGTTGGGGAGAAGGCCTAGAAAATTTCTAAATTTAAGCTTTCCGGGTTGGCGGTAATAAATTGAGTGGCATACCGATTTGTTTCTGCCACGACTAAGTCATAGAGCTCTGCAGTGAAGAACAGCTCTAAAAAAAACAGCGCTGATCTGAGCTGTCTCCACCCGAACTCCTGACTGGGCGGTGAAAGGGGGAACTAATGGTGCGGCTGAAGATGGGGGCTGCCAATCAGGATTTGCCAGCACCTCAGGGATTCTAGGGGCTCTACGGGCCTGTCTGCGCGGTGGCTGCGACGGGGAAATTACTGCACGTGCCACCGTACCAGCTTCAACTGCCCTTCTGGTGCTTGCCACTTCACCATTTTGTACGGCAGTGCTGGTAGTAGGTCCAGGATGGGCTGCGCTGCTGGTGTATGCCTCACCACGTAATCCGGCAGTGCCAGCCCCACTCTGCTGTCCTTGAAACGGATCCTGCGCTACCTGCGTTCTAGCGACACGGGGCCGGGTACGCCTGGTGGTATCAGGGACCTCAACCTCCTCGTCCGAACTTTGGGTCAGACTGCCACCGCTTTCTACAAGTTCGTATTCTGACCCGCTGGATTCGTCAGATGAGAGTTCCCATTCCTCATCCGACTGGGTCAGAATCCTGTAGGCCTCTTCAGAGGAATACCCCTTTCTTGACATTTGGACAACTAAATTTAGGGGGTATTCCCTGAGACTACCCAAGAAAAAAAGCAAGCCTGTCTTACAAATGGGAGGCTAGCGAAGTACAGAAACTGCTGCGATTGATAAAAAAAAATCAGTTTTAATATTTTTTATCGCTGCAGCGCTTGTGTAGTGATTGTAATATTTTTTTTTTCACTGCGGCGGGCGTGGGTGAACGCACGTGTGGACGACCGATCAGGCCTGATCGGGCAAACACTGCGTTTGGGGTGGAGGGCGAACTAAGGTGACAGTAATTCTATTATAGATCTGACCGTGATCAGTTCTGATCACTTACAGATACTATAAAAGTACAATCGCTGACTAGCGCTACGCTAATCAGCGAATCAGTGACTGCGGTGCGGTGCGGTGGGCTGGGCTCTAACGCTAACTACCTACCGAAGGGGCCTAAACTAAACTAAGACTAACAGTCAATCCTAGTGAAAAAAAAAAAGTGACAGTTCACAAAAGTGACACTGATCACTTTTTTCCCTTTCACTATGTATTGACAAGGGGTGATAAAGGGGTTAATTGGGGTGATCAGGGCCTAATATGTGGTGTTTGGTGCACTTACTTGGGATCTGTGCTCTGTGCTGGGTCCAACCGATGAAAAGGACCCAGCACATGGCACAGAGCCCTTATAACATCATGATATTTATAAATATAACTTATATTGTCTTTTTCCATAGGTGATTTTAAAAATCACCAGCCTGCCAGCGCTGATCATTGGCTGGCAGGCTGGTGACTCACTTCTCCTGTGTCCGGCGGTGCGTTCCACCGGACGCATGGCGCGCGACTTCTCTCATCTCGCGAGAGGACGCGCCCGCGCGTCCAGGAGGAATAAACCGACTGCCGCCAGGACGCGATCCTGCGTACGGCGGTCGGGACGTGGTTAATACAGAATGCTTACTAAAATGTGCCTTGAGGGGTTACAAAATAAAAATATTAACTCACCTCATCCACTTGATCGCACATCATCTTCTTTCTTCTTCTTTGAGAACCTGCAAAAGGACCTTTGATGACGTAATCGCGCTCACCTCGTGGTGACGTCAGCGCAGATCCTGCTGAATGAAGATAGAGGGATCTTCTATCTTAATTCAGCAGGACCTGCGCTCATCACCACGTCATCAAAGGTCCTTTTTCAGGTTCTTAAAAAAGAAGAAAGAGGACAATGCTGGCTGCGCGATCAAGTGGATGAGGGGAGTTAATTGTTTTTTATTTTTTAACCCCTCAAGGCACATTTTAGTTAGCATTCTGTATTAAGAATGCTATTATTTAACCGTATAACCATGTTATAATAGAAAATAATTAAATCTACAGAATACCGAACCCAAACCCGAACTTCAGTGAAGAAGTTGGGGTCTGGGTACCACATTGAGTTTTTTATGCGTGTGCAAAATGCATTACACTCGTGCGGAAAAAACTGAACAACGCAACGCTATCACAAGTCAAAACGGACTGAAATTTCGTGCGCACTCGCGCGGGTTTCACGCAATGCACCCGGCGCAAATCCGGGACCCCCATGTGAAAGAGGCCTATAGCTTCCATAGTAACATAGTAACATGTTACATAAGGCCGAAAAAGACATCTGTCCATCCAGTTCGACCTGTCATCCTGCTAGTTGATCCAGAGGAAGGCAAAAAAAAAACCTGTGAGGCAGAAGCCAATTTTCCCCATTTAAGGGGAGTAAAAAATTTCTTCCCGACTCCATTCAGGCAATCAGAAGTACTCCCTGGATCAACGACCCATCTCTAGTAGCTATAACCTGTAATATTATTACACTCCAGAAATACATCCAGGCCCCTCTTGAATTCCTTTATTGTACTCACCATCACCACCTCCTCAAGCAGAGAGTTCCATAGTCTCACTGCTCTTACCGTAAAGAATCCTCTTCTGTGTTTGTGTACAAACCTTTTTTCCTCCAGACGCAGAGGATGTCCCCTCGTCACAGTGACAGTCCTGGAGATAAATAGATGATGCCCTCCTCTGAACCCTCTCCAGCTCTGCTATGTCCGCCTTGTTCACAGGAGCCCAGAACTGTACACAATACTCCATGTGTGGTTTGACTAGCGATTTGTAAAGTGGTAGGACTATGTTCTCATCACAGGCGTCTATGCCCCTTTTGATGCAACCCATTATCTTATTGGGCTTGGCGGCAGCTGCCTGACACTGGTTTTTGCAGCTTAGTTTGCTGTTTATTAAAATTCCTACATCCTTTTCATTGTCAGTGTTACCGAGTGTTTTACCATTTAGTATGTACGGGTGACTTGCATTATTCCTTCCCATGTGCATAACTTTACATTTGTCAGTGTTATATTTCCCTTATTTGTTATTCATATTTTTCAGTTATTTTTACAATTTTTTTTTTTTATATTGGATTTTTGCTTTTAGGTTACCATCCACAATTGTGGATAAGCGAGACACCCTTCGGCGTTGTTTTAAATTCACAATTGTATGGTTTAGAAGTTTTTGTCATGTTTCCACCTCTATACTGTATATATTTCTTTCTTACCCCTCATGTGAATCCGGGCACCAGTGGTTCAACATACTCCTGTAGCACACTGTTCACAATATAAATTATCAGAACCCTATAGGGAAGATTTATCAGACTGTTGTAAAGTACAACTGATTTAGTTGCCCATAGTAACAATCAGATTCCACTTTTTTTTTTCCAAAGAGCTGTGAAAAAATGAAAGGTGGAATCTGATTGGTTGCTATATGGACACTTATATTTTTGCTTCCTCTGCTTTTACTCTCCACATTTGCAGCAACCTTTGAGTAAGGCCTCGTGCACATTAACGTATCCATTGTTGCCCTCCTCAAATCGCAGATCCACAGACCCATATAGGTCCTGCAGTATGTTAAAAATGCTTATTCCTGCCCACAAAATGGACGATAGGACATGCTCTGTTTTTTTTTTTAGGGCTGTGCAACAGACATAGAGTAGCATGCAAACATTTGGGCACCCCGGTCAAAATTACTGTTACTGTAAACAGTTAAGCAAGTTGAAGATGAAATGATCTACAAAATGCATAAAGTCACATGACAAACAATGCAAATCTGATATGTCATTTTTTGTGGTAATAACTTTGGACATCTTTTTCTTATCCAAGCCATTCTGAGATTGTTTTCTAGTAATAAATTTGAGTCAATATGTTTTACCTTTATTTATTAAAAAATCCAAAAATTGGAGAAAATTTGGAAACATTTTTCTAAATGTGAATTTCTGTGCTTTTATGGCAGATAGTGATACCTCACAAAATAGTTATTACTTTACATTTTCCATATGTCTACTTTATTTTGGCATCATTTTAAAAATGGCATTTCATTTTTAATAGGACGTTAGAAGGCTTAGAATTTTAGAAGCAATTTTTCACATTCCCTTTTTTTGTTTCTTAAATCTTTATTCATACCATAAAATATACAAAAACAACACTACAAACATTACATTTTTATCTTAAAAAAAAAAAAAAAGTACCAACCCCAGAGAGCAGGGAAAAAAAATTATTTGAATGTTGATGTGAACAGGGAGACTTTATTGTGTAATTATCCGTATTGTTTGTAACTGTACTTGATTGTCCAATAAAAAAGAAGTTAAAAAATAAAATAAAAGTTATTACCGATTAACTTTTCTTCCTAACTAGGGATGAGCGAATCGACTTTGGATGAAACATCCGAAGTCAATTTGCATAAAACTTTGTTTCAATACTGTACAGAGCGAGCGCTCCGTACAGTATTAGAATGTATTTTTTTCAGTATAAATCAATTTCTGAAGTTATTATGCGAAGTCTCGTGAGACTTTGCGAAGTAATAACTTCTGCTCATCAGAGCCAATACATTCTAATACAGTACGGTATTGAAATTAAGTTTTATGCAAATCTACTTAGGATGAAACATCTGAAGACGATTCGCTCATCCCTATTCCTAACCTTTGAACTTCCTAATGAATGTCTTCCACCTATACCATAAGCTTTGATGGATACCCATTTTGTTTATTTTTATATAACCAGCTTTCTCAATAGAACTTAATGGAACTATAAAGACTCATCATATTCATCCACTCTTTAACAGTGGGCATGTCTGTTCTCATCCATCTTCTGGCCAATAATAAGCGAGCCATAAAAAAGAAATTGTACACCATAATCTGAATCATTCTCGATAAGTTATGCGGAATCTCACCCAAAACACAGATGAAAATTGAGAGTTAATTTAAGATGCGGCACTTGCTGTTATGTGACTTACGGGCCGGCGCCTGCGCACTGGATACTCCGATGCTTCTGCCAGTAATGGGTAAACCAGTGCACAGGCTGGACCTACCGTTTGTCAGCGCAGGCGCGCGATTTGGCTACGGACGAAGGAGGTGAAGATCCAGTCAAAGGGCGGGCTGAATGGGTGAAAGGGTGTGGTTGCTTATCAGCGCAGGGCCTGGGCTCTGGCCGTTTGAACTCCGCCCCTGGGCACCTTCACACACTGATTTCCATATGGAATAAAAGTGTTTTTTGGACGACCTATGGAACGGACAACAATTTGGTAAGATGCATTTTAATGTGGGGGCTGTCTTGGACAAAATGGTGTAAGTATTAGATATTGCAATTTTAGGGTGAAAGACTCCCTTTAATTCTAGCTTTCATTTTACGAATCAGTGGATCAAAATTCAATTCTATAAATCTAGAAGCATCCTTTGCTATTTCTAGTCCCAAATATTTGAAATGGTCCTGATGGCCCAGAATAGCTAACCTTTCATTCATTACCTCAATCTTATCACGCAGTGGAAAAAGTATTGATTTATTCCAATTAATTGTTATACCCGAGAGACTACCAAATTCATTCATCACTGCCATCACGTGCTCCAAGGCCCCATTGGTATCACCAGGGGAAAATAAGATCATCTGCATAGAGCGATATTTTATCCTCACTACCCTTCACTCCAAATCCCTCAATACCTACATGTTGTCTAATCTTAGCTGCCAATAGTTCCACCACGAAAGCAAAGATTAAAGGAGAGAGGGGGCATCCCTGCTTCATACCCCTCTCAATACAGAATTTTTCTGACAGTTGACCATTAACAAAACAACAACATTTCCAAAACCATTTTTTTAAGCACTGATTCAGTTATAAAGTGATTTTGAGGGGTTTACAAAATGGAAACCACATATAAATGACCCCATTTTAGAAACTACACCCCTCAAATTATTAAAAACTGATGTTACAAACTTTGTTAAACCTTGAGATGTTCCACAAGAATTAAAGGAAAATTGAGGTGGAATTTCAAAATATATATTTTTTTTTTGTATGTTAATCAATTTATTCTTGCAACACAGCAAGGCTTAACATCAAAATAAACCTCACTATACATCACTCTGATTTTGCAGTTTATCCATTTACTCCTGAATATGGCAACACCCCATATATGGTGGTAAACTGCACATGGCAGGACTCGGAAAGGAAGGAGCGCCATATGGCTTTTGTAGCGCAGATTTTGATGGATTGGTTTACGGGTGTCATTGGTTTTTATTTTTTGAATGATTGTCTTATGTGGGGGTTTATTTTTTGCGGGATGAGGTGACGTTTTCATTAGTATCATTTTGGGGTACATGTGACTTTTTGATCACTCAAAATTATGCATTTTGTAATGTGAGGTGACAAAAAATAACTGTTCTGGCATAGTTTTTATTTATTTTATTTTTACAGCGTTCACCTAACAGAGTATGTCATGTGATAATTTTATAGAGCAGGTTGTTACAGACGTGGCTATACATAGTATGTCTATTATTTTGATCTTTGTTAAGTTTTACACAGTGAAAGCATTTTTGAATAGCATAAAATCTTGTTTTAGTGTCTCCATATTCTGAGAGCCATAGTTTGTTTTAATTTTTTGGGCAATTGTCTTATGTAGGGGCTCATTTTTTGCAGGATGAGGTGATAGTTTGATTGATACAATTTTGGGGTGCGTAGGACTTTCTGATGGCTTGGTGTTGGACCTGTTTTGATGTAAGGTGACCAAAATAGATTTTTTGGCACAGTTTTTATTTTATTTTTTTACAGTAAATTATGTGATATATTTATAGAGCCAGTCGTTACGGACCTGGTGATATCTAATATGTGTGTTTTTTATATATATTTTCTCTTTTTTTATTATCAAATTAGGGGAAAGGAGCTTTTTTTTGTTTGTTTTTTTTACTTGAAACTTTATTTTTTATTATAAGCACTATTTTAAGTATTTTTTTTAACTTTATTTCTGTCCCACTCTGGGACTTCAACATCTGTGAGTTTGGGTGACTTAAAACAAAAAAAAAAAAGGAAAGTTTTAAAAAGTATATAAAAATTCAAAATCACCCCCTTTCCTTCAAAAATAAATTAACAATATAAAAAATAAACATCGTGGGCATAACTTTGTATGAAAACGCTCGTACTATTAAAAGAAAAAAAGTATTTGGACCATACATCAAACAGCATAATGGAGAAAAAAAAATAAAAAGGCTGAATCACTGTTTTTTTCGTTGCTTCAACTCTAAAGATAAATTGAAGAAAAGGTGATCAAAAAGTCATGCACACCCCAAAATGGTATTATTGAAAAGTACCAATCACCCCACAAAAAAATGAGCACTCTCACAAAAGTGATAAAGTTATAGGGGTTGGTGTTAGGCTGGCGGCTCATGTCTGCCGTTGTCCTGCTGTTCCATGTAAGTGCAGGCATCGCTCCATTCTCCCTGTGTGTACTGGTGCTAGTGCTCTGTGAACTCTTTTCAGTGCTAGGAGAGTACTGTCCAGGTGCTGGTTAAGTTGCTGTTCAGCCTTCTATTGAGCTGAGCTCTGGACCCACCTCCTCGCCTCAGCTTTGAGGTTATTCTTGCTAGTAACCAGTGAATGTGACCTTGTCTGTTGATTCAGCTCCTTGCTGCCTGCCCTGACTTTGGAACTGTAGGGCTGTATTCAGACTATGCTTTTGCCTGTGTCCTTGGTGCTGCGTATCAGTGTCTCTGACCCCCATGGGCCATCCGCCAACTACACCAGGACTACTCCAGGAGGTAGCGGCCTGGTTGGTTCCTTGAGGCGAGGTCCAGATTTCTGTACAGGGGTTAAAGTCACATAGATAGACACATGTAGCCGTAGCCTAATTGTTAAGTGGCTTTGAGAAGGCCAGGAGTAAAAAAGAAAAATCCTCCAGGATTGAAGGAGTTAATTAATAATTGTTTTGTGTTTTGATTAGAAGCATAAAGATGCAAATTTTGAAAATTGCTAATTTTTCCACATTTTATGCAAATTTTAGATTTTTTCATAAATGCAAAATATAACTACTATAATTTACCACTAACACAATGTACTATATGTCACAACCTAGCAGTCTCACAATCACTTGAATAAGTAAAAGCATACCAAAGTTGTAGTTTTACAACAGCTGGAGGGCCGCAGGTTGAGCATCCATGACTTATAGGATAGCTGCCTTAAATCTGGTGGCCTTAGAGGCACAGCTTGTTAAGAGCTCATTTGCATCCCTTTTTTCCCAGAATTCCAGAGGAGCATGTAAGTCTCCTCATGCTGATTAAGACACTCTTTCCCCAAGGAGAGATAGTACCCCCCATATTATGCTTAGAGTACTGTCTTCTGAGTCCCTATCTCCATACCTCCCAGTGTTTCACACTGCAGGTCTGAAGCAGTTGTTGGCTGCCGTGAACTAGCACAATGGTGGCACATGAGTAAATCAGTGCATAGAGTACAAAAAGTGCAAAATTAGTTTAATGTGTACTTAAGTCAATCACATTTTTGTTAATATATCTATATGCAAAATAACGGATTATGGTGTGACAATATTATATATTCTGTCTTGTAGAACATTCTGGAGCTCACCCTCTATGACAGAGACCTAATGCTGGATGACAAGCTTTCTTCTGTTGTATTTGATGTAGGAAACATTAAACCTGGGCAAACTACTAAGCGAGTCTTTAAGCTCAACCCAAAGGTATGTTTATTGAACATCATTAATGGGGTTTTCCGAATTTTTTTTACATTATCATGTCCCCCTGTGGCTCCTACACGGTATAATGACCCCCCGTGGCCCCACACACAGTATAATGACCACTAGTGGCCCTTCACACAGTATAATGACCCCCCACACAGTATAATGACCCCACAGTGGCCCTCCGTTCAGAATAATAACCCCCAGTCACCCCCCATTCAGAATAATGACCCCCAGTGGTCCCCACACTGGTGGTTATACTGTATAGAGGGGGCACTGGGGGTCATTATACTGTATAGTGGTCACTGGGGTCATTATATTGAATGGGGGCTCTGGGGGTCATTATACTGTGTAAGGTAAGGGGCCCTCACAGTATAATGACCCCCAGTGCCCCCACACAGTATAATGACCCCACAGTGGCCCTCCATTCAGAATAATGACCCCCAGTGCCCCCCCCCCCCCACAGTATAATGACATAACCATACTGTGACCGGATAAAAGGGTATAAGAGGGCACTGTAGAGGGTGTGGTAAGAGGGCACAATGTAGGCTTTAAGGGAGCACAATATGGGGTGAGGGGCGCAGTACGGGTGACCCTGTGATGTTAGAAGGTCCTTATGGTGAATGTGGTTTAGACACCACCATAATGAGAGGCAGAGGAGTGACACAGGGGCCCGGGGCCATGGATGGACAGGAGGGGTGAACACAGCAAGTAGGTGGAAGGGGCTGAGGGGGATTCATTAAAGAAGTAGTAGCAGGAGGTCTGTGCAGGGCAGCAATAGGAGACAGGAGCTCTGGATACAGGAGGGAGGAAAGGAGACAGCGGGATATGAGGGGGGAAGGTGTCATGGAGGCAAACTGCCTCATGAAGCAGTAAAACAAATAGCATGAAGCTGCTTGTCTACTACAACATCCAGCAGCACCTGGAAGAGTTCTCTGTCCCACAGATAAAAGGCAGTCACAGTTCAGCACGTGTAGAGGGGGCGTATCTGAGTCTCTGCAGCAGCTTCATTTGACTATCAGAGGGCCCTCCACGAGGGGTACTGCGTAAGTGAAATGACAGCAGCTCCAGCAATGAGTTCTTCCATTGATGAAAGTGCTCATAGCAGCTCAGTGGGCCCCGGCACTTACCCTTGTATGCCGGGTTCTAGCGCCGGGCATGCTGATGACCTATCTTCTGGATGGGTCTTCAGTATCTGATCGGTGGGGGCCTGACTCCCGGTACCCCTGCCCATCAGCTGTTTGAGAAGTCACCAGTGCTCCTGTGAGCGCCGTGGCCTTCTCTTAGCTTTTCCTAGGCCAGTGACAGCACTATATTCGGTCACATGGCTAAGGAGCAGCTCAGCCCCATAGAAGTGAATGGGTCTGAGGCAAATACCAAGCACAGCCGCTTTACAATGTACGATGCTGTGCTTGTTAAGCTGTCAGAAGGCAGTGACGCTCACAGGAGCGCCGGTGCCTTCTCAAATAGCTGATCGGCAGCAGTCCCCCCATGTCGGACTCCCACTGATCACATACTGAAGGCCTATCCAGAGGACAGGTCATCAATATAAAAATCTTGGAAACCCTTTTAACTCGTATTCGGAAAAAAAGATGGAAACCTTTTTCAGAAATGCGAACAATTATTATTTTTCTGGGTAATATTGGGTAATAATTTTTGGAATAGTAACTGAATCAAACGTATTAGATTATTCTTGGCACAGTCTGATATCTTTCTCACCTTTCTCTGATCAATTATATATTTATTGTTAGATTAATTATAACCATCAGTGCCAATGGCTATTAGACAAACATCTAGCCCTTTTTAAAAGTTGACACTTGACATAATGAATTATGAGTATTCTAATTTCTTTTTTTTTTCTTAGGATAAGGCAGTCTTGGAAGTTGAATTTCACATTGAGGAAAGGTACTGTATGACATTAGTAAGAGTTTTTACACAAATTATTGAGGCTGTGCATGTTAAAT
Source organism: Bufotes viridis (assembly GCA_033119425.1). Taxonomy (NCBI): domain Eukaryota; kingdom Metazoa; phylum Chordata; class Amphibia; order Anura; family Bufonidae; genus Bufotes; species Bufotes viridis. Next base: position 46,424,232 of record CM065599.1, read on the forward strand.
TCAATCTCTTTCATCAGCCAGGATCCTCCCAGTGAAATAATCACTAATGGTGTCTTAGTGGTGAGTGCACTATATATATTAATATATTGTAAGAGTTATTGACGGCAACTTGTTATTGTGTTTTATTTGAAGTAAATTTTGGAACTTGCACTGAAACATGACTTAAAAATCTCTATGTACATTTGCATTTTTCATTAATGTAGTCATCCACCTGAAAAAGTGATGGGTGATGACATAGTGCTGTCAGTATAATTCAGTAGATGCAAGGTCTGGCAGAGACATACGACATTATAGATCATTATCATGCGGAGAAGTGTCCATTATGGGAAATCACACTCCCACATGGACATGCTAGTCTGGACAAGCTCGTCTGAAATTACCCTTAGGCCTCTTGCACACGACCGTATGGCTTTTTCAGTATTTTGCGGTCCGTTTTAAACGGATCAGTTTTTCCGTTTTTTGTTTCCGTTTTGGTTCTGTTTTTCCGTTCCGCATATACAGTAATTCCATAATAAAAATTGGGCTGGTCTTAAAATTTTCAATAGATTGTTCAGCAAAAACTGAACGGATACGGAAGACATACGGATGCCTTTCCATATGCTTTCCATTTTTTTTTGCGGACCCATTGACTTGAATGGAGCCACTGAATGTGATTTGCGGACAAGAATAGGACATGTTCTATATTTAAACGGAACGGAAAAATGGAAATGGAAGGCATACGGAGACACTTCAGTATTTTTTGCAGACCCATTGAAGTGAATGGTTCAGTATACTGTCAGTATACTGAACTGAAAAAACTGCCAGTATACGGTCTGCAAAATACTGTCGTGTGCAAGAGGCCTTAGTGGTTCAGATTTCTAACAACAAAATGAGTGAACAGTATGGCCAGGCAGTAGGGTATGAAGGTATGATTCTCAGCTGTCTAACTGAAAGTATGACCAGTAGAAGAGAGACTGTGATCCTACTGAAGTCACATTGTTCATTACTGGAGACTTTACCTAAAATTGACATTGATAAAATAGAATGATTCCAAAGACTGGCTACAAAAATGTTAGAGAGAATAAGTATTTTATTAACTTCTTCAGGACCGCCGGGCGGTCCTGTTCTTCTGATCGGACGCGGCGGCGCGTCATCTCGCGAGACGCGAGACTTCCTGTGAACGCGCGCGCGTTCACAGCGTCGCGCGTCTGAAGAGTTGTACTACAGCCTGCCAGCGATGATCAATCGCTGGCAGGCTGTAGATGCGATATAAATCGCATCAAACAAGTATATCAGACGCTGTTTTATGAACAGCGTCTGATATACCTGCTACCTGGTCCTCTGGTGGTCCCATTTGCTGGGATCGACCACCAGAGGACCAGGTAACTATGTAAAGTTGCACCAAACACTACACTAACCCCCCCACCCCCTCACCTATTAACCCCTTGATCACCCCATCTAGACCCCTGATCACCCCCCTGTCATTGATCACACCCTTGTAAGAACTATATAGAAAATGCTTTTTCTTGTCCGCACTGCGGACAAGAATAGGACATGTTCTATATTTTTGCGGAACGGAAGTGCAGACCTGAAGCGCGGATCCGTAATTCCGGATCCGAGCGGGACAAAGTCTGTCCCCATAGAATGAATGGGTCCGCAATTCCGTTCCGCAAACAGAATTTCGGACGTGTGAATGGGGCATAAGGGTCCCCTATCACCGCCAGTTAGCTAGCTACTTGTTAGGTAGCTAGCGCCCAGCCCACCGCACCGCAGTCACTGATTTTGGCAGAGATTTTTCATCCACATTGACCGACGCGAATGAAAAAATCTGTGCCGTTCATTTTTTTTTTTTTTCAGCGCAGAGGCTGAACGGAAAAAAATCTCATTACCCGTATGCTCAATATACGGAGAATCGCAGAAACTCCTAATGCTGGCCATACGTGTAATGATTGCGGAGACCCTCAAATGCCAGGGCAGTACAAACCCCACATGTGACCCCATTTTAGAAAGAAGACACCCCAAGGTATTCCGTGAGGGGTATGGTGAGTTCATGCAAAATTTTATTTTTGTCACAAGTTAGTGGAATATGAGACTTTGTAAAAAAATAAAAATAAATCAATTTCTGCTAACTTGTGCCAATTTTTTTCTGTGAACTCGCCATGCCCCTCACGGGATACCTTGGAGTGTCTTCTATCCACAATGGGGTCACATGTGGGTATTTGCTCTGCCCTGGCAATTTAGGGGTCCTAAAGCGTGAGAATCCAAATGCGTAAAAATGGCCTGTGAAATCCTAAAGGTACTCATTGGTTTTAGGGCCCCTTTGCATCTTGGCTGCAAAAGTGTCACTTATGTGGTATCGCCGTACTCAGGAGAAGTAGGGCAATGTGTTTTAGGGTGTATTTTTACATATACCCATGCTGGGTGTGAGAAATATCGCTGCAAACGACAACTTTTTACATTTTTTATTCAAAGTTGTCAATTTACAGAGATATTTCTCTCACCCAGCATGGGTATATGTAAAAATACACCCCAAACTACATCGCTCTACTTCTCCTGAGTACGGTGATACCACATGTGTGACACTTTTTGCAGCCAAATGCGCAAAGGACCTAAATTCCAATGAGTACTCTTAGGAAGGGCATTTGTGCGCATTTTCTCTCACGCTTTAGGGCCCCTAAAATGCCAGGGCAGTATAAATACCCACATGTGACCCCATTTTGGAAAGAAGACACCCCAAGGTATTCGCTGAGGGGCATAATGAGTCCATGAAAAATTAAACTTTTGTCAAAAGTTAGCGGAAAGGGAGACTTTGTGAGAAAAACAATAAAAATCAATTTCCACTAACTTGTGCCCAAAAAATCTTCTATGAACTCGCCATGCCCCTCATGGAATATCTTAGGGTGTCTTCTTTCAAAATGGGGTCACATGTGAGGTATTTCTACTGCCCTGGCATTTTAGGGGCCCTAAAGCGTGAGAAGAAAAATGCGTAAAAATGCCCTCCTAAAGGTACTCATTGGAATTTGGGCCCTTTGCGCATCTTGGCTGCAAAAAGTGTCACACATGGGTATCGCCGTTGCTCAGGAGAAGTAGGGCAATGTGTTTTGGGGTGTATTTTTACATATACCCATACTGGGTGAGAGAAATATCTCTGTAAATTGACAACTTTGAATAAAAAATGTAAAAAGTTGTCGTTTGCAGCGATATTTCTCACACGCAGCATGGGTATATGTAAAATACACCCCAAACACATTGCCCTACTTCTCCTGAGTACGACGATACCACATGAGTGACACTTTTTGCAGCCTGAAATGCAAAGGGCCTAAAACCAATGAGTACCTTTAAGATTTCTGAGGCCATTTTTATGCATTTGGATTCTCACACTTTAAGAGCCCCTAAAATGCCAGGTGAGTATAAATACCCAACATGTGACCCCATTTCGGAAAGAAGACACCCCAAGGTATTCCGTGAGGGGCATGGTGAGTCCACAGAATTTTTATTTTTGGCACAAGTCAGCGGAAATTGTTTTTTTTTTTTTTTGTTTTTGTTTTTACAAAGTCTCATATTCCACTAACTTGTGACAAAAAATCTAATTTTACATGAACTCACCATACCCTCACAGAATACCTGGGGTGTCTTCTTCCAAAATGAGGTCACATGTGGGGTATTTATACTGTCCTGGCATTTTAGGGAGCCCCTAAAGCGTGAGAAGAAGTCTGGAATCCAAATGCGTAAAAATGCCCTGTGAAATCCTAAAGGTACTCATTGGTTTTAGGGCCCCTTTAGCACCCAGGCTGCAAAAAGTGGCACACATGTGGTATCGCCGTACTCAGGAGAAGTAGGGCAATGTGTTTTGGGGTGTATTTTATATATACCCATACTTTGTGTGAAAATATCTCTGTAAACAACAACTTTTAAAATTTTTTATACAAAGTTGACAATTTACGAGATATTTCTCTCACCCAACATGGGTATATGTAAAAATACACCCCAGAACACATTGCCCTACTTCTCCTGAGTACGGCGATACCACATAAGTGAGACTTTTTTGCAGCCTGGGTGCGCAAAGGGGCCCAAATTCCAACGAGTACCTTTAGGTTTTACATGGCGGCTCACAATTAGCCCGCCCAAAATGCCAGAACAGTAAACACACCCACAAATGACCCCATTTCGGAAAGTAGACACCCCAAGGTATTCACTGAGGGGCATAGTGAGTCCGTCTGAGATTTTTTTTTTGCCAGAAGTTATCAGAAATTGAAACTTTTTTTTTTTCTCAGAAAGTGTCATTTTCCGCTAACTTGTGAAAAAAAATGAAATGATACATGAACTCACCAAGCCCCTCCGTGAATACTTTGGGGTGTCTTCTTTCCAAAATGGTGTCATTTGGGGGTATTTTTACTTCTGACATTCTAGCACCTGAAGAAACATGACAGGTGCTCAGAAAGTCAGAGCTGCTTCAAAATGCCGAAATTCACTTTTTGCACCATAGTTTGTAAACGCTATAACTCTTACCCAAACCAATAAATATACACTTATTGGACTTTTTTTTATCAAAGACATGTAGAACAATAAATTTAGAGAAAAATTTATATAGAAGTGTAGTTTTTTTGGAAAAATTTTACAACAGAAAGTGAAAAATGTCATTTTTTTGCAAAAATTTCGGTCATTTTTGATTAATAGCAAAAAAAGTAAAAATGTCAGCAGCAATGAAATACCACCAAATGAAAGCTCTATTAGTGAGAAGAAAAGGAGGTAAAATTCATTTGGGTGGTAAGTTGTATGACGGAGCAATAAACGGTGAAAGTAGTGTAGTGCGGAATTGTAAAAAGTGGCCTGGTCATTAAGGGTGTTTAAGCTAGGGGGGCTGAAGCGGTTAAAGTGACTTAAGGAACGTCATTTGTACAACCTTGTGGAAAGAAAGTAAAGGGGTGACATGATTCCAACCATTAAATATGCTAAGTGGTTAAGTAAGGTTCAGGAGGGAAGCCTTTTAATTTGAAACTGGAGATGGGAACAAAGAATACAAGGTGGGCGGAGAGGATAGAATGCAACATCAGAAAATCTTATTTTAGTTAAAGAGTAGTGTCTAGAACTAGCTTCCAGCAGAAGGTCCTAGAGGTTCATTTGCATATATTGAAACAGATACATATGAACAATGAACCAACACAGATGCCTTCAGCTGCCAAGCACACATGCAACAGGTCAGCCAGTTTCATAGGTACAAATCTGTTGACAGATACATATTTGGTATAGTTGTGATTGTACTGATCCACAGAATAAAATTATGTAAAAACTCGGTGTTATTGCAGTTTTTTTTTCCAATCCCCTTAGAAAGAGTTAATTAAAGCTAATCAGTAAGTTATGTGTACCCCAAAATTGTTTCATTGAAAACTACAACTTGTCCTGCAAAAAAAAACAAGCCCTAATATGGCTATAGCTCTTGAAATGTGACGATAGTAGCCACTTGGGCTACTTTCACACTAGCATTAATATTTTGCGGTATTGAGATCAGTCATAGGGTCTCAATACCGGAAAAAAATGCTAACGTTTTGTCCCCATTCATTGTCAATGGGGACAAAACGTAACTGAACAGAACGGAAGCCTCCAAAATGCAGCATGCTGTGATTTGCATTCCGTCATGGGATGCGGAGCAAGACAGATCCATCATGACCCACAATGCAAGTCAATAGGGACAGATCCTTTTTCTCTGACTTTAAATGGAGTACATGACTGATCTGTCCTGGCTATGTTACAGATAATACAACCAGATCCGTTCATAACGGATGCAAATGGTTGTATTATCAGTAACGGAAGTGGTTTTGCTGAACCCTGCCGGATCCAGCAAAAACCGCTAGTGTGAAAGTAGCCTAAGGCCCCAAATGCAAACAGGGAGAAGGGGTTAAATATTCAATGTTTATGAATTCCATACTGCCTTGTCTTTTCTATTTATAAGATGTATCTGTTGGACCAGATTCTGTCTCCTGTATGCAGTTTTGTGCTTTGAAAAGTATGTTACATTTACGTTACAGCTATTCCTCCTTATTTCTCCACACACTTGGATGCTCAGCCAAGGTTGTAAGGTCCAGTAGGCTTTTCTAATCTGTGCATAACTGCAGACCTTTACTTCCTACCTGCTAATGTCAGGTGCAGAAGCATTGAGTGAGATAGAGATAAGTAGCTAAAATAACTGCTAAAATAAAAGCTAAAATAAAATAACTACAGCGATGCCTTCCAACTCTATTAATTATAATAGGGACTGGCAGAGATCCGGCCGCAACCTGGCAAATATGCCAAGAATCCGCCAGACAGATACTGTTGTATAGCCGGATCTCTGCCGAGCCCCATTACAGTTAAAGTGGTTCTCACATCCACACCTCCTCTTTGTACTTCATTTCTCCTGGGACCTTGCAAAGACTCTCAGGCCTGTCATAGTAAGTTGCCTGTTAAGTTGCGCCATAGCCAGGGCTTGACAGGCAGCCAGTAAAAATCCTGTACACGGCAGTAGTTTTCTAATGCAGTCTATGGTACTAGAGATCAGAGGATCACATATCAAAGGAACTAAAAAATTACAGCAAAAATAATTTTTTTAACCCCTTAAGGACATAGGACGTATGGGTACGCCCTGATATCCGAGTCCTTAAGGATACAGTGCGTACCCATACATCCTGAAAAAAATCGCATATATAAAAGCAGGAACCATGTTCAAATGCCGAGGGGGGTCCCCCCCAGGTCAATTCACCTTACATAACAAAAAGTGTAATACCAAGCGATCAAAAAGGCGTGTGCCTCACAAAATGGTATCAATCAAACCGCCATCTCATCCCACAAAAAATGAGCCCCTACATAGGACAATCGCCCAAAAAAATAAAAAAATATGTCTCTCAGGCTATGCAGACATTAAAACATGTTTTTTTTTCTAAAATGCTGTTATTGTGTTAAAGTAAAATAAATAAAAAAAAGTATACATATTATGTATCGCTGCTTCTGTAGAAACCTGCTCTATAAAAACATCCCATGATCTAACCCCTCAGGTAAATACCGTAAAAAAAATTAAGTAAAAAAAATACATTTTTGTCTCCTCACATTACAAAAAGTGTAATAACAAGCGATCAAAAATTTAAATGAACCCCAAAATAGTGCCAATCAATCCGTCATCTCATCCTGCAAAAATGGATACCCTACATAGGAAAATAGCCCCAAAAATAAAAAATATGGCTCTCAGACTATGGAGACATTAAAACATGATTTTTTTTTGTTTCAAAAATTATATTATTGTGTAAAACTTAAATAAATAAATAAAAAGTATACATATTATGTATTGCCGCGTCGGTAACAACCTGCTCTATAAAAATAACACATGAACTAACCCCTCAGATGAACACAGCAAAAACAATAATATAAATACGGTGTCAAAAGCCATTTTTGTCACCTTACATCACAAAAAGTGTAATAGCAAGCGACCAAAATGTCATATGCACCCCAATATAGTGCCAATCAAACCGCCATCTCATCCTGCAAAAAATGAGCCCCTACATAAGACTGTGGCCAAAAAAAAATATATATATGGCTTTCAGAATGTGGAGATGCTAAAAAAATATTTTTTTTCAAAAATGCTTTATTATGAAAAACTGAAACAAAAATTCACAAAAAGTAGTCATATTTGGTATTGTCGCGTCCATAACAACCTGCTCTATAGAAATAGCATACAATCTAACCTGTCCATGTAAATAACAAAAAATAAAAACAATCCCAAAACAGCTATTGTTCAAATTTTCCATTTTAATCCATTTTCCAGTAACAAAGCAAGGGTTAACAGCCAAGCAAAACTCAATATTTATTGCCTTGATTCTGTAGTTTGCAGAAACACTCCATATGTGGTCGTAAACTACTGTACGGGCACACGGAAGGGTGTAGAAGGAAGGGAACGCCATATGGTTTTTGGAAGGCGAATTTGTCCCATTTGAAGCCCCCCCCCCCCCCCGATGTACCCCTAGAGTAGAAACTCCATAAAAGTGACTCCATCTAAGAAACTACACCCCTTTACGGTATTCAAAACTGATTTTACAAACTTTGTAAACCCTTTGGGTGTTCCACAAGAGTTATTGGCAAATGGAGTTGAAATTTCAGAATTTCTATTTTTTGTTACCTTGCCTCAAAAAAAGTGTAATATAGAGCAACCAAAAATCATATTTTCTCTAAAATAGTGCCAACAAAACTGACACCTTATCCTGTAGTTTCTAAAATGGGGTTACTCTTTTGGAGTTTCTATTCTAGGGTTGCATCAGGGGGGCTTCAAATGGGACATGGTGTCTAAAAGCCAGTCCAGTAAAATCTGCCTTCCAAAAACCATATGTAATTCCTTTCCTTCTGAGCCCTGCCTTTTGGCCATACAGTAGTTTACGTATCACATATGGGGTGTTTCTGTAAACCACAGAACCAGGGCAATAAATATTGAGTTATGTTTGGCTGTTAACTCTTGCTTTGTTCCTGCAAAAAGTCCTCATACAAGACTATTGACAGAAAAATTTAAAATATGATCTTTTTTTCAATAAATGCTTTGTGTAAAAATGGTAACGCAAAAAAATAAATTGATGTCGGTAATCATACTGACCAGCATAATAAAGATAATGTAATTTTTCCCGTGCAGTGTACACTGCAATAGGGAACCTAAAAAACAACTGCAGAGTTGCTACATTTTCTTTATCTGCATCCCAAAAGTTAAAAAAATAGTGATCTAAAAGTCATGTGCCCCAAAATAGAACCAATGATAATGGCAACTCATCCCACAAAAAACGAAGTCCTCATACAGCTCTATAGAGAGACAAAATAAAAAACGTATGATTTCCAGAAAATTGCTGTACTGGTACCCCAGAGTGCCTGTATACCTGTGGCGTCAAAATGTTCCCTCCACCCCTGAATTCTTATATAGGCAGAATTTTCAAAATGGGGTCACTTCTTGGGTGTTCCATCAAAATCTGTGTTCAGAAGCCAAAATGGTGGTCTATTCTTTCTGAAACCTGCAGCGTACCCAAACAGAAGTTTTACAGTTTAACTTTTTAAGGACCCTGCCATTTTTCACCTTAAGGACCCGGCCATTTTTTGCAAATATGACATGTCACTTTATGTGGTGATAACTTTAAAACGCTTTTACTTATGCAAGCCATTCTGAAATTGTTTTCTCGTCACATATTGTACTTCATGACAGTGGTAAAATAGAGTCAAAAAATTCATTTTTATTTATAAAAAAAATACCAAATTTACCAAAAATGTGGAAAAATTAGCAAATTTGCTAATTTCAATTTCTCTACTTTTATAATAGATAGTAATACCTCCAAAAATAGTCATTACTTTACATTACCCATATGTCTACTTCATGTTTGCATCATTTTGTAAATTACATTTTCCTTTTTGGGGACGTTAGAAGGCTTAGAAGTTTAGAAGCAAATCCTAAAATTTTTCAGAAAATGTCCAAAACCCACTTTTTAAGGACCAGTTCAGGTCTGAAGTAGAGATGTCGCGAACATAAAATTTTCCGTTCGCGAACAGGGCGAACCGCCATAGACTTCAATAGACAGGCGAATTTTAAAACCCACAGGGACTCTTTCTGGCCACAATAGTGATGGAAAAGTTGTTTCAAGGGGACTGACACCTGGACTGTGGCATGCCGGAGGGGGATCCATGGCAAAACTCCCATGGAAAATTACGTAGTTGACGCAGAGTGTGGCAAGTTGAATTCGCAATGCGATTAATATAACCTGCATTAATCGCATTGCGAATTCAACTTAGAGCTGGGTTCCTAATGGTTGTATTGCTAGAATATAACGAAGATTGAGAATATAGCGCTACATTCTCAATCTTCGTTATATTCTAGCAATACAACCATTAGGAACTCGGATCTAAGATGTAATCGCAATGCAATTTATATAACCTGTATTAATCGCATTGCGATTACAACTTAGATCTGAGTTCCTAATGGTTGTATTGCTAGAATATAATGAAGATTGAGAATATAGCGCTATATTCTCAATCTTCTTTATATTCTAGCAATACAACCATTAGGAACTCAGATCTAAATTGTAATCCCAATGCGATTAATACAGGTTATATTAATCGCATTGCAATTACAACTACTAATACTGCAGCTTCAGAATGAATCTAAGATGGATGCCGTCCTTGCTTTTTGATAGGAGGTGGGACCGTCTGGGAGGGAGACTGATGTACTAGCCCTAAAAAGGGCTTTTTGGGGTGCTGTCAGGACGCTGTCCTTACAGCAGAGATCTAATGAGTCTTTCAGGACTGGAGTGGACACTGAATACACTAGCCTAGCTATCGATTTCCCTATTAAATCAGCAGCAGCTACACTGTCCCTCCTCTCACTAAGACTGCAGCTTCCGAATGAATCTAAGGGTACTTTCACACTTGTGTTGGTGCGGATCCGTCTGTTTATTTGCACAGACGGATCCGCACCTATAATGCAAACGTTTGTATCCGTTCAGAACAGATCCGTTTACATTAGTTAAAAGTAAAATGACAAAGTCCAAAACGGATTCGTTTTGAATTACATTGAAAGTCAATGGGGAACGGATCCGTCCCCATTGACTTACATTGTAATTCAAAACGGATCCGTTAGGCTCCGCCTCTTCAGACGGACACCAAAATGCTGCATGCTGCGTTTTGGTGTCCGCCTCCAAAACAGAAAAGAAGCGGAACGGAGCCTAACTGATGCATTCTGAACGGATCCTTATCCATTCAGAATGCATTGGGACTTAACTGATCCGTTTTGGACCGTTTGTGAGAGCCCTGAAACGGATCTCACAAACAGAATCCAAAACGCTAGTGTGAAAGTACCCTAAAATGGATGCTGTCCAGGAGATGGGAGGGTCTGGGAGGGAGGGTATGCTGACTGGCTGGAATGTGTCTGCTGACTGTGAGGTACAGGGTCAAAGTTTACTCACTGATAACGAATAGGGGGTCGTGGCGAACGCGCACAAGCTATGTTCACCGGGAACTGTTCGCGAATAGTTCGGGACATCTTATTTGTGAATTCAACTTAGAGCTGGGTTCCTAATGGTTGTATTGCTAGAATTTGTGTTCGGCTCGACTATCCGAAAGCTGTGTACCTATACTAATAGCAGTAGGAGTGTGGCGGAACTGCTGCTGTAGGATGTCCTAAAGGGGGGCACCCCATGGGGTGATGATGATTGCAAAGGTGAGGGTGGGTGGGTGAAGTGAACGAAGCCGAGGTAAAGGGGAGAGCGTCCCGAGGTATTTATGCATGTCAGGAGCCTCCCCTCACACAAACACGGCAACTGACGTTGCCTACACTTGTGTTCGGCTCGACTATCCGAAAGCAGTGTACCTATACTAATAGCAGTGGGAGTGTGGCAGAACTGCTGATGTAGGGTGTCCTAAAGGGGGCAAAATACCAAACACAGATAGGAGTATGCTGAATATATTTATTTACATCAGTAATTTCTGAAAAGCTAGACAAATTTCAGTAGGTGGATTTGGAATGTAACGAGTATAGCAGAAAGATTTCCAGCATCCTAACTTCTTAATGATATGGACAGGGACTCTATTCTGCGAGGCAGCCGAGGCTGCACCGATTCTGAAAGAATGTCCTGTAATGCTCATTGGATTGATTCCTAGCCTAGGCAATAAGATTTGTATGTATCTTAGGAAAGTTTGAATTGACAATGGCACACCATTTATGGGTAAAAGTGGGGATTCTGCAGATGCAGCCCTAATCTCAAGAATCTGAGGAATCCGTAAAAGCACAAGTATAAGGCAGTTTTAATCAGCCGGCTGATTCTAGCCCCGAAGGAGTTACCTGAAAGAATGTCTGACACTTCTTTGAACATCTCTCCGGAAAACGGTTTCCGTTTCACTCTTAACGCCATATTACAGTTCTGAATACCTCTGAGTATGGTCTTGATAGCATAAGCCGAAAACAGTGATGGTTTGTCGGGGTGCTCAACTTGCCAGTGATGCTGTATGCCTGCCAGATATGTCTTGATTGTACCATGTGACAGTTTGAGGTCAGAGTGGCAAAAGGCAGTAAAAGCTAGTAGGTATGAAATGTGATCTGTGTCAGCCTATGGGACATTGATTCTAAATTTACTGAAATGAGCCCATGCAGTTTTATAAATCCTTAAGGTATTTTTGGACAAGGATTTATTCATTAATGACTCGGCCGTCTGGAGATGTCTTCTTAATCCATGATTAACGACCTGTGGGCTGGCACCTTGGTTGGTACAATGTCTGCGTCTGGTGATATATGAAAAAATAATTGTATGTTATGCCTAGATAAAGCATCCGCTGCCTGTTTTTTTTCCCCTGGGATGTGAACACACTTAAAATTGAAATGGTGGTGTAGCGCTAGCCAGACAAATTTCCTCACGAAAGACATGGTTTGAAGGTTGGAAGACCTGCCTTGAATTAACGTTACCTCAGGGGGCCAAGCACTAGCCATTCAACGGGTCCCGCAGATTGCTGCGAAACCGGATGAGGCCACTGCGTCAGTATGTACAACTGGGGAGCTACTGGAAATAGCTAGAATAAAGAGTGAAATCCCATTCCACCCGGTGAGGAATTTGTCCCACATGAGTAAATCTGCTTTACTGGCCTGGTCTAGGCAAACCTTACTGTCTTGTTCGGGAGCAGAAGGAAGGAGTTGCAACAATCTGGAGATGAAAGACCTGCCCTGAGGAATTATTCTCATTGCAAAATTAAGCATGCCTAAAAGGCTCTGTAACTCTGTCTCTGGTAGTGACTCCCTTCTGAACCAGCACGTGAATGGCCTCCCTAATCCTCTGTAATTTGTTGCTAGGTAGGCTAGCATGCATGGACATGGAGTCTAACTGTATACCGAGAAAGGTCAATATGTGGTGAGGGCCGTCTATCTTTTTGTCGGCTAAGGTGACCTCGAGTGTCTTAAAAGCTTGAATTAATACCGCTTAGTCCCGAGGTGAACGTGTTGGTGGCTCAATTAACAGAAAATCATCGAGGTAGTGGATGACATGGTGTACCCTATGTTTCTCTGCTAAAATCCAATGGAGATTCTTGGCTAATTGATCGAATAACCAAGGGCTAGACTTGGCACCGAACGTTAATCGGTTTGCGAAAAATATGACCCATCCCATTTGATATAATGCCACTGCCATAGCTCTGGATGGATAGGCAGAAGCTTAAAGGCATCAGTGATATCAGCTTTCGACAGCCATGCACCCTGACCTAAAGAAAGAATCACCTGGATAGCCTCGTCTATTGATGAGTACTTCATGCTAAATTCATCAGACGGAATTAAAGAATTAAGACTAGGTGTGCACGAAGAATGGGGGGCTGACAAGTCATATATCAACCGATTTTTATTAGAAAATTTACCAGTGACCAGACCTACTGGATTCACTCTCCAACACTCAAAGGAGGGAGTATTGAAAGGGCCAATCAGAAATCCCTTGTTTGATTCACTCTTAATCAGGGCTGAGACTATCTCCGGCTGCTTCATGGCTGATTGCAGATTCTTACATTCGAAAGGGCTTTGAGGGAGAGCTACCTGCCCTGTATGGAAGCCCACGGTGAAGCCATCAACCAGAAAGTGAACCCAGTTTTGATCAGGGTGGTCAGACAAACTGGCTAAAGCTGTCACATTAATCGGGCCTAGTCATGCGGGGTTACCTCTCTTCTGAGGACATGTGATTTTTGGGTGAGCCCTGTAACAATTTGCACAGAGATGCAACAGACGACATTGATTGTAGTGGCAACTGCCAACATTAAAATTATTACAAATCTGTGTCTTCCCCAAGTAGCGGATAGGACGACCTAGTTTGTCCGTCCCGTACATTGTCTTTAAGGAGGGATTCTCAGGCAGATTTCTGGGGAGCCCGCTGGGCCCAGGCTGATTATTCCTGGAACACCATTCCGTGGCATGTGAATATGACCCGCAAGTGAGACATGCCGGAGCTTTAAGCCCAGCGAAATGTCTACAGAAAAATTCAGTATCTATGACAGACCAATCTAATGTGTGCTGGAACTGGGCCAACATCGCGGCAGCCTTGGCGGAGAAAGACCGGTGATATTTGTAGAAGGCTGTACCCCCATATTTATGCCCAAGATCTACCACTTTGTACAAATATAAATCCAACTCTTCCCTTCGGTTAGGAGCCACTGAACAGACCACATCTCTAAATAAACTGAAAGCTAAAACGAACTCGGTGATAGCTAATTTACAATTTAGCCTGACATCCCTAGACTTCAAAATTACGGACACCTCACCGCATGCTATCGTCTTGTTGTCAGGAACCTCGTGCGTGGCTATAAGCAGAGATGCGAGGTTTACATCCTCACCATCGATGATATCTTGTTGGCTGGGATGAAGTGGGAAGGAGCGATATTGGGAAAACTAGAAGGCGTATTGACGGAAGTGGACTCGGAGACTGATAGAACTAGAGGCCTCGGATTGCTACTGCTGGAGGTTGTGGCGCTATATTCCAGGGCCTCCAGGCGGTTCTGAAAATTAGACATGGAGGACGGCATACTATTGATGGTCGCATGTAACTGCGTGAGGGAGGTTTGGATGGTAGACATGGAAACGGCAACTTGTGGGGGATCTGGTTCCGACTGGAGCAGCCAGAACAATTCAGCCTTCCTAGCGGAGGCAGAAAAGGGAATGCCTCTCCTGGTGAGTTTGGCTGTTATTTTGGGGACAGTCCAATATCTCATAGCTGCCGAAGCCTCCCGGTCGGACCGTTGATCCATGCTCCCGTTGGAAGAGGACCCTTCATTCTCCACGTCCTGAGGTGCGTCCATCTGAGACAATGACAGGTTTTACTACCCTAGCTTGACCGACCCCTTAAAACACCCCGTGTGACCAAACTAAAAGAGAAAGCCAAAACCCTCCCCCAAACGTGAATAAGACACCCTAAAAAGTGAACACAGTGAAATCTTGGAGATAGGAACGATGCCAATCTATATATTAAAAAAAATATTTTTTTATTTTTTTGCCTGAAGACGTGTCGGGACATTAAGTCTGAGGACGTGACAGACTGTATGGGACCTGTGGACGAGACAGGATTTATGTTGAGTCTGAAGACGTGACAGACTGAAGAATTGCGCCTGAAGACGTGACAGGGCTTAACTCGAGTCTGAAGACGTGACAGACTGTAGACGTGCCTGAGTTGTCGTGACAGGACTTATCCCGAGTCCGTAGACGTGACAGACTTATCAATATGCCTGAAGACGTGACAGGACTTAAAAAGAGTCTGCAGACCGTGGCAGGCTAGACCGTAAACTTTTTTTTTTTTTTTCTTCGTTCCTATACCACAGACTTATAGGTGCCTATATGATTTTTTTTTTTTTATACTTACCGGACTTGTTAAAGTGCTGCAAACTAAAATGTACTCCCGAGTCACCTTAAGAACTGCTAAACATGAGGAGCAGCTGAGAGCGCAGATGGATCACGTGCGGCGCATGCCTTACCTAGCACGCGGACCCCGGTGAGTAGAAGCAAGATACCTGAGCCATGCTGACTAACTCTGCCGCTCCAGAAGACCGCTAGCGCAGTAGCTACGACCAGCTCGTGAAAGCGGGAGCAGCCGCACGCGTGCACCGATCCTCCTCCTACACTGACGTGCGATGCCGGAAGTACGCCCTGACGTTCTGAAATGAACGAAGCCGAGGTGAAGGGGAGAGCGTTCTGAGGTATTTATGCGTGTCAGGAGTCTCCCCTCACACAAACACGGCAACTGACGTTGCCTACACATAACGAAGATTGAGAATATAGCGCTATATTCGTAAATTCTAGCAATACAACCATTAGGAACTCAGATCTAAGTTGAATTCGCAATGCGATTATTACAGGTTATAGTAATTGCATTGCGATTACAACTTAGATCTGAGTTCCTAATGGTTGTATTGCTAGAATTGACGACTATAACGAATATAGCGCTATATTCTCAATCTTCGTTATATTTTAGCAATACAATCATTAGGAACCCAGTTCTAAGTTAAATTCGCAATGCGATTAATACAGGTTATATTAATCGCATAGCGATTACAACTACTAACACTGCAGCTTCAGAATGAATCTAAGATGGATGCCGTCCTTGCTTTTTGATAGAAGGTGGGAGGGTCTGGGAGGGAGGTTATGCTGATTGGCTGGAATGTGTCTGCTGACTGTGAGGTACAAGGTCAAATTTTGCTCAATGATAAAGTATAGGGGCAAACGCGAACATCGCATATGTTCGCCCGCCGTGGCGGACGCGAACAAGCTATGTTCGCCAGGAACCGTTCGCCAGCGAATAGTTCGGGACATCTCTAGTCTGAAGTCACTTTGTGAGGCTTACATAATAGAAACCACCCAAAAATTAGATACTACACCCCTCAAGGTATTCAAAACTGATTTTAGAAATGTTGTTAACCCTTTAGGTGTTCCACAGGATTAATGGAAAATGGATATGATTTTCCATTTTAATCATTTTTTCCGGCTGACAAAGCAAGGGTTAACAGCCAGACAAAACTCAATATTTATTGATCTGATTCTGTAGTTTACTGAAACACCCCATATGTGGTCGTAAACTGCTGTATGGTCACACGGCAGGGCGCAGAAGGAAAGGAACGCCATATGGTTTTTGGAAGGCAGATTTTGCTGAACTGGTTTTTGTCCCATTTGAAGCCCCCCCCCCTGATGCACCCCTAAAATAGAATCACCAAAAAAGTGGACCCGATGGCTTCCACAATCGCCGCCGGACATCTCACTTGCCGCGGCACATCAAGGATTAGTGAAATTACAGATGCCGGCGCATGCAGCAAGGGTCCCAGACCCCTGCCGCTGATTGGGCGGCCGCAGCTCCTGCACCTGCCCGATCACCATGAAGTACATGTACATCACGGGTCTTTAAGTCCCGGACAGAAATGACGTACATGTACTCCATGGGTCCTTATGGGGTTAAAGGGCATGGTGTGTCTCAGATGTCACAACATATTGGGCACTAAAATGTTATATCTGTGGAATACTTGCAGTTTTCATTTTGCTCATTGAACAGGTTCTCAGAGAATTAAGAAAATGAAAATACTTCAGTATTTCTTTATTCTAACTATATTCCTAAATACCTTTCATTAGTTGTAATGGCTTGTTTTGTCTAAGGAGCAGTCAATAGGAGAAATAAAATGTCCGCCATCCTATTAGTGCACACAAAACCTGTACTAATGGACTTCCGGTTCCAGCGCGTGCATGAGGAGACGTGAGTAAGAGAGGCTCCGGATCTTCCAGCCTGACAATCAGGGTAATCCTATTCCAAATACAGCCTCCCCCTCTCCAGTACCCACCTAAGCGCAGGGGGACGTCTGCATGGAGAAATTCCTCCTCCGGAGCGACCCCCAACCACCTGGACCATCTTCCTCCAAGCGGGAGAACAGAAAGCAGCGGGACAAGATGGCGACCGCATCGGAGAAGGCAAGATCAGCCTCCCAGCCGCCGATCCCGGACCCCACTGCAACACAGCCAGACCCGGTGGAGGAAGACATCGGTGACTACGCCGACCTCCATCTTTCAGCCTCATGCAAGTTGGTCGCAATGGAGGTGGCAAAACTCCTCGCACTGGACATCAAGACCACACTTGAAGCCACGGTAACAACGGCTTTACAACAGCTGCAAACAGAGGTACGGTTACAAGCCTTCCAATTAGCTGAGGTAGAGGAGAGAGTGGGCAAGTTGGAGGACGAATTAGGGAAAATACATTCCCAGCTTGATGAAGTACAGCAGGTTAATCGGGCCCTGAGAGAAAAAGTAGATGACCTAGAAAATCGCTCACGGCGAAATAACCTGCGCATAGTTGGCCTGCCTGAGACAGTACAGTCTAACCAGCTACTACAACTGTGCGCTGAAGAGTTACCCCGAGTGTTGGACCTAGCAGGCAAATATATGGTCAAGAGGGCCCACAAAATCGGGCCGTCTCCTCTACCGAACCAGCCGACACACACCTTTCAAGGCCTAGAGCAATAATAGTATGATACCTGAATTATGCCGCCAAAACTGCCATCTTGACCAAATATAAAAAGTCTACGCAATCGCTGGTGGTGAACAACCATAAACTGCTCCTATTTGGGGATTATTCTGCAGAGATTGCACGTAAAAGAGGAGCATTTTCGGCACTCTGCAGCTCTTTGGTCCACAACAAGGTACGCTTCGCTCTGGCAAACCAAGCGACCCTAAGAATTTTTCACCAAGATGGCACGGTGGATACCTACCTTTCCCCGCAAGAAGCGGCAGAGCCCTTGGATATTTCTGAAGCACCGCCGTTTTCCCAGGAGTATCTTGGCATGGAGGCTCCTCAAGCTGGGAGAGGAAGATGAGACCACAGAATTGGACGACGCAGATCGCCTAGGCCTTATCAAGACGGAACCACTTGACCCGAACCAGGATCCCAGCCAGACAGACCGGACTAGACCTGAAGGACCAGACATCATGGAGAACGGTCACACGTGAGAGCTACCAAAGTTACCTTTGGTCCCGTTTCACTCTTGTGTTAGTCTGTATGAGGCGTCTAGAGCAGTGCTTCCCAACCAGTGTGCCTCCAGCTGTTGCAAAACTACAACTCCCAGCATGCCTGCACAGCCAAAGGCTTGCTGTGAGTTGTAGTTTTACAACAGCTGGAGGTACACTGGTTGGGAAACACTAGTCTAGAGAGAGGGTAAAGAGTGTGAAGTAGGGAAGAATTAAATGGAAAAACAAAACATATATTTCATATTTATCTAGTTGGAGTTATGTGTTCTGTGGGGTTAATTCGAGATTTGTGACCATTTTGTTCTTGAGGGGACGGAGGGGGGATATCTGCCATCTTACAGGTTGATGTATCACTATTGGAGAGGAGCCACATGGACAAGCGGACATGAAAATAGTCATCTGGAATGTTAAGGGACTTCGCTCCCAAAACAAGCGGCTGTCAATTTTGAGACATCTGCAGAAACTCAAGGCTGATGTGGCTTTTTTCCAAGAAACACACTTAGAAGAGACCGATTTTTGGAGAATTCGCGAATTATGGGTAGGGAAGGTTTTCGGTTCCTCCTCTCAGGGACGTAAAGCGGGAGTAATAGTGCTTCGACACAAACGACTAACTGCAAAAATTCTCTCAGTAACTTCAGATACAGAAGGTAGACTACTAAAACTAGTGTTGGACATTCCCACAGGGGCGCTCCCCATTTACAATATCTATGCTCCTAATACGGCCCAAACAGAATTTTATCGTAGGCTTGAAACGTCCCTCCTTCAGGAAGGAAGGGGACCCCTGTTGGTAGCCATCGACTGTAATAAAGTACATGACGAGCGTGAAGATAGGATACAGGGGACCCCTAGCTCTAGCCATAATCCCAGAGGCCCACATACACTGACACCCTTGTTGAAAGCAACAAATATAGTGGATGTCTGGAGACATTTCCACCCCGCAGATAGGGAATACTCCCATTTTTCTCATTCCCAAACATCTTGGTCAAGAATTGACTACTTCTTGGCTTCACGGGAAATATTGTCGAGGGTCCAGGAGGTTATCATATCTGATCTTGTCATATCAGACCACGCGCCAGTATTGTTAGATCTGAGGGAACTGGGCCAAAGGGGAACAGATTACATATGGAGACTGCCGAGCCACCTAGCCAGAGATGAAGACTTCATAAACAAAGTAAAGGGCTGGTGGTGGGAATTCCTCGCAGATAATGAATCCCATCGAGACGATACAAAAATTCTTTGGGACACAGCCAAGGTCGTGATCAGGGGACACTGAGGAACTCCTATACTAGCTTCCTAATAGATCCGTCAGCAAAATATAGGCTTCACTGGACTAAAGCGAAGCACAATTTTGACTACTATTTGGAAAACAAAGAAAAGTGGTGGGTAAATATAAAAAAGCGGAATTTTTTAGACATGGCAATAAAACAGGGAAAATGCTGGCTAACCTAGTCAGAACAGAGTCACATTATCACCCCCTGAGAGATGACGAGGGCATACTCCGTACACAACCTAAAGGAATGATGGAAGTACTGGCCAAATACTTTACAACACTCTATGCCCAGGATCCCTATGATAGGGAGAAGGCCAAAGAGCTTCTAAACCAGACAACTCTCCCAAAGATTACTGAGGAATCATTACAATTTGTTAACAAGACAATAGGGGAAGAGGAAATAAGGTCCACTATCAAGAATCTTTCCAATGGGAAGGCACCGGGTCCAGACGGATTCCCGGCGGAATTTTAGACGTCCATGGTTGAAGAAGTGACCCCAATGTTACAATCCCTATTTAACTCAGTCATGAGAGGATCAGGGATACCCCCTCAGACAAAATGGCATATATTAGTCATTCCGAAACAGGGGAAGGATCTATATCCCTCCTCAACCAGGACATCAACATACTATCAAAAATTCTTGCAAATAGGCTGGCAGAAGTGCTTCCGCAACTGATAGGCTCTCACCAAGTGGGTTTCATGAAGGGAAGATCAGCGGTTGCAAACATCAGGAAGGTTTTGGCTGTACTAGATGCAAATAAAATGGGCAGACTTATGGGTAGTCCTACCTTGCTTGCCTTAGATGCCGAGAAGGCATTTGATAATGTCAATTGGGCATGGCTGGGAGAAGTTTTAGACACCATGAAAATAACAGGTAACTTTAGAAATTATCTGGCAGCGATATATGATAACCCATTGGCGCAGGTTCATATACCGGGATTCCTTTTTGCAAAAATTACATTGCACAAAGGAACTCGGCAGGGTTGCCCCCTTTCCCCCCTTCTTTTTAATATCGCTCTGGAACCCCTGGCCCAGTTCCTTATACAATCCCCCCTCTATTCAGGCATACAGATAGGGGCACGAGAGATAAAATTAGCCTGCTTCGCTGATGATTTATTAATTTTTACTCAAGCACCAGACAACCACCTTGAAAAGATCTTGGACTCTCTCTTAATATATGGAAAGACGCTGGGATATAATATAAACATCTCGAAAAGCCAAATCCTTCCTCTCAATAGTGCCACGCCTAAAATCAGCCCCCAATATTCTGTGGAAGTCAGACATGATAACATTACCTATCTAGGTATTAAGGTAGGAAAGTCCCCGTCCTCACTCTATACGTTAAATTATCAACCCCTAATTCAAAAAATTATAGTGGAACTGGACAGGTGGAGGGACTTGCCTCTATCTTTGCATGGGAGAGCCTCACTTTTAAAAATGGTAAGCTTCTCTAGACTCCTATACTCCAGACGATCCCAATACTTCTCAAACATACAGATGTGAACAGACTCAAATCGGCTTTTACATCCTTTCTGTGGAAGAAGAAAAGGCCTCGGATAGCCTATGAAAAACTGACTATGTTGAAATGTGAGGGGGAGTTGCAGCTACCCAACATACGACACTACAATCTTGCTGCCCTGACACGACACGTAAGAGATTGGGTGTGGGGGACTTCACATTACACTGCTGACCTTATCGAAAGGGAAGTGGCGCGACCATGGGATCTACCAGCTCTGCTTCACACGAAACTAAAAGATATCCCTCAGCAAATTAAACACTCAATATTACTTACGGATACCATCATGGCGTGGAAGTCACTCCGTAAAATATATAGACTCCCCATTTATCCCCCTACATGCCTTTATGGACCCTCCCGGCATTCCCACAAGGGAGGGAAAATAAAATGTTCAAGTTATGGAGCCGGGAGGGCATAAATAGACTGAAAGATTTACTAACCATCCCAGGACAGAAACTACTGACATGGGGGGAATGCAGAGAAAAATACTCCCTGCCCGAGTCCCACCTCCTTCCTTTCAGCCAGCTTCAGTCGTACTGCAAAGCGCAATCCGAAACTTTGGGAGAGGTAGAACGTTAGCGTGGTTCGATTTACTAATGGGTCTGGCAGGTAGCGTGCTCTCTCTATCAGATCTTTATTGCAAAATCCATGGGATACAGACCATAGGTTTGGTAGCACGGGCCCTTTCTTCTTGGGAGAACGAGATAGAGGGAGCTCAATTAGCCAAGAAAATGAGAAACTGGTTTGAGATGATCTGAAAAGCTATCCAAAATGAGCAGTGGAGAGAAACCCAACTGTGAATATTACACAAAGCAACTTATGCTTACGATGTCCTACCCAAAACGCCCCAGCGCATTATCTAAGACACTGTCCAAAATGCGCTCTACCAAAAGCAAATTTACTCCATAGCCTTTGGGGTTTGTCCACAAATAGGACCTTTGTGGTCTATGGCGGTAGACTAAATCAAAACAGTGTGGGCAGTGGAGGTTGCCCTAGATCATTTTCAATGTATTTTCCAAGCTATCCCCGGAGATCAATCAGACCCGGAGAGTAATGTGGTCTCAGAGAAAGGAATTCATATAGTACTGATGGCAGTTAAAAAGGTGATATTGAGATATTGGCTTCAGAGCACTGTCCTGCAGTGGGATGACTTAATAGGGCTTCTGAAATATGTGCTATTTATGGAGAGATTAGAGGTGGAAAAGTATAAAGAAAAGTCAGTAGGGAAGTACATAAATAAATGGAGGAAGTTTGTAGAACACTCCCTTTCGAGAAGTGAAATTAAAGACTTGATGTCCCCCCCCCCCCCCCTACAAATACTAAATGGTATCTGGAAGCTCAAACAGCAGGAAAACTGGGCAAGTTAGAAATAGGAAGACGATAAGACATGGTAGATATTCTGGCACAGTGGCTTACTGGAGGGCCGCGACGAAGGATGATACCGCTGGTGGGAATGTCCCCGATTAAGTTCCATATCTCCTCTTTCTCAAATAGGTTGGTTAGGGAGGGTACAGGGCATGTTGGGAGGCCTTGGCTGGGGTTATTTTGAAAAATAGAAAAAAGATTTGTACAGTCGTGGCCAAAAGTTTTGAGAAATACATAAATATTGGAATTTGGAAGTTTTTATAATATCAATTTGCATATACTCCAGAATGTTATGAAGAGTGATCAGATGAATTGCATAGTCCTTCTTTGCCATTAAAATTAACTTAATCCCCAAAAAACCTTTCCACTGCATTTTATTGCTGTCATCAAAGGACCTGCTGAGATCATTTCAGTAATCGTCTTGTTAACTCAGGTGAGAATGTTGACGAGCACAAGGCTGGAGATCATTATGTCAGGTTGATTGGGTTAAACTGGCAGACTTGACATGTTAAAAGGAGGGTGATGCTTGAAATCATTGTTCTTCCATTGTTAACCATGGGGACCTGCAAAGAAACGCTTGCAGCCATCATTGCGTTGCATAAAAATGGCTTCACAGGCAAGGAGATTGTGGCTACTAAGATTGCACCTCAATCAACAATTTATAGGATCATCAAGAACTTCAAGGAAAGAGGTTCAATTCTTGTTAAGAAGGCTTCAGGACGTCCAAGAAAGTCCAGCAAGCGCCAGGATCATCTGCTAAAGAGGATTCAGCTGCGGGATCGGAGTGCCACCAGTGCAGAGCTTGCTCAGGAATGGCAGCAAGCAGGTGTGAGCGCATCTGCACACACAGTGAAGCGAAGACTTTTGGAAGATGGCCTGGTGTCAAGAAGGGCAGCAAAGAAGCCACTTCTCTCCAAAAAAAAACACCAGGGACAGATTGATTGGAAAAAGGCTTGTCCGGAGAAGAAAAGGTGAGCGCTACCATCAGTCCTGTGTCATGCCAACAGTAAAGCATCCTGAGACCATTCATGTGTGTGGTTGCTTCTCATCCAAGGGAGTGGGCCACTTACAATTTTGCCCAAAAACACAGCCATGAATAAAGAATGGTACCAAAACACCCTCCAACAGCAACTTCTTCGAACAATCCAACAACAGTTTGGTGAAGAAATTAATGCATTTTCCAGCACGATGGAGCACCGTGCCATAAGGCAAAAGTGATAACTAAGTGGCTCGGGGACCAAAACTTTGACATTTTGGGTCCATGGCCTGGAAACTCCCCAGATCTTAATCCCATTGAGAACTTGTGGTCAATCCTCAAGAGGCGGATGGACAAACAAAAACCCACTAATTCTGACAAACTCCAAGAAGTGATTATGAAAGAATGGGTTGCTATCAGTCAGGAATTGGCCCAGAAGTTGATTGAGAGCATGCCCAGTCGAATTGCAGAGGTCCTGAAAAAGAAGGGCCAACACTGCAAATACTGACTCTTTGCATAAATGTCATGTAATTGTCGATAAAAGCCTTTGAAATGTATGAAGTGCGTGTATTTATATTTCAGTACATCACAGAAACAACTGAAACAAAGATCTAAAAGCAGTTTTGCAGCAAACTTTGTGAAAACTAATATTTGTGTCATTCTCAAAACTTTTGGCCACGACTGTACTACTCTGTATTAGTGAATACCTTTTGTAATTTTACGAATAATTGTGTTGGATACCTTGACAAACAATGACTGTGTCTTTCATATTGTATCTGATTTATTGTTTCCCTTGTATCAGTATATAATTGTACTAATCAAATCTCAATAAAAATTATATAAAAAAAAAAAAACCTGTACTAATCACACAGCATGCCAAGTTACTTCGCAACACTGAGGTAAAGAGCTGCCTCGGCCTCCTTTCTGCTCTGCTTTTCAGGAATTTTGATCCCTGAATGATCATTCTCTTCTCAACCCTGCAGTGTGTCCAAACAGCAGTTTACGCTCATATGTGGTGTGAATGTACTCAGGAGAAAATGAGTAACAAATTGTACGCTGATTTTCTCCTGTTAAGGGCTCATTCACACAGCTGTTGCCCCTCCATTGCCGTATTGTGGCCCGCATACACTTGAATGGGTCTGCAAATCCAGAGATGCGGTGCAGAACAGAACGGAAGCACTGAACAGAACCCCACGGAAGCACTACAGAGTGCTTCCTGGGGTTCCATTCCGTGCCTTTGCACCACAAAAAGATAGAACTTGCTTTATCCTTTTGCGGAACGAACGGATCGCGGACTGCATTCAAGTGAATGGGTCCCCGATCTGCATGCATGCTACCATATCATTAAGACCACCAGGAGGCAAGCAGCATAATTTATAAAAAAGACTCCCGCTGTCTTAATCTCAAAAATCTATTGCGGACAGTTGTAGGATTCTGTTCAATAGGTGTAATTGTAATATGCTGAAAACTTTGTACACACTTGGTGGTGCTTTATTCAGTAGTTTTTCATAGCTGGATCCTACTTTGCACAGAAACTTGTAGGCCAAAAGCACAGGAGAGGCATGTAGAGTAGGTCCCATCTGTTAGAAGCCACATTGTTACTGGTAGATGGGCCCAACATATTTTTAGTCAAATATTTTTTATTGATTTCAAATTATAAACATTTACAAATATCAAGAAAATGATAAATGTGTACAGAGATAGGGAAATCAGTCTATCAGCTTGCATATGACAAACAAAAGTGCTGCGCCCGCCTGATCAGAGGCACGGACCTGGCAGTCACTGACAGACCGGCCCCTGCTGCATACGCTGGCATCGGTGAAAACCCTGATGCCAGCGTGTTAGCCCCTTGTATGCCGCAGTCAAAGCTGACTGTGGCATGCAGAGGGTTCGCGTAGGGTATTGGTGCCCTCTGCTTCCCCATCGGGTCCCCGTGCTGTAGTGGTGGGGACCTGATGGCAGAGAAGGCAAGCCCGATGCCTTCCATAGGCATTGGAGCTTGCCTTCTACGGAAGCCTGTGAGTTACAGCCCTAAGGCTGGGTCTCACAGGCAGGCTGTCAGCATAAAAGCTGGGAGAAAGTGTTGTCGAAACTCACGTCGGTGTGTGCGGTTCTCCTTTGGTGATCCCCCTATATTTTTTGGGGTATGTTATATATGTCACAGCAAGTATGAGGGGTGCCTTTATGTTGTGTGGTAGAGTACCATGATATATTTATGTCTATTTGACACACTTTTGACCACATGCTGATCTTTTGATGTGGGGATGTAAATTGTTGTCATCTCTATGATGCACTAGCATCTAGGTATTGCTATTTACTAATTTACTAATCAGCCTGTGGTCAAAAAGTGTGTAGATAAGATATCTAATATGCTGTAATTGCATCTACCTAACACATTGGATTATGTGTAAATTTGCAGCTAAGGGATGTAGTACTTTATATCCCATTCCCTCATATGGTATTTTTCGCTTTATAAGAAGCACCTGATTATAAGACGCACCTATAGTTTTGAAGAGGAAAATAAGAAAAAATAATTTTTGAACCAAAAGGTGTGATTTTGGCTAATTTTGAACTAATGGTGGTCTGGGGATGACATTGTTATGGGGGATCTGTGGATAACAGTGTTATGGGGCTCTTTGGATGACGCACTGTTATGCGGGATCTGTGGATGACACTGTTATGGGGGACCTGTGGATGATGCACTGTTATTAGGGATCTGTGGATGACACACTGTTATGGGAGATCTGTGGATGACACTGTTATGGGGGATCTGTGGATGACACTGTTATGGGGCTCTGTGGATGACGCACTGTTATGGGGGATCTGTGGATGACACTGTTATGGGGGGGATCTACGGATGATGCACTGTCATGGGGGGGATCTGTGCTGTGACACATAGGGCCATGAGGGGGGCCAGCATAAGATGCTATATGTGTGGATGACACACATATAGCATCTTATGCTGGTCCCCCTCATGGCCCTATTTCTCTCAGCATTACAGTACTTTATTCTTTGTATGTCTTTCTTTAATCCTGAAGCAATCGCTCTCATTTGATAAACTAGCCTAATCGCCTGCATCAGTACTCACTATGAATTCAGTGGTGCGGTCCGGCCGGCCCATGACGAGAGCAGGAGCGCGACTGACTGAAGTCATGCGCCGGCCGGACCGCACGCTGCATTCATAGTGAGTACTGATGCAGGAGATTAGGCTAGTTTATCAAAAGGAGAGAGATTGTTTTAGGATTAAAGAAAGACTTTACATACAAAGAGACTTCTGTGCGCAGGGCCCCGTATAATACAGTGACTGCACCGGGCCCCGCTGTGAGTTGCCTCCGGACCTTTTTTTTGTGTAGGTATATCTGTTCCATGTTGAGTGGCTTGTTGCGGGTTTGTAATGTGGCCCAGTATTCATTTTGGGCCTTTATTTTATCTAATTTCATGTAACCTGTGTATACTAATCATGTGCCCGTACAGCAGTTTACAACCACATATGGGGTGTTTCTGTAAACTACAGAATCAGGGTAATAAATGTTGAGTTTTATTTGGCTGTTAACCCTTGCTTTGTTCCTGGGAAAAAAATGGATTAACCCCTTAAGGACTGGGCTCATTTTCACCTTAAGGACCAGGCCATTTTTTGAAAATCTGACTATTGTCACTTTAGGCATTAATAATTCTGGGATGCTTTTACCTATCCTACTGATTCCAAGTTTGTTTTTGCGTGACATATTCTACTTTATGTTAGTGGTAAATTTTCGCCGATACTTATTTCTTTGTGAAAAATTCCACAATTTCATAAAAAATTGGAAAATGTTTCATTTTTTCTAACTTTGAAACTCTCTGCTTGTAAAAAAGATGGACATGCCAAATAAATTATATATTGATTCGCATATTCAATATGTCTGTTTGCATCATAAAGTTGACATTTTTTAATGTTTGAAGACGTTAGAGGGCTTCAAAGTTGAGCAGCAATCTTCCAATTTTTCATGAAAATTTCAAAATCAGATTTTTTTCAGGGACCAGTTTAGTTTTGAAGTAAATTTGAGGTTCTTTATGTTAGAAATCCCCCATAAATGACCCCATTATGAGAACTGAACCCCTCAAAGTATTCAAAATGACATTCAGAAAGTTTATTAACCCTTTAAGTGTTTCACAGGAATATCTGCAAAGTGTAGGAGAAAATTCAAAATCTCCTTTTTTTACACTAACATGTTTTTGTAGCCCCTTTTATTTTATTTTTACAAGTGTTAAAAGGAGAAAAAGCGCCACAAAATTTGTAGCTCAATTTCTCCCGAATCAGAAAACACATTATATGTGGATGTAGAGTGATCTGCGGGTGAACTACACAAGAGAGAGAAGGAGCGCCATTGGGATTTTGGACAGAGAATTTTTCTGAAATTTTTTTGGAGGGCATGTCACATTTAGGAAGCCCTCATGGTGCCAGAACAGCAAGAAACCCCCACATGGTACACCATTTAGGAAACTAGACATCTCAAGGTACATAAAATGGAGTACGGTGTCCCTTAACTCCCCACAGGTTTTTGGCGCAATGTTGTCAAAGTTGGATGTCAAAATGAAAAATGTGATTTTTTTTTTTACACTAAATTGCTGGTGTTACCCCAAATTTTTCATTTTTACAAGGAGTAATAGGAGAAAAAGCACAGAATTTGTAACCCTATTTCTCCCGAGTAAGGACATACCCCATATGTGGACTTAAAATTCTCTGCGGGCGAACCACACGGCTCAGAAGAGAAGGAGCGCCATTGGGATTTTGGAGAGAGAATTTTGGGGTTTAAAATTTGGAAGAATGTGGACAAATAAATTAAAATGGGGAAAGGGGATTATAAATGTAGTACTTCATGGAAGTGTGGTACTCCCTGAAGCAACCGCTAATGCAGAGGCCCGGATGATCGGGGCACGTGTCACGCTGAGTGGTGGTTTCCTTCCGTATCCCCCTCCTGTTACACACTCTGCACTCTTTCTTGGGACCGTCCTTTCTTTCCAGTATGGGGGACCACACCTGGAAAGTGTTGGCCAGGGATGATTACCACACCTGGAAAGTGTTGGCCAGCGCCTCGAGTTCCCGAGGTTCTCCGGCCTGATCTTTCCCGGGCAGAAAAGATCAGGGCCTTGAGGACTTCCTTATAGAACTAGAGGAATTTCCCTGTGTTGCCAGCGCTCAGGGACAGAACAAAAGAGTTGTACAAGGCAACCTGCACCAAGTAGACCGCAACTTTTTTGTACCATGCCTGGGTTTTGCGCATGGCGTTATATGGCTTGAGGACTTGATCAGAGAGATCAACTCCCCCCATATACAGTACCGATTGTAGTCCACGATACAATTGGGCTTGAGAACCGGTGCCGCGGTACCTCGCACAGGGACAGGGGTGATGCCGTTACCGTGAATTGTGTACAGTACAAGGACATCCTTCTTGTCCTTATTTCTGACCAGCAACAGGTTTCCACTGGTAAGGGCACCGGTCTCACCCCTGGGGATAGGTAACTGGATGGGGTGGATAGGGAGGCCTTGTTGATTTTTCCGCACGGTCCCACAAGCGGATGTGGATCTGGCGGCGAGGGGCTGGAACAAGGGCATACTAGTATAAAAAATTATCCACGTATAGGTGGTAACCCTTATCTAGCAGTGGGTGGATAAGGTCCCACACAAGTTTCCCGCTAACACCCAGAGTGGGGGGACATTCTGGGGGTTCAATACGGGAATCTCGCTCCTCGTACACACAAAACTTGTAAGTGTACCCTGAGGTACTCTCACAAAGTTTGTACAGCTTCACTCCATACCCCGCCCGCTTAGTGGGAAAGTACTGGCAGAATCTAGGTCTCCCTTGAACCAATGAGATACTGGTCAACAGCGACCTCCGTTCCGTGCTGCATTATCTGCATAATGCGGGCATTTCCGAATGGCCTCAAAACGGCAACATGTCATTGCCATACAGTAAAGTGGGGTCTGGTAGAGGACGTCCCCGCTCCAGTACTGCCTGACACTGGGTTTTTTGACTAGGCTCATGTGCAGCACGAGGCCCCAAAACGTCCTCATGTCGGCTGCACTAACCGGAGTCCAGCCACCGGACCTAGCCAAAATGGTGCCCAGGTGTTGAGCAATAAACTGTTGGGCGAACAAGTTTATTTGCTCCACCATCAGATTCACAAAGTGGTCACTGAATAAAAAAACTAAAAAAGTCATTCAGTGAAGCCCACTGTGTGAATCTGGATTCTTGGTTGGCCAACAAAATCAGGAATCACGGGCTCAAATTCCTCTGGGGTACTCCAGGCAAGTTCACTGGTAGGGGGCTCAGGTGGACTTGCCTGGTGAGCCGGAAAACTAGTACGAGTCCCCGGCTGCTTATACTAGTGTGGCCCACATGGTCCCTGGCATGGATGGCTCCTGGCTCCGCCTGGCAGCGTCTCCTCCGCCCTGGGGGCTCCTCATCATCACTAGATGATGAGGAGAACGAGGATGACAACAGGAAAGTGGGATCATCCTCGTCCTCACTGGGGCTCTCGGAGTCGGAGACCAGCTGGGCATATGCCTCCACGGCCGAGAACATCTGAACAGCGGTACCAAGCTGATTAGTGGTGTGGTGGGCGATGCGCTAACAGTGGCCGGACGCTCTTTTACGGCTAAGAGTGCCAGCCACAGTCAGCGCACCTTATGGACTCGGAAATCTGCCAAAAAAAAGAATAATTCTAAAATGTCATCTACATTTTCCTTTAATTCTTGTGGAATACCTAAAGGGTTAACAAAGTTTGTAAAATCAGTTTTGAATACCTTGAGGGGTGTAATTTCTAAAATGGGTCCATTTATGGGTGTTTTATATTATGTAAGCCCCACAAAGTAACTTCAGACCTGAACTGGTCCTTAAATATTGGGTTTTGGAAATTTTCTTAAAAATTTTAAAATTTGCTTCTAAACTTCTATGTCTTCTAACGTCCCAAAAAAAAAGATGTCATTTACAAAATGATCCAAACATGAAGTAGACATATGGGAAATGTAAAGTAATAACTATTTTAGGCGGTATCACTATCTGTTTTTAAAGCAGAAAAATTGAAATTTAGAAAATTGCGAATTTTTCCCAATTTTTGGTAAATTTGGTATGTTTTTTATAAATAAAAATGAAATATTTTGACTCAAATTTACCATTGTCATAAACTACAATATGTGACGAGAAAACATTCTCAGAATGGCTTGGATAAGTAAAAGCGTTTTAAAGTTATCACCGCATAAAGTGACACATGTCAGATTTGCAAAAAATGGCCTGGTCCTTAGGCCCCTTGCACACGACCGTATGCCCTCCGAGACATACAGTCCGTGAGCGGGCCATATGTGCCGGAGCGGCATACATCGTGCACACGGGAGCGCACAGCATCATAGGTTACTATGATGCTGTGCGCATCGGGCCACCTGCAGGACTATTGTCCTGCACTCATAAGATCATATGGGTGCAGGACAATAGTCCCGCAGGCGGCCCAATGCGCACGATGATGCTGTGCGCTCCCGTGCACACAATGTATGCAGCTCCGGGACATATAGCCCGCTGAAGGGGTTAAGTAAAGGAGAGTCTAGCGGGCGGCTAGACACGGCTAGAATCGTTTCCCCACATAAAGTAATTGGCTCATTGCAAACCTTGCGTATAATGTCTCCAACCTCCTTTCAGAAGGTTCAAAACCCCCACCAAAAGTGAGAAATGGTCCCAGGGGCCTTTCCACATCTCCAACATCTATTAGTAGACCTGTATCCTCTGGAGTATAGAAAAGCAGGAGACTTTACCAGCGGGTGAGTATTTTATAGGAATTCTCTTGTGTACGAATGCAGTGAGAAGATCAGTGTGATCTAAGTAGTACTTGTTTAGCTTCTGCTGGTGAGAAAGCTCTGCCTAGTTCTTCCTCCCATTCTCGCATGAACGGTAGAGGATCTGACTGTGCTGGGGTAGCTAGGGCTTTATAGGTCCTGGATATTCCCTTTCGAAGTGGCTTATTGTCAGCTATGGCTTGTTCGAACCAGGTGAGGGGGCGAAGGTGGGGATAAATCTGCAGAAATTTATGACATATCAATCGAAACTTGTAGTAATGCAACCTCTGTAACCCAGAGACTACCAAGATTGCTTCTATGGCTGGGAGAGAGGGAATCATACCATCACTGAGCAGCGAGGAGATAAGTAGCTCCATCTTACGCCAAAACTCCGCCAAGTTTTCCAATTTCAGATTAGGGAGCAGATATGGTAAGTACTTGGCCGGGGTAAGAGGTGAGGGGGAGGGACCAACCACTGGGGATCTGCGTTGCTTCTGCCAAACACTAAGCATTCCTCTAGTAAAAGGGTTAGAGATATTTTGTAGGCAATTAAGATGTGTAGTAACCCACAGAAAATGATTCAGTTTGGTATCTAGAAGAGATTTCTCCAGTTTTGTTGATAGTGAGTTTTTGGTTGAACAAACTCTGACCATCTATACATCTGGATGGCTGTATAGTACCTGTGGACATCTGGGGGGCCGGCACCTCCCAAAACATTGAGGACAGTAAATATAGCAGTTGTGCAGTTTACTTTTTTTTTAAATACACCATTTACTTTGTGCATTAAGCAGTGTTCTGCTACTTGTAGTCCTACATAAAAAAACACATATATATATATATATATATATATATATATATATATAATTTTTTTAACTTTTTATGTTAAAGACAGTTCACTGTCATCTGTGATTGACT
Organism: Bufotes viridis; assembly: GCA_033119425.1. Lineage (NCBI taxonomy): Eukaryota > Metazoa > Chordata > Amphibia > Anura > Bufonidae > Bufotes > Bufotes viridis. Next base: position 46,456,556 of record CM065599.1, read on the forward strand.
GTTCGGTGACTCTCACTAAACACCGTGAACTACCTCAGACCCCATAGCAGGGAGGTAAGACCACTTTCCATAATTCCATTAAGGACATGACTAGATTGTTTTTACAGTTGGAAAATCTACTCGAGGAAGAGGCTACCCATAATATTGATTGACACTTTCTTGAGATATATCAGTTTTAGTTTCACCAAGGGGTTTAACATCCACTGAACCATGCGGAACCAAGATCCACATGAACTGCAGTTTATTAACAAAATAGCTAAAAAGCTTGATTGCAAGGATTACGCTTTGGGTACTTTTAGGGACTGGGCACCTGATCTATCTGCTAATTCCTTACCATGGGTTAACCCTTTTCCTAATTCAGGTTTCTCTGAAGGAAACCCCATGAGTTCCCGAGTTACCTCTATTATTCAAATTATAAATGGTGTGGCTACGAATAATAATATTTTGGAAACCCCCTCTGTTGGTCACTCAGTACCTGGGGCTAGCGGCAATGCCTAGCAGCAATTTGGTCAGAAACCATTCTCGACCAATGTGTAGTTGCAATCCCAGGTGATAGAAGCACAGACTAGGTTCCAACAACTGGTCACCATACTTTCAGGAGAACTTTTGCCACCCATAACTCACATGCACCAGTGCCATTATTTTCAACCGTTGGAGTAAGTCCTGATGTGGCACCTTCCAATATTCAGTGCAGGACTATAATTTTACCACCCCACCCTTGTTAGGCTCCATAGCATAGGGGCTTTCAGGGCCTCTGATCTACCTATGGCCCTATTGCACCTTGAACACAGTCTATTACAGTCTCAAAGTACTTCACTCATCTTGCGGACGGTGGTATAACCTTTGGAGACCTCCACCAGTTGGGGCTTTCACAGATTACTGTTCACAATGAAGTTGATTGCCTGGAAATAATCACCAGTCATTCTGAGCAGGATGAATGCACTTTAGATTCACTTATGGTCTCAAACATTACCAATAATACCACCACCAGAGTCTCTTTTTGTAGCTTCCATTTCACCTAACGGGCTAACCTTGACTGAATCTGTTACAGTCTATACCCTCAGTAACTGTCCTGACCCCTATGCTGACCAGTCCAAATGACCAGATGATCGCTACTTCTTCCCACTGTTAGAAAAAAAGGACAGTAAGGAAATGAACAAAAAGAAAAATTGACCAAGAGGAAGGAAAAGGAAGAAGGCCTTCCAAAAAGGAGTGCAGGGATATTGAGGGAAAAACAATAAATATTTTCAATCTATCGACCCGCATTCTTAGTGATGAGATGGAATTATTGTCCAAAGGGCTGTCATTTTGTCCAACAGCTAAACCTTCTGGTTTTTAACTTTTTCTAAACCTAAACACTTTTTTATTCGCAAACTTATCCTCACTAGACATTTTGCCATTTGTCCCTCAGTTTCGTTGTTACCATCTTCCATTATTGTTTATAATCTCACTTTTGAGGTACCACAGAAGGTTTCCTCACCCATAGAACCTATCACAGTCGAAGTACACCCCAAATCAGACTTTTACCCCCTGCATCATAGGGGATCTTTTGTTGACACTTTTTCATCATCTTGAATAATTAATTCAGAACACTACTGTGTCCTGCCACATCCAAACACAATTTAACTACACACTTGAGAAATGCCTTGAGAGATTTGTCCTCTAATAGTGATTTAGTTATTAGGTCTACTGATAAGGGAGGGGTGGAATAGTGGTGCAAAAGTGCCAGGACTATATTGATGAAGCTAATAAAATTCTGGCAGATAGGGAATTTCATGAAGTATTATCATCCAACCCATCCACCGATTACAGCAAACCGTACTCTGAGTTAATTGAGGGAGCTATACAGGATGGGTTGTTAAAGAGGACCTGTCACCACTCCTGACATGCCTGTTTTAATAGCTACTTGCATTCCCCCTGTGATAACAATTCTGGAGCATCTATTCTTATGACTCTGTGATGTGCCGTTCCTTTATTATTTCTACTATGAAGTTATGACTGAATTGCTACCAGTCTGCTGTAAGGGTAAAAAGTTTACTAGTCCCTGGAGTTTACTAGTCCCCATTGCACCCTAGCTGAAAAACATTCCATTCTGGCAATTTAAAAGGGTCAGAAATAATTGCTCTGACCCAGGGGGATTTCCCAGCAAGCAAATGTTTTTGCTGTCAATAGGTTTTTATTAGAGTACGTGCTCACGTAAAAATAAGTACAGTATACATTGATCAAGGTGTACATATAAGCACAAAACTCTAGATTTTCTGTTATGCAAATCAACATAAAATCCTAACAGGAATTAGAGCTATGCCCCACACATCATAATCAGTGAAAACATGAAGTTCTCAAAGGTCCATTCGTAAATTCACAGATCCAGTCGGTTACATCCCACCCCACAAACCTCAACAACCACAGGTCAGTACTCCCCAGACGCTGTCGGACTCAGACGACCCCGCGCCGCCCACAACTGCTCATATCGGTCAACCCGAAAGTTTTTATGTGCTGTCATATGCTCATAAGATCTAGTGGTATCTACCGCTCTCACAATCTCCTGGAAGACCGGGATATTGGTACTTTTCCAGTTTCTCGTTATCGCCAGCTTAGTGGCAAGGAATAGGTGCATAGCAATCGTCCTAAATTTAAGTGGAATTTTATTAAGGTCTATCAGCAGCAGGGCAAGGGCCGGGTCTAGGGCTATCTGATATCCCGCAACGTCAGACACTGCATTAAACAATATATGAAACAGCGTTCCTTTGCAGCCACAGCCCCTCCAGCACCCCGCTGACGTGCCCGGGAAGAGTGTTTGGAGCCTCACCGGGGTGTAATACCATCTAAGCACAGTTTTAGTATAAGATTCCAAATGCGAGGAGCATTTTAGAGTAGAGACCGCTATCTTATTCGCAGTAGACCACTGTGCTAATGAGAATGTTTGTTTCAAGTCTGCCTCCCATGCAAGAAGAGGGGCCGATTTTATAAAAGACTCTTATCTCCTAAATATGTGTACAGGGGTTTTATCCCTGAGTGAACAGCTCCGGGCATGGACCAACAGCTCAGCAGTTGGATATGTCCCCTGAGTTATTTCAAAAGGTGCCTTATCCTAAGATAGGAAAAAAGTTCCGTATGTGGGATATTAAACACCCGATGAATAACCTCAGAGGACTTTAAAAAAAGAGTCAGACAACAGATCACTCACATTGTTGATCCCACCGTCCTGCCAGAGCTTCAAGTTCAGGTCCGGAACCATGCACTAAAGGGACGCAATCGGGGTCTAATGGGCCATTGAGATCGGAACGGCCTTACCCCTGTCATGGTATGTCTTCCACAAAGTTATTGAGGTAGAAACATAATAGGGGGGAAGGATACCTGAATAGCTATTGTGTAAGGAGGCCATGAGAAGAGCACGCAAATTTTGCCCCGAGACCTAGGATTGCTCAATGTGCACCCAATGTTTCCCCGACTCCCCCAGCCACCAATCCCGCAACTGGTCGATTCTGGATGCCAAATAATAGTCATAAATATTAGGCATACTAAGTCCCCCACTTCTTTTATATTTGCAGATAATGCTGCTGGCTAGTCTTGGTCTACATTTGTTCCACACAAAGGAGTTTAACATCCTATTGGCCAGGTTGAAAAAGGACACTGGGACTGGGATGGGGATGGTTCGAAATAAATACAGTAACTTCGGGAAGCACATGTTGTTGGAACGCGGCAATGCGTCCCAGCCCCGAGAGTTCTGACTTAGCCATTGCGTCTAGTTCCGACTGCAGCGACCGAAGGAGGGGGGGAGGGAGTTGACTTTATATAATTCCTGGGGGGTAACAGTGACTTTAAAGCCCAAGTATTGGACCATAAAATCCGACCAATCCAATGAAAACTCTTTTTTTCATTTGAGACAGAGCTACAGCTGGGATTCCTACAGCAAGGCTTGAGACTTGTTCTCATTTACTTTATAATAAGATAGGGCCCCATAAGAGTAGATCATATCCATCTCTGCCTTCAAGCGGGGTTAGCTAAGTATAGGATGATGTTGTCAGCATACATAGACAGGCAATGCTGCCTGTCCCCGATTTGTACTCCCTCCACATCTGGTGACCGTCGTATAGCTTGAGTCAACGGCTCTAGAGACAAAATAAATATTAGGGGCGACAGGGGGCACCCCTGCCTCGTGCCATTAGACAAAGTCAACTGGTCTGACAATACCCCATTTGCCAGTACTCAGGCCAAAGGACCGGTGCATAGAGCCTTTGTGGCTAGTGTCATAAAATCTGGAAACCCTAGTCTACAGGACACCAAGAAGAAAAACGACCAGTTAACACGGTCGAATGCCTTCTTGGCGTCCAGGGTGACAAACACCACCTGCCGTTGAGCCCGGTTGACATAGTCAATCACGTTCAGTACTCTCCTAGAGTTATCAGTAATCTGACATCCCTGCACAAACCCCACTTGGTCTGGGGCCACCAAAGTGGGAATAATATTAGCCAGCCTATTAGCAAGGATCTTCGCATAGATTTTAAGATCCGTATTAAGCAGGGAAATGGGCCGAAAATTCAGCGGGACTGAAGGCTCCTTCCCTGCCTTGGGCAGAGTCACAATGACAGCCTCTAACATTTCTTTTGGCATCTTCCCTTCTGTCATGGCACGAGAGAGGGCCGCGTGGAGATACGAGAGCAGACAACTCTAAAAGACTTTGTAATACGAATTTGGGAGGCCGTCTGGGCCTGGACTTTTGTGGTATGGCAGGCGAGCTATAACCCGAGCAATCTCGTCTTGGGTAATGGGAACACGCAAGGAATCCCGTTGACAGCTATCCAGGGAGGGCAATGTCAAGGTATCCAAAAAAAATTCTATGTCTCAAGGGGAAACAGGGCTAAAGCCTGGTTCCTCCGCTGAGTTATACAGTTGGGAGTAGTAAGACTTAAATCTGTTGGCGATAGACTTAGGGTCATAAATCTTTTGAGACTTAGATGGGTCCCAGAGGAACGCTATGCGTGATTTCAATGCCCTCGCTTTTATCCTTCTGCCTAACAACCTCCCCGCCTTATTGGCTTGTGAGTAATATATGGCCTTTGTCCGTTTCAAAGAGAGCTCGTAGGTATGCAAAAAGCTTTCCCTAAGTTGGGATCTAAGGGACTTAAGCTTCTCTGAAAGCATTATCGAGGGGGAAGCTTTGTTCTGAGATTCCGTATTCCAAATCTGAGTGAGAAGATCATTTTGATGCTTCTCTCTCAATTTTTTGTGTCTATGCCCCAATTTAAGGAGAATTCCCCGAACAAATGCCTTATAGGCTATCCAGACAACAGCCGGGTCCGATACTGAGCCAGCGTTAAATATAAAGTACAGTATGCCTCCAAGGCTGTAGTCATCTCAGCCTGATATTTTGTGTTAGCCAATAAGAATTTGTTAGCCCTCCACACTGGATTTGGTGGAGTCGCAAATTCTTCCAAGACCTCTAATAGCACTGGAGCGTGATCCGACCAGGTAATTGTGCCAATGGTAGATTGTACCGCTGCTGAGAGGGACACTCTATCCACCAGGAATAGGTCAATGCGAGAATAGGTTCAGTGGGCTGAGTGGATGAGTCTTGGGATGATCAGGAACCAAGTTAAAATCCCCGCAGATGATGACTTTACCCTCCCGTAGAGAGTGCACTTTTTGAAAAGTCTATTTAGAAAGCGTAGTGGCCTAACATTTCGGGAGTAAACCCCCACTAGCGTATAAACAACATTGTTCAGGGAACACACATATATGATATACCGTCCTCCCGGATCAATGACTGTGGAGAGGGCGGAATATGCAACAGAGTTTTTGATTGCTAAGAGAACTCCCCATTTTTTGCCCACACCATAAGCCTGAAGCAAACACTGGAAGCTTGGGTGTTTTACTCTCCCAGCATCTGTCTCCACAATGTGTGTCTCTTGTGCACAAAAGACATCACACTTGAGTGAAAAAGCTTCCCTCCACATCATCCGCCTTTTAAACGGGCTATTCAGGCACTGTACATTTAAAGATCCAATCCTCAATACCACTGTAATAAGTAACATAGTAACATAGTATATAAGGCCGAAAAAAGACATTTGTCCATCCAGTTCGACCTGTTTCCTGCGAGTTGATCCAGAGGAAGGTGAAAAACCCCTGTGAGGTAGAGCCAATTTTCCCCACTTAAGGGGAAAAAATTCCTTCCTGACTCCAATCAGGCAGTCAGAACAACTCCCTGGATCAACGACCTATCTCTAGTAGCTATAGCCTGAAATATTATTACGCTCCAGAAATACATCCAGGCCCCTCTTGAATTCCTTTATTGTACTCACCATCACCACCTCCTCAGGCAGAGAGTTCCATAGTCTCACTGCTCTTACCGTGAAGAACCCTTTTCTATGTTTGTGTACAAACCTTCTTTCCTCTAGACGCAGAGGATGTCCCCTCGTCACAGTCCTGGGGATAAATAGATGATGGGAGAGATCTCTGTACTGACCCCTGATATATTTATACATAGTTATTAGATCTCCCCTCAGTCGTCTTTTTCTAAAGTGAATAACCCTAATTTTGATACTCTTTCAGGGTACTGTAGTTGCCCCATTCCAGTTATTACTTTAGTTGCCCTCCTCTGAACCCTCTCTAGCTCTGCTATGTCTGCCTTGTTCACAGGAGCCCAGAACTGTACACAGTACTCCATGTGTGGTCTGACTAGTGATTTATAAAGTGGTAAGACTATATTTTCATCACGGGCATCTATGCCCCTTTTGATGCAACCCATTATCTTATTGGCCTTAGCAGCAGCTGCCTGACACTGGTTTTTACAGCTTAGTTTGTTATTTATTAAAATTCCTAGATCCTTTTCCATGTCAGTGTTACTGAGTGTTTTACCATTTAGTATGTACGGGTGACTTGCATTATTCCTTCCCATGTGCATAACTTTACATTTGTCAGTGTTAAACCTCATCTGCCATTTCTCTGCCCAAGCCCCCAATCTATCCAGATCCCTCTGTAGCAGAAAACTGTCCTCTTCAGTGTTAATTACTTTACACAGTTTAGTGTCATCTGCAAAAATTGATATTTTACTGTGCAAGCCTTCTACAAGATCATTAATATATTGAAGAGAATAGGGCCCAATACTGACCCCTGAGGTACCCCACTAGTGACAGTGACCCAATCTGAGTGTGTACCGTTAATAACCACTCTCTGTTTTCTATTACTGAGCCAGTTACTTACCCACATACAGATATTTTCTCCTAGTCCAAGTGTTCTCATTTTATATACTAACCTTTTGTGTGGTACAGTGTCAAATGCTTTGGAGAAGTCCAGATATATGACATTCCTCACAAAGCAAAGTACTTTGCTTTGTGAGGAATGTCACGCGGGTGACGCAGAGGGAGGCACACAACTGCATATATCACACCACATGGACCTATATCAGCACATGGGCATAGCTCAAAAGAGTAACACATACAATAAGTGACAAACATTAAGAACCAAAACTTGTTACCCAGACATCGGGGTAGGAAAGAAAAATTGCAAGGGTCAGAACGTGGTACCCCTCGTGGTTGATATCGGGGGAATCAGTCTTACCTGCCATAAAGAAGAAACAACATGACTAATCCCCGCCCCAGCTGAATACAAAAGCAAAAAAGAATGAACCCTTCAACGGTGTTTCCTCATACGGCGACTCTCCACCCGGTGCCACTCGCCTTCACTGGACAGGCGTTGGGGAGGATTAGAAGATTGAACGTCCTCAACCGCATTATTCTAGGTAGCCAATAGTGCTCTGCCTTTTTCCACTGATTGGATAACCACCAAGTCACCATTCCTCTGGATCAGCAGTTTGACGTGGTATCCCCAGCGATAAGCAATAGCATGTGCTCTCAGGGCCGAGGTAATAGGAGCCAGAGTGCGGCGTAGCTGCAAAGTGGCCACTGAGAGGTCTGAAAACAGCTTGACGGGCTAATACGGAGCTGGCAATGCTTCCAATTTCCTGGCAGCTGCCAGAACTCCCTCTTTAGTGTGGTAAAAATGAAGTCTGGTCAGCATAGTAACATAGTAACATAGTAACATAGTATATAAGGCCGAAAAAAGACTTTTGTCCATCCAGTTCGACCTGTTTCCTGCAAGTTGATCCATCTCTCTGTGTATCATCTGGCAGATGTTTTGGCTTGGCTATGCTATGGGCCCGGTCGGTTATAAGATCCTGTTCGGTACAGGAAGGCAGGAGCAATTTGATTAGTCCTTTAATGTAGGACTGGGGGTCTGCAGCCAGGACCGTCTCCATCACTCCCCTCAGTTTCAAATTGTTTCTGCGAGACCGGTCCTCTAAATCGGCTACTTTTGCATGAAGTTGAGATATTTCCTCTGAGAGGGCATTGTTAGAAATTGAGTCAGGAATAATCACGGGTAAAATCTGCCTTTACTTTCACTTTCAGCTGTATTCACTAGTTCCCGATATCTTCCCATATACTGAAGAAATTGCTGTAATTTTGGTATTTTTTTAAAGCTTAGAATGCTAACTTTCAAACAATATAAAGCCCATATCTCTAGCTGGTACAAAACCAGTCTGGGGGAGGAGGAGGGGGAGAAGCAGTTACAGAGCTGACAGCTGAAGGAGGAAAGGAAAAATATTTTTAAAAATACATAGAAATGTGGCATCATCATCAGCGTACTGACGCACATAATAAAGATTTTTTTTTTACCACAAAGTAAATGACGTAAATAAATTCCACAAAATAATGTAAAAACTGCAGTTTTTTAATGTTTCCTCCTACAAATAAAATAATAAATGTTATTTAATATACTATATATACCCCAAAATGGTTCCTAAAACACCTACAACTAATCCCGCAAAATAAAAAGTTATGACTGCTAGAACACAAGGGGGGAAATATTATTGGTACTTAAGGCTGAAATTAATTGTCACTGAGGGGTTAAAAATGCAATAGTGTCCGCTGAGTTGTGCTCCAACAACATTTACTGCAGACACACATTAAAAATCTACAATAAAAAAAGTGACATTTTTGGGAGAGTTTTTCCAATTTTAACGTGACTGTTAGGTTAAAGGGTAGTCTCATCTCTGTGCTACTAAGGCGAGATGAGATACAGTCCCAACCACTAGCAGACCGGGAAAAAAGCAGACCACTCCGGCACTCGCTGTCTTAGTGGCTCACATTGCCATGCATGAGAGCTACGGAAACAGCGTAGCACAGAAAGATATGCTTGCTGTGTGATCTACTTATTACAGTGCCAGTGTGGTCTTCAATATGTGGAATATACCATTTAGCGGCTACGCAATAGGATTAACAAACACAGATCCAATGTGCAGATTTGAGTCCGATTTGCACCTCGCAAATAGGTGAGCACCATTTGTCTCCTTTCATCCCAGCGTGTTGACACTTTTATGCGCTATGAGGTTGCCATGTGTATTTTTTCTCTAATTCTAGTTTCACTCTTTATAAAATGTCCATTGGATTTTATTGCTGTAAACTTAATTCTGTTATGTGGTGTGACTGAAAGCATTTCATTTATTTTATGTGGTGTTTTACTCAGGTTCATCCTTGTGTATGTGTGGAAGGAAGAATTAAGCATGATGAACATAAGGAGAATGGTAAGATGCTATAACAACATTTGCATCCAGAGGGGGAAAAAAATCAGCACTCTCATTTAAAGTTGTAAAGGAAGCAGCAACTATATAAGCAGACTAAGGGCTCATGCACACGACCGTATGCCTTCTGAGACATACTGTCCTTGAGCGGGCCATATGTCCCTGAGCGGCATCGATCGTGTGCACGGGAGTACACAGCATCATAGATTACAGTGATGCTGTGCATGACGGGCCGCCCGCGGGACTATTGTCCCGCACTCATATGATCTTAGTGCGGGACAATAGTCCCGCTGGCGGCCCGACATGCACAGCATCATTGTAATCTATGATGCTGTGCGCTCCCATGCGCACGATCGATGCCGCTCCAGGACATATTGCCCGCTCACGGACCGTATGTCTTGGAGGGTATACGGCCGTGTGCATGAGCCCTAAGGCTAGGTTCACATCTGCGCTATGAACTCTGGGTGTATGTTTTCCAGACACCACCATGCACCGTTAAATCCCCATTCATTGTAATGGGATTCGGTGGTGATCCACTTTACGGCATGTATGCCAACTTTCGGCTGGACACATTTGGGCTCCTAGAGAACTGCCAATACACACCTAATCCACTAACCGGAATATACCACTATGAATATTATGGAGGTATACCTACTGCCTTATATTGCCCCCAATACAAAAATATCTCCAGATAAAAAATCAAAAATAAGCTTTATTCAATACAAAGAAATACATAGACATAAATATAGCAGCAGTCGATACTCCAAAATAGGACATACAGGGACATTACAGTGCATCCATGTATAATATAAGAAAGCTCAAAAGGAGCCAATTAGCTAACTTGAACATAGTGATATGGGGATAATGTCATTACATAGTATATAACAGATACATATGGATACAGATAAACTCTGCAGTGTCCTCTTCCCAACGCCGTTTCGCCCTAAGGTTTCCTTCTGGTATAAGGAACCACAGTTGACACCTCCTCCTTTTATACCGAAATGCATAAAAAAAAAAAAAGAACTTGGCCAACTTCTCTGTCGGCTACAACCTCCATCATAGGGATGCGCCACACCTCAGTCGGGAAGCTGCAGAAGCCTGACTAATAAAACTGGTGACCCGGAATTAGTAATGTGTGAGGAGCACGATTACATAGCGGGAATAACTGAGACATGGCTGGATGATAGCTATGACTGGGCAGTTAACTTACAGGGTTACAGTCTGTTTAGAAAGGATTGGGAAAACCGGATAGGGGAGAGGAGTTTGCCTTTATATCAAGTCATGTCTAAAGCCCACACTCCGGGAAGATATAAGTGACGGAAATGCACATGTGGAGTCACTGTTGATAGAGATGCTCTAATCAGAGCTATAACGTTTGCTTTTGCTGCTCCAAATCAATAGCTAGATCTTAAGGCTTTGTGCGCATAGAAGAGATGACTTGATGCCTGCAGGGTCAATTCAGTTCTTAGCTTTATTACACAGCACATTCCTATACATAGTGGGGGAGGGGGAGGAGTTAATTGGGTAATGTCCTTATTTGGTCAGCAGTGGTACAAGGTATATAACAAATGAAACCTCCAGGGGGGGGGGGGGGGTCTTCCATGCTGTCTTTTGTTCTTGTCTTCAAGCAACAGGATATGGGGGCCATCTTGGTTTCTGAAGAATGATATTCATATATGCACATCTCTATCAGTTCCCCCTTGGATATCATTCTTTCCCTAAACCTAACCATCTGTCCCAATGTTTTAAATCCTCTTCTCCAGCTTCCATGACAAGCTATCCCTTGCGAATAGCCTCCCATGACACTGTTACGCATTGGAAAGTCAGATGATCTGTCCCTACCCCAAATTGTCCTTCCGAATGGTGTTATAAAGGGGAAGACTGACAGAGTGTAGTGCATCTTGGTTTTCATCTTCAATTTCATCATAATATTCTCCCATAAGCATCTCTGGGGTAGCGTCAGACACAGCTTTAGCCAGAAGTTTCCTGATGCAGGGGATGACACAGCAGACAATTAATGCAAACATTTACAATACAACCATTATTATTATACCAATCTGTAGTAGGGTCTGTCTCCAATTTTTAAACCAGCTGTCAAACCACTCACCCCATGGATTATCCATACCAGAATTCCTTTTTAATTCCTCTGAAAGGGAGGTAAGCCCCTTAAGAGCATTCATGACCCGGCCATTTGGTCCTAAATAATCGGGAATTACAGTACAACAGGTCTCGCCAATCATTTTACATAACCTCCTTTTTCAGCAAGTAGCATATCTAGAGCCGTTCTATTTTGGAATGCCATAACACTAGTGGGCCCTAGTTGTTCTACTATTCCTTTTAAATCATCTCTGGTATAGTTTACGAATCTCTGTTGATTATAATAGATATAATTGATCCAATCCACATTTTTATTTACTGTAATTATAGGGATGAGGGATTCAAACCATGCTGCCACTTGATCTCTAGCTTTGAACTCATCTGGGACCCCCCTAGGCACTCCTATGGCATCTATGTACACATGAGAATCCAGGCTAACTCGCAGATTTGTTTCCCTTTTCCTTCTTATAACTGTTTCTTCATCTGGCAGAGAGGGATCAAAATATTCTGGGGTTTCTCAAAATTTCTATAGTCTTTTTCCAGTCAAGAGGGTTAAATATGTGGAACGGCATCAACACCAAGGCCAAAGCACATTGTCTATGCCAGACAATTTCTAATTTTGTCCTCAGCTTCATATCCGCACACAACCATATTACATGTCCCAGTGCTTGGGTCTGGTTCCATAAGTGGGTTTGGTAATCAGTCCCAGTGGTGTTGACCACAGTTCCACAGTAACCCTTGGGAAATCTACCCAGGTGCTTTTCTTCTGACCCCTCTATTTCAAAACAGGTGTAATTCCCTTTGTGTATTGTGATGCCTTCTCCAGATGATGGTGCTTCCCTTAAGATTGGGAATTTCCCTTTCCAAAATTTACATACGGTTTCATTAATAGTCTGATTTACATACAGGACAATAAAACAGGAATAATGGTTGGGATCTAGGTGGAGGGGTACAGTCCCCAGATGGGGCCTGGCTGTAGAGCAGGTGATACATCCTGACCTATTTACCTGGGACGCTGTATATTTCATCCATTCCAACCAGAATCCTGTTTCCACAGCCAAAGTTTCCTCCATGGTATATGGAGCCCTGGCTCGACTCTCCCCTGGGAGGAGAGGATTCCCTGATAAGGAGTCAGGCCTTTCTACCCTGGCTTCAAGATCTCCTAATTAGAACTGTACAAGGGGGGCATTAGGGAGACTGCTTGATGTTTGATACCTTCCCAACACATATTTTCCCAGGTCTACTTTCTGTGAGTTCTCTAGGGCCAGAATCAGAGGGTGACACTCTCCAGGCTCTACCTTTGTCAGATCACACCTTTCTTTCCATGATCTTTCTTTGTCAGAAAAATGCAGTCTATCGACCAAAGATGTCCCTTTGTCATCTTTCCGAGACATCCCCTCTGCTGGCTGGTATCCCCAATCTGTTCCGGTATTTGCTATTACATCTCCCCATGAAGAACACCATTCATTTCCTTCTCTGGTTACACAAATGTAATACTGAACTCCCTTTCGCGCATACACCCTTCCTTGATGCATTAATGTACAATTTGCCACTTCACAATAGTCAAACTCAAACACCTGTATTGTAGCACTAGTGTTTACCCACAAGGTATATAATGACTGCGTCCCCTCATTCAGTCCCACCCATCCCACTATCAGCAAGAGAAAGGATATCATTTTTGACAAATATCTGGCTCCAAGCCTGGAACCTTCTTGCAGTGAGATGCGTGAATCTTAGTTTTCTTGCCCTTGAGTGTCACTGAGGTGGGAGTGGTCAGCAGAACCAGAAAGGGACCGTCAAATCTGGGCTCAAGAGTCTTTCGGACGTACTTGTTCACTAGAACCCAATCTTCTGGTTAAAGGGTATGACTTCCAGGAATGTGGCTGGGATCTGGAAGTGAAGAAAATACTCGAGAATATAGATCAGTCAGGTGTTTACAAATAGCAGACACATAGGCAGATAAACAATCATATTGCAAAGCAAGTCCTAAATTTGGGGCACTACCAAATAAAATCTCAAAAGGGGACAGCTTCTCTTTCCCCCTAGGGGTATGTCTGACACTGAATAGGGCAATAGGAAGAGCCTCTGGCCATGGCCTTCCAGTCTCTTGTGCCATTTTCAACATTTTTAGCTTCAATGTGCTGTTCAGTCTTTCCACTTTTCCGCTGCTTTGCGGTCTGTATGGAGTATGGAAAGCAAGATTGGTCCCTAGTGCAGCCCATATTTCTTGAGCCACATCTGCTATAAAGGCAGGTCCTTGATCACTCTCTATCACTTCAGGTACCCCAAATCTACAGACAATTTCATTTAACAACTTCCTCACTGTTGTCTTTGCCATCTGATTCTTCACGGGGTAGGCTTCAGGCCATCCAGAGAACATGTCTATGACCACCAGGGCATACTGAAACCCTTGAGCAGGGGGCATTTGTATGTGGTCAATCTGAATCCTTTGAAAGGGGTAGAGAGGTTTTGGTAGGCACTTGACAGGGACTTTTTCCATCTTCCCAGGATTACATTTGGCACAGACCATGCAGCTATTGACATGTCGAGTGGTGAATGTAGTAATGGCCAGGGCAAGCAATATAGAAGAGATAAGGTTATTCATTGCAGATTTTCCTTGATGTGTGGGCCCATGAGCCCAAGAGACTACTGCAGGGTAGAGACTTCGAAGCAAACAGAGGAGATGTCCTTGTCTCCAAATCCGGTCTTCATCAGGGCTTCCTCCATTTCAAACCACACTTCCTTCTCTTCTTCAGATGCCGCTTCTTGTATATCCCCCAATGTTTCCTTTGTAAGCAGGAGTCCACTGGGTATACCCATCTCATCTCTTGCTGCACTGGATCGTGTCTGCACTGCCATCGTCGTCACCTCCTCTCTTTTCCTCATTGCCACTTCATTTGCTGCTTTATCAGCTCTTGCATTTCCCTGTGTTTCCGGAGTGTCGGCTCTCGAATGAACCTTGACTTTGAGTATGGCTACCTGCTTAAGGAGTTCCAAAGCTTCCATCAATGCTTGCACAGCTTCAACATTCTTTATGGGAATCCTGTTAGCTGTGATAAAATTGCGGCTCTTGCAGATGGGACCAAAATCATGGGCTACTCCAAAGGCTTATTTAGAGTCTGTGTGTATATTGGCAGTTTTCCCCTCAGCTATTCTGCAGGCTTCAGCGAGAGCTATCAGTTCAGCCTCCTGAGCAGATTTGTCAGGAGAAAGAGGGCCAGCTTGCAACAATTCATCTGAAGAGGTGACAGCATATCCAGTGTGATACCTGCCCTGTTCATCTGCATATTGGGATCCATCCACAAACAAGTTGAGGTCAGGGTTGTTCAACGCTGTTTCAGTTACATTTGTTTAATCAATTCTATACAATCTATAATCTATCAATTCTATACAATCATGACAGTCTCCAGAGTAAAAATCATCGGCAGAATAAATACCTTCCGCCTCGGCTGTCCCCCCTTGAGGAAAAGGGAGGAGGGAAGCGGGGTTAAGCACATGACATCTAGATATAGTAACAGTATCCGGAAGTAAAAGGGAACACTGCAGACGGAGATGTCTAGCAGCTGAGAGATGTTTCGGCTGAGTTTGCTGGAGGATTGCAGAAATGTCATGCGGAGCTAAAATATGCAGGGGGTGACCCAGGACAATGTCAGAAGTTTTATCTAGAAGGAGATGACAGGCATGGATAGCTCGAATACAGGAAGTTGTCCTACGAGCTATTGGGTCCAGGCGGTCTGAATAGTAGCCCAGAGGCCTGTGCCTGCCTTCATGACTCTGGGTGAGAACCCCAGTTGCATGTCCCTGGCGTTCCACGACATACAGTCTGAAGCGTAGGTCATAGTTAGGCAATCCTAGAGCTGGAGAGGACGAGGCCACTTCCTGCAACTGTTTAGAACAGCGTTTAGCCTCGTCTGTCAAATAAAAAGGTACATGAGGTATGCAATCATGCAGAGGCTGCATAAGAATGGAAGCACCCAGGATCCAAGGGCGACAGTAAGATATGAGTCCCAAAAATGCTTGCAGTTGTTTAGAGGTAGCAGGTTCTTTAATTTGAAGAATTGCTGTCTTCCTGTCCTCTGTAAGGTGTTTAGCACCAAGACTGAGGCAATGTCCAAGGAACACCACCTTTGACCGACACCACTGGATTTTGTCTTTGGAAACCTTGCACCCCTGATCCGACAGGAAAAGAAGTAAAGAGAGCGAAGCATTAGAACAAATATTTATGTCCGGGGCACACACTAAAAGATCGTCCACATACTGGTGCAGCACAGCATCATCATGAGTTTGTTTCCATTCATCCAAGATAGATGACATGACTTTACTAAATTGAGATGGGCTATTCTGAGCCCCTTGAGGCATGACTGTCCAGGTATACTGGGATCCAGCATGGGTGAAAGCAAAAAGGTATTGACATTCGGGGTGTAAAGGCACAGAGAAAAAGGCATTAGCCAGGTCAATGACTGTAAAGACTGCTGCGTCAGAGGGTATGTTAGAAAGCAGGGTATAAGGATTTGGTATAATGGGGGTTTCTGGGAAGGTGGCTTTGTTAACCGCCCGAAGATCATGTACCATCCTGTAGGTATCAGGTTGTCCCATATTCCCCTTCTTCCTTACTGGGAAGAGGGGCGTGTTGCACAGGGATGTGGTAGGTATTATAGCACCAACTTTCAAGAACGCCCGCAGCTGTTGGGTGATGGCATCCATCTGGGCCATAGATAAGGGGTATTGAGGCTTCCTAGGGAGAACTGCACCTGGTTTGAGGTGCACCATTACAGGTTGTGCCCGCAACCTGCCCACGTCCTGTGGACCACAGTGTCTCAGGTATAACAGACAGCACAGCAGCAGGAAGTGGCTCGGTAGTGGGAGGACAATCTTCTAAGGATGTAAGGGCGGGAGCCCATGGAAACACACGAGGTGGCCCCCCTCTCCCTTGCTGAGGGGGGCGGTGCGGGCACACCCTTTTGAAATGTCCGAAACTGGCCACACCCATAGCAGAGACGAGCGGGTCTGTTATCCTGGGGGAGAGGGGCATCCTGTCCTGTCACAAGCATGATACTAGTCCTGGGGGCTGCTTCAATACCTTTAGCTACCAGTGTTAATGTCTCCATAGAAACAGAACGATATTCTGGACGGGCAATTTTTAGTGACTTTTGAATGTGGGGTTTTAGTCCATCAGCAAAAGCACTACACAACATCCTAGTCTGTACTGGGTCTTGTTTGGAAAAATCCAGATCTTTGAACATTTGTTCCATTCTATTTGCAAATTTCTCCACTGACTCTCCTTTATCTTGTTTCATGTCCTGAATTTGAATTGCTTGATCTGCCAGCCTGGTCCTAGCCCATTGTTCTAAGAAGTCACAGAATCGTTCCCCAGATGCATAGGTTTTTAAATACTACGCCTCCCCATGATTGGGAGGGGGTAGATCCTTCTCCATTGTGGGCCAGAAAGAATCTCCCGCCTTAATCTGGGTAAGTCCTGCTAAGTCCCTCCACGTGGCAGAGTGAGTTTTTCTGATCTGTTCTAATGCCCTATAAAAGGGCATTGGATGCTGTTCGGGGTCAGGGAGGGAATTTACCAAATTAGTGGCTTGTGTAGGACAAAAAGTCACATATTTTCCTTGCTGATTTTTCTTGGAGGAAGAAGTCTGGGCTTGTCTGGCCAGAAGATCTACCTGTCCAGCCAGTCTGGCAACCAGCCTGTCTCTCTCTCTCTCATCTCTCTCTCTCATGCTCTGCCTGTCTCCTTGGGCCATCCTCGGCTTGCCACGCCTCCTCTGTGTTGTGCGGCTGCAAAGTGGGAGGAAGACTAACTGCAGAGACTTAGGGGGCCTTTGTGTCCCCACCTGCCTCATCTGCTTCCTTGGACTTCTTCTGACCTCTGGTTTCAGGGCCACCACCTACCATCATAATGGGTATGATGGGGGGAGCTGTAGGTGGCATAGTGGGCCCTCCCCGCACGTAATAGGTTAAAACTTTCCCTGTCCCTCCTGTCTGTGTCTCCTCAGAAACTTTGATTGCCTCCTCTGAAGTTATCATAGGAGGATCTGAACACCAAGGGGCATTCTGTTTGCCATCTAGTGGCGGAGGCTGAACAGGACAGAGGGTTGTTTGTACTGGGGGATGGGCACCTACAGACTGAGGCAGTGACACCATATAGGGGTCTGTCCAGCACGAGGAGGATGGGGTCTGGGGACACGACAAGTAGGACAAGAATTACAGGGGTCTGGATTTTGCTGGCCACAATGCACACAAGTCCATCCCACAGACCCTCCCACTAATATTCCATTCTGTGAGTGAGGTCTCAGTAGATGAGCTACATCTGGTGCTATTGCTCCAGAGTCATTATAGGGTGGTGGCCCAAGGTTTTCCATCTTATAAACATAAACTTTCAAATTTTTATCCCACCTTTGTGATCCCCCATTAGCTGCCATACGATTTGCTGTCCGGTGCCATGCTTGCGCAGCACTAAGCAAGCCTACATCAATTAGCGTACCACGACACTGTCTTATAACTGTCTTCCATACTTCAGAGCTAAGTTCTCCATTCTCATTACATCCAGCTATCTTCATCAACTTCGTATAATGCTTAACATGCTTACTGCCTTCCTCACGTGCTACAAGTTGCGGAGCAGTATACTCTCCCTCAGGCAGAGATGGAGACAGGCCCATGAGTTCATACACGTGTATACAAAGACAACAGCACTTCCCCCCTCAACAGCAAGCAGAGTAGACCCCCCCCCCTCAACAGAATTAGACCTTGGTGTCCACGTCTGGTCACACAAGCCTGGGCTAATACATCTGCCACCGCCTCTGGAGATTTCCCAGTCCAAATTCGGCAGAAATTAATTGTAGCCCTGGGACTAATACATTAATACATCCCCTGCAGAAATTGATTGTAGACGCCTGGGGCAAATACATCTGCAGCAGAAATTTATTGTAGTCCCCCCCCCTTCCCCTTGCAGGGAGTCGTCCCACTCTGCTTGCCTGTTGTCAGGGAAAAGCAGCCAACACAAAAGACAGACAAACAAAACCACAGCAAAGCAAACTGCAGCCTGCTCAGAGGTCCTATAAAGAACTCAAGATTTTCAACGTTCAGCCGAGGGCTGCTACCACACAGTGTAACAAGCGACCAGCAGAAAGATTACCACAGCACGGTGGGGTACGACAAGAGGTCGGCAAGATTACAAATTTTCCTACTGTAATATTTATAGGGCTGCAGTCCCAGTCCTCAAGCGTCATCCACCGTGCTCCGGGGATCCAAAACTTTGGCTAACGCTGTTATATTCTCTCGAGATCCACGTTTAGCGCCAAATTGATAGAGATGCTCTAATCAGAGCTATAACGTTTGCTTTTGCTGCTTCAAATCAATAGCTAGATCTTAAGGTTTTGTGCGCACAGAAGAGATGACTTGCCGCCTGCAGGGTCAATTTAGTTCCTAGCTTTATTACACAGCAGATTCCTATACATAGTGAGGAAGGGGGAGGGGGAGGAGTTCATTGGGTAATGTCCTTATTTGGTCAGCAGTGGTACAAGGTATATCACAAATGACCCCTCCAGAGGGGGGGTCTTCCAGCATGTGCCCAGACCCTCATGCTGTCCTTTGTTATGGGGGCCATCTTGGTTTCTGAAGAATGGGGGGCATCTTGGTTTCTGAAGAATGATATTCATATATGCACATCTCTATCACTGTGAGTAGAAATAAATGGAGGCAATAAAAAAAAAATAATGATAGACGTTTGTTATATGGTAAGCCACCTAGCATAACAGAGTCCACAGAAGATTTACTACTAACGGAAACAGATAAGGCAGCAAATCATAATGAAGTTATTTTTTGGGGGGACGTAAACTACCCAAATATAGACTAAAACCTGTGGATCTCATAAAGGAAACAGGTTTTTGACAATAACTGCAGACAATTACCTTTCCCAACTGGTTCAAGATTTAACTGAAAAGATGACCATACTGGACTTAGTACTAACCAATGGACCTGGTGCAGGTTGGGGAACACCTAGGAAACAGCGACCATAAAATATTAATTACAATTGTTATTCAAAAGAGTGTTTCAGGGAGGCACAAAAGTCCCGGACTTCCAAAAAGTAAAATTTGACCAGGTATGAGAGATCATTAGCCTCAGTAACCGGGACAATTTCCTCAAAAATAAAAATCCAGCCACAAAATGGATATCTTTAAAAGCATCCTAATTGTGAGAGGTACATAGCTTATGGGAATAAGAGGGTAAGGAACAAGAAATTAAAGGGAGCATTAAATGACAAAAATAAAGCATTTAAATTACTAAAACAGGACTGTAGTGAGGAAGCATTGAAAAAGTATTAAAAAAGAAAATAGGATATGTAGAAGACAGATAAAAGCAGCCAAGCTGGAGACAGAGAGACTTATTGCCAAAGAGAGGAAAACTAATCCTAAAATGTTGGAGAAATGAGGAGAGCAATGAGGAGAAAGCGAATCTATTAAATATATATTATATAGGAAAATAAACTGTCAGATGAAATGCCAAGTGTAAAATAAATCCCCATTAAATATAAAGAAGTAAGATCGGCACACACAAAATGAAATCCTAGTGAAGGCGATACAGTCAGGATTTTTCTCAAAAATATATATATCTCTCAATTTATTTATGAAAAGGCGTTAAACAGGTAATAAATAAAAAATAAGTACAATTAAAAAATAAAAAATATTTGTAGGTAATAGCGCACAATATTGCAGGGTCATGGAATGCATATTCAAGGTGAACAGCTCACTAAAAACTTTATATATAGAGACACCATTCACATTAACTGGAATATCTGTTTGTCCCTATCAGACTTGGAACAGATGTTACAATAACCAAAAAAGGTTACTTATTTAGTCATTTATGGCCAGTAAGTTTGTACCACGTGTTCCAATGTCCTATAGGGACATATGGAGTGGTGATGCTAATACAGAACCAGCATAGATAATTTTTGTTTATAAAACAACAATAATAATTCTTTGGGTTCCCAGAAATATTTGGAATATGGAAATAGATGGTAGTTTTCTTAAGAAGGTAGTAGCTTTTTATAACACCATATTCATGATATTAGTGGGTTTCCCAAAAATGGAATGCAATACAGCAAAGCATATGAAGTATTATAAAAAATACAGCATAAAATATAGCATGAAGTTTTTAGTATAACATTTTCAAACGCTGTCTCTCAGTGTCGGCTGCTATAGTCTCTGGTGGATTGCCCGTTAATTGAGAGATCCCGATATTGTACATATATCAGTTCCTTGGGCAAATAAAGTTTATGCCTAGGTGAAAAGTATTATTCCTATAGGTTTAGGCAATAACCATAAGGGATTATATCACATCCCAATTGAAGATGTCACTTATACACTTTGTAGTGTTATGCTGTGAAGAACTGTATAGTATACTTCGCAGCGGCAATGTAGAGGCACTTAGCCGGGCAGTGTGTTGATTCCCGGTGGCGTCCCACCTTTTGCGGGTGCAGAGAGAACTGCTTACCTCGGTAATAGTGACCTACAATGTTGCCTGTTTCTTCTAAGTGCCTCTACATTGCCGCTGCTTATACTATACAGTTCTTCACAGCGTAACACTACAAAGCGTATAAGTAACATCTTCAATTGGGATGTGATATAATCCCTTATGGTTATTGCCTAAACCTATAGGAATAAAACTATTCACCTAGGCATAAACTTTATTTGCCCAAGGAACTGATATACGTATGATATTGGGATCTTTCAGCTAACCTGCAATACACCGGAGACTATAGCAGCCGACACTGAGAGACAGTAGGACCGGCGTTTGAAAATTTTATGCTAAAAACTTCATGCTATATTTTATGCTGTATTTTTCATAATACTTCATATGCTTTGCTGTATTGCATTCCATTTTTGGGAAACCCACTAATATGAATATGGTGTTATAAAAAGCTACTACCTTCTTAAGAAAACTACCGTCTATTTCCATATTCCAAATATTTCTGGGAACCCTTATTATTGTTGTTTCATAAACAAAAATTATCTATGCTGGTTCTTTATTAGCATCACCACTCCATATGTCCCTATAGGACATTGGAACACGTGGTACAAACTTACTGGCCATAAATGACTAAATAAGTAACCTCCAAGTCTGATGTGAATGGTGTCTCGTTATATATAAAGTTTTTAGTGGGCTGTTCACTTCAAATATGCATACCATGAGCCTGCAATATTGAACGCTATTACCTACAAATATTTTTTATTTCTATTTGCACTTATTTTTTATTTATTACCTGTTTTTTAACGCCTTTTCATAAAAAAATTGAGATATATATATATTTTTGAGAAAAATCCTGACTATTGCCTTCATTAGGATTCCAGTTTGTGTGTGCCGGTCTTACTTCTTTATATGCAATTCCCCTACTTTTCCGGTGTGGTACCAGTTTTACAGACCAGAGCACCTAATATCCATTGTCTGATGTGTGGTGAGCCACTTTATTTAGAACTTTTATAAATTCCCATTAAAAGTGGCCTGTGGAAGTGCAGCAGCTTCTTAAAAAGATTAAAATAGACAAATCACTGGGTCCAGGTGGCATATTCCCGCCTGTTCTAAGAGAATTAAGTAATGTCATAGAACCTTTTTTCTGATATTCAAGGACTCTATATTGACAGGGAGCATTCCCCACGATTGGTACTTAGCAAATGGGGTGCCAATATTCAAAAAGGGGTCAAAAGCAGAGCCGAGAAACTATAAACTGGTAAGTCTAACATCTGTTGTGGGTAAACAGTTTGAAGGTTTTTTTAAGAGATGCTGCATTGGAGTACAGTATCTCAATGAAAATAACCATATACAGTGCCTTGAAAAAGTATTTATACCCCTTGAACTTTTACACATTTTTTCAATTACACCCACAAACCATTCTTACACATGAATATGCTTTGTTCTAAACCAGGGCTGGCCAACCTGTGGCTCTCCAGCTGTTACAAAACTACAACTCCCAGCATGCCAAGACAGCCTACAGCTATCAGCCTACAGCAGGGCATGGTGGGAATTGTAGTTTTACAACAGCTGGTGAGCCGCAGGTTGGCCAGCCCTGTTCTAAACCATTCCATTGTAGCTCTGGCTGTATGTTTAGGATCGTTGTCTTGCTGGAAGGTGAACCCCTGCCCCAGTATATGAAAGAGCACAGTATACAGACAATCACACAGACATAGAGCAGATCCCGGAAAATGTTGTTTAATAACTTGGAACACTGCAGGACCATTGCATAGTCCAAAGGGCATGATGAGATACTCGTAATGTTCATCATGGGTGTTGAAAGCAGTTTTCCATTCATCACCTTCACGAATGCGGATCGGATTGTACACCCCGCACAGGTCTAATTTGGTGAAGACCTTAGATCCCGGGAGTCTGTCAAAAAGTTCAGAAATCAGCAGTAGAGGGTAACGGTTCTTGAGCATGGTAGCCCTTGATAATCAACCCACAGTCAGAGAACCTTGACAAAGACACAGCAGAGTGGAAGCAGCGGATAAGGTGCAGCCAGGCTCTTCAAAGACCAGCTGGAAGCTAGCCAGTAAAGACTGCAGATTATTGTTCCTAAATAGGATTTACCCAAGCAAGCTTTAGACAGCAGGGACACAATGAAGGTGTCCCAGTGCTGGTAATTGTGACAGTTGTGGCCATGGAGGCTGGCTGCATGCTCTCTTGCGTACTGGCTGCAGGCTGACTCCTGTGTATGCTGGTTGCTTGGGGCTGCGTGCTGGCTGCAGTGTTGTGTGTGTGTGTGAACTGTTTCTTGTGTTTGTGTCTCCCCACTTCCATATCACTGTGGCTCCTGTCTCTGGTGCCCTGCAGGCTGGCTGCATGCACTTTGTGTACTGGCGGTGGCGTTCCCATGTATGCAGGCTCGGTGATGCGTGCTGGGTGTGGCCTTGAGTGTGAACAGGGTTTGAGTATGGATGCAGTGTGCGGTTCTGTCACTTTTTGTTGTGTAGGCTGGCTGCCTGTAACCTTGTACCACAGTTATTCTCTGTATACTGGTTGTTGTTTGGGCCTGCAGCATTCTGTTACTGTGTGAACTGACACTTGTGATTGTTTTTTTTTCTATGGTTCTTGGTACTCCTGGTTCTGATGGGGTTAACATTTCTTGGTCTGTCCCTGGTTTAATGCAGCAATTTCTATCTGTGAGCTGTGGGGCTTGGGGTCAGTCTGTCTTTTGCCTTGCAGGATGTAGCCCCTTGCTGGTGACCCAGGGGCTTTTTCCATCTGCCCTTCTGTGTGGTGTCGTGTGGTAAAGTGTTGTTGATGTTGTATCCTTGTCCATGCCTTGCCTGATCTTCTGTACCTGTTTTGTGTCATTGATGTTGTATCCTGTCTGTTCCAAGTTTTGCCCGGCAGTGCTACTGCTTTTGATCCTGTCCGTTCCATGTATATCTTGGCAGGGCTCAACTGCTTCTGATCCTGTCTGTTCCATGTACAGTATAGCCTGGCAGTGCTCAACTCCTTTTGATCCTGTCTGTTCCATGTATAGCCTGGCAGTGCTCAACTGCTTCTGATCCAGTCTGTTCTACGTCTTTCCTGCAGTGCCTTACTGCCTCTGTTCCTGTCCTGTGTATGTCCTGCCTTCGTAAGAGGGCTCCTGGGTTCTCCGAAGAGAGGATATCTAGTCAGTGTGCAGATCTACCTGTGACCACCAAGCTTCCGTTCTGCATGAGGTCCAGGCATCTGCTTCCCGTTTGTCATTTGATCCATGTCCTGAGTTTGCTTGAGTTCCAGTACTGTTGTTGTCTATGGTTCTAATTTTGATAATCTTTCTGTAGTCCCCCATTCCAGTTATTACTTTAGTTGCTCTGCTCTGAACCCTCTCCATCTCTGCTATGTCTACCTCCAGACGCAGATGATGTCCCCTTGTCACAGTCCTGGGGATAAATAGATGATGGGAGAGATCTCTGTACTGACCCCTGATATATTTATACATAGTTATTAGATCTCCCATCAGTCGTCTTTTTTCTAAAGTAAATAACCCTAATTTTGATAGTCTTTTAGGGTACTGTAGTTGCCCCATTCCAGTTATTACTTTAGTTGCATTGTTCAGAGGAGCCCAGAACTGTACACAGTACTCCATGTGTGGTCTGATTAGTGATTTGTTAAGTGGTAGGACTATGTTCTCATCACTGGCATCTATGCCCTTTTTTATGCAACCCATTATCTTATTGGCCTCGGCAGCAATTGCCTGACACTGCTTTCTACAGCTTAGTTTACTGTTCACTAAAATTCCTAGGTCCTTTGCCATGTCAGTGTTACCCAGTGTTTTACAATTTAGTATGTATGGGTGACTTGCAATATTTCTTCCCATGTGCATAACCTTACATTTGTCAGTGTAAACCTCATCTGCCACTTCTCTGCCTAAGCCACCAACATAGCCAGATCCAGAATACCGTGCTCTTCCATGTTAATTACTTTACAGTTTGTCATCTGCAAAAATTGATATTTTACTGTGCAAGCCTTCTACAAGATCATTAATAAATATATTGAAGAGAATAGGGCTCAATACTGACCCCTGAGGTACTCCACTAGTGACAGTGACCCAATCTGAGTGTGTACCATTAATAACCACCCTTTGTTTTCTGTTACTGAGCCATTTACTTAGGCTAGTTTCACACTAGCGGCAGGACGGATCTGACAGGCTGTTCACCTGACGGAACAGCCTGTCGGATCCGTCCTGCCGCTAGTGAACGTGTGCCCCTGGGCTATCGCTCAGGCCCCATTGGCTATAATGGGGCAGTGTGGAGCACGGCAGCACACGGCGAGAGGCTGCCGGAATAAATGTCTGACATGTCGTAGTTTTATTCCGGCAGCCTCTCGCCGTGTGCTGCCGTGCCTCTGCCGAAACTCTGCCCCACCCCCATTATAGTCAATGGGACCAGAGCGGTAGTCCGGGGGCACACATTCACTAGCGGCAGGACGGATCCAACAGGTTGTTCCGTCGGGTGAACAGCCTGTCAGATCCGTCCTGCCACTAGTGTAAAAGTAGCCTTACCCACATAAAGACAATTTCTCCCAGTCAAAGCATTCTCATTTCATATACTAACCTTTCATGTGGTACAGTGTCAAATGCTTTGGAAAAGTCCATATATATGACATCCATTGATTCGCCGCTGTGGAGTCTAGAACTTTTCTCCTCATAGAAACTGATAAAATTAGTTTTACATGACTGATCCCTCATGAAGTCATGCTGATATGGCGCTATTTGCTTATTTTCATTGAGGTACTCCAAGATAGCATCTCTTAGAAAACCTTAAAACAGTTTACCCACGACAAATGTTAAGCTTACCGGCCGATAGTTTCCGGCTCTGTTTTTACACCCTTTTTGAGTATTGGCACCACATTTGCTATGCGCCAATCCTGTGGAATACTCCCTGTCAGTATAAAGCACTTAAATATCATAAATAAGGGTCTGGCTATGACACTACTTAATTCTCTTAGGATACGGGGGTGTATGCCATCTGGTCCTGGCAATTTTGTCTTTTTTAATCTTTTTAAGAAGCCGTTGTACTTCTTCCTAGGTCAGACAGGGCACTTTTAATTGGGAATTTACTTTTACATTCTGCATTTCATCTTGACAGTGGAGAAAAAAATATTTAATAGCTTTGCTTTCTCCTCATCGCTCTCTGCAACTACCCCCTGATTACTCTGTAGAGGGCTGACACCTTCAGATTTATACTTTTTACCATTTATATAATTGATGAACATTTTAGGGTTAGTTTTGCTCTCTTGGGTAATTAATTTCTCGGTACTTAATTTGGCTGCTTTTATTTGTTTTTTACATATAAAATGTTTTCCCTTATGCCCATGACAGCACCCTTGAGAGAGCCTGCCTCTATCTGAACAGGAAACAGGAACTTCAATGGAAAGTTCCTTAAGGAGGGACCCGGCATCAATCCACCAGTTCCTGTTTCCTATCCTGGAGGACGGGTTCTTTCAGAATGGAAAGCAACATTTGGCTGCAGGGCCCCGCCGGTAATTTGAGCCATAAGGGGGTTACCTGTGGTTGTGGCAGTTCCAATGTTACTGGGAGGTACCGCCGTCACTCCAGAGGCTCCTGGCGGTGTTCGGGAGCTCTGGGGCCTGTTCTGCCTGCTTGCCTTGGCGATGTTACAGAAGCAGGGGGGCGGAGTTAGCTCAAACACATGGCTCAGCGCGCACCGGAAGTGACGCGCAGTGTCACTTCAGGTATTTGGAACGCATGGTGTTCAGGAAGTGTGCATACAGGCTGCAAACAGCCCGACAGAAAGGACCTGCCCGCGGGGGAATTCAACCCCAGAAGTGCGCTGGTGGAGGGGTGCCAGCCAGCCAGCAGATAAGCACTGTGGGATCCGGTATATGGAAGTCCCTCTTTCCCTGCACCTGGAGCCAGATATGGAGGATGAGGGAGCTCAGCGCACTACTGACCAGGACAGCCATGAAGCACGGCCGGTACTCCTGGTGGGGTAAGGGGGTTAATCCCCAACTGTCTTTCTGAGTCAGCCTTTCACTAAGGGGGTCCTTTTAAATTGTATATTCTCAGAATGTCAAAAAGAGTCCCAGAAAAGTGACAGCCAAAACACGTGGGAAGGAATGCGCTACTTGCAAGAAAAAGTTATCCCCCTCTTGGCCTAAATTGTTATGCCAAATATGTATTGATAAAATGATGGAAGAAGAATCACCGTCTTTTATGCAGAGTATTAACAGCATGGTGAGGTCAGAGATTGCAGATTCAATGAAAGAAATCAAAATTTTCTTCCGTCATCCCCTATGAGTAAACAAGCGCACTCCAGTCACCTTTCAGTTTCAAATTCCTCAGAGGACGAGGCTGAAATAGGAGAAATCCGTGACAATTTCGATTCTTCATCTGAGAAGGAACCGGCGGGGAAACCACTTTTCTCATGTGAAGACACGGACTCTTTACTGAAGGCTATCAGAGCTACTATGAAACTTGATGAAGCAAAGGAGCAGAAATCTGTTCAGCAAATTATGTTTGGGGATCTAGCGCATAGAAAATCTAGAGTGTTTCCCGTTAATGAAAACATAAAGAGTTTGATACAAAAAGAATGGAAAAGGCCTGATAAAAAGTTTTTTGTACCTAGGAGTATTAAAAGGAAATATCCCTTTGATGAAGGAGAATGTTCCACCTGGGATAGGCCACCTAAGATGTCGCCAAGATGTCCAAACGTTCAGCTTTGCCCTTTGAAGACCTAGGGGCCCTAAAAGATCCAATGGACAGGAGAGCAGACATATACCTTAAAAATGCATGGGAAGCCTCTACCCAGGCTTTCAAACCAAATATAGCTGCTACCTCCACCGCCAGGTCCCTTAAAATTTGGCTTCAGGATCTAGAATCTCACATAGAGAGTAAAACCCCTAGGGAGCAACTCCTTGAGGTTTTCCCCACCATACTAAAGGCTGTTGATTACATTTCTGATGCCTCAGCAGACGCCCTAAGGCTTAGTGCTAGGTCAGCGGGCTTAGCTAACTCTGCTAGACGTGCTGTCTGGTTGAAGGGGTGGTCAGGAGACACGGGTTCTAAGAATAAATTGTGTGCCATACCCTGTCAGGGAGATTTCTTATTTGGGCCTGTATTAGATGACCTACTGGAAAAGGCAGCGGATGATAAAAAAGGGTTCCCCTCCTCCAGACCCTCTAAAAAGAGACAGTTTTTTCAAAAGAACCGTAAAGAGGATTTCCAAGAAAAAATAAAGAAATTCTGGAGGGAAAATAAAACCAGGAAAGAAAAAGGGTTTTTGTTTAATTCCCAGCCCAGTAACCGATCTAAAAGCACCCAGCAATGACAGTTTTCTTTCGGTGGGAGGAAGGTTATCTCTCTTCCTCAGGGCCTGGGAGGCTATCTCAGCCAGTCCCTGGATTCGCGGTATTATAAAAGATGGATTCCGTCTGGAGTTCGCCTCTCCCCATCAGGAAAGAATGAAGGTGACAGACCTAGATCAGGACTCAGGAAAAAAATCGCTCTTTAAAAGCAGAAATTTTTTCTCTCATAGACAAAAATGTACTGTTAGAGGTTCCGGAATCAGAGAAAGGGAAGGGGTTTTATTCCTCCCTTTTTCTGGTCCTCAAACCAGACAACACCTTCCGCATGATCATAAATCTGACAATCCTAAACAAATATTTGAAATACAAAAAATTCTAAATGGAGTCTGTTCAGTCCACAATAAAATATCTATTTCCAAACTGCGTGATGACCCCCCTAGATATAAAGGATGCGTATTATCACATTCCAATTCATCCAGATTCTCAAAGGTTTCTGAGGATAGCAATTTCCATGGAATCCAAGATAATGCACTTTCAGTACAGGGCCCTGCCTTTCGGAGTAGCACAGGCTCCCAGGCTTTTTACAAAGCTAATGGCAGAGGTAATGGCACACGTAAGAGAATACGACATTCTTACAGTACCATATTTAGATGACATTCTCATTGTGGCAGATTCGGAGTGCAATATGACGTCTCATCTGGCAGTGGTTATCGGAATTCTAGAAGAACTAGGTTGGTGTATAAACTGGAAAAAATCTAATCTAGTTCCTTCAAGGACCTGCACGTTCTTGGGCCTAATACTGGACTCTGTAAACCAGCGTTGCCTGCTCCCCCAATCAAAAAATTGAGAAAATTCAGGAAGGGATACCCTTTTTAGTCTCCTTGAAAAACAGAACAATCAGACAGGGAGTGGCGGTTCTGGGCACAATGACGGCCTCTATTTCAGCGGTAAAGTGGGCGATGTTGAAATCTCGAAAACTTCAGTGGCAGATTTTGAATGTGTGGCAGGGGTCCCTTTGTCCACTAGAGGCTTTTCTTCATCTCCCGGCAGAAGTCATTCAGTCTTTTCAGTGGTGGCTGGATCCAGAGAACCTTTCACAGGGGCTTCTCTGGGACATGCAAGAACAAATCTCCATTACTACAGATGCAAGTCCAGATGGTTGGGGAGCTTATTGTCAAGAAGCGGTAGCGCAGGGCGAATGGTCTGCTCAAGAAAAACGAGAGTCACAAAACATGAGAGCACTGAGGGCGGTTCTTCTTGCTTTAAAACTATTCTTGCCAAAAATAAGGGGAAAAATAGTCAAGATATTCTCAGACAACACCACGGTAGTCTCATACCTGAACAGGCAAGGCGGAACAAGATCCGTAGATTTAATGTCCCTGGCAGAAGTAATATTCACTTTAATAATCCCTTCCATGCCATACATAAAAGCAGTTCACTTGAAAGGATCAGAAAACTTAAAAGCAGATTTCCTGAGCAGGAATCGCTTGGATCAGGGGGAATGGTGTCTAAACCACGCAGTATTTTGCCAGATAGTGCACCTCTGGGGCAGCCCGGTATTAGATTTGTTCGCAAACAAAGAAAATCGGAAATGTCGTCGCTTTTTTTTTTCCTTAAACCCAGAACACTCCCCCACAGCGGTAGACGCCTTTGCTCATCCATGGCCGAACAGGTTGCTGTACGCTTTCCCTCCAATAAGATTAATACCAAAGGTCCTTCAGAAATTGAGACTTCACAGAGCCAGATTGATACTAATCGCCCCCATCTGGCCCATGAGGTCATGGTTCATTTGGCTTCGCAAATTATCAATAGCGGACCCGTGGATCCTCCTGAACAAGGCAGATCTACTACATCAAGGACCAGTCCACCATCCACAAGTGAACAATCTACATCTCACGGCCTGGCTTCTGAGAGGTCCATACTAGAGAGGAAAGGGTTATCTAAGGAAGTAGTTAATACACTTCATTCTTGTAGGAAGGATATCACCTCTTCTATATATGCTAGAGTTTGGAAGAATTTTATAGAATTTGCGGGTAATCCTATAGACCCCCTGGGCTCTCCTCATATGCCTTTAATTCTAGACTTCCTACAGAGTGGCCTCAATAAGAAGCTTAGGGTTAGAACTCTTAAGGTACATATTTCAGCCCTTTTTGGCAAATCATCCCTGGGTAAGGAGATTTTTCAAAGCTGTTAACCGTGTTAGTCAGGTTCCCAGTGTTTCTGCCCCTCCTTGGGACTTAAACTTAGTTTTATCTAGTATGATGAGATCTCTCTTTGAACCTTTATTAGAACTCCCAATTAAGATTCTTTTTTTTTTTTTTTTTTTTTTTATTATTTCAATATAAGAAGTAGACAAGTTAGTTCAACAAATTTGCAATTAATATCTTCCCCATTCCTCCCAACCACCCCCCCCCCCCTCAGCCCACCCTCCATTCCTGCAGGGAAAAGGGAAAGGAGAAAAAAAAAAAAAATAAAATAAAATAAAAAATTAAGATTCTTACCCTCAAGACAGCTTTTTTAGTAGCTGCAAGGAGGGTAGGTGAGATGTCGGCCCTGTCTAACTCTCCTCCCTACCTCTCCTCCCTACACTAAAATATTGGACGACAGGGTAATCCTCAGACCGGACCCTTCATTCCTGCCCAAGGTTGTCTCGTTGTTCCATAAATTACAGGACGTTGTACTTTCTTCCGTATGTCAGGATCCGAGAAATGAGAAAGAGAAAAGTTTACATTGTCTAGATATCAGGAGATGTCTCCTGAGGTACCTGGAGGCCACTGAGTCCTGGAAAAAATCCTCCAGACTGTTTGTTCAGTTCGCAGGAAAGAACAGGGGTGAAAAAGCTTTAGCCTACAAATCAGTGGATACGCCATGTCCTCTTGGTTTTGGCGCGCACTCAACCAGGGCTGTCTCCACCTCATGGGCAGAGAGGGCAGAGGCCTCTTTGGAACAGATTTGTAGGGCCGCCACATGGAAGTCCCCTGGCACCTTTTTTCGTCACTATAAGCTAGACTTAGACGGCAAGAATCAGTTAGCTTTTGGGAGAAAGGTGTTGCAAGCAGTTATCCCTCCCTGATTAGCTTCTATTCTAGTCTTCTCTCAAGGGTGCTGTCATGGGCATAAGGGAAATACAAGATTACACTCACCGGTAATCACTTTTCCATGAGCCCTTGACAGCACCTGCCATTAACCCAGCCCCAAAAAAAAAGAAAAGAAAAAAAAAGGAAATAAGAAAAAAAAAAAAAAAAAGAGACGTCTTTGGAATTTATGTGTTCTAGGACAAGTTCTCGATAATAACTGGTGGATTGATGCCGGTCGTTCCTGTTTCCTGATAGAGGTGGGCTCTCTCAAGGGTGCTGTCATGGGCTCATGGAAAAGTGATTACCAGTGTAATCTTGTATTTTCCTTATAGTTCTTCAGTGCTTCCTCGCTACCCTCCTGTTTTAGTGATTTAAATACTTTCTTTTTGTCATTTATTGCTTTCTTTACAGTTCAATTTATACACAATAGTTGTTTCTTGTTCCCAAACCTTTTATTCCCATAAGGTATGTACTTCTCACAATTAGATTTTAGTATGCTTTTAAAAATATCCCATTTTGTGGCTGTATTTTTATTTTTGAGGACTTTTTCCCAGTTAGTTAGGCCTATGGCCTCTCTTAGTTGACTAAATTTAGCTTTTTTGAAGCTTGGTATTTTTGTTCCACCCTGAAGAAACACTCTTTTGAATGACAATTGGAACTTTATTACTTTATGGTCACTATTTCCCAGGTGTCCCCTAACCTACACATCTGTTGTTCTGTCAGGTTTATTGGTTAATACTAAGTCCAGTATTGCTGTCCCTCTAGTCGGGTCCTGAACCGGTTGGGAAAGGTGATTGTCTTTGGTTATGCCAAAAACCTGTTTCTTTTATGAGATATACAGGTTTAAGTTTCCCTGTCTATATCTGGGTGTTCCCCCCATAATAACAACCTCATTATGATTTGCCTCCTCGTCTATCTTGTTTAGTAGCAGATTTTCTGTGGACTCTGGTATATTAGGTGGTTTATCTTGGACTCCCAGGTCGCTGCTGGGAACGATGTTTTATGGGCGAGGGCCTGCTGCCGAGCTGACCAGTTAAAAGATTTAGTGGGCGAGGGCCTGCTGCCGAGCTGACCAGTTAAAAGATTTTGTGGACGAGAGCCACAGCTCAGTCATGTCCCTTATCCCCTGCCATAGCTCTGCAGCAGTGTGCTGTTTGTCACCTAAGCAAATAAGTTACAGCACGGCCAGCTACTGACTGATGGCTGACTGGTCCTGCAAGATGATAATTCAGAGGTGGAAGTGGAGGAGGAGGAGGAAGAGGAGAAGGGCGGGTTGCAGCCACTAACATAGGTGGCGGAGGAAACCCTGATGGAAGTAGGGCCCACAATCCTTTGGCGTCGGTAGCTCCTGTGCCAACCCAGGGTATGACTCGCTCCCGGCCTCTACAATGTTCAGCCAGTGTGCCATCAGGGAAATGTAGCGTCCCTGGCCAAAATGTCTCATAATGTCGCTGCCGCCACCGCCTAATGAAAAATTACACTATATTACACTGATATTTTGGATGCGCACACGTTATACAGGAAGTATAGTGCAAGTAATGTCACTGCCACCACCGCCTAATAAATAATTGCACTGAATAATTGTCACTGATATTTTTATGCGCACACGTTACACTGCAAATGTGGCACTGGTAATGTCACTGTCCGCAGCGGACACCGTCTACGGAAAAAGTACACTGAATGTCAGATATTTTTGA
This sequence comes from Bufotes viridis, assembly GCA_033119425.1. NCBI lineage: Eukaryota > Metazoa > Chordata > Amphibia > Anura > Bufonidae > Bufotes > Bufotes viridis. Next base: position 46,489,789 of record CM065599.1, read on the forward strand.
GATGCGCACACTTTACACAGGAGATGTGGCACAGCTAATTTAACTGTCCAGAGCGGACACCGTGGACGGAAAAAGTTCACTGGATGTCACAGATATTTTGGGATGCGCACAATTTACACAGGAGATGTGGTGCAGCTAATTTAACTGTCCGAAGCGGACACCATCTACGGAAAAAGTACACTGGATGTCACTGGTATTTTTTGGGATGCGCACACTTTACACAGGAGATGTGGCGCAGGTAATTTAACTGTCCTCAGCAGACTATTAGACGCTATTTAGCACAGGATGCGCTAAAAAAATATATTGCTGCTGCCATACCCAATAGTCCTTAAGGCCTCTTTCACATGAGCATGTCCGGATGCGTTGCGGATGCATTCAGTGAAAACTGTGCGATTTCGCAGACAAAGCCATTCTGCCATGCTGCGATTTTCACGCAAAGCAGAAGTGATGCGTGAAAAAAAACGCTCATGTACACAGACCCATTGAAATGAATGGGTCAGGATTCAGTGCGGGTCCTATGCGTTCACGTCACGCATTGCACCCGCGCGGAAAACTCGCTCGTGTGAAAGTGGCCTAAAAGTACTTTTGGGTCTGTAAAGTTTTAACAATTTAGCGCAGATTGCGTTACAAATATATATTGCTGCTGCCACACACAATAGTCCTCAAAAGGACTTTTGGGTCTCTGAAAAGTTTTTCTAATAAAAATAGTCCAATATCACTCCCTACACTGTCTGTCCCTTCCTATGCACAGCTCTCCCTGACTAAGACTAAGCCGAACACGCGCCATCGGGTGCTATATAGCACCCAATGACGCGTTCTGGCCAGTCAATTACTGTAATGCCAGTAACCAACATGGCTACGGCATTACAGTGAGCGCAGTACTTACCTGCACGTTTATTGGCTGCGTAGCCAGCAAGAAACCTGCTGGGGCGAGACTCGAGCACATGCGGTACTCGGCAGAGGACCGCCATGTGCCGAGCATCGAGATACTCGAGCCGAACTGCTGTTCAGCTGAGCATGCTCGATCAACACTATTCTCGATCTCCTGTATGACATCATTGAAGGCAGCTATTCTAAGATAGCTGTTCCTCAATGTGCCCCAATGTTTTCTCAGTATTTGTTCAATCGATAAACTTAACTCACTGTATGTTGTTACAAATGGTAATCTATCACTTTTATTTTTAAAAGATGTAGCTAGTGGGGGAGGTATGATGCAAACACTCCTTAAACCCAAACGCAAGGGCTGTTTCCCGTGCCTAGGGTGTGTGAACCTTAAATTAATGCACAAGGGTTCTTTTTTCATACATCCAGTGACAGATGAGAGATTTTAAATTAAACAATATCTCAATGGTGTGCCGTGGATTTTTATACCTATTTATGTACCCGGAATCAAGGGTCGGATGCTGGCACCCGGATGGCTGTCTTGGAGGAGTGCTGCCCTGTTTTCTGAAGTGTGTGTGTGTGTGTGTATGTATATGTGTATATATATATATATATATATATATATGATATATATGATATAGATATAGATATATAAACTTCGGGAATGGAGACGACATAGGATAGCCCATACTATAATCTAATTTACTTTCCAAAAAACTGACGGAGACCAGAGTGATTGTATGTGGTGGGATTAATAATCCACTGCAAATTAAGCCTAAATGTTAACATTTCTCATTGTTTAGGGAACTGCATATTAAAATTGTCTGTACCTGGGTCTTATGAAAAACAGATAAGTGCTCCGTTAAATCAATTTCAAAGTGAAGAAGTGGGCAAATTTGTTTTCCATGCTGACAGTTATATGAGTCCACATCTAGATGTCTCCCTTTTAAAGACTATGAGAATAGCACAGGTATGTTACTCATAAAAAGTGCTGTCTAACTTCTATGAAAGTTAATTTTTTACAATGAATATGTATTTATGTTCTATATGTATATGTAATATTTTGTTAAGAATGACCTGGCACCTGAACTTGACAAGCGGACATTATTTTTGGGAAAAGGATCTATTCAGTTGTCAACACTTCCTAAAGGGCCGGAGACTGACATTGATCTACTTTTGTCCAAGGTGAGATCATTTTTTAAATATTTTCTATCTATATTATGTTTATGTATCATAAATGCATGGCACTATTATTCTGTTTATTTTTTTCTAGAATCACATCGTCAGTATGAGTATGACAAAAGAAGAATGGTCAGTTCTTTACATTCCTGAACAGAATGCTTCTACCAAAATGATTACATTTTATTATGATTTATTTAACCTCTTAGTAACCACCAATACGCCTTTTTACAGTGGTCAATAAAGTGCCTTAGGCTGCACCACCGCTTTTAATGGCAGCCCAGTCAAAGCACTGCACTGGTCTCCTGTGCAGCGGAGAGCGGGAGCTCAGCTCTCATGTTAGAGCCGCGCTCCTGCTTTAACAGCCTGGTCCAGCAGTAGCACCGATCTAAGCTGTTTAACCCTTTACATGCTACAATTAATGGTGCATGCCGCATGTAAGCCGTTACAGAGGGAGTGGACTTCCTCTGCAGCCCATTGGTACCCCGCAAATGAGATAGCTGGGTGCCGATGCCTCTGCATGTAGGCCAGAGCCTAGTGTAGGCCTCAGGCCTGCCTCCAATACTGACATTAGAATGCATTGCACTATAGGAATAGTGCAATGTATTTTAGAAGCGATCAAAAGAACGCCTATTAGGGTCCATTCACACGTCCGCAAAATGGGTCTGGATCCGTTCCGCAATGTTGTAGAATGGATCCGGACCCATTCATTTTCAATAGGGCCGGAAAATATGCAGACAGCACACAGTGTGCTGTCTGCATCCGCACCTCTGTTCTGCATCTGCACTTCCGTTCCGCAAAAAAAATAGAAGATGTCCTCTTCTTCTCCGCAGACACAGACAAGAAAAGGCATTTCTATTTAAGTGACGGCCATGTGCGATCCGCAAAATGCAGAACGCACATGGCCGGGTGTCCAGCAATTTGCGGACCACAAAACACTTGCGGACATGTTAATGGACCCTTATAGTTCCCTTGTGGGAATATTAAATGGTTAAAAAAAATGTGTTGAATAAAAAAAAAGTTGCAATAAAAATACGCTTTTTTTTCATTGAAAAAACGCTTTCCAATTGAAAAGAATTGCAAAAATAAAATATACACGTTTGGTATCTCTGCATCAGTAACAGCCCACACTATGTAAATATCATGTGAATTATCCCATACGGTGAACACTGTAAGACAAAGAATGCCAGAATTGTTGCTTTTTGCTTAGTTGCCAGCAAACAAACGCAATAAAAGTGATCAAAAAGTGTTATGAACCACAAAATGATACCAATGAATTTTCAAGTTGTCCCACAAAAATCAAGCCCTCACATAGTTCTGCAGAAAGAAAAATAAAAAAGTTATAGGTCTTGGGATACGGTGATGCAAAAACATTTTTAAAAGGGTTTTTATTGTGCAAATGTAATAAAACTTATATGTATTTGAATCGTACTGACCGGGAGAATAAAGTTATCGTGTTATTTATGTCGAAAAAAGAACCCTGCAAAATGTATACCTTTAAAAACGCAGTGGCAGTATTGTTGTTTTCTCCTATTTCCCTGCCAGAAAGAGTTAGTAAAAGTTAATCAGTAAGTTATGTGTACCCCAAAATGACACCATTAAAAACTACAACTTGCCCTCAGACGGCTACATAGATGGAAAAATAAAAAAACTTATAGCTCTTTTAAGGTGACAATAAAAAAAATAGCTTGGTCAGTAAGGCCCAGAACAGACTGGTCACTAAATAATAATTAGATAATAATTTTACTAAAAGTACAACAAAAAATAATCCACAATCATAGCAGTATATTTATTTGCAGCAGATTTATACAATTATGCAGCATAGCAGCACATTTATATACCTCCATTAATGTGTGACATCATGCAAAAACTAGTGTTTTCTAAATTTTGTAAAAACTTGGTTAAGACCTAGTTCACACTTCAGCGATTTGGTCAGTGTTTCATCAGTGATTTCCATCAGGGATTGTGAGCCAAAACCAGCTGTAGAACAAAAACACAGAAGAGGTCCAAACCTTTCCAGAACACCTTCTGTTTTTTTTCTAACAATCACTGATGAAAAGCGCTGAGCGCTGTGATTGGCCAGCGCTCCAGGCTTGGGAGAAGGAGACGCCCAGGGCAAAAGAAGATGTCTCTGCCCCAGGCAAAAATGGGAGAAGAGCGCGCGCCGGTACCAGGGGCAACAGAGGACGAACGGAGCGGCACCCAGGGATACAAGTAAGTGCAGGGTCATCCCTGGGTGCCGCTCTGCATGTATATACATTTGCCTCATAAACTGTGGACCAGTGAAAGGTCCTCTTTAACTAAACAATTTAGAGTACTTTCACCCTAGCGTTTTGGATTCTGTTTGTGAGATCCGTTTCAGGGCTCTCACAAACGGTCCAAAACGGATCAGTTAAGCCCCAATGCATTCTGAATTGATAAGGATCTGTTCAGAATGCATCAGTTAGGCTCCGTTCCGCTTCTATTCTGTTTTGGAGGCGGACACCAAAATGCAGCATGCAGCATTTTGGTGTCCGTCTGAAGAGGCAGAGCCTAACGGATCCGTTTTGAATTACAATGTAAGTCAATGGGGATGGATCCGTTTTCAATGACACAATATGGTGCATTTGAAAACGGATCCGTTCTCCATTGACTTTCAATGTAATTCAAAACTGATTCGTTTTGGACTTTCTCTAATGCAAACGGATCCGTTCTGAACGGATATAAACGTTTGCATTATAGGTGCGGATCCGTTTGTGCAAATAAACAGACGGATCCGCACCAACGCAAGTGTGAAAGTACCCTAATTAAACAACTTGTCTTTTAAATATACCTTCACTTCCTTACCACTGGGTCTGCAGTGTTTGTGTCGTTCACTGCTTACATAATTCTTGCAGCTAGTCACTGGCCTACTGGTCATGTGTGCATGAATGCAATATGACTGCTGAGTGGTTTCCAACAGTGGTCATGGAATTGATGAAAGCACATGGCTACTGCAGGCCCAGCGAGGATCAGAGCAGCAGCATAGGACATTTAAAAGATGATTACCTTTTTTTAATTAACTTTACACAGCTTCATGCTCTGGATTAAGATTTTACAAATTTTGGAAAGCCCCTTTCAAGAGAACCAAAAAGAGACCCACACTTAATAGTGTAGTATTATACACATACAAAAAGTACATAGTAACATAGTTTGCAAGACTGAAAAAAGACATCCGAACGTCCAGTTCAGCATGTTATCCTGCAAGTTGATCCAGAGGAAGGCAAAAAAAAAAACTGTTAGTTTAGAAGCCAATTTTCCTAATTTTAGGGGGGGGGGGGGATCCTTCCCAAATCCAATCAGGCAATCAGAATAACTCTCTGGATTAATGCCCCTTCTCCAGAAATCTAATAACCTGTAATATTATTACACTGCAGAAATACATCCAGGCCCCTCTTGAACTCTTTTAATGAATTCACCATCACCACCTCCTCAGGCAGAGAGTTCCATAGTCTCATTGCTCTTACCGTATGTTTGTGTAGAAACCTTCTTTCCTCTAGTCGTAGAGGATGTCCCCTCATCACAGTCCTGTCCTGGGTATAAATAGATCATGGGAGAGATCTATGTACTGCCCCCTGATGTATTTATACATGGTTATTAGATTTCCCCTCAGTCGTCTTTTTTTCTAAACTGAACAACCCCTAATTTTGATAATCTTTCTGGGTACTTTGCCCTCTTCTGAATCCTCCCCAGCTCTGCTATGTCTGTCTTGTTCACAGGAGCCCAGAACTGTACACAGTACTCCATGTGTGGTCTGACTAGTGATTTGTAAAGTGGTAGGACTATTTTCTCATCACGGGCATCTATGCCCCTTTTGATGCACCCCATAATCTTACTGGCCTTAGCAGCAGGTGATTGACACTGGTTTCTACAGTTTAGTTTGCTGTCCACTAAAATTCCTAAGTCCTTTTCCATGTCATTGTTACCCAGTGTTTTACCATTTACTATGTACAGGTGACTTGCATTATTCCTTCCCATGTGCATAACCTTACATTTGTCATTGTTAAACATTATCTTCTACTTCTCTGCCTAAGACTCCAATCTATCCAGATCCATATGTAGCAGTATACTGTCCACTTTCGAGTTTATTACTGTACACAGCTTAGTGTCATCTGCAAAAATTTATATTTTACTGTGCAAGCCTTCTACAAGATCATTAATAAAAATATTGACGAGATTAGGGCTCAATACTGACACTGAGGTATTATTTATTATTTATTTTTTGCACTTATACAGTGCTGACATTTTCTTCAGCACTTTACAGACATTAGCATCAAGCTGTCTCACAATCTGAGTTCCCTATCAATATGTATTTGGAGTGTGGGATGAAACTAAAGTACGCAGACAAAACTACCCTCACGCAAACACGGGGAGAACATGCAAACTCCATATAGATGTTGTCCTTAGTCAGATTGGACCCTAAGAGCCTAGCACTGCAAGGCACTGTGCTGCCCAGCGGTACCCCACTGATGATGATGACACAATCTGAGTATGTATCGTTAATGACCACCCTCTGTTTTCTGTCACTGAGCCAGTTACTTACCCACATACACACATTTTCTCCCAGTTCAAGCATTCACATTTTATATACTACTAGCTGTAGTACCCGGCGTTGCCTGGGATAGTAAATATCTGCTCTTAGCTATAACAAAATAGAATGGGTTAACAAAAAATATTTTGCACATAAAAATCACAAGCCAAAGACAGACATTTTATTATGAAAAATCAAAATGTGAATGTGAAGTACTTTATGTGCAACTTCTTATTCCAGAGCCTTTTGATAAAAAACATTCTTAGTTTTTCCTTCCGGTGCAAAGACGAACAGATTTTTGGCAGTTCCAACTCTTGAACAGGCCACTTAAAGCTGACCATGAGAAAAGCATGGAGATTGCAAATCAATTCCTGCTACTTTCAATGACCGTCCCTGAGCCTTGTTGATAGACATTGCAAATGCCAGACAAACTGGAAACTGTAGGCATTTAAAATCAAACGGCAAACCAGATGGAAAGAGTGGAATTGTTGGAATAAAAACCTCCTCTCCCTTGGCACATCCTGTAAAAATGGTTGCTTCAATTATATGTGGAAAGATGTTCTTTATCAAGAGTCTTGTTCCATTACACATCTTTGGTGGATCCAAATTTCTCAATAGCAAAACAGGTGCTCCCGGTTTTAGAAAGAGGTTGTGAGGAAGAAGTCCTTGTGGCTTCAAGGAGTTGAGGAACTCAGTTGGATAGAATAATGCTTGAGCAGAGTCTGTCACTGTATCCACTGACTTGTAGATCCTGCACACACCTGGAAGGAGACTTAGAATTTGAAGATTGATCTTGTTGACGCTATCATTCTTAGGAGCCAGAATAGCCCTTTCACACAGCCAGCCAGACTTTCTGAAGTGGAGTTGAATGTTTGGAAAAACCTTTGATTTTAGCTCCTCAATGGATGTCACGATATAGCAAAAGTTGCTTGGAAACATAATCTCTCCAGTGGTTGAGTTTACTGGTGCCTTGCCACCCCCCAATAGTCAGCAGCTGGCTCAAGAACAGTCCAGCAGAAACATCGGCTGTCAAGTGGACCCTCATATTTGTGTTTAGTGACATTTCCTTCACTTGTCTCCAAAGGTACGATGCTTTGAGGCAGGCATTGAGTTCATCTGCAATGGTTAATCTTGGAATAACAGGTAGTGTTTTATGAAAGTCACCTGCCAAAACAGCAACTACTCCTCCTATGATAGACTTATTGCCACGCATATCTTGCAGCAGTCTGTACACTGCTTCCAGAGCCCTCTTGTGTGACATGGTTCATTCATCCCAAATGATGGCACTGCACTTTTGAAGGAGTTTGGCCTGTCCTGATCCCTTGGCAATGTTACACACTGGGTTGTCACTGTGAGCCAGGTTAAGCAGTAGTTTGAATGTGGAATTTACTATCCTGCCACCAGTTAAGTGTAGCTGCAACTCCAGAAGATGCCCCTGCAAGTGCAATCTTTTGTTGTTGCCAAGATTTTGCTAGGGGCAAGTTGATTAAAAATCTTTTTCTGTTCCACCTGGAGCATCAAAGATGACAATCCCACCTTTGTCGGTTCCAGTGAAACTTAAAATTTGGTTGTAGGCTTCTTTGGTCTGATACCAACAGTGGCTTGTTGTGAGAGACAAATGCTGTCAGTTCATCAATGTTGTAGTTTGTTTCAATGTAAATCTCTCTGCACATTTGGTTAGCTTCATGATCCCTTGATGGAGTAGGCAAGCCAAGAAGCTGTAATGCTTTTCCGGACATTACCATGCTCTGGTCTTCAAGGTGAATTAAGGCTTTGTTGAAATTTTTTTCAGTGAAGTTGATAAGTTGCTGAGGACTTTACCTTCTATCCTGCATGAGGATGTCCTCCCTGAGATCGGTTTTGTACTTTGTCCAAATCTAAAATGTTACAGGTTGTTAGAAGAATAGCAAAGAGGTGTCTTAGTCGATTTGGGATTTGTGTGGCTGCTGCTTCATTGAGGTTTATTTCGCAGTGTCATTTTCCAGAAGTCCTTGTCTTTGGCAAGCTTCCCGGAATGTTTCACAGACATGGGCTCCGACAGTCTTCAGGTCCGAAAATGATGTTGGGCCCTTGACAACATAAAGTAACATGCGGAGGTAGAAGCACTCTGCATTTGCCGGATAAACAGTGTAGACACGACCCAAGTGTACTATTTGCTTTGACCCCTGGATAGCCTTCAACATCAAGCCCCTGTTTCCTCCGTTCCAGTGCTTTTCTCTATTCTTTCCAAGTGTAGTACTTAGGTAGATCACAGTAGAGAGTTGTCTTTGCAAATGGATCTTGTTGACGGTTCAAAAAATGCCAAGAGGTTGGTCTTGGGTGGTGTTAGGAGCTGCTGGCGCAGGTTTGCTGGGTCAGAGTAAATCCTTTGTCCATTTTCCAAGTGAACACTGAGATACACAACTGGTGGGTAGCTCTAGTGAATGGAGAAGCCTAGTATTCAGCTTCATTGCTGCTGATGTACCTGCCCATCTGGAATGACTGCACTTCATTTTTCTGGAGTTCAAAAACTGCTTGATCACTTCCTTTGTGGACATATTTGCATATGTACTTGATTGATTTCACAAAGTGGCAAGATTGATGTGGGCCTGGAAAATTTTTGAGTACAAAGGGTTGTAAGGCACCACCCACTTGTCAATTTCTATCTCTTGGAGTGCTGTTCCAATTCGCATTATGAGCTTTGCTGTGAAACCACTATCCCCTGCCTTTCTTTTTCGGTATACTGGATATCCATTTTGTCCTGTTTGTGTTACTTGGACCAGGTTTCGTGGGTAATTCTTTGAGCACCTGCCATCAACCATAAGGGAGAATTTTTGTTGAGGTTCCCGCAGGGACCATGGATCATGTTCTTGGTGATGGTGTCAAACAGCAACAGGTCATTCTGAGGGTCTGGCAATTTGGCACTGATGATATTGTCAGTTTTAGTGGGTTGTATTTTTTGCTTCAGCCAGATCAAGATATGGGCATGAGGAAGGCCACTTTTTTGCCATTTGACTGAATACATCCAGCACTGTGTCTCACCATAAATATGTGCTTTTATGATCAGATGAATCACTTTTGTGAGTTTCTTTTTGAAAACCCGAGCAATGATGTCATGGCGATTGACTGTTTTCTGGCCTGGCAACAGGTGCCCTCCGATTTCCTCCTAAGCAGGATTGCAAGTGAAAGTAATAAAAAGATCTGGACGGCCATACTTCCTCAATTATTGCATCCTGCGTGTATTCATGCATGTGTCGTGGGATTCCAGTGACAGTTGATAGAAGAATGACCATTTTACCCAACTTGTTTGGATCAGCATCATTTGCCACAGCATCTCTAAGGTGAATGTATTCCTCAGCTCTGAGCTTCTTTTGATTTAGTCGGATATACAAGATGCTCACACTGAATCTTTGCATACATGTCAACGATGAATTGGTGGAAGATGTGTGCATTTTAGGATGTGATTTTCTTCAGGAACTCTTGTCATGATCCTATAAGCATAGAAGTCAATGGCAGACACTTTTTTTCCTGAAGGTTTGCTTGTTGCAGGATCTGTCTAAGGTATTTCAAAGTGATAGCCATTCTGTCCCTGCCAAAAGATTATTGGATATTGCAGTGCATAATTGACCTGTGAGTTTCTGCCACTTGCTGCAAAGTGTTGTTCCTTTTCTGAAGCACAATGTCACGGCTTTGAAACTCATTACCCACAATCAAGATAGCTACCTCATAAAATGTGGGGGCATTGAAACACCGTTGATGCTCACCTTGTGGTGTTTTATCAGCACTAATTACAACTTTGTAATCGTCACTTGGCTTGCATTCAAGTGTAGTCTTGAAAAGTTTAACTTATGGATTGTTAAAGTGAAGGAACTGCTGCAAGTTAGTGACAATATCAAGGTGAGTGTTTGGAATTAAAGAGCATCTCTGCTGAGCCTCTGCTTCTGCATTTCCCATGAAGTAGAGGTGAAGAAATTGAGGTTATTCTCCTTGTAATGGAAGCAGTGAGCCAATTGAGTGGTAAATCTGTCCTTGAACTTTGAACGTTGGCATAAATCCTGTTTTAAAAATTTCTCTTGTTGCTCCAAATGATGTCATTTGGAAGCATGAGTTGTACTTCCTGATGTTATCCAGGAAATGCTTTGATGTTGCAGTGGTGCCTGTCATCAGAGACTTCAGGGGATCTGGTGGTGACAGAAGAAGTGGAAGTTTTACCTTGCCATTTGCACAGCATAAACCTGGTGGTTCATCTTTCCACTTCAGGGCATTACAGTACTTGCAGACCACATCCATTTTTCCTATGTTAACTATTTGATTATCCTGATAGTTGATATCTGAGTGGTATTGAAAGACAGAGTGTTTCAAATTTCTAACCTTTTCCTGTGTCCTGGTGGAAGCAATTCCGATTCTCATGTTAATAAGTCGGTCTTCTCTCTGCTGAGATGTTTAAGAGGCCCTTGAGGAAGCAGCTTTTGTTCTCTTGTCTGTAAGTCTTGCTTCTCTCTGCTGGAATGTTTCAGTGGCCCTTGAGGAAGCCTTGCTTCCCTTTCTTCAGATTGGTCATTGGACTGTAAAACTGCTTTTCAATTAGCGCCTGACGACAATCGTCCAACCGAATTCCTTTTCTTATGGGACATTATTGTCTTTAATTGACAGTATATAAAACCCCACATAATTTAGTATACACTTAAAGTCATGCAAGTTACATCAGCCTCTAAAACAACGTTGGCTAAGCGTCACAATCAAAATCATATTAACTCACACATAAGTTGTCTTATACTAAGAATGTCTTACGTTGCCTATAGCAACCAATCAGAGCTCATATTAATGACCTGTAGCAAAATAGAAGCTGAGCTGTGATTGCTTGCTATATGCAACCTGATCAATATCCAGGCTAACTGCCACAACAGCCAGCAGAAAATGGCTCCTGTAGTTGGGCGGTTAGGTTACTAAGCGTATTTTTTGGCAAATAATTGGAAAGCGCGGGGTGAAAATTTCCACTCAAAACATAGCCTATGACGTTTCCCGAGTCACACTAGGCAGTTGTGCAAAATTTTGTGATTGTAAATGCAGCGGTGCGGATTCCTTTAGTAGACATACATACATACACTCAGCCTTATATATTAGACTAGACATTATGCCCGTTACAATAATGGGCGCTAGAACATTAGTCCTCGCACTGTTATGGGGGATCTGTGGATGACATTGTTATGGGGGATCTGTGGATGATACTGTTATGAGGGCTCTGTGGATGACACTGTTATGGGGGATCTGTGGCTGACACTGTTATGGGGGATCTGTGGCTGACACTGTTATGGGGGATCTGTGGATGACACTGTTATGGGGGATCTGTGGATGACACTGTTATGGGGGATCTGTGGCTGACACTGTTATGGGGGATCTGTGGCTGACACTGTTATGGGGGATCTGTGGCTGACACTGTTATGGGGGATCTGTGGCTGACACTGTTATGGGGGATCTGTGGCTGACACTGTTATGGGGGATCTGTGGATGACACTGTTATGGGGGATCTGTGGATGACACTGTTATGGGTGGTCTATGGCTGACACTTATGGGGGTCAGTGGCTTACACTTTTATGGGTGTATCTGTGGATGACACATAGCTTCTTATGCTATGTGTCATCCACAGATCCCCCATACAGTGTCGCTGTTTAGTGTGAATGTAATGGCAGCGGGGCCCAGTGCAGTCACTGTATTGCACCGGCCCCGCTCATAGTAGTAATACTATGAATAACTGTTATAATAATAACGATCTTCACTTACTACGTGGTTAGGCAGGAGGCCGGGCGGGCGGCCAGGCACTTGTAGCGTAACTCAATGCGTCATGCGCCAACCACTTCATTCATGAAGTGGGCGGAGCAGGGGCATCACTTAGTGAGTTACGCTACCAGTGCCTGGCTGCCTGCCCGGCCTCCTGCCTAACCACGTATTAAGTGAAGAAGTGAAGATCGTTATTATTATTACAGTTATTCATAGTATTACTACTCTGAGCGGGGCCGGTGCAATACAGTGACTGCACCGGGCCCCGCTGCCATTACAATAGGATGCCGCACATGTAGTGTCAGTGGAGTGTGTGCCGATTGGTCTGTAACTGTGCATGTGCACTGCACTTGTGCAGCCGCCCTCCATTCATTTCTATGGGGCCGCCGAAAATAGCCGAGCATATCAGACAATGGGGGCATATCCTAGCGATATGCCCCCATTGTCTGTGACAGTAATACCCCTTAAACTCCTCATAGAAACTAATTAAATTCCACACGTTCATTTTGCTCACTTATCTTTCGGAAGTGTGAGCTTTAGACAGCACTTTATATAAAGGCAGACCCCACTCCTCTCTGGTTTTGACAATCCTTTTTGAGCAGACTGTAACCCTGTATGTTAACCACCCAGTCATAGCTATCATGCAGAGATACAGTATCTGTTATTCCCGCTATGTCATACTCTTCCAGTTCAACAGTCATCAGTTTAAACAAAGTGCAGAACCCCTTTAAGATGTGCAGAGCAGGGTGAGGGGAAGGTCAGATTATCCATACCCACAAATATTCATGAGGGAGAGCTCAGACATTGTTGTTACACGCCCCCACATCTTTGCTGCAGCTTGTAAAGAAAAGCAATAATAACAGAAACATGCAAAGGTGTAAGTATGGGTTTTTCTATTAAGAAATCAAGCTTAACTAATGTATATGTAAGTCCTGACGAGTTTTATACGTTTTTTTTCCCCATAACTCGGATAACCCCTTTAAACTGAGTTTAAAATGGGAAGCCAGTGAAGGGATTGACAGAGGGGAGAGACAGAGTAGAAACGTGGGAAGTGGTGGATTAGCCAGGCAGCAGAGTTGAGAATAGATTGGAGGGGTGCACGAGTGCTAAATAGTGGGGTCGCAGAGGAGAGTGTTGCAGTAGTCCAGGTAGGAGATGATGAAGGCATGTACTAGCATTTTAGTTGACTCTGGTGAGGAAGGAATAAATACAAGAGATGTTCTTCAGTTGAAAGCAGCAGGTGGAGATAAGGGTTTGGATGTGTGGCTTGAAGGACAGGTCATGTTATCCCGAGGCAGCAGACCTCTGAGGTGGGAGAAAGTGTGGTGCTGTTAACTGTAGTGGATAGGATAGATTGGGGGGTTGAGTGAAATGGTGGAAAGATGATGTATTCATGTTGAGTTTTGAAAATCAGGAGGAGAAGAATGAAGATATACCTGAGACATGCTGGGTTTCTGGATCGCAGGGATGAGCTGTCCCAGGCCAAATGTATAAATGTAGAAGAGTAAGGGACCCAGGGCAGAGCCTTGAGGGACATCAACAGAGAGGGGATGTGATGAGGAGATGGTGTATAAATGGGAAATGCTGGAAGTTCTTTTAGTGAGGTAAGAGGAGATCCAAGAGAGGATCAGCAGTTTGATGCTTTGTAAAAGGAGAGAGTGCTCAACAGTGTCAAAGGCAGAGGGCAGGTAAAGAAGGAAGATCACAGAGTAATGAGGTTTAGCTTTGGCAGTTAGCAGATCGTTGGCAACTTTGGTTAGGTTTCATTGGAGTGATTGGGTCTGAAGTAGTGGAAAAAGTGAATTAGATTAAATGTGAGAAGAAAATTCAGTTCAAGATGGACACCATCTAGAAGTTTTGAAGCGAATGGGAGTAGTGAGATGTGGTGATAGCTGGATAAAGAGGATGGGTTTCAGGGAAGGCTTTTTGAGTATGAGCATGATTGTTGCATGTTTAAAAAAAGGAAGGGAAGACACCAGTGGTTAGTGATCAGTTAAAGAGGTGGGTAGGGCAGGGATTACTATACTGCTATAGAGGTTACAGATGAGATGGGATTGGGTCAAGTGCACAGGTGGAGAAGTGTGATTTGGAGATTAAGCTGGAGAGCTTTTCTTCATTTATGGTGGTAAACTGAGTTATGTAGTAAGTGCACTGAGCAGTTGTGGAGACGTGTTTTTTTTTTTTTTGTCTCGTGAGTGTGTCAAGGATTTCGATTGATTTACCAGGTTCTGGTGTGGGGGGCTACTGAGTCAAGGGCTGATTTAATTGTGGTGTTGTAGAAAGCATTGGCTGTGTCACCATTGCAGAGAGAAGGATGGACAGCGGTTAGAGAGTCAGAGTATGTGACTAGATAGATGTGTGACGTTTCTATGTGGGTGTCCTAGTTTTTGGACTGGAGGGACCGTTTAAGAGAGAGTGTTTGAGAATGTAAAAAAGATTGTTTAAAAAGTGGAAAGGGAGAGGAGAGTTTGAGAGATCAGATTGGATGAAGGCCAGGGATAGTGTGTCCCTATTTCTGTGGGTGGCTGTGGAGGACCAGTTTATGAGGCCAAAAGAGAAAGTAGGAGATAGGGAATAGGGAGGCAACTGGGTGGCAATTGTTAATAAGGATGTTGAAATCCCTGATAATAATGGTGGGTATTTCAGCGGAGAGGTAGTGTAGTCAGGTACTGAAGTGGTCAAAAAAGGTTGTAGCAGGGCCTGGTGGATGGTAGATAATGGCTATCTTGAGGTTAGAGGGAGAGAAGCTGCACTCAGAGTGAATTTAGAAAGAGGGAAAGTTGATAAATGGTGGTGATGGGTTGAAGGATCAATTAGCTGATATGAGGAGGCCAACAACATAACCATGTCTGACTGGGCAGGGAGTGTGGGTAAACTGGAGTTTTCTATAGGATAATGCAGCAAGGGAGGCTGTGTTGGTGCAAGTCAGCCTCAGCCATGTTTCTATTTGGCCAAGGAAGGTAAGTCTCTGGGAAATTAAGATGTTGTGGCTGTAGGAAAGTTTATTGCAAACTTCCATTTCCATAAATCTCTGGATAGAGAGACTGGAGGAGGAGGGCCAAGTGAATGGATATGAGGTTAAAGGTGTGAGAGCAGTTAGTGGTAGGGGGTTGGCAATAGAAGGTTGAACAGTGGGGATTAGACAAGGGGACCCAGGATTAGGAGATATGTCTCCAGCAGTCAGAACTAGTAGAAAGAATGATAGTAGGTGAGAGTAGGATAGGGCATGGGATATGTTAAGAGGAGAAGGTTTTAGGCTATGGCTACACAGAGACACTGGTTGTGTGACAGCTGTCACTGCCAGGATCTCAGAGTAGCAGTGATCCCATAGAAATTAATGGGATTGCAGTGCAAGTCACAAAAAATCACATTATTTTTGATAGGATCATGGCTACTCTGCAATCCCAGCTGCGACCTGTCACCATGTAGCCCTACCCTTAGAGTGCAGGCACATAGTGCCATAGTAGGCATGCATTCAGGATGCAGTTTTCAATTTAGCCAGTTTAGCAGCCTAATTAAATCCTTGTGTTCTGCATAGTGGAAATGATTAAATCAATTTCAGCTAGCTACAATAAAAAAAACTGCATCCTGAATGCATGTCAGAACGGCAGTGTGTGCCAGCATCCTTAGGAGGAGCTTAGTGGAGGTAGCCAGGTGAGAGGGTAAAAGGGACGATGAGATAAATAGCTCCTTGCCTGGTATAGGAATAATGAGATAATGAAATATTTAGAGGGATATGGAAGCGACAATGGTGAAACAATTACAAAATTAAACATGTTTAGTTGTTATATATGTAGAGGAAAATGTGACAGAATGTGTAAGGAATAGAGGGTTGCCTTCTGTGCACTTCAATTCCTGGTAAAATGTATTCTATAAACTTAAATGTTGCACAGACATTACCAAATTCACAAATGACCATATATCTCCAATATATACTGTAGAACTAAGGTATGCTAATTAGGCTATGTTCATATCAGCGTTTGGTCTTTCTGTTCTCCTGCTCCGTTCTCAGAGCAGGAAAACGGAAAGACGGAAGGGATGCCAAACGGAGCCAAATGGAGCATACGGACCCCATAGACTATAATGGGGTCCGTTAAATGTCCGCTCCGAAGATGATTTTTTCCGCTAAAAAATCATCTTCGGAGCGGAGACATAATGGACCAGATTATAGTCTATGGGGTCCGTTTGCTCTATTTGGCTCCGTTTGGCATCTGTTCCGTCCTTTCCCTTTTCCTGTTCTGAGAACAGAGCAGGAGAACGGAAAGGCCGAACGCTGATGTGAACGCGGCCTTAACGATACCAGGTGTGAACAAAAGCTGGGAGGAACTTTAGGCCAAAAATGGAAAGACATAGGTGCAAGGAAATAGAGAACTATACAGCTTGTCTCTATACACAGCAATGATTCATACCTGTATGTACCACAAACAGACAAGAGGTGTGAGTGTGCATCATATCTTTTTTCAAATTAGTTGCTCCGAAGATCTACTGAGGAAGCAATAAGTAATATTGAAAAATGTTGAGTTCATTTTCTGCATGTTTTTAATGTTTTAAATATGTAAAGTAGAAGTAAAAACAAGTTTGCAATTTTATCTTGGGATCCGTGGACCATCTCATTTGAAAGAGAGGTCAAGGCTTCCAAGTGACCCCTACTTGTGATGTGCCTGTTTCTGTACTGGATTTTCTAGGTGCAATCACTATTTTTGAACATCCTGTATGTGTACAATACTGTATTATTAGGTACAGGTCTCTTCTTCCTTTTTGTTTCCCATTAAGAATATTGTCACTCTGGACCAACAAAACCTGCTGCTATTGAGGTTCACCAAAGTAATCTTGCATTTTGCTGCAACAATGGTCAACCTTCTTATGCCCTGTTAAACAAGTGAATACCTACGTATATTGCCCTTTAAAAGACAATTCTAAATAACTGTGAACACTGGTTGGCCACTGTCACTGGCCATTTGTGTAAGACAATGTTCTGTTGTCAAAAGAATAATAAATAAACAGGAATGGCATAACATGAGTTCGAAGAAAAGATGTTCCAGATTTTTTTATGGAAAACACTAGAATTCAATTCACAAAAATACACAAATCGGAGTAGCTAACAGAACCACTAAATGGTGGTAGGTGACGGGAAATCCATTTTCAAATATCCTATTAAACAGCAGTGTGTGGCAACAAAGAGCTTTTCTTAAGGGCTTGTTCACACGACCGAATGGTTTTGCGGTCCGTTTTTAACGGATCCGTTTTTCTGTTTTGGGTTCCAGTAGCGTTTCCGCTTCGTTCCGTTTCCGTATGGTTTCCGTTTGTGATCTGTTTTTTGCGGATCGGAAACGGAAGCATATAATAATGTTTTAACAGTAAGTACATAGAAAAATTGGGCTAGGCATAACATTTTTTAATAGATACTTCCGCAGGAACGGATACGGAAGACATACAGATGCATTCCGTATGTATTCGTTTTTTTTTACAGCCCCATTGACTCGAATGGAGCCACGGAACGTGATTTACGGGCAATAATAGGACATGACTCAAACTGTTCCGGAACAGAAATACGGAAACAGAATGCATACGGAGTACATTCCTTTTTTTTTTTTGCGGACCCATTGAAATGAATGGTTCCGTATACGGACAGTATACTAAACGCAAAATACGGCCCGTATAGGGAACTCAAGAAATGTTCATGTGAAAGAGCCCTAAGGTACACCTACAGATAATCGCTAAGATCATTGCTAACAAGTGTTCATATGAATACTTGTTAGTGATGATCTGGCAGTGTAATACTGCCGCCGATTATCTTAATCAGAGTCCTAAAACAGGTTTAATCAGCACTCTGCTCCCAGCAAACAGTGCTTCAGTATGGGGACGGGCGATGGCATTAGCGTTCGCTTGTCCCCATACTGAGGAGAAGATCGCTGCATGTAATAGCAGCAGTCTCCTCTGCTAACGAGCAGGCGATTGTCGGAAAGAAACGCTTTTCTCCCAACAATTAACTGCCGAATCTGTAGGTATAATAGGGCCCTTAGTACTTTTACTGGAGCCTACTGGTGATGCCTAGTCCATACCCAAATTTGTTAAAATTATCTGTTTATCTTAAAATGTGTCTCATGAACCCAGTAGAATTTAAAATAAGCATGCTAGAAGTCAATTATGTTGCTAAACAAGAGATTGAGGCGACCATTGAAATCTCTGTGCCATACATGTTCGCTTGTGTGCCTCACCAGCATCTAGGGGGCACTTCTCCAGTGATGACCCACTCATAGTTTGATGAGCACCGCTCTAGTTGACATGACATGGCACTGAATTATGAGCACCATTGTAATCGAACTATTATTCATGTACAAAATGTATGTATTTTTCATTCTTTGCATTTCATTTATCTGAAATTAGCTATCAGGAACTGGACATCCGACTTGGATTTGAACTGTCTCATGGGGAGAGAAACTTCCTGAAGAAGCGAAAGGACATTATTGCACAATCTCTCAAAAATGCCCTGGATCTGAATACAGTCCCTGATGAGGTGAGATATTTAGTACATTAAAATAATTTATATGAATGAGAAATGAGCAGCTATGCCCATGTTTTGGCTTTCATCGTCACTCTGATCATCAGCTTCAGTTTTGATTTGGGTGAACTACCCACAAATATGTATGATATGATTAAAAGTAGAAAAAGAAAATGGTGAATAAAAATCAGCCCAGAATTCCTGTTAATGGCCTAGTGTGCTGTCCATTGTTTTTGTGGACCCATGGAAATTAAATAAGTCCATGTGCAATCTGCCAAAAAATGTGGATTGGACATGGATGCAAAATAAGGCCGTATTCATGAGCCCAAAGGCTGCATGGATGTGGCTGTGTGCAGCGTCTGGAGCAAAAACAAGATGAGTGACCACAGCACAGACACTCTAGGAATTGCACTGTTGGCTGACACCATTTATGAGTGCACTCTCCTAGCACTGTTAATAGGAGTTGTCTAGTTGGCATTTTGGAATGTGACTAGTATTTGATTACAGGATTTACTTCCCCCGATAATGGTTGTAAAAAAAAATCACAACATTCATTGTGCGGTACAAAATAGTTGGAAATGATGTCAGTTTACCACCTTTATAAAGCAATTTCAGCCATCCAGACTTGGTCTAGGAGGGTCTTCTGACAGTACATTGCATGCTGAAAACTGCAGCCTGAGCACCAATGTCCAGAGATGGCCTTCATGCCAATCACTATCGCTGTAGAAGTATGGTGCAGGAATGTTATTTATTATAAGATATTTCAAGTTATGCATTGATATATGGGTAAACAGTGGTTTAACCCTATCAGCCCCGGCCAATTTTTTGTTTTTGACTCCCTGCCTTTCCGGAGCTATACATTTCTTTTTTTCTTTCACGTCTATGATGCTGTGTAAGGTCATATTTTTAGGGGGGCTGATTTGTACTTTTTATTGATACCATTTTAGAGTGTGTTTGACTTTTTTAATCACTTTGTATTAAATTTTTTGGGGGACAGTGAAGCAACAAAAAATATCAAATCATCCATTTTTTCCCCGTTACAGCGTTCACCATATGGGATAAATACATTCATATTTTAATATTACAGGTATTTTCAAATGCAGTGAAAATTTTGCAATGCAGAAAATTAGCATAAAAGAGTCATATCTTACTTGTGTGACCAGAGAAGAGTCATATTTTCTCTGAGTCAAGCTCCTCAGCTCTGCCTAAGAAACTCCCCTATAGATAAAATCTAGCAGATTTGCTGTCAGTCAAAGTCTAGGGGGAGGAATATAGGCTCTGATGTTGTGAGGGGAAGGAATTATTTATGCAAATGAGCATAACAGCGGTAAAGCTTTAGAGGGTGAGATAATAGGACAATTTTACAAATTACACCCCTCAAGTTATTCAAAACTGATTTTACAAACTTTGTTAACCTTTTAGGTGTTCCACACGAATTAAAGGAATATGGATTAGTCTATTATTTCCTGAAACAAAACTCAGTTACCCTGATTCTGCAGTTTGGGTGCACAGCAGGACGCAGAAGGAAAGGAGCGCCAAATGGTTTTTGAAGGGCAGATTTTGTCAGACTGGTTTTTAGACACCATGTCCCATTTGAAGCCCCCCTGATGGACCCATACGGTAAAAAACTCCCAAAAATGACCCCCTTTTAGAAACCATTGGATAAGATGATGGTTTTATTGGTACTATTTTGGAGTACATATGATTTTTGAACTCTCACTGTTACACTTTTTGTGAGGCAAGGTAACCAAAAAAAAGTCTGTTCTGGCACAGTTTTTATTTTTAGCTTTTTACTATGATCACCTGACAGGTTAGATCATGTAATATTTTTATACAACAAATTGTTACAGATATGGTGGTACCTAACATGTTTGTTTTTTTTTTTTTTTTATTTCGGTTTTACACAATGAAAGCAATAAAAGCATTTTTCAAAAAACAATCATGTTTTTTTGTGAAAGCCTTATTATTTTGGGTGATTGTCTCATGAAGGGGATCATTTTTTGCAGGATGAGATGACGGTTTGACTGGTACTAATTTTGGGTACTTTTTTGATCACTTTTTATACCATTTTTTGGGAAGTGAGGTGGGCAAAATAGCAATTCTATCATAGGTTTTCTTTTTTTTTTTTTCATATGGCGTTAACCGTGTGGTAAAAGTAACATGATCTTTTTATAGATCAGGTTGTTATGAATGCGGTGATACCAGACGTGTATTTTTTTTTATTTTTTACATTTTTAACCAATTATAAATATGCACATATAGGAAGAAGTTCCATTTTTTTTGTTTTTTGGACTCAGGCCCACTTGGTTCTTGAAGATCCAGTGGCCCTGATGGCTCTTCAATACACTGCAGTATACCGCACTGCAGTGTATTTTTATTTACACTTAGCCTGATCAGGCTCCTGTTACCTCTGACACTCTTTATTGCTCACCTATCCTGAAAAAGATTGGGGGGAGAACTTCGTCATTTAAACATTTTACAAGGCTCTGATCCACACAGTCGCAAACTGAGTGGATCAGAACCTTTTGCCGCAATTCGATCCTCTGATTGGCCAGTCATCTAGTCAGGGGTGAGGAAGGCGCGAATATGAGAGATATTCTTTTTTGTAAATGTTGCATAGATAAACACCTGGACTCAATAGATGAACAAAAGGCACAGACAATCAGATAATGTCTAGTGTTCGAAATATAAAACAGTGTTCTTAAACAAAAACATGGAGAGTACCACCACCAGAAATATGGAATCTGAGGAGAGAGGAGGGAAAGGTGGAAGGGAAAGAAAAAAAAGGGACATTTCTATTCGCGGGTCTATATCCTAGCTCTGCTTTTAACATATTCCTGGTAGCTTTGAAACATGATCCAATGTCGCCACGTTTTATAGCATTTGGTATATGTACCTGTCAAAGATGCTGTCAGGTCCCCCATTTTCATGACCTCCTGAATTTTGTTAATTCACATTGCTATTGTGGGAGCAGATGTTTGTTTCCACATGCAAGGGATACATGCTCTTGCACTGTTAACCATATGTCGCACCACCGACCTCCTATATGTAGACAAGGGAATCTCGCTATGATGGAGCAGGAAGAATACAGGTGTCTTAGGAAGAGCGTGAGAAGTAAATTTAGATGTGATGTGCCATACCTCATGCCACGGGACACTCCCAAAAGACATGTAAAATCGATCCTCTAGTTCTCCAAAAAAGCGGGGAGACTGTAGGGAAAAGAGAATGCAGCTTGGATGGTTTCCTGTACCATCTAGAGAGTTTCCTGGATGCTGCTTGCAATGGAGGTCTTATGTGTTAATGTATATAGGCGTTCTTTCTGTTCCGGTGAAAAGGTAAGTCCCAGGTCCCTTTCCCAATTGAGTATATAGGTAGGAGAAGGTTGGCTAGACAGAGAGATGAGTAGGCCAAAGAGTTGAGAAAGAGCATGTCTGATTACCCCCCTCGTATCGCAGATTTGTTCAAAGTCGGTTCTATCTCTTGTGTACGTGGAGGCTGGAGGTAGCGATGTGAGAAAATGTTGTAGTTGGTGTGATTGCCAACTCGACAGACCCATTGGGTCCAAGATGTCATTGATTGATTGAGACTTTAGAGAGGTGGACGTGCCTAAGGCTCAAGAAAGCGCACAATAGGGTAGTACGTTCGATTAGATGACAACAGAGGTGTACACTAGAGGCTCACCTTATGGGGTTGTGCTAATATAGGCACAACCCTATTGAAAGCTTGTAACACAAGATTTGGTCCTTGGGTGTGCTGCACAGGTCAGGGTTCCTTCAGAAGGGATGTCCAGTCCCTCCGGAAAGGTGGTTTAGGTGAAAAGATCCTGCTTTGGCACTTCAAACCCAATTCAGACAGTCTTGGATGTAGATAAGTGTCTTTATTCCATTAAAAATGTGCACAAGGAAAAACAACGCGTTTTGGGGAGTTCAGATCCCCTTCATCAAGTTGACCTGATGAAGGTGATCTGAACTCCCTGAAACACGTTGTTTTTACTTTTGTGCATTTTTATTAGAATAAAGAAACTTCTCTACATCCAAGACTGTCTCAATTGGGTTTGAATCGCCAGAGCAGGATCTTTTCACCTATTGATTGATTGAGAGGAATGCCAAGAGTGGGATGTGATGAAGTGATGTTTCTAAACCCATTTGCCCTCGCCCACCGGAACGGACTTTGATCTAATCCTGGAGGGAACATGAGGTTACCCAGAATAGGAAACATCGGTGAAGGAGATCTAAATCAATATTTATTGCGTGGGGGGGGGGGGGGGGGAGTAATTCACTGAGTAGAGGTCTGGGGTTAATTGTATGCCTACGTTTTTTAGTGAGCACCTGGACCATTTAAACCGGAAGTTATCCGCCAACTCCGCAGCTAGGCATGATGGGAGAGTGATGTTCTTGGCTTCTGATTTTTGGAAGTTTATCTTTGTGAAGGATGCCCTTCTATGTTTGTTTGCATATTTTCCTCTCCCTGCTTAAAAGACTATATCGTTTCATGTATTTTGCTGTCTTTTGCTACCATGTGGCTAATGGAGTCTTGCCTCTGTCCTTGGGAGAAAAGTGGATCACTTATCAATTGTCTCCAGGACAAAAGACTGTGTAGAATCGGTTCTGGGCAGAAAAGCCATGAGTACAGCCAGGCCAAAGAGACTTTTACTAACTTTTGAACCCCTGGTCTAATTCGTTCCATTTTTTAATATGTTGTTCCCCTGAATAGATTGATTGTGACTCTGTATTTGTATAAAGATTGGATGTATATTTTTAAAGTTACAGCATGTGGGTAAAAACTGTATTTTTCCTGCCTGCGATAATTAGGTTAACCATTGTGTACCATAATTATATCACAGGCAGAGGGGAGGATTTTATGTGGGTTGTAACCTTTGTGTTATTGGTTAATGTATATTTGTTGTGGGTGTCTCCCTTGCATGGGAACAGGGCATAAAAGAAGTTGTAGTTTTGAATGCCGGTGGTTGCTTCCAGTAAAGTCTTGTTCCAGCATTCAGCTTTGGCTCATGTGTGGAATTATTCAGCGATACCAGCGATTTCGTATTTGGCGAATTGGGGATTCTTCAACTATTTGGAATTAAGGAATTACAAGGCGGTGAGATACAGTGATACCATCACAATCTTAAAATGAGATAATAATGAGTAGTTTTTGAGTTCTTTCAGAATATTTGGTAGGGATATGCAGGGCCATGTTAGAAAGAAAAGAAGGTCGTCCGCATAGGCAGCTAACCTATGAGAGACGCCCTGGATCTCAGTTATGTGATTGCCTCTTATGTGATCTAGTAGTGGTTCTAGACAAAGAATCAAAATCAATGGGGAGAGTTGGCAACTCTGTATTGTGATGCTGAGGGGTTTGAGAATAAGTGGTGAATACGGGCTGTCATTACCTCCCCCAGTCCCATATGACCCAGTGCTTCAAACATAAAGGTCCAGTCAACTGGCATCACAGTGGAGAGAAGGAACTTGGGGATTTTGTATATAATCGCATGGTATATCATATATATGCCTCCCTCAAGGGCATGAAACCAGTCTGCCATTCTGGTCTACGTGAATGAGTTGTTGCATGTGTGGGATGAGGCGGGTAGCTACACTGAACAAATATAAACGCAACACTTTTGGTTTTGTTACCATCTTGCATGAGCTGAACTCAAGATCTGAAACATTTTCTACATACACAAAAAAAACATTACTCTCAAATATTGTTCACAAATCTGTCTAAATCTGTGTTAGTGAGCACTTCTCCTTTGCCGAGATAATCCATCCCACCTCACAGGTGTGGCCTATCAAGGTGCTGATTAGGCAGTATGAATATTCCATTGTTTGTATTCTTTGATACATAAGTAATTCCATTAATCCTTGATTATGCCATTGGAGTGAAACTGCGGTCTGATACTACAGAATTTTGGAGGGAGGTTTCACATTCTTTTATATTGAATTCAGTCCGTTAATCCTTGATTGTTATGACCAATGGGTGAGAACCTGCTGCCCCACGTGACCAACTCCCTCTGAGGGCGATATCTAAGCACACCCCTCGTTCTTCACATGTTACCTCTGATGGTGAGGAGAGACTTTCCCGATGGGTGTACCAGGTGCTACCTCATAGGAGAATTGGAACACAAGGGAATCGGGACCAGAGTGTGAACCCACTAAACTGACCTCCAGGTGACACAATACACCCAGTGGATTCTGGGAGGCCAGAGGCTGAACAGACAGAGGCGTAGTCAGGGTACGAAGGCAGAAATCAGGGCAGGCGGCAGTCAGGCAAAGTCCATAAACGTAGATCAGGGACAGGACAGGCAGCAATCAGGCAAAGTTCGTAAAACGTAATCCGAAGCCCGATGCACAGAATGACAAGAACCAACAGAACACCTTTGTTTAAAAAGGAAACTAGGCAAGCGAGGAACCTAAGTTGCTCAGGCGCCTTCCTGTAGAAGGAGGCGACTTTAAATACCTCCTGCAGAACAGCTTTAGGCAGGGGAAGATAGAGGGTGTGTGCAGGCTGCCTCACAATGGGATGAGGGACATGCCCGCACACACCCTAGATACACACAAGTAACTCTGAGCCAGAGTGCAAGCTCTGCTCAGAGCCAGGAGAAAAATTCTGGTGGCAGGAATGCAAACCACAACTAAGACGTGCATCATGCAGGGCGCATGGGTCAGCCCTTCTTGATGCAGCGCCGACATGATGTTCTTCCCGTTGTTGGTGACCATGGTTCAGATTTTAAGTTGACGAGGAGAGAGCCAGGATTTGATTTCCTCCCGGAGCAGTTCCTCCCATTTGACTCCGTTCGCCCAGCCAAACCAGGTGCAGAACAGCGTGACAATGCTGTGCTCTGCACAGGTGGTATACTTAAGGAGCACTCTGAATTGTGCCTGCAGTGGAGACTGAGGACAAGGTGGAGGATGAGGAGGCAGAGGAGGACATTGGCGCAGTACTCACATCTTGAGAACGTGGAGGCAGCAGTGCCGTCCCCTGGCCAAGTTGCCTATGTGGCTGGGCAGGCACCACATTTACCCAGTAGGCCGTAAAGGACATATATTGTCCTTGACCATAGTAACAGCTCCACACGTCAGCACTTCCAGAAACTTTAGCAGACACAGACAAGCTCAAGGACTGGCCTCTTCTGTCAACATATGCAGGGTTTTTGGAGAAATAATGATGTCTTGAGACTCTCCACCTTGTCTTGGCACAAGCCATCAGTTATCTGAAAGGTGCACCACATGGAAAGAGAGGGAATGTAATACCTGCAACTTGGCCAAGAGCACATTCAGCTTCTGCGCCGCTGGATGAGTGCACACATACTGTTGTCTTTTTGCAATTTCCTCGGTGATCGATTGCCGACGAGGAGGAGGAGCAGGAGCATCAGGACCAGTAGATGATGGGAAGGAAACACATGTAACTGGGCCACTGGGAAGGAAACAATGTAACTCGGCCACTGTGGTTGCCTCCTCACCACTCTCTAAATGGGCCACTGTGTTGACTCTTCATGCAGTTGCCACCCTCCCTACTCTGACTGGGCCTATATGTTGACTTCTCATGCGGTTGCCACCCTCACTACTCTGTGACTGGGCCACTGTGTTGACTCCGCATGTGGTTGCCACCTCACCACTCTGTAACTGGGCCACTCTGTTGACTCCTCATGCAGTTGCCACCTCACCACTCTGTGACTGGGCCACTGTGTTGTCTCCTTATGTGGTCGACACCCTCCCCATAATGTAACTGGGCCACTGTGTTAACTCCTCATGCAGTTGTCACCCTCCCTACTCTATGATAGGGCCACACAGAAGACATGCAAACTTTCCAATCACGTGTCATCTCTGTTTTGGATCCACTCCTGTTTTTTTTTTTTTGTTAGCCTTATTTAATATATTAATAAAATAATTATTAATAGTTGTAATTTTTCTACTATTTTTGCTTGTTCATAATAAATGATTTTTCTCTACATATTGTTTGATTGGTTAATTGATACAAGTAGTGCCCCCATGACAGAGTGAAGAGGGTTTCAGCAATAAGTTAGTGTTGATGTTACTGTTTATCTTCCCCTTCTTCTGATCTGTCATAAGAACAACCCTCAAAAAAATGGACCCCGTCTTTTGAGCATCTGCCTTCACATGGTCAGCATTTGGTCAGTAATCCATCAGTATTGAATCCATCTTAAAAAGTCCTTGTAAGATTTCATTCTGAACACAATTACAAATGTACACTAAATTCCCTAAAACCCTTTACAGCATTGGGGGTTGAATAATTTTGAACACAACTGTAGCACAAAGGCAGGACCAAAGAATCCACTTCCTCCTAAATGTCCAATGTAAACCGCCCAATAATCAAAGCCAAACATCTCACCTGTATACTAATTTCAAAAGTGGTGCCATTCATTATATGGCGCACACACCCCGCATGACATCACCAAATGCACGGCAGCACATGACTCGCCCATCAGACCAATCCCCGAATCCACGCTACGCCGCATCTGTGGTGCATGCACACAAATGTGTGCGTTCCACGGCCACCATGATGGATGATGGCAATATAGAGGGCATACCAAGCGCACAGACAATAAACCTAAATGCATGGCTATAAATAATAATATATACCCTGATAAAGAAAACATATCCTAAACATAAATGAATATCTCCAAATATGCCCCAAAAGTTGGACTGAATATCACCTTACGTTTAGCACAACTCATATATAGAGATGAGCAAACTTCTATTTTTAGTTCGGCGTCCAAAGTTGGGGTTCGGGTTATCGTAGCATCCCGTTATGGATTCCGCTACCGCGGACCATAACAGCATTTGGAATTCATAAGGGGATGCTTCTTTGAACCCGGACCTTGGACAACCCTAAGGACCTGGGGTGACATCACCGTCATGTGATCAGTGCAGGGGGCGTGGTTCAGCACTGGATTGGATAAGAGGTGATCCAGTGCTGAGCCACGCCCCCTGCACTAATCACATGACTGTGACGTCACCCCAGGTCCTTAGGGTTGTCCATGGTTCGGGTTCAATGAAGCATCCCCTTATGGATTCCAAATGCCGTTATGGTCCGCGGTAGCGGAATCCATAACGGGATGCTACGATAACCCGAACCCCAACTTTGGATGCCGAACTAAAAATAGAAGTTCGCTCATCTCTACTCATATATATATATATATTGTGTGTTAAAGCAGTGACGCTACAGTCAGATATTGTTACAATTTATACATACATGATACATGGGGCCCCATGTACAGTGGAGGAAATAATTATTTGACCCCTCACTGATTTTGTAAGTTTGTCCAATGACAAAGAAATGAAAAGTCTCAGAACAGTATCATTTCAATGGTAGGTTTATTGTAACAGTGGCAGATAGCACATCAAAAGGAAAATCGAAAAAATAACTTTAAAAAAAAGTTAGCAACTGATTTGCATTTCATTGAGTGAAATAAGTATTTGAACCCCTACCAACCATTAAGAGTTCTGGCTCCCACAGATTGGTTAGACACTTCTACTCAATTAGTCACCCTCATTAAGGACACCTGTCTTAACTAGTCACCTGTATAAAAGACACCTGTCCACAGAATCAATCAATCAAGCAGACTCCAAACTCTCCAACATGGGAAAGACCAAAGAGCTGTCCAAGGATGTCAGAGACAAAATTGTAGACCTGCACAAGGCTGGAATGGGCTACAAAACCATTAGCAAGAAGCTGGGAGAGAAGGTGACAACTGTTGGTGCGATTGTTCGAAAATGGAAGGAGCACAAAATGACCATCAATCGACCTCGCTCTGGGGCTCCACGCAAGATCTCACCTCGTGGGGTGTCAATGGTTCTGAGAAAGGTGAAAAAGCATCCTAGAACTACACGGGAGGAGTTAGTTAATGACCTCAAATTAGCAGGGACCACAGTCACCAAGAAAACCATTGGAAACACATTACACGCAATGGATTAAAATCCTGCAGGGCTCGCAAGGTCCCCCTGCTCAGGAAGGCACATGTGCAGGCCCGTCTGAAGTTTGCCAATGAACACCTGAATGATTCAGAGAGTGACTGGGAGAAGGTGCTGTGGTCTGATGAGACCAAAATAGAGCTCTTTGGCATTAACTCAACTCGCTGTGTTTGGAGGAAGAAAAATGCTGCCTATGACCCCCAAAACACCGTCCCCACCGTCAAGCATGGGGGTGGAAACATTTTGCTTTGGGGGTGTTTTTCTGCTAAGGGCACAGGACAACTTATTCGCGTGCGGGAAAATGGGCGGAGCCATGTATCGTGAAATCCTGAGCGACAACCTCCTTCCCTCTGCCAGGAAACTGAAAATGGGTCGTGGATGGGTGTTCCAGCACGACAATGACCCAAAACATACAGCAAAGGCAACAAAGGAGTGGCTCAAGAAGAAGCACATTAAGGTCATGGAGTGGCCTAGTCAGTCTCGGACCTTAATCCAATCGAAAACCTATGGAGGGAGCTCAAGCTCAGAGTTGCACAGAGACAGCCTCGAAACCTTAGGGATTTAGAGATGATCTGCAAAGAGGAGTGGACCAACATTCCTCCTAAAATGTGCGCAAACTTGGTCATCAATTACAAGAAACGTTTGACCTCTGTGCTTGCAAACAAGGGTTTTTCCACCAAGTATTAAGTCTTTTTTGTTAGAGGGTTCAAATACTTATTTCACTCAATGAAATGCAAATCAGTTGCTATCTTTTATTTAAAGTTATTTTTTCGATTTTCCTTTTGATGTGCTATCTGCCACTGTTACAATAAACCTACCATTGAAATGATACTGTTCTAAGACTTTTCATTTCTTTGTCATTGGACAAACTTACAAAATCAGTGAGGGGTCAAATAATTATTTCCTCCACTGTATACCCACAACCCAAATGAGTACAAGTGTAAATAATCACAATAAATCAAAACTTGTTAGATTAGTGTCATAATCACATGCAAAAAAAATACAATAATAAAAAAAAAATATATATAACACAAAAGAGATCAGCGGCACAGCTAGAAGAATAGGGGTGCAATTCCTCTGACCGCTGACTTGGCAGTCCTTGGCAGATATACTTTCAAAAATGAGGCAGCACTCCAATGTTCAGTGCAAATAACGGACCTGCTTTATTTTCCCATTGCAATGTTTCAACTGCTCCTTGCAGTCCTTATCAAGCATACCAAATGGTGTCCAAAACCAGTGTTAAATACCCACAATTCATAGTGGTTAATTAGTGATCAATTAACAAGTTTTTGCAAATGACATAAATAAAATCAATATATAAGACATGAAAAAAGAAGTGATACACTATACATTGTATAGAGAGTGAATGCATATAGAGAGATTCTTCCCAATCTTGTAATATTCAAATAAAGTGCCATAGTGCATAAGTATGTGATCGTGTGATTAAAAAGCAACCAATCTAAGCATAAAACCAATCTAAGCATAAAAACTAACAGCCGCAAGTGGAAAAAGAAGGCGCCATCCTTCGCGTCCCGTATCCAGCACTGCGCATGTCCCGTTACCCAGACTACAGCCCACGCTCACCCAGTCACATGAGAGCGCACATGACCGGAAATGAGCGGGCAAGCAGTTCAGGCAAACGCCGGAGACTTCAGCAGTGCGAAGGGAGGGACCATCGCGTCAGCCCGTCACGGAATCACATGACAAAGTCACGTGTGCCGTAACCTGGGCTACCGGCAAGCGTCCTCCCAGAACCGCACTACTGCCAGCCCCAGGGCATCAGGCAGCGCCACACATGGATCGGAGAAATTATTTGAGATTATTATAAGGAAAACTAGAGGTTAAGCATGATGAGTAACAGCGTCATTAATGTGGCTGGATGGGACCACACAAATACTTCCATATCTCATGGCAATTTTTAGCATCTTGTTAATGGTGACATGGCCTTCATACACATCAGAAGGATATTTTTATGTAAGGAGGGTATAACAGTAAGGAGGGTATAACAGAGGGGGGTCATGTAGTTGTATTACCATAAGCAATCATCACCACATCCCAGTTATGGCAACAGGGGGCGCAGCATGTCAGTGTCACCTCTATCCCCTCCATGCTTGTACGTCGTAGATCACACCATTATACATTACAATGAACCATATATATTGACACTGTTCTAATCATGCATCCACATGATTTAATTTTTATAATTATATATATTGTTTTTACTACCTATATGGTTTGGATGTCCCTAATTGTGATTGAATTATGCCCTGCATTAAATTTGTCCTTACGTATTTCAGGTTATGATGATGTGATTGTCTTGTGATGAGAATCTCCTTGGTACTTTGCTTCATAATCGATATCACTCAGCGTTGCTGGATCCCTTTCGTGACACCTACATTTTCTTCTACTAAGTAGAGATAACTATGGCTGCCCCATTGTATTAATTTAAAGATATTTCATAATTAACTAATTGTAGTTCTTAATAATTAATTAATTGTAGTTTTTTTTTTGGCACTTTTTATTTGTATATTTTATGTTTGTGGTGTATAATTTGGCACGGATTTAGTTCACACACACTGCACATTCACGTGTCCATGGTGACTCATGATCTGGACCTGAATCACCATGTGACTTTATATTGTATTATAATGAATGTTTCAGATTTATCATATATATTTTTCTACATATATTTTTATATATATGTTTTTGTTTTTTTTTGCATGTGATTATGGCACTAATCTAACAAGTTTTGATTTATTGTGATTATTTACACTTGTTCTCATTTGGGTTGTGGGTATACATGGGGCCCCATGTATCATCTATGTATGAATTGTAACAATATCTGACTATAGTGTCACTGCTGTAACACACAATATATATATGAGTTGTGCTAAATGTAATGTGATATTCAGTTCCAACTTTTGGGGCATATTTGGAGATATTTATATATGTTTAGGATATGTTTTCTTTATCAGGGTATATATTATTATTTATAGCCATGCATTTAGGTTTATTGTCTGTGCGCTTGGTATGTCCTCTATTTTGCCATCATCAATCATGGCAGCCATATTGTTTAAATTGGTTGATTATTAGTTAGTGATATGCAGAGGTTCTAAATTTTGGGAATTTTGAATTGGTTCCACTACTTGTATCAGCCTGTAACAGAACAGGTTCTGTAGAAATCTATGTGGAATCAGCTAACGACGATGTAAAAGGAGTGCGCTCTTTCTCTCTACAGTACAATCCTGGGCCACTGCATGGTTCTTTCTACCTGATGCTAACACTGACCTATAAGGATACGTTCACACTTATTCGGTCATTTTTTGCCCCGTAATTTACTAAATAAGTGGAGTTTTAAGTGATTCTAAGAGTGACTCCTGTCAACTGCCTGTCATACAGACTCAAAGTTATGGTTTTATTCCCACAGCGGACTCCCTATGCATGTCTCTACAATGCACAGTGTTCTACACCAATATAATCTCTGCAGCCGGGAAATAGCTGATTTTTAACATCATTCGTCACAAATAAATTCAGATCGAATCTTTTTGTAAAATTTGGTGAACCGTACTAAACAAATATTTTTAAAATTCGCTTATCTCTATAGAAGATGATTGTATAAAGAACTTTGAAGCAAATGGCATTCCCTTCGGTCCACATCTGGTTCAATTCCTGGCCCAGTTCTCCAGGAACCCAAACCCCTCCTTCCTACACCAGTTCTTGAGCCACTTGTTAACCTCCCTAATCTCCCGCTGCCTCTCTTGTGTGGCTCTTGGTACAGGCAGTATCTTGGAAAATACTACCTTTGAGGTCCTTGCCCTAAGCTTTTAACCTAAATCCCTGAAATCATTTTTAAGGACGCTCCACCTACCTCTAACTTTGTCATTGGTTCCGATATGGACCATGACCGCTGGATCTTCTCCAGCCCCTCCCAGTAATCTGTGAACCCGATCCGCGATGTGTCGAACTCTAGCGCCGGGAACTCAACACACTGTTTGTAATAGTATCGCGTATCAAGTGATTCTGACAATATTTTTTGTGAAATATTTTATTATATTTTTGTGATAATAGATGAACTGGCTGTGTCACTTCAGCAAAAAGCATTTATTATGTATTGCTGTGTTGAGAATCTTCAAAGAGGACCTTTCATCAGGGTAAAAAATGTGTACTAAGTATGCTGACATGTAGAGCGGCGCCCAGGGATCTCCCTGCACTTACTATTATCCCTGGCCGCCACTCCGTTCGCCCGGTATAGGCTCCAGTATCTTCTGTGACTTGGTTATACTAGGCGTATCCCAGGCTGTAGCGCTGGCCAATCGCAGCGCACAGCTCATATCCTGGGAGGTTTTTTTTCTCCCAGGCTGTGAGCTGAGCGCTGCGATTGGCCAGTGCTACAGCCTGGGATACGCCTAGTATAACCAAGTGATACTAGGCTCCGCCTAGTAGAACCAAGTCACAGAAGATACCGGAGCCTATACCGGGCGAACTGAGCGGCGCCCAGGGATAATAGTAAGTGCAGGGAGATCCCTGGGCGCCACTCTACATGTCAGCATAGTACACAATTTTTACCCTGATGAAAGGTCCTCTTTAAATGAGGCTCCACTGTGTTTTTTGGTCTCCCTAAGATCAGCTATTGTTTTGTTTGAGTAGTCTCCAAGGCATTGCTCCCGGTTAACCAGAATTCTACTCCACACTGATGAGGGGCAACACCCTGAAACAGCTGTCTGTGGATGTATAACTGGCTTAAGTTTTCCCCTGTCATATCCTTAAGGCCTCATGCACACGACCGTTTTTTTTATGCTGTCCGCAAAACGGGGTTCAGTGATTCGTGTCCGTTTTTGCCTTCTGTTGTGTTTCCGTGTGTCTTCCGTTTTTTTAGCGGACATGACCCAAAAGATTTTACCAAAAGACAGGCTGACAATTTTTGCCAAGTGCCTGCCAAGGGATCCGCAAAAAAACGGACACGGAACACGGATGACACACGGATGGCCATCCGCATTTTTTCACGGTCCCATTGACTTGAATGGGTCCGTGAACCGTTTTTCACGGACAAGAATAGGACAGGTTATATTTTTTTGACGGACTGGAATCACAGACCACGGACGCGGAGGACAAACGGGTCCGCAGAAAATCACGAAAAACGGAGCAACGGACACGGAATCAAACAACGGTCGTGTGCATGAGGCCTAAGGCCTCATGCACACGTCCGTGGAACACCACAAGTGTATTACTGTAGTCCAGTGGCAGCATGAAGTGCACGGTGGATTCCAGGCCGGGATACCACGGTCCGCGCACGGCCGTGTGCATGAGGCCTACGGCTTGTAAAAGAGCTGGATCTTGACATAGGGGCCACTTAATATGGTGGATCAGGTGATCTCTGTAATGGGGACACCCCTTTGCTTGGTTTTCCCTCCTTTGACAAATATCTGCCTTTCACTGTGTTGAAGACCCATAACTTGGGCACCATGGTTATTTTGCATGTTACTGTTTCCCAGCTTTGCACTTTGGATTGCTGTGTTGAGACTCTTAAATGAAGCGCAACTGTGTTTTTTGTAGCTGGTCTCCCTAAGATCAGCTATTGTTTTGTTTGATTTATGTAGAGAAAGTGAATACAAGGCACTTACTAATGCATTGTTATTATCTATATTGCCTCCATTGCTGGCTGCATTCACTTTTCCATCACATTATACACTGCTTGTTTTCATGGTTATGACCACCCTGTAATCTAGCGGCCATGCTTGTACACTATATCCAAAAAGCACCAGACTATGTGAGCTTCCACTGTCCCGGCCACCAGAGAGGCCGACACTTTTTCCTATATGTGCAAGCACGACCACCACTGCTGGATTGCAGGGTGGTCGTAACCATGGAAAGGAGCAGTGTATAATATAATGGAAAAATTAATCATTCCAGCAAAGAAGGCAATATGAACAAGTACAATATATTAGTAAATTACTTATATTAATGTTCTCTACATGATGCATGCCAATTGCTGAAGTGAAACAACCCCTTTAATGAAAAATACAAAAAATATGAAAAAAAATAAATTATTTTTCAGATTTTTAACATGAATATATCACACATTTACGTACATGTAACTATTGTGTTATGGAATGTATGTCTACATATAACTACTTTATTTTTTATAGCAATAGACATTTTACATTTTTAAAACTATTGCAAAGTTTGCACTTTTCAAAGGTAATTTTGAAAATGTTCAAAATTTTGAAGGCCCAACTGGACGTCCCCTGAGTGCGACCAAACTATACACTGCTATTGACACATTAAAATATGCTTATTTCTCACTTGTAAGAGGTAGAAAAATTGCAATCGATTATTTTTTTTATTTGGAAGGCCCAATTGGACGTCCCCTGAGTGCGACTGAACTGTACACTTCTATTGACGCACTGTAATACAATTATTTGTGCACCTGTCTTCTATCTTCATCCTCTCTGCCCTGTTTCTCTCACTAGTGCACTGAATTTTAAATGTAAAATGGCGGGCACCATTTTGCACAATTTGTCTGAAGGAAATGGCCGAGCTTTGAATTCGTAAGGAAGAAGAATTTTTGTGAATTTTGTGACTAATCCAATTTGTTTAGAAAGGATGACATTTGTTCACATAAACAAATATTACCATAATCTGATTCAGAAGAGATGCAGATGGTGTCATCAATGTCAAAAATAGGGATCCAAGGTAGTTCAAAGTGATTAAAAATGCATGATCATTGTGCAGTAAATTGGGATGCAAAAATGGCAGCCGTCAAATTGCGTCAGAATAACTTCCTGTCATGCCAAACCAGCAGCAGTGTTCTGAACACCATAAAAAAATGTAGTTCATCTGCAGAACAAGTATTCTATATAGACACCTATACAATATACCTGGACTGTTACTAGAACAGGGACACGTCCTACTAGAACTAAATGGGTTGCATGAAAAAGAGGGACGCCTACTTTTATAACATGATGTATATGAATATGTCGTATCCTCCACACCTCCATAAAAGTGTTCAATACTCATACCTTCATCACGGACACCTGGTTGACTAGTTGAATTTTAATAGGAAACCCTCCTATGGAATGTAAAAAAAGAAATAAAATAGAAAACTAGCTAAAAGGTGTCTAAGCAATTTGTTAAGAAATAGGGACAAAAATAAACTCAGTGATACTAAGTATGTGGTCCTAAAGTGGAGATTTAGGAAGAAAAGACAGAGGAAAGTGGCTACATTGTTTTACACCTAGTTCTCCCAAATATCTGCCGAATTATGCACTGCTTTATCAGCAATGCACTGCTATATAACTCTGCTGATGTTTTTATCAGATATATGGGTATTTTGTTCTTGCCCCATCTGCCTGTCCCATCTTTATTTAGGCCAGTCAAGAGAAGTACAGAGCTGCCATTCTGTCTTGTCAACCATTTACATACTTTTGATATAAGCTCACCTATCAGATTAGCCTATCCTCTCATTCAAGCACTTTAATCGTGTGTGGTGCCCCCTGAAGGACAATATTTTGTATTTAATTTTTACTACTGAAATAAAAACTGCCTAAAAATGTAAAAAATATGGGTTTTCATGAATATTAGGTTTTTAAAAACACCCCTTTCTGTGGCTGCAATAAAAGTACAACTACTAACTATTGGCCAACACAGAAATTAGTTCACATAATCTTAATATATTTTATTATATTATTTACTTTTACAATGCACACATGCAAAACTGCAGACAGAGCGTATAGAGCGGAATCATTCATAAACAATTTTGCTTTTTTTTTTTTTTTTACAGGTTCCTGTAGCTGCAGTTCTAGGTTCTGGTGGAGGAGCTAGAGCAATGACTTCATTCTATGGTAGTCTACAAGGCCTTCAAGATCTGAAGTTACTGGATAGCATCACTTACATATCTGGGGTGTCTGGATCAACTTGGTAATTATGTACATATTATTTTTTTTTAAATGGGAGCTCTCTAAATATAGTTTATAGAATCAGTGAAAGAGTTGGAAAAAAGGCTTTTTCACACTAGTGATTCATGTCCATGTGCTGTCCATGTCCACGGAAAAATCTGTGAAAGAAGACACAGGACTATTGACCCACTAGAATCCTACATCAGACAAGAATGGGAAAACATTCCTCTCCCAAATCTCCAGCAATTGGTCTCCTTACTTAGCAGATGTTTACAGACTGTTGTTAATAGATGAGAGGATGCTACATAATGGTAGTCATGGCCCTGTCCCAACTTTGTTTAGTATGAATTGCTGCAAACAAGTTTTTTTATTGAGTTTTTTTAATAGAGTTCTATTAGTTTCAATACAAAATATCAATAGCTAGAAATACAACACGACAGTGGAAACAAGGTTATTACCATAGAAGTACAATTGATACATCTTAATTAAGATACATATCCGATTACTAGTAAGGTTACTTTCACACCTACGTCTGGAGCGGATCCGTCATGGATCTGCACAGACGGATCCGCACCAATAATACAACCGCATGCATCCGTTCAAAACTGATCCATTTGTATTATCTTTAACAAAGTCAAAACGGATCCGTCTTGAAAACCATTGAAAGTCAATGGGGGACAGATCCATTTTCAGTTGTACCATATTGTGTCAGTGAAAACGGATCCATCCCCATTGACTTACATTGTATGTCAGGACGGATCTGTTTGCCTTCGCATTGTCAGACGGACAACAAAACGCTGTAACCAGCATTTTGGTGTCTGCCTCCAGAGCGGGATAGAGGCGGAATAGAGTCAAACTGATGCATTCTGAACGGATGCTTATCCATTCAGAATGCATTGGGGCCAAACTGATCAGTTTTGGACCACTTGTGAGAGCCCTGAAACAGATCTCACAAGCGGACCCAAAACCGGCAGTGTGATAGTAGCCTAACTAGTAGAAGTTAAAACAAAAACAGAAGTCATGTGGGTAGGTATCCTTTAAATATATAGCCACTGTATGACTCAGAATCTATCTAAAAATAGTTTTCAAAGCCTACAGAAGACCCTTAGGATATCACTATAATGTAGTGTTTTAGTCCATGTGAAAAGGACAGGCAAGACCTTTAAAAAGAGCCCATAGGAGCCATATTGGTGTTACTCATTACCTACTTGGTTACCTGGCAGAGTAAAGAAGTTCCAACTTGGGTGTATTTGATAAGGACTATATAACATTCTAAAAGGTTGGGGGAATGATAGTTTCCATCTTCTGGTAATGGCTAGATGGGCAGCGAGTACCACTGCAGGAAGATCTTTTCTTGATGTCTCCTAGTGGAGCTTTTGGGATAATATATGAAGAAATGAATCATAGATGGCAGAGGTACCCCCTTCACCCCAGAGTGAAGGGGGTAAAAATTATATGCCAGAGAGAGTAAAAATGATATGCCACCTTCGGTTAAGAGGTAGCATGAATGCCTATAGATTTAAGGGAATGTTGCAGCCTAATATATATTGAAAAAAATTTTTAAATTATCTGGAATATGATATTGACACTGAAAAGCTGAAAATTCCCTCAGCACCTTACCATTAAACAAGTCTCCCACTTCTATGATACCCTGAGATTCTCACAAGGACACATTGACATCAGAGATGAATGAGTTTATCTCATAGGGAGAGGCGGAACCAAATTCGGAACCAAATTAGTTACATCGTTGAACATGTGTGATAGAAATGCTTGCCAGGTCTGCATGGAAGCTTTAATGCTAGGAAATTTTGTTGGAGATGGAGTAGATTTATTGCTGAGTAAATGAAGCAGAGATATAAGTGGAAATCTACAATTGACTTGTTCTACGGCAGTATATTTTTTATTATGTGTGGCTGTCCATCATTATCGAATGGAATCTACTATGGTCACATAGTCATAATATATGAGGTTTAGGACTCCCATTCCCCTAGGCTCGACCGGCTTAGTGAGTGTGAGAAGTTAAATCTGGTGCTGAAGTCTCCCCAAATATATTGATTGATGAGAGCTTGGAGTTTATTAAGTAATGTTTTAGGGATTAATAGTGATGATATCCCCAAAAAGATAAAATATACATAGTCTTATGTCTATGAAGTGAAAGGTTTGCAAACTCTATAAAGTAGTTTTGGGATGGAGCCAAGTAGTGGAGCTACATTTTTTGTAAAGGTTTGAGAGCTCAGGTTTAACAAAGTGATTCCTAAACAAGGAATTCAAGTGGAATTGAAACAATCTTTCAATATTTATTCTGGTGGGGCAGTCTGTATTTGTCTTCAATGTTTCGGACTTTGAGGTGTTTATTTTATAATAAGAGACCTTCCCAAAATCTGTAAGAATCCTTTGTACAGCTAGTAAAGAGTTTAGCGGGAGGAACAGTGCTAAAATTACGTCTGACTATAAGCCAATTCTAAAGCCTTGCGGACCTGCCAAAATGCAATGGACATCTGGAAACAACCCATCATCTTCGCCATTACCAGGGTGAACATAAGGGGTGACAGGGCACCCCCCTGGTAATACCCATTTGTGATTTTAAAGGGTAATGAGTAACAATCAGTGTTACATACCCTCGCCAAGGGATGAGATAGCTGAGTTTATGGGGTCCTGGAAGCCAAATTTATCTAGAATTGCCTCCATGTAACCTTCCCCCCATAAACCCAGTCAAACACCTTCGCCACATACAAAGAAAGCAGCAAAGAAGGTGGCCTCAATGATTCAGATGATGTCTAAGAATCTCCTGGTGCCATCAGGGCCTGTATCTGTGATACAAATAATACTTGTTCAGGAGATACAGTAGGGGGATTTTATAGATGAGGTTATATAACACTTTGATGTACAATTTGATGTCTATGTTCAAATGTGAGAGAGGGCACAAATTAGCTGCATATGTGCCAGGCTTCGGTAAGGTAACTGTAAGAGCTTCCAACATTTCTGGAAGTCAAGTGCTGTATAAGGGATCTTTCACATGAGCGTGTTCCTTGCGGGAATCACCCTCCTTGTGAGAGAGGGATTTTGCGTTCTGGACTTAGGAAGCACATGGCATTATTATGATTGAATGCATGATCCCTCTCTCACACAGAGCAGGCTTCCCGCAAGGGACACACTCATGTGAAAGAGCCCTAAAGATATTTTTTTATAATATCTATTCCAAAACCATTCTGGGCCAGGGAATTTAAAGGACTTCAGAGCCAACGATGATGGGGAGACTTCATCAGTAGAAATAGAGAGCCATAAAGACTCCAGTTTGCCCAAATTCAACCATGGCAACCTGATGTTTTTGAGAAAAACCAAAATCTCTGTGTCTGTTGGTTGGTAAATACAACAGTCTGTCCATAAATTATAGAGGGAGGAGTAGTACAATTGAAATTCCTCTACAATTTTCTGAGGATCATGGATTTTGTTCCCTTGCCTGCCAATTAAAAAATGTAGCCTCCTTTTAGACTTATAGCCCTTCAGTTGCACAGCCAGTAGGGCCCCTGCATGGTTATCATGTGCATAAAAGTTCATATGCAAGTTCTTATAAACAAAATCTTATTTATGAGTAAGATGCAATCTCAGGTCTGTTTGAGCTTTAAATAGGATGGATTCCAAACTTGAGGAGGGATTTGCTTTGTTATAAGTCTAAATACTCATTATGAGAACTGTGAATTCTTGGTCACATTTCTTTTTGGCCTGGGCACATGTTTTTATACAAACCCAGAGTAACCCAGGCAGAGAATACATTATAGACAAAATTATGGTTAATATCAAAATCTTGTCTCAGTTCTGTCTCCAGGGCATACTGCTATTCAGGATTAGGCCTCATGCACACAACCATTCAGTTTTTTGTGGTCCGCAAATTGCGGAGCTGCAAACTGCGGAAGCTGCCCGTGTGCCTTCTGCAATTTGCGGAACAGAACGGGCGGCCCATTATAGAGATGCCTATTCTTGTCCACAAAACGGAACAAGAATAGGACATGTTATTTTTTTTTGCAGGGAGCAACGTATGCGGACAACACACGGAGTGATGCGGCTCGGATGCGGACCAGAACAACGGTCGTGTGCATGAGGCCTTAGACAATATATATTCATTTAGTTGCCCCAGGGAAAGAGAAGAATGCCAATCTGTCATTTCAATCAGTTTAGGGACATTAGCCGACCATGTTATAGTTTCGATCTCGGCTCTTGACACATTTACAACGCATCCTGATCTAACAAAAACGTATTTATCCTAGAATGAGATAAATGAGAAAAAAATGTAAAATTCCTCTTAAAACATGAAGGCTGCCCCAGACATCAAGCAATTCCCTGTTATGTAATAGAAGGAGAAGAGCTGAGGTGGACCTAATTATAGCAGAAGAGTCTAATGATAGGTCTAGAACCGAATTAAAATGCCTTCCCAGAATTAACATAATTTTCTTAAATTTGTCCTGGAATCTCAGTACTTTAGAGAAGAAACTATGTTATCGTTTATGCAGGAAGTATATGTTTTTACAAAATGTCTGATACACGGGTTTTGCGTCCACTTGAAATCATACAAATTCTCAGCCTGTAAGGACGTATTAAAACAACATAATAAATCTTTATTGAGTCACTGATTAAAATCTATTTAGGGCAAAGTATAGAGCCACGTAATCAGGCTATTAGACCACGTTACTGCAGAGAGGGATTGTTATTTAACCATCTGCAGTTGCTTGGTCTACAGACATGGGTCTTGTATAGACAACCAATGCATTTATGTGTCTATATACAAGGCCCGGGTGTGCGTCTATAGGGTCACTAAAACATCTCTGGAGGGTGCCTAGAATTGCCCCCCTCCAGTGTTGACCAGATACATAAGGCTACCACACATGTATCAATTGTGGTCCGTGTTGCTCATGCAGAGATAGCTACCCTGCTATAGTGTGCTGGATTCAGTTTAGAGTTACACCAGCAACACCTATGAGTCACTACGGATCCTCGTGGGCTAATCCGAACTAGACTGTTATTATCACAGTCTTGCAGTTCGCAATGACCCCTTCAAATCGGTGCTAGCCTTAGACCCTTGAGACGCAACTGCCCTCTCTATTATTTCAGCTCAATGCGTTTCCACGTGGTGTGTTACATGCCACGCTTCATCAGGAGCTGGATCGCTTATGTAGGTAAGATTGCCTGGTAGAAGGCGCCCGCACTGTTGTGTGCTGGAGCTCCGGCGCTGTGATGGCCGTGGAAGTATATGTTCACAAAGGCATTCCTAATATTGTTAATATGACAGACCAAAATAATAAAATATCCCCCATAGGCATCTAAGGAAAATGTAACACTAATAATTTCCTTCCGTTCCCTTCAGTTTACTTTTGTCCCCATTGAGAATGAATTGGGACAAAACCAAAACGTTTTCCCCCGCTATTGAGATGCTATGACGCATCTCAATAGCGGAAAGGGAAAGCGCAGATGTACAGTCGTGGCCAAAAGTTTTGAGAATGACACAAATATTAGTTTTCACAAAGTTTGCTGCTAAACTGCTTTTAGATCTTTGTTTTAGTTGTTTCTGTGATGTAGTGAAATATAATTACACGCACTTCATACGTTTCAAAGGCTTTTATCGACAATTACATGACATTTATGCAAAGAGTCAGTATTTGCAGTGTTGGCCCTTCTTTTTCAGGACCTCTGCAATTCGACTGGGCATGCTCTCAATCAACTTCTGGGCCAATTCCTGACTGATAGCAACCCATTCTTTCATAATCACTTCTTGGAGTTTGTCAGAATTAGTGGGTTTTTGTTTGTCCACCCGCCCCTTGAGGATTTACCACAAGTTCTCAATGGGATTAAGATCTGGGGAGTTTCCAGGCCATGAACCCAAAATGTCAAGGTTTTGGTCCCCGAGTCACTTAGTTATTACTTTTGCCTTATGGCACGGTGCTCCATCGTGCTGGAAAATGCATTGTTCTTCACCAAACTGTTGTTGGATTGTTGGAATAAGTTGCTGTTGGAGGGTGGTTTGGTACCATTCTTTATTCATGGTTGTGTTTTTGAGCAAAATTTTGAGTGAGCCCACTCCCTTGGATGAGAAGCAAACGCACACATGAATGGTCTCAGGATGCTTTACTGTTGGCATGACACAGGACTGATGGTAGCACTCACCTTTTCTTCTCCGGACAAGCCTTTTTCCAGATGCCCCAAACAATCGTAAAGAGGTTTCATCGGAGAATATGACTTTGCCCCAGTCCTCAGCAGTCCATTCACCATACTTTCTGCAGAAGATCAATCTGTCCCTGATGGGTTTTTTTGGAGAGAAGTGGCTTCTTTGCTGCCCCTTCTTGACACCAGGCCATGTTCCAAAAGTCTTCGCCTCACTGTGCGTGCAGATGCGCACACACCTGCCTGCTGCCATTTCTGAGCAAGCTCTGCACTGGTGGCACTCCGATCCCGCAGCTGAATCCTCTTTAGGAGACAATCCTGGTGCTTGCTGGACTTTCTTGAACGCCCTGAAGCCTTCTTTTTTTTTTAATCAAATCATTTTTATTGATTGAATAATGTAACAAGAAGTAATGAAATGACATACTGGAACAAACAGCCAGCATTAACCGGCACATCATAACTTAATAAAGGACATTTAGTACATTTGGGTACAATGCTGAGTATTATTACAAACAAACATACCCATAGAACATTCCCCACCCACCCCCAATCCCCTTATCCCTCCCTCACCCCCTCCATTCCAGCATCAACTAGCTCAATCGGCACTACCAGCACTACTCCTAAAAAAGCCATGCCAAGGTTCCCACAATTTATCATACTTCCCTAGACATTTTCTCTTCTGAAAAATCATCTTTTCATATACCAACATTGTGTTGACTTT
This sequence comes from Bufotes viridis, assembly GCA_033119425.1. Taxonomy (NCBI): domain Eukaryota; kingdom Metazoa; phylum Chordata; class Amphibia; order Anura; family Bufonidae; genus Bufotes; species Bufotes viridis. Next base: position 46,533,356 of record CM065599.1, read on the forward strand.
GTTTATGAATTCTCCATATGTCGGAGGATCAGCCTGTATCCAGTGCATAGCAATCAATTTCCTTGCCACATATAGAAGTCTACCAATGGCCACTTTATAGTTTTGCTCCGTTCCCAAGTCTGACACATATCCCAGTATACACACCTTAGGGTCATGTGGGAGCCCTGAAGCCTTCTTAACAAGAATTGAACCTCTTTCCTTGAAGTTCTTGATGATCCTATAAATTGTTGATTGAGTTGCAATCTTAGTAGCCACAATATCCTTGCCTGTGAAGCCATTTTTATGCAACGCAATGATGGCTGCACGCGTTTCTTTGCAGGTCAACATGGTTAACAATGGAAAAATAATGATTTCAAGCATCACCCTCTGTTTAACATGTCAAGTCTGCCATTTTAACCCAATCAGCCTGACATAATGATCTCCAGCCTTGTGCTCGTCAACATTCTCACCTGAGTTAACAAGATGATTACTGAAATGATCTCATCAGGTCCTTTAATGACAGCAATGAAATGCAGTGGAAATTTTTTTGGGGGATTAAGTTAATTTTCATGGCAAAGAAGGACTATGCAATTCATCTGATCACTCTTCATAACATTCTGAAGTATATGCAAATTGCTATTATAAAAACTTAAGCATCAACTTTTCCAATTTCCAATATTTATGTTATTCTCAAAATTTTTGGCCACGACTGTAGATGCCTCGCTGTGGGGATAATCTGCTGTATTAGGGCTCAGGTTTTTTTTGTTAGCTGGGCATTTGTTGTTTGGAGATGGTTGCAGAGAAAGGGAGTCCCTGGAGGATGTACTCTATACACGCATGGATGGAGCAGAAGATCTGTCTGAATGCTGGCTGTGGACTATGCAGAAAGAGCTGGGCCAGAAGTCTTCTCTGCGGTTTTCACTTCACTGTCAGGTTAGGTAATAGATAAAAAGGAGAGTATTTTAGACCATAAAAAATACTACTTTCAAGAAGTAGAAAATGGCGCCACACCAGAAAGATGAATGGATTAAATATTAAATGGGTATTACCAATGGTGGTAGTATAGCACTTACTTCACTAGGGAGGGAAACCTGTGGGACACAGGGAAGTGTCTCCAGAGGTTATACCTCCCCCGCCAAAGACAGCTTTTAGATTGTTAATCCAGTGGTGTATACAGATAAAAACAATGGTAAATGATAGGACTTACTTCACTAGGGAGGGAAACCTTCAGAGATAAGCTCAAGACACTCTGAGGTTTTGCCTCCCTCGTCTGGGTCGCTGAAACTGATGGTGGAAATAATCAGCAGGTCCAATCGGATCCTCTTGATATTTTCTTTATTAATAAAAGACAGGCAGTGTGGTACAAGGAGCTCAACGCGTTTCGGGGTCACAAATAATGCCCCTTCATCAGGAGCATGAATATACATGAAGAGTAGCATTATTTAAAGGCTAAAATGGCGCCAAGAGTTAACAGTGCGTCATTTCCGGTTTGCGTTCCAGAGTGGAACGCACCGGATGTAAGCAGGTGTGCCAATATGTTCAAAAATATTCCGTTTCGGAGTCAGCCTAATTTAAAATATGGTGGTAGTAGTATACATTGAAAAAAAAACATACATATACACAGGTTTAAGTCAGAGAAATCGGGTGTGACGTCACTTCCGGGGTGTATCAAAGGTGGAACGCATGGGCCGTGGCTAGTTCCCGGTATGAACGTCCATAGCCACGGGCCAAAAAAACACGTCACTTCCGGCACGTATGCTTCAAGGTGGAACGCATCGCGATTTTATAACGAATACAAAGATTAGTGAATGAAGGCAGTTGTTTATAGGGAATGGTGATTATACTATTCTCGATAGGAAGTACAGGACCATATAGAAAAAAGGGAATAAAAGGCTAGGTTTCACAAGGGGCCCGATCACGTCACTTCCGGTTTTATATGTGTCAAAGTGAAATGTATTGAAAAAGAATGTGAGTTTCTTATTGTAAATAGAATTAGTATAAACAGAATCGGATAGATACAGTTACCATCGAAACATTTTTTTACAATAAGATATATTCATATAAAATTGATTAAACCAGGTAAAAAACGATTGCATCCCTTCCGGTTTTATGCGTGTCAAGGTGAAAGGCATTGGGAAAGGATGCGGATATCTTGTTGTGAATGGGATTGGTATAGATAAATAAATAAATAAATAAAATCGAATAAATACATATGTGATTTTTTTTTTTTTTTTTTTTTTTTTGGCAATGAGATGTATAAAGATGACTAGAAAAGGAACAAAAAAGAGGTCTGGAGGAGGATGGTGTATTGATGGCAATATTAGTAGTGGTATCTTTTGATATCACGCAGTGATTAGAAAAATAGTTAAGAAACATTGGGGGATCATCCTAAAGGATCCCATTCTTAAAAACATTGCTCCTTCCGTTCCGGGTCTAATCTTCAGAAGGGCACAAACCCTAAAAAACATTATCGCCCCCTCCTGTCCAAAATTACAATCAAATCACCGTACCCACAAGAAAACTCAATCTAACCCAAAAGGGGCCTTTAGGTGTAAAAACAAAAAATGCAAATGTTGCCTGATGATTCCAGATAACACTATAAAAATACATATCCCCCATTCTGATGAAGAAGTATTTTTAAAACACCACATAACTTGTGGAACAAAAAATGTTATATATTTACTCATATGCCCATGCGACTTATGGTACATAGGGAGGACCACTCAGTCCTTGAGGGAAAGAATGAATGAGCATCGCTCTAATATAAACCGTGGAATTCTAACCCACAGTGTATCCCGACACTTTTCTGAACACCACAACAAGGACCCTAATGGTGCAAAAGTCATCCCTCTAGATTGGATCCCCACATCTTTTCAACAACTTGCCCGCAAGGAGATGTTCTGGATCCATAAATGTAACACACTAACTCCTTTTGGACTTAATGAAACTCTAGAACATACCAACTACTAAAAATGGTCCCCCCCCATCCCTTCCTATACATATAGCTTCATCACTATTCGTCTGCATACTAGATTTTTTTATATATATATGTTTTTAGATATATAGGAAAAGGGAACATGCATCGTTTTTTTTTTGTTTTTTTTTTATATTATACACTATTAACTATTTATTTTCTTTTGATATAGATCTTTTATACATATTCTATCTAAACCCCCCCACCCGATTATATCATGATATCAAAAGATACCACTACTAATATTGCCATCAATACACCATCCTCCTCCAGACCTCTTTTTTGTTCCTTTTCTAGTCATCTTTATACATCTCATTGCCAAAAAAAAAAAAAAAAAAAGTTTTTTTTTCGATCACATATGTATTTATTCGATTTTATTTATTTATCTATACCAATCCCATTCACAACAAGATATCCGCATCCTTTCCCAATGCGTTTCACCTTGACACGCATAAAACCGGAAGGGATGCAATCGTTTTTTACCTGGTTTAATCAATTTTATATGAATATATCTTATTGTAAAAAAATGTTTCGATGGTAACTGTATCTATCCGATTCTGTTTATACTAATTCTATTTACAATAAGAAACTCGCATTCTTTTTCAATACATTTCACTTTGACACATATAAAACCGGAAGTGACGTGATCGGGCCCCTTGTGAAACCTAGCCTTTTATTCCCTTTTTTCTATATGGTCCTGTACTTCCTATCGAGAATAGTATAATCACCATTCCCTATAAACAACTGCCTTCATTCACTAATCTTTGTATTCGTTATAAAATCGCGATGCGTTCCACCTTGGAACGCATACGTGCCGGAAGTGACGTGTTTTTTTGGCCCGTGGCTATGGACGTTCATACCGGGAACTAGCCACGGCCCATGCGTTCCACCTTTGATACACCCCGGAAGTGACGTCACACCCGATTTCTCTGACTTAAACCTGTGTATATGTATGTTTTTTTTTCAATGTATACTACTACCACCATATTTTAAATTAGGCTGACTCCGAAACGGAATATTTTTGAACATATTGGCACACCTGCTTACATCCGGTGCGTTCCACTCTGGAACGCAAACCGGAAATGACGCACTGTTAACTCTTGGTGCCATTTTAGCCTTTAAATAATGCTACTCTTCATGTATATTCATGCTCCTGATGAAGGGCATTATTTGTGACCCGAAGCAGCGTTGAGCTCCTTGTACCACACTGCCTGTCTTTTATTAATAAAGAAAATATCAAGAGGATCCGATTGGACCTGCTGATTATTTCCACCATCAGTTTCAGCGACCCAGACGAGGGAGGCAAAACCTCAGAGTGTCTTGAGCTTATCTCTGAAGGTTTCCCTCCCTAGTGAAGTAAGTCCTATCATTTACCATTGTTTTTATCTGTATACACCACTGGATTAACAATCTAAAAGCTGTCTTTGGCGGGGGAGGTATAACCTCTGGAGACACTTCCCTGTGTCCCACAGGTTTCCCTCCCTAGTGAAGTAAGTGCTATACTACCACCATTGGTAATACCCATTTAATATTTAATCCATTCATCTTTCTGGTGTGGCGCCATTTTCTACTTCTTGAAAGTAGTATTTTTTATGGTCTAAAATACTCTCCTTTTTATCTATTCTGCTAGGCTGTGTTGCTCTCCTCACGCCTTGAACCATAGGCTGCCTACCTTAAACTATACATGTTCTCTTTCTAATATTAACCTAAACACTCATTCTAGTTTTTTCTCTAGACTTATTATTATTATTTTATTTTTCCTATTCTCTTGTATCCGTCCATCCTCTGGCGCCCTTGCCAGTTCTCTTCCTCAAAAAACGCGGTTGCTCCTCCGCAACTAAAGTTTTTTCTGGAGTGACACTCTGTTTTTAATTTTTTACGCCCTTAGGTTAGGTAATGTCAGGGAGTCCTCTACCACGTCAGTTATGTGGGTAGGACTCTGCAGGGGTACAAATGAACAGCTATGGAGCCCAATATACAGCAGGTGAAATGTGTGGCCATCAGACACAGTGGCCTATCTCTGCCCCTAAATGAGTTTTTTTTTTTCCTATGAAATGGTAAAATGTCTCACTTTCAACATCTATTCTGTGTTTTGTGATCTTTTGTGAATAAAATATGAGCATATGAGATTTGCACATCATCACATTCTTTTATTTGTACTTACTTAAAGTTTACAAAGCATCCCAGCTTTTTGGGAATTCGGGTTGTACTCAAATGCATCAACACCTACCAAGTCCCCTTCCCCCACCACAAATGATTTAATACAAAATTTGGACACATTGAGGCACATTTAATAAGACCGGCGTTTTAGACGCCGGTCTTAATAAAGCCCTGTAGCTGGTATTCGATCAGCCGCAGTTATGTAGAGGTGCCGGCCTCTTCATAACTACAAAATCCTCCACCAGTTCTAAATGTAAGACAGCTTCCTTATTGTCTTACATTTAGACTTTTTTCTACGCCTAAAACAGGCGTAGAAAATGGTGAATGAGACGGGCCTGCTGGCCCATCCCCTCCCCTTCCGACACCATGCCCACAATTTTAGACCTGGCATGAACAGGGAAATGTCATAGATTGCTGCGAAACTAACTGCTGAAATACGCCTAATATAGCTATACAGTTGGAACATGTAATGTGTGGAATATTTATTATTGCACTTTATTATGCTAGTTATGTTTCACTAATCTTTAATGACACTGTTTAAATTAGGTGTATGTCTATGATTTATGAAGATCCCGATTGGTCAAATAAAGATCTTAAGGAGCAAATAAAAAGGGCAGAACTATCTATGACATCCAGCAAGTCCGGGGCATTTTCTGCAGAAAGGATAAAACATTGCACACAAGAGCTAATGGCCTTGGAGCAGGATGGATATAAAGTCAATTTCAGTGATTTGTGGGGTCTTGTGTTAGAATATTTTCTACACCAGAAGGTACAGTGTGCTGAATTTATTTTCTGGACATATAATGCGACTTAATGCAAATAACTCTGAACATAATTAAGAAGCATACATGGAACAAATTGCACTACTTAAGTCTCCATTGGTTTTAAGTATTTTAAATATTCTTGCTTCCTGCTTCCTTCACAGCACTGCCTTTTCACGACCAAATAGAAAATGCCACTCTACTCGTCTCACCCAGCTCACTTCCTGTAGCAAGTATGGATATGGCGGCAGGGAGTGAGTCGGGTGGGTGTACCTGATCAGTTTGGTTAACCCCTTATATGCTGGGGTCAATATTATAAGGGACATTTATAAAACCCTGTTTGCCAGAAGACTGACGTCAAAAAGTCGCAAAGTTTGGTGCACACCCTTTTCTACAACATTTTTGTTTGGATCCCTGCTTGCTACTTTCCCAAAAAGTGGTGGAGTGGGAAGGTAAGTAGGTCATGTAAGGCCACACATAGCTAGATCAGCACATTTATTGCACTCTGTGGAAGGAAACTGTTGTAGATTATACCTGAAATCTATACCAGCAACCTTGCTGGTGCAGATTTCATTTCCGGGGCACAAACCTGCACAGATGCGCCACATTAAGAGCCGTGCACCTCTCAATAATTGTGGTACATCTAATGTGCCTTAATTAAGACTTGTGTGTAAAGCCCCGACCCCATAACAAAATAAAAAAATAATATATAGATAGATAGATATTTTTAGTATTTTTATAGAAAACTTGCACACTAGCATTGTCTGCTCAAGTGGCTGAGCTGATGACTGTTTTCTACTTTGCAGAAGCTGAACACTGAGGTTGTAGTTGCAGTAGAAAGCAGAAGGGAAGCATACACGGGCAGCAGGTTGAGGTTCATGAATTCAGCCATTTTCTATGACATCATCTAGAGGGGCTTGTGCTGCCAAAACAGTGGACAGGCATTGTTTACTGAAACAGCATCCCTGTCCTAAACTAACACGGTAGAAACTCTATGGAAGAAATGTATTGAAACTAACAGGAGTAGGGACAGGAAACCAGTAAGTAAACCATAAATATTCCGAACCCCTTTAAGAGGCGCCCTCCTTATAATTGTGGTGCATCTCGGCAGGCCTGTGCACTACATCTGAAATGTACACTAACTAGAAGTATTTATAAAAATGTACACATTTTTTATGCCAGAAAATTTGCTACAATTAATATATTGATAAAAACTTGAAAAAAATAGCTTGGTCCTTAAAGGTCAAAAAAGGGGGACCATTTAGCAGTGTGTTCCCTTAAAGGAAAAAGTTTCTGTTAAGATAAGCTGCTGAAATATTATGTGAAATATTTTATCAAATAGAATTAGCTCTTTCTATTGTGCTTCAAAGACATGTAACAGATGTTGGAAAACAGGCAGCAGTGTCTTCAGGTATTTAAAACCCATTCGGGTTTTTAAAGGAAATCAGTCAGCAGATTTTTTCTTATAGTTACATAGTTAATACGCCCCTCTTATTTTTGTAAATATTTTTAAATCTTTTCATGGGACAATACTGCAGATCTGACACTTTGATACAATGTAAAGTAGTCAGTGTACTACTTGTATAACAGTGTAAATTTGGTGTGTCCTCAAAACAGCCCCCAGCTGTTGTAAAACTACAACTCCCACAATGCCCTGCTGTACTCTGATAGCTGTAGGCTGTTCGGGCATGCTGGGAGTTGTAGTTTTGGAACAGCTGACGGGCCGCAGGTTGAGCACGCCTGCTCTAGTGAACTCCATGCCCAAGAGAGTTAAGGCAGTGCTAGAAAATAATGGTGGGCACACAAAATATTGATACTTTGGGCACAATTTGGCCATTTTCACTTAGAAGTGTAATCACTTTTGTTGCCAGCGGTTTAGACATTAATGGCTGTGTGTTGAGTTAATTTGAGGGCACGCAAAATTTAGACTGTTATACAAGCTTTACACTGACTACTTACATTGTATCAAAGTGTCATATCTTCAGTGTTGTCCCATTAAATGATATAATAAATTATTTACAAAAATGTGAGGGGTGTACTACCTTTTGTGAGATACTGTAAGTCCATCAAGTTCAACCAAGAGATAGCTGGGGATGCGAAAACTTGCTGATCTGTTGCATGTGGGCTTGGTAACTGACCTGTTGCATGTGGGCTTGGTAACTGCAGACATCTGTGTTGGTCCCATGTTCATTTGTGCCCACATTGCTGCGAAAAATTATGTTGAAATATATGCAAATGAGCCTCTAGGAGCAACGTGAGTGTTGTCATTATACCTAGAGGCTCTGCATCTCTGCAGCTGCAGCACTCTCTGCACTTTGATTGACAGTACCAGGTGTGATGACGTTTACACTGCCTGGCCATGTCAATCAAAGTGGATACAGTGTTGCAGTTGAAGAGAGATAAGCCTCTAGGAGCCCCCCCCCTGCTCCTATAGGCTTATTTACATATATAAAACATCAATTTTCTCAGCAATGTGGACACATATTAACATGGGACCAACACAGATGCATTCAGCTGCCAAGTGTACATGCAACAGGTCAGCCAGTTTCAAAGGTACAAATCAGCTGACAGATGTCCTTTAAGTTGGACATACATATTCAGTAGCTGTTGGTTGAACAATCGTTCTGCCGACAACTTTCTATTCCAAATGCCTTCACATGCACATTCAGTTCAGGTGAGTGTTTATGTCTTGTCAATGGGGAGAGAGGAAAAAATCTTTGTCAGTTACTGGGAGAACAAAAGGATTAGGCAGAAGTATTCACATCACCTTATTCTTCTCTCCTGTAACATTATCTGTAACGGGAGAGTTGGGAGCTGCATATACACAATAAATTGACAGCTAAACCTGCTGTTCTTGGCGGGTTTGGCCAACAATATGGGGCATTTATACCTGACTTTTCACCATTCTAGAATTCAATATAAGTATTTTATGTTAATTGTTAATTAACATTACACTACACTAACTCTCTTATATTGTTCAGTCTTTACTAGGATGTAATATGGCAACTTATGGGAGCTTTTCCCAAACAAAACCTTTAGGTAAGGTTTCCTTCTTTTGCTTTGATGGAATATTGTGGCCAAAAGGCGAGAACAGCGGGTTCAACGAGTCTTATGTTTGAGCACTGGAGAACTGATTTTTTTTCACCTGATCCTGTTGGCAGGTGTCTGCAGGTTAAGCCAATAGCTATTGAGGCTGTATAGGATTAATACAAAAGGAAAGATGATTACATTTTACTTTGGCTACATCCACACGACCGTAGCCTGCCTCCGCGTCCGCTCTGTCTGCAAATTTTGCGTCCGTCAAAAAAAACGGATGATGGACCGTTTTTTTGGAAGATCCATTGTAATAATGCCTATCCTTGTCCGCAAACGTGAAAAAAATAGGACATGCTCTATTTTTTTGACGGATCATGGATGCGGAACAAAAATGGTTGACGATCCGCATTTTTTGACGGACCCATTGAAATGAATGGGGAAGCATCCCATCCGTGAAAAAAAACGGAACGGACGTGGAAACAAACAACGGTCGTGTGCATGAGGCCTTTAAAGGGGTCGTCCAGAATTAGAAAAAACATGACTTCCTTCTTCCAAATACTGTGCCAAACTTGTCCATAGGTTGTTTCTGGTATTGCATCATAGCTTCATTAAATTGAATAGGGCTTAGCTGCAATACCACACACAACCTATGTGCTGTTTTCGGATGAAGGCAACTATGTTTTTCTAATCTTGGATAACCCCTCTAAAATAAGGCTCTGTGCACATGGCCAAATTACAACTTTGTGTGAAATGAAAGAGAGGTTTCCAAGGGCTCATGGTATAGCTTAGTAATTATTGCTGCAGATCTTGCAAAATTCACATTAATAGGCTTGAAATAATATACCCAGATACACAATTGTATTGCAGGCTAATCCAGCTAGACTTTCAGACCAACAAAGCTCTGTGTTCAGGGGTCAAAATCCTTATCCAATCTATGCTGGTGTTAATGTCAGAGTGAATATCAATGGAGGAGACTTTGCAGGTATGGGATTTTTCAGTTACTTACACATTCTTCCTAATTAAGAATATAAAAGAGTATTTCTTTCTTAAAGTATTTAGAAATCATTAGCATTTTATAGTGCTTTATATTTAGAGTTATAAGAAAAGATACTCCGGCATAGGGATTTTATAGAGAATGCATTTATTTACTAAATTGGATTGTATTTTTCTTTCTCTGTTTTTAATATTTCTCAAAATTTTCTCCCTTATCAAGCTCTTTAAATGCAAACTTTCAAAGGCAGCAATAGTAAACACATGGTTGATGGTGTTAACAGACAACCTGTTTAAAAACATACTGCACTGTTGGATTTGTTATGCTTTTTAAGATTAAAAAATGCTCCAAATATTGGCTCCTATTAGAGGCAGAAACCTGATGGCATTTAAACACACATTGTGATATTGAAAAAACTGTGGCTTAGTCTGAACAAGAGGTCCATCTGAGGCATCTGTCTTAGATTTGTACCTATGAAACTAGCTGACCTGTTGCATGTGTGCTTGGCAGGCATCCTGTGTTGATCACTTGTTAATATGTGCCCACATTGCTGAGAAAAATGATATTTTGATATATGCAAATGAGCCTCTAGGCAAAACAGGGGCCTTACCATTACTCATACAGGCTCAACTCTCTCTGCAAATTCCATAACCTCAGCACTTTGATTGACAGGGCTAGGCAGCAAAAATGTCATCACTCCTGCCCCTGACAGTTGGAGTGGAGAGGGTGTGGCAATTGCATATATCAAAACCTGTATAATATGTAGCACTTCAGTCACCTGTAGCAAATGCAAGTTCACACGGGAGCTCTACTTAACCCAGCACTGATAGTTTTACAAACATGCAGACTTAGAAGTCATAGAAGCCTTTTAGAGGCATTCTGTTATGCATTCCCTCATAATAGAAGTCTATAGCCAGCATAATGGATCCGTCCAGTTTCCATTATGCACGATAGTCCTCTCCTGCATAGCGGAAACTGGATGGATTCATTATGCTGACCATAGACTTCTATTATGATGGAATGCCTCAAAAGGCATTCCATTATGCATTCTGTCGTGAAATTGCGTTATGGTCTGTGGAAACGGAATCCATAACTCAATTCAGCATCTACCCGAACCCAAATTCAAACTTCAAAACTTGAAGTTCACTTATCCCTAATGGCTATGTATTTTGTATATCTCACCTCCCCTCTACCTGCACGCATGAGTAAGGGGGAGTGCTTCCCAAAAACGTCACTTGGAGGGAAGGAGGTGTGAACAATGTCTGTCTCAGCGTTCCTCATGATGTACCATTTTATACGGGAATTAATTAAAGAAATAAAAATAAACAAAAGGTTTTGTACCAGCAACTGTCTGCATGTTAGAAAGCATATATCAAAACATCCTATTTCTCATTACTTCAGGCACATATGAACATGGGACCAACACAGATGCCTTCAGCTGCCAAGTGCACATGCAACAGATCACCCAGTTTGATATGTACAAATCCTCTGACAGATGCTTGCCCATGTTTATACACAATCATGGTTGTATCGAAAGCAGTAACATGTTCTGAACCAGAATGCAATGATTCTCTCTTTTTTGGGAACAGCAGCAATACATGGAATCTCATGGACAAGGCAGGAGACATACAGCTGTGTAGAAGTAATAGTAGTGGCAGCAGTAGAAGTAAGGAACTTAACAGACAAGGCAGGAGATGTTTTGGCTGTGTAGGGATGGTAGTAATGGCAGCAATAGCACAGTGGCAGCATCAGTACAGTACGGATAGATAGGAGCTAGTAGTAGTGGCAGCAGCAATACTTTGTCATGCACGGAGACTGCCCTGTCACATGACCTGGGTGCGACTGCCAAGGGTAGATCTACAGTATTTCACACACTCAATCTCTCACTCCCAGGTGTGCACCACCAATGAGGCGAGGTGAGGCAATTGCCTCAGGTGCCAACAGGTAGTGGCTTTCACTGTGAAAGTGCTCATCTCTGCATATTCAACTGTATCTCTGTTTTCAGGACAGCGAAACAGTTGAATGCTGTGGCGGGGCATGGGAGCAATGTCTCCCTGCCCTGGCATTCTCCCTTATAGGCTTTAGTCCTAGTGCCTGTTAGCTGTATCATCATCGCATTGCCTGATCTGGGCAGCATACACCTCAGGGCACGGGCTTAAAGAGGTCTGTGTCCTGCACCACATCACTGACAGCAGAATGGAGGTAAGTATTTTAGTTTATTACTTTTATGTGGCAGCATACTGTTGAGCCCCAAATTGGGAGGGGGAGGGATAGATAGTTATTTTGTAACTAGGGTAGGCACTATGGGGACATTAGGGGATCTAGAAAAGGGGCATTTTGTACTGGCACACATTATAAGGGGGCCACTATGGGAACATTCATTCTACTGGGGGCACTAAAAGGAGGCGTTTTTTTTGTACTGGCACATGTTATAAGGGAGCATTTTTGTACTGGCACACATTATAAGAGAGCATTTTTGCACTGGCACACATTATAGAGAGCATTTTTGCACTGGCACACATTATAAGAGAGCATTTTTGTACTGGCATACATTATAAGAGAACATTTTTGTACTGTCACACATAGGGGGAAATATTCCTACTGAGGGCATTATAGTAGGCTTAATTTCCACTGGGGGGGGCTCGATTACTAGTAGAGCACTTGTACTAGCACAATAGAGACATTATTACTTCTGGAGCAAAATAAGGGACATTATTACTATTGGGGGCACTGTTACCACGTAGTACACTCTGGCAGAGAATTATTTCTATTGGTGGGACTTTTGGGAGAACTGTTACAGTGGTAAGACCCCGGCACAGTATTTTTGCTAGTATTTTTGGAGGATACTGTTTACAGCACTATAAGTCTCAGCGGCAGTACTTGCAGAGCACAGTTATTTTTTTTTTAAACAGATTTTTTTCATTTTGACATCTGCCTATATATAGAGTGTTTCCATTGTACAACCAAGATACAAATCAAAAGTATACAGACATATATCCATTAGTCACAATCAGAGAGATTTTCCAACTTATATCCCACCCCTTCTCATTCTCGTCTCAGGAGCAAGCATCTATCCCTGTCTCCTCAGTCCCACACCTAAGTAACTCTTAGAGTACGAGTAGCTAGAGTGCTATTGGTTATCCATGGCAACCATAATTTGTCAAATTTAGACTCCCCTCTTCTAGAATGCCGCCCTTTCTTGTATGAGCGTAGAGTTCACCTTCCTCACAAACTCAACTGTTAATGGTGGTATGCAATGAGCTTCCTAGCAACATAGAGTAATCTTCCCACAGCCTAGTATACATATCTTAGGGTCTTTCCGCAGGGTCACTTGATAACAGTCAGAGATTATCTTTTACACTGAATCCCAGTAAGAGATAAGCATTTGACATTGCCAGAGCATGTGTAACATACCTGCCCCCTCCTCCCCACACCTAAGGCAGCAATCGTCTGACTGAACACCTATCTTATGTAAAAAAAAATCGCTGTCTTGTACACTTGGTGTATGATATGCAATCGTGACAGCTTGGCACATTCGCACAGAGACATTTTGGGGAAGGCTTCCAGAAAATCCGACCATTCAGCCTCCGTTATCCCTCCTACCTCCTGCTCCCATTTTGTCATCCTGGATAATGGGTGTTTCAAGAGAAAGTAGTCGGTATACCAACTAAATCATTCCTCGGTTTACTGCACCTGAGCTAAACAATTTGAGGAAGGCATCCTCCAAGAACCTCACAGGGGTACTTCTATGCATAGTGTCAAAAGTGTGCCTGAATTTCAAATAGTGATAAAAGCATCTATGAGGTAGATGGAATTCCTCCTGCAACTTACTGAAAGCTTTAAGGACATTTTTCTCCAATATGTGACCCAGTCTAGTTATTCCACTTTTCTCCCATGCCTCAAATCTCTCCAGTACCTTAAATTCTGGGAGCTTATCATTCCTCCAAAGGAAGATCTCTAAAGGAGAGAAAATAGTATAAATTGATATATTTTGAAGCTGTCATATTTTCCCACATACCTAACCTAACAACTCAACAATTGCAGGACTTTGACCTCCAGTAACTACTCCCCCCCACTAGATCCTTACATCCCAAGATACGGCAACATCTCATCTACTGGGGTTGTTCAAATATTGTATACGTTGACTTTGTGCTGCCAAATAATAAAACCAGGGGTTTGGCAGGGCTATCCCCCCTCCGTCTTGTTATACTGCAAAGTTTCCAGTTTAATTCTGGCTTGTCCCTTTTTCCACTAAGTCTCTAAAGATGGCATTAATCTAATAAAAGCTATCCAGGGGAATCCATATGGTGGTTTGCACATAAAGTAGCTGGGGCATCAAAATCATCTTTACCAGGTTTGCCCTGCTTATGACCGAGAGAAAATGTTTACACCAGGCAGATACCTTCTCCTTAAAAGTTGTTAGTAAAGGGAGAAGGTTCAGTTTTTCATAATCATATACCGATGGAGTGACCTCTATCCCGAGGTACTTGAATTGGAGCACACATGGAATGGACACTTCTCTCGGTGAGTGGAGACAGTGGACTGCCCATTTATGAACATCAAGGACAACTTACTCCAGTTAATGGTGATGCCAGACAGGTTACCAAATTCCCTAATTTTGTCCATTGCTGCTGTCAAGGAAGTCGCTGTATCCCCCAGAAATAGCAAGGTATCATCTGCATACAGTGCTGTCTTGCTCTCCAGCCCACATATATAAGCCCCTCTACACTCTGAGAGCATCGGATATATACAGCCAAGAGGCTCTATGTTAGTCAAACAACAGGGGAGACGGGGCATCCCCTTTCCTCGGACTGAGGGTCTAGAATAGAGGACCTTAACCCAGGATACAAAGCGGTCTCCAAAGCCAAAAGACCCCATCACTTGCCACATATACCTCCACTCCACACTATCAAACACTTTGACAGAGTCTAGTGATAAGATTGCCCTGTTCCCCACCTTATCTGACTGTACTTGCAAACTCATAAATACCCATCTAATATTTATGGAGGTAGATTTGATGGGTATGCAGTCCGTTTGGCCTTCATGGATAATGCACCAGATCACTCTAGCCAATCTATTGGCGGGTATTGTGGCCAGGATCTTGATATCAGTGGTTAGGAGAGAAATAGGCCTATAGGAGTCTGCTGACTCGGGGTCTTTTCTTAGCTTAGGGAGAACCACTCTCAGTGCCTCCTACATTGAGGATGGCAAAGAGCCCACCTCCAGTGAATAGTCAAATACATCCAGTAGATGAGAGGATAGAGAATCCCTATATGTTTTGTTGATCTCTATGGGCATCCCATCTAACCCCGGAGCCTTATCATTAGCCATCCCTTGTATAGCAAATTCTATCTCTTCAATAGTAATAGGGGCATCCAGCATATCTCTGCTTTCAATCAATAGAGTAGGGAGTTGTGCCTTAGTCAACAAAACAGATATCCCAGCATCAGAGGGGGAAACTTTAGAGGTGTATAGTATGGAGTAGAAATCTGCCAGTACTGTCAAGACACCCTCCTGATTAGAAACCACCATACTGGATTCTGAGTGAGGTTATATAGTTAGATTCCTGCTGCTCTCTTACCACCCTAGCAAGCATATGTCCTGCCCATTCTCCCTCTTCAAAGTGTTGTTGCCTATAGAACTGCAGCTTCCTATTTGCCATTTCAAGTAAATGATCATTCCAGTCATCTTGAGCCACCTTTAATCTTCTTCCATCATCAGACGAGGGGAGCTGAACAAAGGCCTCTTCTGCCTCACACAGTGACTGTTGTAGCACCCTATCTTTCTCTCTGGACTTTAACTTTACTTTATGTATTGTGCCTATATACAGTCTTCTGAGATGCCTTCATGGCATCCCACACCATATGGGGTGAGGCAGTTCCCTTGCTGGTTTGGAAAAACTCCACCAGGCCCTCCCTAATTCGATCCTCGCCCCGCACTACCTTTATCCACAAAGAATACAGCCGCCATATTGACGGACCACAGGACCCCTGCTCCCCCACAGACAATCTCAAGCTCATAGAAGTATGATATGGCAGGGACCTAGGTAAGTATTCCATAGTCGGCACCATAGGTAGAAAGCGCTCATTGGACAAGGCAAGGTCGATGCTGGACACGGAAGAATATATAGATGAACAACAGGAGTACTGGCGTTTGTCACCATTCTGAGCTCTCCAGACATCTATTAAACCCACTTCAGTTACCAAGCGTCTAAATGAGGTTTAGCTCCGACGCTGACCCCACTGCCGCTACCCCATGTCTGTCCAAGGAGGTACTAATCACATTATTAAAGTCTCCCACTATCAGACGGTACCTCTGAATATTGAGCTATGAATGCCAGCACCCTATTGAGAGGCACACTAGTATACGGTGGGGGAATATATATATTGGCTAGTATAATCTCCGCATTCTGTACAATACAAAGCATACATATAAACTGATCCTCCGGATCGACCTCTGCCTTCAAGCATTTAAACGGTATATTCTTGTGCATCACCACACTGACTCCTCTAGAATGACTAGTGTGTATAGCTTGAAGGGCAAGCACTGCCAGTTTTTGCGCATTAAGTGTACCCTATCTGTTGCCATGTGAGTCTCCTAAAGACAATATATTGCAGGTTCGCGGCGCAGCAAGAATTGTAAAATTCCCATCTGCTTGGTTGGGTCAGCCATCCCTCGGACATTGCAACTAACAATCAATACCAGAGGCGCCATAACGTCCTATAATGTAGTAACAGTACTATGTAGTGTTTCGACCTAACCCCCCACCTCCCCATAGCCAGCGCAACAACCCGAGACCAGACTGAGAATCCCACCTACCCTGCCCCCCACCCCAAAAACCCACAGAACATACAAAATTAGGTATGCGCAATCCATCAATGGGTGAGTACTAAATACCCAATTCGTAGCGCAGTACAAGTCCATAAACTGGAACCTATAAGTCCAAAATAAACTGTAGAGTAAACTATATAAGGCACTGTCACTCCCCCTCTCCTTCCCTTGCTGTCCTCTTCCAAAACCAAAGAGGGCTAGCACGATAGGTGTTGTAGTGCTGCACACCTCCCCAGCAGTAATGTAAAACATTAAAAGTAACATGAATGGATATGCTCTGTCCTTTCAGGTAGAGTCCACTCGGTGTCTCATGCTGATCCAACCATTGCAGCGCAGACACTGGATGCTTGAAGAAATGTGTTCCTCCCAACGCCACTATCCTCAGCTTGGCGGGAAAAAGCATGGCATATGGTGTATAACTAAATCAAATTCACCACACCAAAACAAAGATACACAGCATATAATCAATATGAATAAATATTTATTGATTACATATCAGACAACATTTAAAAACCAGTAGCAGCGGCATACATATACAGGAAAAAAGAACCACAGTTCATGTGTCACATACCAAAAACAAGACCCATTGATAAGTAATACTAATATATGTTGTCCATTACCATCATTAAAGGGTTGGAAAAATACCTAAAACTGCAAAGTCCAACCCTTTCATGGAAATAAACTCAAGTACATTTAAAAGGAAAAAGTCACATTCCTACATTAAATATTTAAATATATCAAAGCAAAGTGTCCAGTGCAATACATCATACACAAAATTCATCAAGGAGTGCATAATAAAATATAAATACTGACCAGTGTGGTTCTGACCCCAACACGCGTTTCGCATATCGCTTCCTCAGGGGATGAATACACAGTGTGCTCCCTAACCTTATATACCCTACCAATTAATGTAAGTTAAAAAATCTCTAAAGGAATACCTTATCAAAGTGCCAGCACATGTGCTTCCTGGATGTTCATGGCGTGCGTTCCACTCTGGAACACATGACATCACATCCTATTCTTTACTAGGGACCTCCCACCTACAACCCTGCTGGGTTTTTTAATCTATCCTTAAAATTTATAGTCACATTGCCATCATCAAACTAAAATTAACAATAATTACATTAAATAATTATATTAAACCCCTGGGTATAAACATATTTATTAATACCTATCCCTCTTGTGCAATAAATTGGCAAAACCATATCTCAAAAAAATATTTTCATATAAAGTGCAACACACGTGAAAAGTGCAAGTGCCATGCCAATGAAAATGTGCTAAAACAGTGAGATACATAATAAACCATACTGTAATCTTAAAATTATTAAATATATATAAAGACCAAATTCATGTTGAGCCAACACTAAACTTGATATGCTTTATCAAAACTATGTGATAATATGTTTAAGCCGTGGTCAAATATACTAGCACCAAAAAAAAAAAAACCTCTGTGGAGTAGTCAGAATACACAGATATTTTACTGCCATTGATAGTGAGATCAGGGTGATCACGGCTTTTTGCAGGATAGTGTCCCAATCTCGGTAATGTAAAATCTTGGCCAGTATAGGCCAATATTGGTAGTATGGGCACAGCATCCTACTCCATTGCTCATCAGGCTGTGCCCCCGAGCACAGTTATTTTTTAGGGCACTATCTGTGTGGTTACTAGTATTTTCCAGGGACTGTTTTTGCAGTATAGTATTGGGGAGCACAGTGAGCATCATGAAAACATCATGGCGGTCTTCTCTGAATGGAGAAGATAAGAAAAGAAAATGTCTACATCAGAGGAGACATCACTGGATGTAAGATGTAGCACTGTATTACTCTATTTGTTTTGAAGAGCTGTATGTAATGTTTTCCAAGTAAGTCTTTAATTGTAGGGCTGGAGCGAAGGGGTTAGATTAAGAATTTAGCATTGGAAGGGGGCATTTTAGTTTTCACCTCAGGCAACAAAAAGTCTCGGTGCACCCCCGTTCATGCCCCTACACACAGGCCACAGATTGAACATAGATCACACCCCGACACAGCCTTTCATGCACCCCAACACGCTGCCACCATCTATGATATTTAAATTAATATACTAATTAATTAGGGGCTTATAGAAAGCCCCACTAATAGAAGTTGCACTGTAATCCAAACCACCCTCAAATGGAGGTTACTTAATGTACAGTACTCAAATGTACAGTACTTAAGTTACAGAAATTAAAGGAAAAACAAACAGACCTATATGGACATGCAAAAACAGTTACAAAAATAAAAGGATAAATATAGAAAGGTTATTAGTACTTAACAAATTGCTTGATAAGGGTCCATGCTGGTTATGGGGATAGGAGAATGTGGAACACAACCCAGTGTTGATCGGATCCCCAAATTGTGTCAATGAAGGGTTCAAAATCCCTCATTTTTATCTATATTTGTCAGAGAGTGGAGCTGGGGAGTTTCTCTCCCATTTTTCGCCCAGTCTTCTGAGAAAGCCTTCATTATGTGTGCATACTCCACCTTCCTCACTCAACTGGTAAACATGAAATATCAATAAAACATGTCTTCTTGTCCACTCAATAATTGAGTTCCCAGTCCCAATTTTTTATTTTTAATAACGCACATTGCATCATGCCGATCGGTTTAATACCAAGTATGACTGATGTAGGGGTCCCAGAATGGGAGATACTCATTATGTGCAATTGCTGGCTGTCAGGGGTGAGAGTTTTAGGCTCCCTGTGATGCCCACATTATATGGAACTCAATTATTACAGTAATTATTATGTGTTGTATCAAACATGAGTTATATCTTATGATATATTTTCTTCATCTTCTGGTACTCCAGTTGAAAGCCCCTGGATCCCTGCTGTCATGCCATGCTGTCTAGAGGGTTTCATTTTCATGGGGTTTGAGTGTACAACCCAGGAAACATCTTCATTACCAGATGCAAAGGGCCAGAAATGCATATTCCACATACAGGCCCAGACTGAATGGCAATGTGCAAATTATATTTGAGAATAGTGGCATAAAGTATACAGAATCACACAATATATACATAAAATCATATGCAGAAGTAGGCCTCTGTCACACAGTAGGTCTGCTTCGGTATGATGACAGTGCTGAATACTTTTTCTGACTGTAATTGGAGGTTGGTCATGGCAGTATATCAATAGAAAACTGGGCCAGTTCCTGCTTCTGTTTCAGGCTGCCTCCCCATGGGTCCATGAGGCCAGGGAACAGGTTAAGCCACAGTCCAGGTAGGACTGAACCTGATTGTTCAGGCGGTGTATGTCTTTGCTGATGTGCGTCAGCTTGGTGCAGCAGTTGTAAATACTGTTCCATCATGTTCATCAAATTGAATTGGCTACTGCTGGTGCTGCTGTAACTTCTGCTACTGTGTCATAGCAGAGACAAGAGCAGTTAGGTGACTAAGCAAGGGATAGAGAGGAGCCTTGTGGTCAGAGATGTGGGCGGCAGGCATCTGCCGGACGAAAGCTGCGGCAAGCTGTGCATAGAGCGTAACCTAGTAATAAGTGATGGGTGAAGTTTTCAAAAATTTTGATTCGGCTGCTTCACCAAACTTCGACAAGAAATTCTGATTCGCTACGAAGTACTTGTTCCAAATCACATTCCATTTTATGTAGCAGGCACAATGAGGAGGAACTGCGATCGCACCTCCCCATCATTGAACTCCTCAGATGCTGCATTCAACACTGACCGCAACATCTGAGAGTCACATGGAGGCTTTTCAGGGGTTAAAAAAATACATATTTACCTCATCCCTTTGATTGCGTAAAGGTCATCACAGCCATCTTGATTGAAGAAAATGTGCCAAATCTCTCACAAGCTGACATGATGACGTCACACTGGCTAGATGCAGTGACGTCATTACTGATGACATCACCACACCCATCGTTTTCTTCAATCAAGATGGCCACGATGGCCTACCTGTGATCAAATAGATGAGTATGAATGTTTTTTTTTTTAACCGCTATTTCTGGAAAAATTGATTTGTTACCACAAACTGCCAAGAAATTCAGGTTCGTGGCAAATCGAATTATATTCCCTACTAACAAATCTGGTGGGCTCTTCAAAGGGTCTGAGTCCCTGATAAGCTGCCACTGCTTGAACTAAAAATAACACATTCTTCCCTCTGTGGTGGTCTGTACATAATGTAATCATTGAGGGCTTTACGCTGCTCATACAGATGCTCCAGCTTATGCAAGGTTGAATTCCAGTGCATTGGAACGTTGCACTTCCAGCAGTGTAAGGACAGACCATTCTGTTGCGGCAAGTCCAGGAGGGCATTCTTAAACACATAAGAATGACTGGAATGCACACACTTTCCTGGACATGGCCAGCACCTTCTGTAAACCAAAATCCTTTTTTAACCACTTGCTTACTGCTGCATGACTTTATATGTTGTGGCGGCAGGCAGTCATTTGCCTTACATTATGATCTGCTGGCGCCCCGTGGCACTGCAGAACAGAGTGACTGCGCTGGTTTTAGACAGCTACGATCACAGTGAAGATCCATATGATCGTTGTTACAGAATGTTACAAGGATCCTCTGTGAAGAAAAGTGTATAAAGCCAGCAGGGGCAATTTCAGCTGTGATAGCAACCCTTGCTAGCTGTAAAGTGAACCATGATCCTGCTGTCTGTAAGTTAACACCTTCCTGACAGTGGCAGGAAAGAGTTAATTAACATTTTTTTCTCATAAAAAAATTTAAAGTAAAAAATAAATAATTAATATTAACTAGTATTGCACACTATCTACACAAAATATAGTTATTAGTTTTAGAAAAATGTCAACATTTTCCTAAGATGAATATCTTAGTGGTCAACATAAAAAACTCACTTTGAAGGAGTTTCTAATGTTTGGTCACTGTACAACATCTGTTCTAGCACTATGGTGTCATAGAACCAGGAATAGAAAAATTATCAACTGTGACTGAGATGAGTGAACCATCCAGTTCAAAATCTCCTTCTCTTTGTCTTTCATAATAATCTCTCGCCTAGTGAAAGTGAAGGACAGTTGATACAGCTGTACTGCTTTTGCTGAGTGCACTACTACAGCCACTCACATTTTTACTTGTGGATGGCATGATAAGAGTCTTGATTTCCACTCATTTACCAGACATTTTATTATGCTACCCATTTAAAGGGAACCTGTTGCCAAAAATACAGTGCAGAGCAAATTGATATATAGGCCCCGATTTATCAAACATATTTTGTCTTTATTTTGGAGTAAATAGTGACATTTCTGTTGGTTTTATTGCAAGATACATATATCAATAGTCTGTAATAGATTATTTTTGTTCCAGTTCCAGAAAACCAGCAGCTTTCTGAATGTTCTTGTACAGTTTGTTGGTTTTGACCTCATTTATCATAGAGAATGTCCTAAAAAAGTCTTAGCTGCACCCCACTCCTGGCCTTCCATAGTTTTGGATGGTGAATGCAAGTCTGAATGTGATAGTTTGCTGTGCTAAATTTAAAGGGGTTCTGCAGTAATTTTAAACTGATGATCTATCCTTTGGGTAAATCATCAGCATCTGATCGGCAGGGGTCCGACACCTGGGACCCCCGCTGATCAGCTGTTTGAGAAGGCAGCGGCACTGGCAGTAGCGTGGGGGCCTCCTGGCTGTTTACCTCAGGCCCAGTGATGTCACGACTTGTATCACTGGCCTGGGCGGGGCTAAGATTCATTCGAGTGAACGGAGCTTAGCCCTGCCCAGGCCAGTGATACAAGTCGTGATGTCAGTGGGCCTGAGGTAAACAGCGAGAAGGCCGCAGCGCTACTGCCAGTGCCGCTGCCTTCTCAAACAGCTGATTGGCTGGGGTCCCGGGTGTCGGACCCCTGCCGATCAGATGCTGATGATCTATCCAGAGGATAGATCATCAGTTTAAAATAACTGCAGAACCCATTAAACAAATGCTGTGTGCCACAGATCGTTACCTATAGACAAATAGTTTGTGGGAAAAGATTCTGTAAAATTTGTAATTTATACATTCATATCTCTGTTTCTGCAAACTTCAGTTGTACATGGGGGAGATGTTATCAGGAATTGATGGCATGCTCTGTTTAAGTGTATATACAGAGATAGCTGTCAGTCACTGATAGCTGTATACGGTTGATGTGTTGTCAATGATTGATATTCTCTGGTGTATGTGTGTATACAGAGAAAGCTGCACACAAGGGCAATCTTAAGTTCAGAAAAAACAGATACATAAATATATAAATTACAAGTTTTACTGAATCTTTTACCAAAAAACTATATATATTACTCTGCTCTGCTTACTCTGTTCTCCTCATGCTCTATAACAGGCATCCTCAAACTGCGGCCCTCCAGCTGTTGCAAAACTACAACTCCCAGGATGCCCGAACAGCCTACAGGTATCAGTCTACAGCAGGGCATTGTGGGAGTTGTAGTTTTATAACAGCTGGAGGGCCGCAGTTTGAGGATGCCTGCTCTATAACTTGCTGCCTGCACATTGCATTGCTTTTTGTGGTAACAAGTCCTCTTTAAACAACGAGAAGTCACAGGTTTGGTACACTGATAAAATAAGGAAACTTTACAACAGGTTTTTAGAAAAAAAAGCACAATTAGACAACCTTTACAGGTAAACTTAATGTGACCTTCTCTAAACTTTTGAATGCACATGTCCAACTGTTAAATGTGTCAGTACTTTTTGCACAACTGCTTAACTCAGGTGTTTGATCCATTAAATTTCCTGGTTTAATTAGAATTGGTATTTAAAGGGAGTCTGTCACCTAGTCTGAGCCTTTTACACCACTCAGATCAGGTTATAAACGCCTGTGCCCTCATCACAATGGTACCTTTATTTGTTCTGTCCCTTGCCGAGATCTTCAAAAAAAGACTTTTTAAACGTATGCTAATGAGGTTGGGCAAGTGCCCAGGGGCGGCGTTACTGCAGCAAGTGCCCAGGCCCCTCAGCAATGTGGCCAGAAAACCGCAACTCTTTCACCCCTCTGGCCGCCCCTTGTTTCCTATTATTATCTCCTTCCTCCCAGATCTCGTGCCTGCACATGCGCAGTCCAACTACCTGTTCCTCTGCCCATAATGGGCACAGCAGTGCGCCGGTGCCAGACAAGTGTGGAGCAGCGCAGGCTCGAGATCTGGGAGGGAGAGGAGGTGGTAATAATAGGAAACAAGGGCGGGCCAGAGGGGTGAAAGAGGTGTGGTTTTCTGCAGTAACAATGCCTCTGGGCACTTGCCCAACCTCATTAGCATAATTTTAAAAAGTATTTTTTTAAGATCTGGGGGAGGGAACGAACAAATAAAGTTACCATTGTAATGAGGGCACAGGAGTCTATAACCTGATCTGAGCAGTCTAATAGGCTCAGATTAGGTGACAGACTTTAAACAGTTCTCCTCATCATGCTGTTTACATTTTGACATCATGAGACCAAGACGACACCTAACAATTGATCAACAGTACCTTGCCATTGTGAATGGTACAGTGACAAGCCCATACTACTTGAGTAATATCATTAATCCAGTCATTGTGTCTGCATGAACAACACAGGCCTAATTTCATCTTCATGCGCCGGCCCATTGAGGTCACATCATTAGGGAACTGTTGCTGGAGACTGGGCTACCTCAAATGGAGTGGCCTGCACTTTCTCCTCTCTTTCATCCGAATACACTGAATACCTATGGGAGCAAATGAGTCACTGTTTAAAGGCTTGTAACTCTATACCCCAGATCTAGAGATGAGCATATTGAAGTTGACGAAGTGGAATTCGATCCGAATTTCAGGAAAAATTTGATTCGTACTGAAGTAGATTTTCCTTGCGCTTTGTGGTAATGAATCGTATTTTTTCTAAAATGGCTGAGGAACTACGAAGACCGGGAAAGAGGGATCACCCACAATACCATGTATGCAGCCAGCCAATCAGCAGCTAGCCAGCCCCTATGATGTCACAGCCCTATAAAAAGTCTCAGCCTGCTCAGTCACCGCCATTTTCCAGTGAACTTAGTGCAGGGAGAGACGTTACAGGCACTAGAGACAGTGTTTAGGAAAGACGTTACTTTATTCATGAAAATGACTATTGAGTAGTTCAGGGAAAGATTATTCATAGTCTAGGAAAAGGATGGGGAGGCATTATCCACACTGTAGGGAGAGAGCAGGGACCAATAGGAGAGTGTAAAGCCTGGGTAATAGATGCTATTCTATTACACCTTCCTGCACTAATTGGGGTTACTAAAATGGATCTATTACTACAGATTTTGGGTTGTTTGTATTCTTTGATACATCAGTAATCGTAGCTTCTGTTTTTGGGTTGAAAGTGCGGGCTGATACAACCAGTTTTGAGTTGATATATAACTACTTCCATTCACCGTTGCTTCTGTACTGAAAGTGTGCTGTGATGCAACCAGTTTTGGGGTGTATTTATTTTATATATATGAGTACTCCCATTTACCCACGCTTCTGGGGTGAAATTGCAGTTTGAAAGAATCAGTTTTGGGGTGTATTTAGTTTATATATTACTACTTCCATTCTTCCTTTCTTCTCGGGTAAATTTGCGACCTGATACAACCAGTTTTGGGGTGTATTTATTTCATATATATAAGTACTTCCATTCACCCTTGTTTCTGGAGTGAAATTACAGTTTGAAACAACCAGCTTTGGGGTGTATTTAGATGATATATAACTACTTCCATTCACACTTGCATCTGTACTGAAAGTGCGGTCTGATACAAACAGTTTTGGGATGGATTTAGTTGATATATAACTACTTCCTTTCACCCTTGCTTCAGGGGCAAATTTGCAGCCTGATACAAACAGTTTTGGGGTGTATTTTTTTTAAATATATGAAAGTACTTCCATTCATTCTTGCTTCTGGGGATAATTTGCAGCCTGATATAACCAGTTTTGGGGTGTATTATATATATACTGTGGGGGGATCAGCTCTAACAGTGACTTCAGGTGTCATTTAAACAATAGTCTTTTATTTTGTTCAACACAGATGTAACAAATGCCCGCTTACTTCAGCGGGTCAACACAAAAGAAACACAGTCCATGTGAAATGGTATAACTCACAGTCCTTTGTAGTTCCAGGATTCCACCACCAGCTTGGGGGAGAAAAGAGTAAGCAATGGCAGGCTTATCCACAGAAGCACACCACACAGCTTTACTCCCAGTCTGTTACACTTCCAGACTAGGAACCACACCCCCAGCTCTCCTGGGATTCCTGGCTTAAATAGGCCAGCCAACACCTGGCCTGGATACGTGGGAGTAGTCATCCCACCCTGCTCCTTGACTACTCGAATGAAACCCGGCCCGGATCAGCTGCAACTGGCAGCTAAACTACTCCTAGCAAATGTCAGTAACCTAGGGTTCCTGACAGAACATTACCATTTCATTTCACTGAGGCCAGGCACCTTGGTGACATGTATCTATCATCTATTATGGCACCTTGTGCCTTCTCACAATATATATATATATATTTATATATATATATATTGTAAGAGAGCGCAAGGGTCCGTCGTTGACGGAAGGTACGTGTCACCGAGGTTCCTGGCCATCGGTGAGATAAGAGCCTGGTTTGTATGTCAGCAGCAGATAGTGCTGCTTGACACGTTGGTATTTTTAGCATGGCTGCAAAGCCGATCCGGGCCTGCTCTTACTGGGAGCAACTAAAGTGTTGGGTGGGTGGTTGCTCCCCACATTCCAGGCCGGGTTTTGAAGGCTTGTATAAAGCCCAGCCAAGCACTGTCAGCTGGGTGGATTATCCTCCATCTGCCAGTGACTCTGTGGAGCTCTCGGTGCTGGGAGTGGAAGCCTGCACCTGGACTTTTCTGTGGCTGAGCTGTCAGCCGGGTGTGAACTAACACCTAAATCCTACAGGTGAACTTTTCCTGTGCTTTTGATTTTGCTGTGTGTGAACAAGCACCAAGACTGTGATTTTGCTGAGTGTGAATAAAACACTATTGCTTGATTCAAGAACTGTGTACTTGGCCTCTATACTGCGTCCACAAGCCTGTCTGCCAGAGCGATTCCCCACAATATATATATACATATACCGTATTTTTCCTTTATAAGACGCACTTTCCCCCCCCCCCCCAAAGTGGGGGTAAAATGACCGTGCGTCTTATAAAACGAATACTAATACTTCGCTGGCCGCTATGCTGCACAGCGCGGCCAGCGAAGTATCAGTGTGGAGGGAGGAGGCGGGGAAACTCATGGCCGCAACTGTTAAATACTATATTGCCAATCACGCTTACTTAACTTACCTAACTACTACTATAATCGCATAATCGCACATCCATACATCATAGTACTGTAGACCGCAGCTCCCTCGGTCATGCGCCGCCTGTCCCGCCTGCTGCAGCTCCCTCCTCATGCGCCGCCTGCCCCGCTCACTTTATGAATGAAGAGGCAGGTGGCACATGAGGAGGGAGCTGCGGTAGGTGGGACAGGAGGCGTATGACCGAGGGAGCTGCGGTCTGCGCCGTGTACAGTACTATGATGTATGTATGTGCGATTATGCGATTATAGTAGTAGTTAGGTAAGCGTGATTGGCAATATAGTATTTAACAGTTGTGGCGGGGCCCGGTGTTTTAGAGTAGAAGCACTGCACCGGAGCACTGCATGAGTTTCCCCGCCTTCTCCCTCCACACTTCTATCGGGGGATCTGTGGATGACACCCCCATAACAGTGTGTCCTCCACAGATCCCCCATAAAAGTGTCATCCACAGACCACCATTAGTTCAAAACCCACCAAAAGCACACCTTTTGGTTCAAATTTTTTTTTTTCTTATTTTCCTCCTCAAAAACCTAGGTGCGTCTTATCATCAGGTGCGTCTTATAAAGCGAAAAAAACGGTGTGTATGTGTATGTATATATATATATATATATATATATATATATACATACACATCCATTCAGCCTTGCTTCTGGTGTGAAATTGCAGTCTGATACATAGTAACATAGTACATAAGGCCGAAAAAAGACATCTGTCCATCCAGTTTGGCCTGTCATCCTGCTAGTTGATCCAGAGGAAGGCAAAAAAAAACTTTGAGGTAGAAGCCAATATTCCCCACTTAAGGGGAATAAAAAATTCCTTCCCGACTCTAATGAGGCAATCAGAATAACTCCCTGGACCCATCTCTAGTAGCTATAACCTGTAATATTATTACACTGCAGAAATACATCCAGGCCCCTTTTGAATTCCTTTATTGTACTCACTAAAGGAATTCAAGAGTGGACTGGATGTATTTCTGAGTGTAATAATATTACAGGCTACAGCTACTAGAGAGGGGTCGTTGATCCAGGGAGTTATTCTGATTGCCTGATTGGAGTCGGGAAGGAATTTTTTTCCCTTAAGTGGGTAAAATTGGCTTCTGCCTCACAGCGGTTTTTTGCCTTCCTCTGGATCAACTTGTAGGAAACAGGCCGAACTAGATAGACAAATGTCTTTTTTCGGTCTTATACTATGTTACTATGTTACTATCACCACCTCCTCTGACAGAGAGTTCCATAGTCTCACTGCTCTTACCGTAAAGAATCCTCTTCTATGTTTGTGTGCAAACCTTCTTTCCTCCAAACGCAGAGGATGTCCCCTTGTCACAGTCGCAGTCCTGGGGATAAATAGATGATAGGAGAGATCTCTGAAGTGACCCCTGAAATAGTAATTGGATCTCCCCTCAGTCGTCTTTTTTCTAAAGTAAATAACCCTAATTTTGATAATCTTTCAGGGTACTGTAGTTGCCCCATTTCAATTATTACTTTAGTTGTCCTCCTCTGAACCCTCTCCAGCTCTGCTATGTCTGCCTTGTTCACAGGAGCCTAGAACTGTACACAGTACTCCATGTGTGGTCTGACTAGCGATTTGTAAACTGGTAGGACTATGTTCTCATCACGGACGTCTATGCCCCTTTTGATGCAGCCCATTATCTTATTGGCCTTGGCGGCAGCAGCCTGACACTGGTGTTTGCAGCTTAGTTTGCTGTTTATTAAAATTCCTAGATCCTTTTCCATGTCAGTGTTACCAAGTGTTTTACCATTTAGTATGTACGGGTGACTTGCATTATTCATTCCGATGTGCATAACTTTACATTTGTTAGTGGTAAACCTCATCTGCCACTTATCTGACCAAGCCTCCAATCTATCCAGATCCCTCTGTAGCTGTATACTGTCCTCTTCAGTGTTAATTACTTTACACAGTTTAGTGTCATCAGCAAAAATTGATATTTTACTATGCAAGCCTTCTACAAGATCATTAATAAATATATTGAAAAGAATAGAGCCCAATACTGACCCCTGAGGTACTCCACTAGCGACAGTGACCCAATCTGAGTGTGTACCGTTAATAACCACCCTCTGTTTTCTATCTCTCAGCCAGTTACTTACCCACTTACAGACATTTTCTCCCAGTCCAAGCATCCTCATTTTATATACTAACCTTTTATGAGGTTCAGTGTCAAATGGTTTGGAGAAGTCCAGATATACGACATCCATTGATTCGCCGCTATCAAGTCTAGAACGTACCTCCTCATAGAAACTGATTAAATTAGTTTGACATGACCGATCCCTCATGAAGCCATGCTGATATGGTGTTATTTGCTTATTTCCGTTGAGATCCTCTAAGATAGCATCTCTCAGAAAACCTTCAAACTGTTTCCCCACAACAGATGTTAAACTTACCGGCTTATAGTTTCCAGGCTCTGTTTTTGGACCCTTTCTGAATATTGGCACCACATTTGCTATGCGCCAATCCTGTGGGACATTCCCTGTCAGTATAGAGTCCGCAAATATCAGAAATAAGGGTCTGGCTATGACATTACTGATAGTATTGCTCTTTTACCCTTGCAGTTTCTGTTAATTTACAGTATGTCGGACAGACATGTGACAAGCCCTTCTAAGGGAACAGGCAGTGGCCAAAATGTTTCTGGACCAGGCAGAAGTAGTAGCAGAAGAAGAGGGAGGGTGGCAGCAGCAGTTTCAGCGACAGGCCTGAGCTGCCAGTGTCATTTAGCGGTCGTGTCCTGACAAGCAACCGAGCGGTTCTTGAATGGTTTGACTCGGTTTTCTACTTCGTCGCAAGTGACATTTGACACAACACTTAGCTGCCGTGGCCAAGGAGCAAGTTCTGTGTCCTTCTTTTCCCTGAACCTGCCTCTTTCCTTTTCTGCTCCTTCTGCCAGGCAAGTGATGTATGCTGCCGGATCTGCTCCACTTTTCAGCGAATAAGAAATTATTAACCACTACAGGACCGCCGAACGCACGGATGCGTCCGGCGGGCAGTCCTGTAGTTCTGATCTGACGCATCGGCGCGTCATCTCGCGAGACGCAAGACTTCCTGTGAACGCGTGCGTGTTCACAGTGCCGCGCGTCTCAGGAGTTCTACTGCAGCCTGCCAGCGATGATCAATCGCTGGCAGGCTGTAGATGCTAAATAAATAGCATCAAACCTGTATATCAGACGCTGTTTTGTTAACAGCGTCTGATATAGCTGCTACCTGATCCTCTGGTGGTCCTATTTGCTGGGATCGACCACCAGAGGACCAGGTAGCTATGTAAAGTTGCACCAAACACTACACTAACCCCCCACCCCCTCACTTATTAACCCCTGTTAACCCCTTGATGACCCCATCTAGATTCACTGATCACCCCCCTGTCATTGATCATACTCCTTGTAAGGCTCCATTCAGACGTCCATATGTGTTTTGCGGATCCGTGGATTCACGGATCCGCGGATCCTCAAAACACGGACACCGGCAATGTGCTTTGCGCATTTTGCAGATCCACACATTGCCAGAACTATATAGAAAATGCTTTTTCTTGTCCGCAATTGCGGACAAGAATAGGACATGTTCTATATTTTTGCGGAACGGAAGTGCAGACCCGGAAGCGCGGATCCGTAATTCCGGATCCGAGCGGGACAAAGTCTGTCCCCATAGAAATCAATGGGTCCTAAGGGTGAATGGGGCATAAGGGTCCCTTTTCACCACCAGTTAGTTAGCTACTTGTTAGGTAGCTAGCGCCCAGCCCACCGCAGCGCAGTCACTGATTTTGGCAGATATTTTTTCATCCACATTGATCGATGCGAATGAAAAAATCTGTGCTGTTCATTTTTTTTTTTTTTTTCAGCCCAGAGGCTGAACGGAAAAAAAAAATCTCATTACCCGTATGCTCAATATAAGGAGAATCGCAAAAACTCCTAATGCTGGCCATACGTGTAATGATTGCGGAGACCCTCAAATGCCAGGGCAGTACAAACACCTCACATGTGACCCCATTTTAGAAAAAAGACACCCCAAGGTATTCTGTGAGGGGTATGGTGAGTTCATGTAAAATTTTATTTTTTGTCACAAGTTAGTGGAATATGAGACTTTGTAAAAAAATATATATATATATATATATATATATATATCAATTTCCGCTAACTTGTGCCCAAATTTTTTTTTTTCTGTGAACTCGCCATGCCCCTCACGGAATACCTTGGGGTGCCTTCCTTCCACAATGGGGTCACTTGTGGGTATTTATACTGCCCTGGCATTTTAGGGGTCCTAAAGCGTGAGAATCCAAATGCGTAAAAATGCCCTGTGAAATCCTAAAGGTACTCATGGGAATTTAGCCCTTTGCATATCTTGGCTGCAAAAGTACACATGTGGTATCGTCGACTCAGGAGAAGTAGGGCAATGTGTTTTGGGGTGTATTTTTATATATACCCTTACTTTGTGTGAGAAATATCGCTGTAAACGACAACTTTTTAAATTTTTTTATTCAAAGTTGTCAATTTACAGAGATTTTTCTCTCACCCAGCATGGGTATATGTAAAAATACACCCCAAAACACATTGCCCTACTTCTCCTGAGTACGGCGATACCACATGAGTAACACTTTTTTGCAGCCTGGGTGCGCAAAGGGGCCCAAATTCCAACGAGTACTTTTAGGTTTTACATGGCTGCTCACAATTTAGCCCCGCCCAAAATGCCGGAACAGTAAACACACCCCACAAATGACCCCATTTCAGAAAGTAGACACCCCAAGGTATTCACTGAGGGGCATAGTGAGTCCGTCTGAGATTTTTATTTTATTTTTTTGCCAGAAGTTAGCAGAAATGGAAACTTTATTTTTTATTTTTATTTTCCTCAGAAAGTGTCATTTTCCGCTAACTTGTGAAAAAAAATGAAATTATACATGAACTCACCATGCCCTCCGTGAATACTTTGGGGTGTCTTCTTTCTAAAATGGTGTCATTTGGGGGGTATTTATACTATTCTGACATTCTAGCACCTGAAGAAACATGACAGGTGCTCAGAAAGTCAGAGCTGCTTCAAAATGCAGAAATTCACTTTTTTGCACCATAGTTTGTAAACGCTATGGCCTCTTTCACACGGGCGTCATGTTTGACGCCCGGATAAGAGGCGGGTGTGTTGCGGGAATATGCGCGTTTTTCCCGCGCGGGTGCAAACGTTTGCAACGCGTTTTGCACGCGCGTGAGAAAAAACGCCATGTTTGGTACCCAACTCGAAGCCGGACTTCATCACTGAAGTCCGGTTTCGGGTCTACTGGAGAATTGATTATTTTCCCTTATAACATGGTTATAAGGGGAAATAATAGCATTCTTAATAAAGAATGCATTGTTAAATGAAGAGGAAGGGGTTAAAAATAATAAAAGTTAACTTATCTTAGCCACTTGATCGCGTAGTCGCGATCTCTCCTCTCTTTCCCTGCAGCAGCTAAGATCTACAGGACCTGTGATGACGTCACATCACGTGGTCCAATCACATGGTCCACTGTTCTGCACCTAGTTTGCCTGGGCGAGTCACATAGGTGAGGAACTGCTCCACGTCCTCCATCAAGAAATCAAATCCTTGCTGTCTCCTCAGCAACTGAAAATTGTAACCATGGTCACCGACACAGGGAAGAACATTATGTCAGTGCTGCATCAAGGAGGGCTGAGCCATGCATCCTGCATGGCGCACTTGTTTAATCTGGTTGTAAAGCAGTTCCTGAAGTCTTCCACCCATCTGCAAAACATCCTGAAAATGGCCAGGAAACTGTGCAGGCACTTCAGCCACTCTTACACTGCAAATCACACCCTTCTTGAGCTGCAAAGACAGAATGGCATTTCCTAAAACATCACCTCATATGCAACATTTCCACCCATTGGAACTCCACCCTCCACATGTTGGACCAACTAAATAAGCAGAGGAAGGACACAAACGATTTCTTGATAATGCAGGTGGACAGGAGCACTGCGCCGTGTAACTTTGACATTAGCCAGTTGCAGCTGATGCGCAATACCTGCCGTTTGCTCAGGCACTTTGAGGAGGACACTTTGTCAGTCGCCAGGAGACGGGAGATGTGGCCATTACATCTCATGGCAAACTGAGCCCTGTGGGGGCTGAACTTGAGGAGGACATTCACGCACAAGCAATGTATACATAAATGAGTGGTTTTTCTGCACAAGTGACAAGAGAGGAGCATGGGGAGATGAGGAAGACCAGGCAGATGACCCCCTACACACTGTGGCAGTATGCAGTGGAGATGGAGGCAGGGAGTCCCTCTGAGTCCCTTGTGTAGATGGCCCGGTTCATGCTGAGTTGCTTACATAGTGACAGTTGTATTATCACCAATGAGCAGGGATGGCTACTGGCTCTCCACCATGTTAGACCCTGGCTACTGCTCTAAAACGGGGGCCTTTTTTCCACCCACTAAGAGAGAGCATAAACTGAACTACTATCGAGACATCCTATGTTGCCACCCTCACCACTCTGTAACTGGGCCTTTGTGTTGACTCCTCATGCTGTTGCCACCTCACCACTCTGTGACGGGGCCACTATTGTCCCGGTTTGGCCTTGTTGAGATCGACATTTATTTTACCCTTCTTCTGAAGTGTCAGAAGGACGGAAAAATGAGAAACACAATAGATCCTGTCTTTGGAGCATCCGTAAGGCCTGTATCACACGGGCCCTATTTTGCATCAGGATTTGCTCATGATTTGGAAGCCAAAAGCAGGAATGGGTACAAAACACAGGAGACATGTAAACCTTGTAATTATGTGTCATCTCTGTTTTGGATCCACTCCGTTTTTTTTTTTTGGCCTTAGCAATACTGATGGATTACTGAGCAGATGCTGACCGTGTGAAGGGAGATGCTCAAAAGACAGGATCCATTTTTTGGGGGTTGTTCTTATTACGGATGAGAAGAAGGGAAAAATAAACAGTGACGTCAACACAAACTTACTGCTGACACCCTCTCCACTCTGTCAGTGGGACAGCGTGTAACAGAACAGTCTCTGTAGAAATCTATGTGGAATTAGCTGACGACAGTGTAAAAGGAGTGCGCTCTTTCACTCTATAGTAGAATCTTGGGCCCCTGCATGGTTCCTCATACCTGGTGCTTACATTGACCTGTAAGGATAAGTTCACACTTGAGTTATTTGGTCACCTGTGGCCCTGTAACTGACCAAATAAGTGAAGTTTGAAGTGATTCTAAGAGTGATGCCTGTCATCTACGTGTTGGGCTACTTCCACATTTCCATTATCCCTTTTGTTTTGTCTCCATTCATTGTCAATGGGGACAAGACTGAACTGAATGAAACAGAATGCACCAGAATGCATTCCGTTCTGTTTCGTTGTGTCCCCATCGCAGACAGAATGACGCTGCAAGCAGCGTTTTTCTGTCCGTGATGTGGTGCGGAGCAAGACCGATCCATCATGACTCACAATGTAAGTCAGTGGGGACAGATCCGCTTTCTCGGACACAATAGAAAACGGATCCGTCCCCCATTGACTTTCAATAGTTTTAGTGCCGAATCCGTCTTGGCTATGTTAAAGATAATACAACCGGATACGTTCATAACGGATACAGACGGTTGTATTATCATGATGTAAGCGTTTTTGCTGATCCATGACGGATCTAGCAAAAACCCTGGTGTGAAAGTAGCATTATACTGACTCACACAACTATTTCACTACCATAGCAGACTCCCTATGCATGTTTCTGCAATGCACAGTGTTCTACTCCATATCAAATCTTTTTGGGAAAGTCGGCAAACCGTCTGAATCGAATTGTTGAGAAATTCGCTCATCTCTACCTTAATGACTTCAGGGCCTCCCTTTAAGAAGAGTGGGATGCCATGCCTCAGTAGACAATAAGTCTACTTGTGAACAGCGTGAGACATCGTTGTCAAGCTGTAATTGATGCTGAAGGGCACATGATAAACAATTGAGAAATTTAGATTTTTTTGTGGGGGTATGCCTACCACTGTTGTTGGCTTTTGTTTCAATAAATTGATTGAGATGAGGAAATCACCATTGCATGCTTTTACTTAAATGCCCTACTTTCATGATATATCACTGTACAGTGAACTTTTTACATTTTCATAAATTTCACCTGAAAGCCAAATATTCCTAACTTTTTGTGAGTAGTGTATATGCTGATGGTCAATGATGCATTAAAATATGCTTAAATGCACATAGCTGTAAAAAATATGCAACAAATTATTTTGGGGAAAAAGGCACAATCGTGCTAGCCCTGTGACCAAAATATGTGCATTTTTCTGCACTTATAAACTGTGGAAAGTTTGCAATAGGTTCTTGGGGAAAGAAAAACACAACTGTGCAATTTCTGTAACCAAACTATGGGCTGCTGGCTGACGATGTACTAAAATATGCTTATTTCTACACTTATAAACTGTGGAATTTTTACAACAGTTTTTTCTTGGGGGAAAAGCGCAATTGTGGAGCCTCTGTGGCTATAATATATGATGCTGGTGATACTATGATATGCAATTAGTGCACACCTATTAACTGTAGAAGTTTTGCAAAAAAGGCTAGCTTCTGCACTTAAAAATGAAGTACTGTCTTTTTAAAAGTGTATGTATTTGTCTAGTGCAAGTACAACACATATGCAGTTATAAACAACTCTAGCCCTGCAGACCTACAATAAATGCCCCTATCCTGTCTCCAATGATAAAACCTTTCAATAAAGTTATTCAATCCACCGAACAAAATACATCTTCTCTATCTCTAATACTATCACATCAGTGGGGAGCTCAGAATTGCATCTCTGGACCAGCCAATATCCTCCCTCCTGATTGGCTGTTAGGCTAACTTCAAAGTATTGTATTGTGTCCAAGACAGGGCCTTGTCCAGGGTCATGTCAGCCTCCATATTCATGTTCCCTGCCCTGTTTTCCCCACTAGTGTGCTGCAATTCAAGTGTAAAATGGCAGGTACTGTTTTGCACGATTTATCCGAAATGAATTGCCAACATTTTGGATTCGTTTGCAAGCAGAGTTTTTATGAAATTTGGAAAAAGTCAGATTAGAATCCATTTACACATCTCTAGGATATAGTCATTAGTTGTTATTCTGAAATTAAAATGTTCTCCATCAATAATTCGCTGTTTTGTACTTTGTTAGAATGGTGCGAATTTACCCCCCATGAAGTTGGATTTCCAAAATATGGAGCATTTATTCGCACAGAAGATTTTGGCAGCGAGTTCTTTATGGGACATCTCATTTACAGGAGAAAAGAACCCAAGATTTGCTTTTTGCAGGGTAAGGGCTGATGCCTGTGTGAATGCACGTTCCCTTTTACAGTTCATCTAAAATATAATGTGCATTAAAGGGGTATTCCCATCTCAGACAATGGGGACATATAGCTAGTATGTGCCCCCATTGTCTGATAGGTGCAGGTCCCACCGCTGTGCACCCTCTGTTCATTTCCCCGCTCCGTTCTCATTATCAGACAATTGGGAAATTGTCTGAGATGGGAAAACCCCTTTAATTACATAGTTAAGGTTGGAAAAAGACAAAAGTCCATCAAGTCCAACCTGTAATCCTGCTATATCAATCCATGGATCTATCTCTGGATCAATGTCCATCTTCCTTTTAAAAAGGGGTTGAGCCAAAGGGAAAGGGTGTATAGAACAAGATTTCTATACGTTGTTATAAGCCTCAATGTTATTTTGAATTAAAAAGTAATCTAAACCTTTTTTAAAGCCATCTACTGTATTTGCTTAGAGGCAGCTGAATGTCACTGCATGCTGTTATTTAGTCTATGATCTACTAATACACCCAGATCCTACTCAACAAGTGACTCTCCAAGTTTTACTCCCCCTAGGACATATGCTGCATGCAGATTATTAGCCCCCAAGTGCATAACTTTACATTTACAGTATTATTATTGAACTATATTGAACCTCATTTGCCAAGTGGAGGCCCAAACAAGAAGTTTGTCCAAGTCAGCTTGTAACTTATTAACATCTTCTATAGACTGTACCGTATTACGCAGTTTGGTGTCATCTGCAAAAATAGAAACAGCACTATTGATCCCATCCTCTATGTCATTAATGAATAAGTTAAATAATACCTGACCCAGCACAGAACCTTGGGGTACACCACTTATAACCAGGGACCATTCAGAGTAGGAATCATTGACCACAACTCTTTGGACACGATCATGAAGCCAATTTTCAATCCAAATACAAATTATGTTTTCTAAACCAATAGACCTCAATTTACCCATTAGTGGTCCATGTGGGATAATATCAAACACCCTTAATATTTAAAGGCTGTGGACATTTTACTAATTTTGGGCTAAAAATCATTTTTTTTATTTCTTTTTTATTAAAAATGTTCAGCCAGTTTTGAGATAGGGTTAAAAATCATTCTGTTTGTAGAGTTTCATTCTCAGTCTCCTGACCTTATAAACACAATATAGCTAAACTTTTATGAAACTGATAAGAATATAGCTCAGATAAGTGATCATGAGGTCAAGATATTAGAGATAAGGCTTCACATGAGCCATTGGCTAAAAGAACCGAGAAGTGATTCTCTGCAAAGAGACTGATTTTTTTTTTTAACCCTTGTATCTAAAAAAACACTGAACATTTTAATACTAATTAAAAAATACAGTGTGGCTTTAAATGAGTAAAATGCAGTCATTAAATCATTTAAAAAAATGCCCCAAAGGTGTCCATAGCCTTTAAGTAACCTTGAATAATTTGATTTATTTATACTGATCCGAGTTAGGTGGTATTTAAATGTCTGTAGTTGCAATCCATGTGCTATCCACATACAGTTAGGTCCATATATATTTGGACACAGACACAAATTTTGTTTTTAATACCCGTTTACTAAAACATATTCAAGTTATAGTTATATAATGGACATCAACATAAAGTCCAGACTTTTAGCTTTCATTTGATGGTATCCACATTAAAATTGGATGAAGGGTTTAGGAGTTTTAACTCCTTTACATGTGGCACCCTGTTTTTAAAGGGACCAAAAGTAATTAGACAATTGACTCAAAGGCTGTTTCATGGGCAGGTGTGGGCAATTCCTTCATTATTTCATTCTCAATTAAGCACATAAAAGGCCTGGAGTTGATTTGAGGTGTAGTGCTTGCATTTTGAAAATTTTTGCTGAGAAGTAAACATGCGGTCAAAGGAGCTCTCCATGCTGGTGAAAAAAGCCATCCTTCATCTGCGAAAACAGGAAAAATCCATCTGAGAAATTGCTACACTATTAGGAGTGGCAAAATGTAGAGCTTGCTACATCCTGAGAAAGAAAGAAAGCACTGATGACCTCAACAATGCAAAAAGACCTGGACGCCCACGGAAGACAGCAGTGGTGGATGATCGCCGAATAATTACCATGGTGAAAAGAAACCCCTTCACAACAGAAAACCAAGTGTTATCAATATCCAAATCTACCATAAAGAGAAGACTGCATGAAAGTAAATCCAGAGGGTTCACTGCACTGTACAAGCCACTTATAAGCCTCAAGAATAAGAAGACTAGTTTGGACTTTGCTAAAAAAAAAATCTTAAAAATACAGCACGCTTCTGGAAGAACATTCTTTGGACAGATGAAACCAAGATCAACTTCTACCAGAATGAAGGAAAGAAAAAAGTATGGCGAAGGCATGGTACAGCTCATCATGATCCAAAGCATACCACATCATCTGTAAAACACAGCGGAGGCAGTGTGATGGCTTGGGTATGCATGGCTGCCAGTGGCACTGGGTCCCTAGTGTTTATTGATGATGTGACACAGGACAGAAGCAGCCAGATGAATTCTGGGTTTTTCAGACTACTGTGTGCTTTAAATGCAGCCAAACTGATTGGTCGGCGTTTCATAATACAGATGGACAATGGCCCAAAGATATAGCCAAAGCAACCCAGGAGTTTATTAAAGCAAAGAAGTGGAATATTCTTGAATAGCCAATTTAGTCACCTGATCTGAACCCAATAGAGCATTTCACTTGTTAAAGAATAAACTTCAGACAGAAAGGCCCACAAGCAAACAGCAACTGAAAACCGCTGCAGTACAGGCCTGGCCGAGCATTAAAGAGGAGGAAACACAGCGTCTGGTGATGTCCATGAGTTCAAGACTTTAGGCAGTCATTGCCAACAAAGGGTTTTCAACTAAGTATTAGAAATTAACATTTTATTTACAATTATTTAATTTAACCCATTACTTTTAAGCTCCTGAAATGAAGGGATTGAGAAAATGCTTTAGTTCCTCACATTTTTATGCAATCATGTTGTTCAACCCACTGAATTAAAGCTGAAAGTCTGAACTTCAACTGCATCTGAATTATTTTCTCCAAAATCCATTGTGGTAATGTGCAGAACAAAAATTAGAAAAATTGTATTTCCTGTGATATGCTACGTTGTATGAATAAAGAGTGTACACGCATCTTTAGGTTTGGGGAATAGTTTATATGATTCCAGAATCTATGGATTGCCCATTGGCATTGTTTAATTTTGTTCAAATATAGAATTTTGTAGTTGAATCTGTTCTCATGAACTTAACATATATTGTTACTGACTTGCTTATCACCATCTGCCTTACTAAGTATGTGTCTTTTCTTATATTTTTAGGAGTCTGGGGCAGTGCTTTTGCAGCCAACCTTGATGAGATTTGGGCTCGTGCATCTGGCACAAGCATACGGTGGCTTAATTCTTTGACTGATGTTATCAGGGTAATTGGTAAGGGATGATTACTTGTCCTGTTACTTGCATTTACTTTAGTAAACAATATTTTAACCCCTTCAGGACCCTGCCATATTTCACCTCAAGGAACAGGCGTTTTTTGGGGAAATTTGACGTGTCACTTTATGTGGTAATAACTTTGGAACACTTTTACTTATCCAGGCCATTCTGAGATTTTTCTCCTGTGACACATTGTACTTCATGATAGTGGTACATTTCAGTCAATAATTTTCATTTTTGTTTTTAAACCCAAATTCACCAAAAAATTTGAAAAATTTGCAACTTTCCAAATGTCAACTTCTCTGTTCTAGAAGCAAATCTAGAAATTTTTCAGAAAATTTCCAAAACCCACTTTTTAAGGACCAGTTCAGATCTGAAGTCACTTTGTGTGGTTTACATAATAGAAGTCACTCATAAATGGCCCCATTTTAGAAAGTACACCCCTCAAGGTATTTAAAACTGAATTTACAATAATTAAAGGAAAATGTAGATAACATTTCAGAATTTAACGTTTTTGGCAGATTTTCCATTTTAATACATTTTTTCCCATAACAAAGCAAGGGTTAATAGGCAAACAAAACCTTACCCTGATTCTGTAGTTTATAGAAACACTCCATTTGTGATAGTAACATGTTGTACGGGCACAATGCAGGGCGCAGAAGGAAAGGAGCTGCATGTGGTTTTTGAAGGGCAGATTTCACTGAGATAATTTTAAGTTGCCATGTCACATTTGAAGAAACTCCAAATAAGTGACCCCATTTTGAAAACTACAGGATAAGGTGGAAGTTTTGTTGGTACTATTTTAGGATACATATGATTTTTGGTTGCTCTATATCAGTGTTTCCCAACCAGTGTGCCTCCAGCTGTTGCAAAACTACAACTCCCAGCATGCCCGCACAGCCAAAGGCATGCTGGGAGTTGTAGTTTTGCAACAGCT
This sequence comes from Bufotes viridis, assembly GCA_033119425.1. Classification (NCBI taxonomy): domain Eukaryota; kingdom Metazoa; phylum Chordata; class Amphibia; order Anura; family Bufonidae; genus Bufotes; species Bufotes viridis. The sequence continues at coordinate 46,573,987 of CM065599.1, forward strand.
GGAGGCACACTGGTTGGGAAACACTGCTCTATATTACACTCTTTGTGAGGCAAGGTAACAAAAAATAGCTGTTTTGGCACTGTTTTTATTTTTTACAATGTTCATCTGACAGGTTAGATCCTATTCTATTTCTTACAGACACGACAATACCAAATATGACTACATTTTTTGGTTGTTTGTTTCACTTTTACATAATGAAGCATTTTTGAAAAAAAAAATATTTTTTTGTGTCTCCATATTCTGAGAGCCATAGTTTTTTTATTTTTTGGGCGATTGTCTTAGTTAGGGTCTCATTTTTTGCAGGATGATGGACAGTTTCATTGGTACTATTTTGGGTGTGTATGACTTTTTGATCCCTTGTTATTACACTTTTTGTGATGTAAGGTGACAAAAAATATCTTTTTGACACAGTTTTTATTTTATTTTTCGCAGCGATACCGAATATGTCTACTTTTTTTTTTTAACTTTTAACACAATAAAAGCAGTCTTAGTGTCTCCATATTCTGAGAGCTATAGTTGTTTTGCCGATTATTTTATGTAAGGGCTCATTTTTTGGGGGATGAGGAGACTGTTTGATTGGTACTATATTGGGGAGCATCCACCTTTTTGATCGCTTGGTGTTGCACTTTTTGTGATGTAAGGTGACAAAAAAATGGTTGTTCCAGCACAGTTTTTATTTTATTTTTTCTACGGCGTTCAGGTGCGGGGTGGATCATGTGATATTTTTATAGAGCCAGTCGTTACAGATGCGGCAATACCCAATATGTCCCACTCTGGAACTTCAACTTCTGCGGTCTGATCCCCTCTGCAATGCTTTACAATACATCCTGTATTGCAATGCATTGACTGTCAGCTTGCATAGCTTCCGTAGAATTCCCTATGGAAGGCATTGGGCTGCCTTCTCTGCCATCGGGTCCCCGTCACGGAGACCCAATAGAGATGCGGAAGGCACCCGTACCCTCCGCAAACCCTCTGATTGCTGCGGTGACAATGGGTTAATGCGCCAGCATCAGTGACTGCCAGGTCTGTGCCACATATATATTATTATCCATACAATAAGTGGACCATCTTCAGGTATTTTCTAACTATAGTTTACAGGTAGTTGTAACAGTCTCTGCTCCAGAAGCCAGGCAAAGCGGTAGGAGAGAGCGTAGCCTGAGAGTTTTTACAAATTCACCTGTTTTAGTTCCCCAAATTATATATCTTACTGGCAAATCACTGGTGAATCAGGGACAACAGAAGTAGGCATCAGATCATTATGTATATTAAGTATCAGAGTGGCTCGGGTGGCCCCCTGGGCATCGACCCACTGGGAAATTTCCCTGTAGGGTCTATGGCCAGTTCGTCCCTGAGTAAGAGCTTTTGTTTAATTTCTCTGCTTTCCCTTTGTCCTCTACAATTATATTTAAATGCTTATCTATGAGAGGTCCAGTATTACTACTTTTTTTCTTTTTGGAATTTATGTATTTATAAAAGTTTTTTCGATTTATTTTAATGTTGCCCACTTTAGCCAACTTTATTTTTTACATTTTTTTTTTAGCTTTTTGTGCAGTGACTCGGATGCCGCTACTACTGGTGGAATTCACTGATGAGTTTTTTGTACATGCCATATTTTTGTAATGTGTTCATAGATGGCCTGGTTGGCTTCATTATGCGTGGTCTGCCTAACCCCCAAGCCTTCTTTCTGTAAGTCAGCAGTTAGTGTTAGTGAAAGGATGTGAGCAGTGAGACTAGCCTGCAGGAGCCTGAGTCTTGTGAGGTTCTACAGACAAAATTTGGGGCATAAGAGGGAAACTCCACTGCCTGGATCCCTGCCCTGCAACTCTGAAAGTTAACACCAAAAGCACCACTACGTCCATCGGGAAGGAGACCTTCACCAGAGTGTGCGCCTGGGGAATAATTTAGCTTTCTAAAGTTTCAGGTTTTTGTAGCTCCCTTTTGTAAGACCTTTATGACTATATGAGGTGAATATAACAAACACCAATTCATAGCTTACCCTTATCGCCTGCTTCATGTATCTTATCCCACTGGACTCCAATTAAAAACCACCCTCTGTTTTCTATCACTTAGTCAGTTACTTACCCACATACAGACATTTTCTCCCAGTCCAAGCAATCTCATTTTATATACTAACCTTTTATGTGGCACAGTATCAAATGCTTTGGAGAAATCAAAATATATGACATCCATTGATTCTCCGCTGTCAAGTCTAGAACTTACCACCTCATAGATTAAATCAGTTTGACATGACGATCCCTTATAAAGCCATGCTGATATATTGTTATTTGCTTACTTTCATTGAGGTACTCCAAGATAGCATCTCTTAGAAATCCTTCAAACAGTTGACCTACGACAGATGTTAAACTTACTGGCCTATAGTTTCCGGGCTCTGTTTTTGGACCTATTTTGAATATTGGCACCACATTTGCTATGCATAGAGTCCTTAAATATAAGAAATAAGGATCTGGCTATGACATTACTTAATTCTCTTAGGATACGGGGTGTAGACCATCTGGTTCCGGCAATTTGTCTGTTTCAATCTTTTTAAGAAGCCAGTGTACTTCTTCCTGGGTCAGACAGGGCATTTTTAATGGGGAATTTACTTTTACATTCTGCATTTCACCTGACCGTTTACTTTCCTCAGTGAACACAGTGGAGAAAAAAATATTTAATAGCTTTCTCCTCATCATTGTCTACAACTCCTTCCCTCGTCACTGTGTAAAGGGCCGACATCTTCAGATTCATACTTTTTACCATTTATATAATTGAAGAACATTTTAGGGTTAGTTTTGCTCTCTTTGGCGATGAATCTCTCCGTCTCTAGTTTGTCTGCTTTTATTTGTTTTTTATATATTCTATTTTTTCCTTATAGTTTTCCAATGCTTCCTCGCTACCCTCTTGTTTAGTGATTTTAATGCTTTCTTTTTGTCATTTATTGCTTTCTTTACAATTCTATTTATCCACATTGTTTTTTTCTTGTTCCTTACCCTTTTATTCCCATAAGGTACTGTATGTACCTCTTACAATTAGATTTTAGGATGCTTTTAAAGGGGTTGTCCGGGATCAAACTCATTTTTTTAAAAGTAGCTTACTCACAGTTAGTAGCCAAGTCTATATTCCCAAGATGTTTTTAGGTAGCTCTTACACTGCTGCATTGCTCCTACAGTCCCCAACAGACTGTTTTACATATCTGTTTATGTATGCCATCACTTCCTGCTGCAAAGCATTGTGGGTCCTAGTGCAGCTCAGCAGCAGGTGGTTTCTACAGTGTAAGATCACCTCTGCATCCGCCTCCCTCATACATATTCAGCCTCCTGCACATCGTTCACTCCTCCCTAGATCCGCCCCCCTTTTACATATTCATCCTCCAGCCTCATATTCCTCCCCCATAAACTCCTCCTTGCAAATGTCATGTGGTCAGTGTTTGCAGAGCAGAGAGGCAGACACTGAATCAACATACAGAAAGCACAGTTTTCCAGCATGGTACATCATTTTTACTGGATTTCTTTTATATTTACATTCATTATTACAATAACCAATTTATAGTAATCTATCCAAGCAATGATAGTTGTTTTAAAATGTCCCCAAGGGTGTAAGGGACACACTCCCATATCTATACATAAACATTGCTGACAGCGTCACACTAAAAGGGCCACGCTCCCACATCTATTCATAAACATTGCTGACAGCATCACACTATAAGGGCCACGCTCCCACATCTATCCATAAACATCGCTGACAGCATCATACTATAAGGGACATGCTCCCACATCTATCCATAAACATCACTGACAGCGTCACACTATAAGGGCCACAGTCCCACATCTATCCATAAACATACCTGACAGCTTTACACAATAATAGCATTTTTGAAACCAAAAAATGTTTTGGTGTCTTGTAAGTCTGAGAGCCCTAGCTTTTTTATTTTTGACCGATTGTCTTAGAAAGGGTCTCATTTTTTGCGGGATGAGGTGACGGTTTAATTGATACTAGTTTGTGGGACATTAACCTTTTTAATCACTTGGTGTTAAGACTTTGTGATGTAAGGTGAAAAAAATGGCTTTTTTTTTACACAGTTTTTATTTTATTTTTTGTGGTGTTTATCGGACATGGTGGATTATGTGATATATTTATAGAGCCGGTTATTACGGACGTGGCAATACCTAATATGTGTAGTTTTTTCATTTATTTAATTTTTTTAATGCCATAATATAAATGGATATTAGAAAAGACAATTTTTATTTAATTTTTATATAAATTTTAATTTTTTTTTATTTTTAACTTTCACTTTTTTTTGTACTTTTTATTTATTTATCAAGACCCATCTGAAGATCCAGTGGGCCTAATCACTATACAGTGCATTGCAATGCACTGTATAGTCAGTGCTACACTTACACTAAGGCTACATGCACACGACCGTTGCCTGCCTCCGCATCCGCTCCTCCTTGAAATTTTGCGTCCGTCAAAAAAAACAGATGACGGACCGTTTTTTTTGACGGATCCGATTTTTATGGCAGATCCATTGTAAAAATGCCTATCCTTGTCCGCAAACGTGAAAAAAATAGGACATGCACTATTTTTTTGACGGAATGAAAACACGGATCACGGATGCGGAACAAAAACGGTTGACCATCCGCATTTTTTGGCGGACCCATTGAAATGAATGGGGAAGCATCCTATCCGTGAAAAAAAACGGAACGGACGCGGAAACAAACAACGGTCGTGTGCATGGGGCCTAAGGCTGATCAAACCTCAGGGTCAGATTAGCCTTAGATACATGGCAACCAGGATGCCTTCTTAAGGCGTCCTGTTGCATTGGCAACCAGGACACCGTTGTGAACGTCCGGATGGAAGAGAAAGGGAGCTCCCTCCCTCTCAACCCTGTGGATGCCGCGAGCGGCTGCTGACTTTTGCACAATTAGCTAGGCTGCCAGTGACATCACCGGGCTCCCTGAGCAGCTGAAGAGGAATCTTTTCTCCTCTGCTAGGGACTCGGTAAGTCACTGAGTGAAAGAAAAGCTTCAGTTCCGGCAAATAATTTATTTTAGCAAAAGGGGCCATTAGAAGTAAGTTCATCAGGTAGGACATGGGTGGTGTTGATGTGTGTGACACTGTACTATCGGACAAAGGTCCCAAATCCCGCAAAAAAATGACATTTTTCACTTTCTGTTGTAAATTTTTTTTTTAAAACTACATTTCTATATAAATTTTTCTCTAAATTTATTGCTCTACATGTCTTTGATAAAAAAAAATCCAATAAGTATATATTTATTGGTTTGGGTAAAAGTTATAGCGTTTACAAACTATGGTGCAAAAAAGTGAATTTCCTCATTTTGAAGCAGCTCTGACTTTCAGAGCACCTGTCATGTTTCTCCAGGTGCTAGAATGCCAGGATAGTATAAATACCCCCCAAATGACACCATTTTAGAAAGAAGACACCCCAAAGTATTTGCGGAGGGGCATGGTGAGTTCATGTATCATTTCATTTTTTTTCACAAGTTAGCGGAAAATGACACTTTCCGAGGAAAAAATAATAATAATAATAAAGTTTCCATTTCTGCTAACTTCTGGCAAAGAAAAATAAAATCTCCCACGGACTCACTATGCCCCTCAGTGAATACCTTGGGGTGTCTACTTTCCGAAATGGGGTAATTTGTGGGGTGTGTTTACTGTTCTGGCATTTTGGGCGGGGCTAAATTGTGAGAAACCTTGTAAAACCTAAAGGTACTCGTTGGAATTTGGGCCTCTTTGCGCACCCAGGCTGCAAAAAAGTGTCACTCATGTGGTATCGCCGTACTCAGGAGAAGTAGGGCAATGTGTTTTGGGGTGTATTTTTACATATACCCATGTTGGGTGAGAGAAATATCTCTGTAAACTGACAACTTTGAATAAAAAAATGTAAAAAGTTGTCATTTACAGAGATATTTCTCACACCCAGCATGGGTATATGTAAAAATATACCCCAAAACACATTGCCCTACTTCTCCTGAGTACAGCGATACCACATGTGTGACACTTTTTTGCAGCCTGGGTGCGCAAAGGGGCCCAAATTCCAATGAGTACTTTTAGGATTTCACAGGGCATTTTTACGCATTTAGATTCCAGACTTCTTCTCACGCTTTAGGGGCCCCTAAAATGCCAGGGCAGTATAAATACCCCACAAGTGACCCCATTTTAGAAAGAAGACACCCCAAGGTATTCTGTGAGGGGTATGGTGAGTTCATGTAAAATTTTATTTTTTGTCACAAGTTAGTGGAATATGAGACTTTGTAAAAAACAAAAATAAAAAAAATATATCAATTTCTTTTTTCCGCCCAAAAAAAAATAAAAAATTCTGTCAACTCGACACGCCCCTCACGGAATACCTTGGGGTGTCTTCTTTCCAAAATGGGGTCACTTGTGGGGTATTTATACTGCCCTGGCATTTTAGGGGCCCTAAAGCGTGAGAATCCAAATGCGTAAAAATGCCCTGTGAAATCCTGAAAGGTACTCATTGGTTTTAGGGCCCCTTTGCGCATCTTGGCTGCAAAAAAGTGTCACCCAGGTGGTATCGCCGTACTCAGGAGAAGTAGGGCAATGAGTTTTGGGGTGTATTTTTATATATACCCATACTTTGTTTGAGAAATATCGCTGTAAACGACAACTTTTTAAATTTTTTTATACAAAGCTCTTACCCAACATGGGTATATGTAAAAATACACCCCAAAACACATTGCCCTACTTCTCCTAAGTACGGCGATAACACATATATGACACTTTTTTGCAGCCAAGATGCGCAAAGGGGCCCAAATTCCAATGAGTACCTTCTAGGAGGGCATTTTTACGCATTTTTCTTCTCACGCTTTAGGGCCCCTAAAATGCCAGGGCAGTATAAATACCCCACATGTGACCCCATTTTGGAAAGAAGACACCCCAAGGTATTCCGTGAGGGGCATGGCGAGTTCATAGAAGATTTTCTTTTTGGCACAAGTTAGTGTAAATTGATTTTTTATTGTTTTTTCTCACAGTCTCCCTTTCCGCTAACGTTTTTTTTTTTACAAAGTCCACTAACTTGTGACAAAAAATAAAATTTTACATGAACTCACCATACCCCTTCATGGAATACCTTGGGGTGTCTCTAAAATGAGGTCACATGTAAGGTGTTTGTACTGCCCTGTCATTTGAGGGTCTCCGCAATCATTACATGTATGGCCAGCATTAGGAGTTTCTGCGATTCTCCTTATATTGAGCATACGGGTAATAAGATTTTTTTTTTCCGTTCAGCCTCTGGGCTGAAAAAAAAAAAAAATGAACGGCACAGATTTTTTCATTCGCATTGATCATCGTGGATGAAAAAATCTCTGCCAAAATCAGTGACTGCGGTGCGGTGGGCTGGGCGCTAACTACCTAACAAGAAGCTAACTAACTGGCGGTGATAAGGGACCCTTATGCCCCATTCACACGTCCGCAATTCTGTTTGCGGAACGGAATTGCGGACCCATTCATTTCTATGGGGACAGACTTTGTCCCGCTCGGATCCAGAATTACGGATCCGCACTTCCGGGTCTACACTTCCGTTCCGCAAAAATATAGAACATGTCCTATTCTTGTCCGCAATTGCGGACAATAAAAGGCATTTTCTATATAGTTCTGGCAATGTGTGGATCTGCAAAATGCGGAAAGCACATTGCCGGTGTCCGTATTTTGCGGATCCGCAAAACACATATGGACGTCTGAATGGAGCCTTACAGGGGTGTGATCAATGACAGGGGGGTGATCAGGGAATCTAGATGGGGTGATCAAAGGGTTAACAAGGGGTTAATAAGTGACAGAGGGGGGGGAGGGGGGTAGTGTAGTGTGGTGCTTGGTGCAAGTTTACATAGCTACCTGGTCCTCTGGTGGTCGATCCCATCAAATGGGACCACCAGAGGACCAGGTAGCAGGTATATCAGACGCAATTAACAAAACACCGTCTGATATACCAGTTTGATGCGATTTATTTCGCATCTACAGCCTGCCAGCGATGGATCATCCCTGGCAGGCTGCAGTATAACTGCCGAGACGTGCGCCACTGTGAACGTGCGCGCGCGTTCACAGGAAATCTCGCGTCTCGCGAGATGACGCACGGATCCGTCCAGCCAGAGCAACAGGACCGCCGGCCTGCGCGCATCCGTGCGTTAGGCGGTCCTGAGCTGGTTAAAAATATCCCATTTTGTGGCTGTATTTTTGTTAGTTGGCTAAATTTTGCTTTTTTGAAGTTTGGTATTTTTGTTCCTCCCTGAAGAAACACTCTTTTGAATGACAATTGGAAGGTTATTATTTTATGGTCACTATTTCCCAGGTGTCCCCCAACTTTCACATCTGTTGTTCTGTCAGGTCTTTTGGTTAATACTAAGTCCAGTATGGCCGTCCCTCTAGTCGGGTCCTGAACCAGTTGAGAAAGGTTATTGTCTTTGGTTATTGCCAAGAACCTGTTTCCTTTATGAAATATACAAGTTTCAGTTTTACTGTCTATATCTGGGTAGTTGAAGTCCCCCATAAAAATGACCTCATGATATACTGCCTCGTCTATTTAATTTAGTGGTGGATTTTCTGTGGACTCCGGTATATTAGGTGGCTTCTAATAAAGTCCTATTAGTATTTTATTATTGTTTTTGCCCACAGTGACTCCACAGGACTATACGTAAAGGCAAACCCCTCCCGTCTCCGGTTTTGATGATTAGGGATGAGCAAACCCGAACTGCAAAGTTCCGATTCGTACTGAGCTTTGCTAGTTTGGGTAGCCGGACCCGAACCCAGACTTTTTCACTGAAGTCCAGGTTCAGGTTCGTTGTTCGGGTGATTTTATTATTTTCCGTTATAACATGGTTATATTGGAAAGTAATAGCATTCTTAAGGGCTCATGCACACAAACGTATTTTCTTTCCGTGTCTGTTCCACTTTTTAAAGAACCGTATACGGAACCATTAATTTCAATGGGTCCGCAAAAAAAATGGAAGTTACTCCGTGTGCATTCCGTTTCCGTATGTCCGTTTCACGGACAAAGCATAGTACTGTTCAATTTGGGGCCAGCTGTTCCATTCCCCAAAATACGGAATGCACACGGACGTCATTCGTATTTTTTGTGGATCCTTTTTTGCTGACAGCAAAATACATATGGTCGTGTGCATGAGCCATGAGACAGAATGCCAAACAATGTGGCCATTTAGCGGTTAAAAAAACCTGCGATGTACACAATGCCTTACCACGCTCTCCCACGTTGTGACATCATCACGCATATCGCTGGTCCTTTGGCAGATCATGTTCAGTGAAGATAGAAGAAGCTGCTGCAGCGCTATAAAGTGGATGAGGTGAGTTGTTCTTTTTTTTTTTTTGCTGCAATAGGGTTCGGGGTCAAGTTTAGGTCCAGACTTCCATGGGTTCACTGATCCCTATTGACGATCCTTTCTAAACAGACTGTAACCTGTATGTTAACTGCCAAGCTATTATCCAGCCATGTATCAGTTATTCCCACTATGTCATAGTCCTCCTCACACATCACTAATTCCAGTTCACCAGTTTTATTAGTCAGGCTTCTAGCATTAGTATACATACAATTGAGAGGTTTATGCATATTTTTTTTACCCTACACCTTTCCTAATGAACTGTTTTAGTCCCTCCTTCCACTCCTCCCACAGTTTCATTACCTCGCACCAGGTCTCTATCTGCACTATCTTCCTTTCCTATAATGTAATTACCCTCCCCCAGTCCCTAGTTTAAACACACTTCCATCCTTCTAGCTATCTTCTCCTCCAAAACAGCTGCCCCTTCCCCATTGAGGTGCAGCCTATCCCTATGATAGCACGTGAATAGGCCAAAAAAAGGGGGGGGGGGAGAAGGCGCTCTTAGGTGGTAGCGGATACAATAGGTCTTAGCTATTCTAAGGCTGCCCAGGCTGAGTTGAATGTACTCACCTGGATGAGATGCCCTTGTACCAGGGCCCTCTCTTACGGGTGAAAGCTGTGGTTGTCTTATCCTAGTGGGTTGATGCTGCCAAGGCTGTCCAATTCAACCGTTAGGCAGGGGCCGTACCGCCTGATTGGTGACTAGTAGGACTTTGCAGAAAGTTACTCGTCTGGACAGGAGTCTTGCGACGAGGAGAACCGCGGGCGCAAAAACAACCCAGATAATGTATAGAAGAACTTTATTTGGAATGACGATGCGTTTCGGGGTCATGCCCCTTTATCAAGTCTGTGTGTTCTTCATCGGGTGCTCACTAAAAGGAGGATCGATGGAGGGTCTCCTTTAGTGCGTGATATATTAGGCGCTGTAGGGCTGAAGCTGGTGGGCTTTCCTGAAGACAGCGGCGCTCCCGGTTCACTGCACTCAGCACGCCACACGTGCATTCAACTCAGCCTTGATAAAGGGGCATTACACAGACTTGATAAAGGGGCATGACCCTGAAACACGTCATCATTCCAAATAAAGTTCTTCATCATCTGGGTTGTTTTTGCGCCCGTGGTCCTCCTCCTCGCAAGACTCCTGTCCAGACGAGTAACTTTCTGTAAATATCCCTATGATAGGGCCTGTAGCCAACAGAGAAGTCTGCCCAGGAACCCAAACCCCTCCTTCCTACACCAGTTCTTGAGACACTTGTTAACCTCCCTAATCTCCCGGCGCCTTTTTTTGTGTGGCTCATGGTACAGGTAGTATTTAGGAAAACACTACCTTTTGAGGTCCTTGCCTTAAGCTGACCTAAATCCTTAAAATAATTTTTAAGGACGCTCCACCTACATCTAACTTTGTCATTGGTTCCAATATGGACCATGACTCCTGGATCTTCGACAGTCCCCCCCAGTAATCTGTCAACCTGTTCCGCGATGTGTCAAACTCGAGCACCAGGAAGACAACACACCGTTCGACGATCCCTGTCTTTGTGACAGATCGCCCTATCTGTACCCCTAATAATTGAGTCCCCCACTACCAGCACCTGTCTTGCCTGCCTTGCTCTCCTGGTCTGCTGCTTTGTCAGACTGTTTGCATTTGCCAGCAGACATATGTTACCAACCGCTCAGCTTTTCTTGGGTGTACATTTATTCGTGGTCACCTCCAGAGTTTCCTCACTAAACACAGCTGCCTCGAAATCCCCAGTGCACCCACTTGTATCCTACTCTATATTTACTCTGTCTACTTTGATCTTTGCATGAGCACCCTCCCTCCTTCTACCTAATACTCGTTTCTCTAGCCATGTAACTATGTTTTCACCCATCACATCTGCACAGTCCTGTTAAGTTGCCACCCATCCCTACTGTAGAGCCTGTCACAGAAAAGAAGTCAGCCGGATTTTCTGTGAAACCAAACTTACCGCAATAGCTTCTAAACCACTTAGTTAAAGGGGTTGGCCACTCTCTAAGTACTTTCCACTACTTTGTGGCAGGCAGGCAAAAAATGAAGTTCCTAATATACTTCATTAATCACATCTGCCTGCTTCTCTTAAATTTTAAGCCACGCTCCCTGAGCAGTGCTTTACCTTGCACCCGAGTTTGTCCATGGCTACATTAGACATGGAGGAGCTGAGAGCAAGCTCATCCCTGCCAGCAGTGTATCTCCACCTGTGATGTTCTTCCAACTGTTGCATATGTGCAGCATATGTGCAGTCTGCTCTTGTCAGTGGCTTTCTCCCCGCCCCAAATCTGAAAGAAATCAGCTACTTGTTCCATTTCTACAAACCGATGATTCCTGTCAGAAGCTGGTTGTAATGAAAAAAACTTCAGAGCCCCTGCACTGGGGTGGCTACTCATTCTCTCCCCCGCCCCCCCTCGCCCCTCCTGCAGTACCACCATGCTGCAGTTTTTGTCCTGCCACCTCTTGGCATGTTTGGCATTCTGCGGTCGGACCTCCGGCCCATCCCCAATATAGTGAATGGGGCCAGAGCGGACTTCTAGCGGCACACATGGGCTAGCATTAGTATGGATGTGGCAGGCTGTTCCCCTGCCAGAACAGCCTGCTGGACCCTGCTAACGCTAATGTGAAAGTAGCTTTAGTTATTGTCTGGGGCACTTTAATAGGTATGTGAGCAAACCCTTCTTACAGAGGAGTGTTCATATTAAATATATACATTTATATTAAGGAAGAGCTGATTTTGTCTTAACAAGCTGGGTTGGTTGCAGATTTCACAAGAGTTTTTGAGCAAAACGAACCCAAAGTTTTTCAGGTTTTCACATGTAGGTGGGCAAAACCATGAGGAAGGAAGAAGAGGGATGCTCATGTGACTCTTGGAGGACGTGTGGAGGCTTGCCTTGATTCCCAGAGGCTGGAAAACAGCCTTATCAGCCAATCAGGGTTGGCAACAGGCAGGGTGATGCCTGTGCAAAAGGAGCAGACATCATTCTGTGTTGAGCTGTTGATGAGGTTGGAAGGGTCTATGAAGTGTCTGACAGAAAATGATTTTACACAGTATACAGAGGCACAGCAATATATATATTCTAGTGTAACAGGGACAGTGTAGGGAAATAATATAAATAAATAATTGTATAGAATACTAGGGATTTTGATCAGAGAAGGTTTTGAGGGAGTGAGAGGCTGGAGGAGGGTGCTTAATAATACAGATGCTACAGAACCTTATTCTGCATTACAAAACCAGCCACCTGAAAGAAATGTTTTTTTTTTAATTTTATTTGAACAGGTTGACAGATGTTTATTTTTTTAAACCTCAAGTTTCTACATAGTCTTATTGCAAACACTGCACCCTAGTAGCATTCTGCTGCTGAGCATTTGCATAACTTCTTTTTTATTTTAATTGATTGCATTATATAAAAGGCATTTTACAGTAATAATGCCATTTTATAATGAAATTAAACACATATTACACCATAGACAGAAATATTACCACCTCTTTTGCATTGTTATATATTGGTGTGTGTGTTTAGGGAGGTATAATCACATTATATGGTTAGCAGTGTGTGTAACAGTAAAAATAGATCTTTTGAATCTGCATTTTTAAATGCAAATAACACAGTAGACAGAAATCAATTATCGACCTTTCCTGCATTGCTACATTGTTGTAATAGCGGCTGCTGTGCGCCGCGCTTCAGGGCGCCATATTCATCGGTGACCTGCTTCCGATGCTTCCCATTTCACCGTCGTGCATCACTTCCTGGGCTTTGTGGCTTAGCTCACCTTAGGTCATATCCTAGCCCTCCTGTACATATATAAATGGCTCGGCCCCCTTCCCAGATTCCTCAGCGTCAAGGTCCTTGTGTCCTGCTAAGGTTCCTGATAACCACTTGTGTTCTGTGTTCCTGACTCATACTTGTGCTCCTGGATTCTGCTACCGTCTGATCCCTGCCTGTTTGCCTTGACTCTCCTGTTGCCGATCCATGGCTTGACCTGTGCCGCCTGCCCTAACCTTTTTCCTGTCTGACTTCGTTTCTGCCTCATCCTTCTGTCCTGCACTGTTGCTCATGGTAACGACCCTGCCTGCAGACATCCCCTGTACTTCTGGTACCTTTCTCCGGTACCTCCTGATCCACCTGGACCAGCTGCCTCGTGTGCCTCTCCTTTTCAAGAGGTAGCGACCTGGTGTTCCCTTTGGGAAAGTCTATCCCCACCATCAGGGGTACTGTGAAGAATCGAGCGGTTCACTTAGACAACGCCCTTAGAGAAGGTGGGACTCGTGGCACAGTGCGTTCACACCCGCTGATTTGTGACAATTGGTGGTGGTGGGGCATAATTGCATTATAGGTTTGCAAAGTATAAAGAAAGGTCTTTTTAGAATCTGCTTTTTTAAAAGCAAATAACACAGTACACAGAAATCTTACCAGCCTTTCCTGCATCATTATAATGGTGGTGGAGGTGGGGGTGTCACGTACAGAAACCGCCCTGACACGTGACCCGGTTGTGACTGCTAATCGTCGATCTATTCCATGCACTAAATCTCTTACGCCCTAGATCACACCTCGACACAGCCTTTCATGCACCCCAACACATTGCCACCATCTATGACATTTAAATTAATACACCAATTAATTAGGGGGTCATAGAAAACCCCACAGCGCCCCTCTCACAAGCAGGCTCACAGTAGCACAGGCCACACTTATATCAAATACACAGTAATACAAACCACACTCCTACACTTAACAATAGAGGTTACTGGAATCGTTAGGGGGCACAAGGCAAAACCATTAAAGTTGTGCTTTAATGTACTAAAAATTTACAGTACTATAGTTAATCTGTAATTAATAAAAATTGCAAGAAATAATAGACATACATAAACATGCACAAATCAGTTATAAAAATAAAATGATAAAAACAGAAAGGTTCTCACTACTCAACGAATTCTGTGTGACTATCTTCCTCTCCTATAATTTAATTACCCTCCCTCAACACTTCTTTAACTTTCTAGCCATCTTCTCCCCCAAACAGCTGCACCTTCCCCATTGAGGTGCAGCCTATCCCTCTGATAGAGCCTGACGCCTTTTTTGCCGTTCAACTGAGCTGGAGGTGTGGCTGACTTCATTTTGCATTAGCACCAGAATATTTTCTATAACTATGGCATTATTGTACGTATGTAATTTGTGTTTGCAGAGTGTTGTTGCATTGTGTTTTTTCTTTTTATTACTAAGACAGACCACACCTTCAACAAAGGAAGGTGGAGACTTCTATAGCCCAATTCCAATGTTAGATATGCAGGAAATGTACCACACAAAAAACATAATGCATAAAACATCATCTCATATTCCTAATAATTAATAAATATGATGGCAACAATTAATATAATAATAAAATATACAATCATATTAATGAATCTTAGAAACGCAATGTGTGAACAATGATAAAACCAGATTTGTCATGTTGGCATAGTACAAATATGAATTTATGATATTATTCATGTACCAGTCAATTAGTTATAATAATAATAACTCCTTTAATTAATTTAATTAACTCCTTTTTCATATTTAATTCAGAGGGACATCTGGTGTTTACTCTGAAAAATCCAAAAAGCTTCTCTTTGTAAGATCATTTTTTTAAAAAGCAAATACCAACAAGAGTTCTTGAGACTCTTAAGTTCTGGCAGAGATCTTGGATAAATTACTCACAAACAGTTCAGATTCTTATATGGGAAGTCCCTAGTTACAGATATAATACATGCTTTACCGAAAGTACACCAAGGTACCACTATCTCCCCTATAGTTTCTGGTATAGGTTCTTTGACTGAGAGATTGGGGGAATGGTTAGATTCTATCCTACAGCCCCTGGTCAGGAGAGTACCAGGTTATATTAGAGACACAACAGATGTTCTCAGATGTTTTTTTGATATGAAGAGGGAGACTAATTATACGCGGATAACTAGTGATGCCATGTTGTTATATCCATCAGTCCCTCATGACATTGACATTTTAGCTTTAGAGAATATTCATCAGGTTTACTTGACTATATGCTAGACGTATCCCGGTTTCTGTTAATTATTATTTGTTCAATAATAAGTTTTATGTACAGAAATAGGGAGTTTCAATGGGTGCTAAATTTTCACTGTCTTTGGCAAACCTGGTAATGTCTTATTGGGAGGAAAAATACATATATAATGACAGGAACCCTGGAGATGTAGGGCTGGTATGGCAGATGATCTACTCTTTATATGGGTGGGTGATGTCTCTGACATACCAGCCTTCATCTCTTATCTGAATAAAAATCCATATAACCTGAGAGTTACCTATTCTTTTGATTTCCAAGTGGTTAATTTTTTGGACCTCAGACTCTGTGGTATTCCCAATGATTACATACAAACTGAAACCTATTGCAAAAAAACAGCGGGCAATACGATATTCAATGCCAGTAGCCATCATTCTTAAAGGCAATTCCTGTTGGTGAAATTATCAGGAATTGCAGCCCTGATGTTTCATTTGAACTTGAATGCAAAGAAATAGTAAACCATTTAAAGGTGAGGGGATACCCAGTTTGGATGTTAGATAGAGCATTTAGTATCACATGCAATAAAAATAGGAAAGATTTACTTTTTAAAAAGAAAAAATAATGACAAAACCAAACATCCTATACAAGCTACATTGGTATTAACATACAGTTGGCAATTCTCCCAAATAAAAAATCTGATATTTAAATATCTACCTCTTTAATATGAGGATGACATCCTATTTAATGCTTTAAAATATGGTTGTACAGTTGTATCTAGATGACCATACACTGGGTAATACCTTGTCTCTATCATTTTTTTTCTTTAAAACCAAGAAACAGTGTAATACCTAGTTAAAATATTCAGGTTTTTCTAAATGTGGTAAGTTATCCATGTAATTATGTTCTACCTACAAAACATTTTCATGATTCAGATCGCAAAATGGCATTCCTTATTAAAAACTATATAAACTGTAATACAAGCGGAATAATCTGTATCATATTATGCACTGACTGTGATTTGTGTAGTTCATCAAGAAAATTTTAAGCTAGAATACTTGAACATATTAACTATATCGAAAATCCTAACTGCTTGGGTACATCAAATGCAGCTAGGCATTTTATTTCTAGTCCTGATCGTAACCTGAAAAGCTTCAAAGTGTTTGCGATAGAAAAAGTTAAGAGGGTGTGATGTAACAATTTTCAGGGCAATTTGGAGGCTAGGTCAATATAAGGAGGAAAGATTAAAGTCTTGTGAAGGTTGGAGATTAAGTGTAGGGATGTATTGGGAAGGTAGCTCAGAAATGTGAGACAGATTGTAGACAACCTTGTATTAGTATGTTGAACTTCACTGGGCATTGGGGAGCCAGTAAAGGGACTGGCAGAAGGTAGAGGCAGAGGAGAAACAAGGGAAGTGGTAGATTAACCTGGCAGCAGAGATGAGGGTGGATTGGAGGAGTACAAGAGTTTTGGATAGGAGTCCATAGAGGAGGAATTTGCAGTAGTCTAGGCAGGAGATGATTAAAGGGGTTATCTCATCTCAGACAATTGGGAGCATATCGCTAGGATGTCCGATATTGTGAACGGAGCCCCGAAAGTGGTGGAGGGTGCACTGTGCATGCGTAGCTGCCCTCCATTCATTTCTCATAGAAATGAATGGGAGTGGGGGCCGGTCATGCGCCGTTTGCTCCCATTCGCTTCTATGGGGAGATCACTTGATGGTGGCCGGACCGGAGTCCTCCAGCCACCACTTTGCAGGGCTCCGTTTAGGGACCACTGGGACCCGCACCTATAAGACAATGGGGACATATCCTAGCGATATGCCCCCATTGTCTGAGATGAGACAACACTTTTAAGGCCTGCACTAGCATTTTAGTTGATTCAGGGTTGAGGAATCATCAGATATGAGAAATGTTTTTGAGTTGGAGGTAGCAGAAGATAAGGAGTTGGATACGTTGAAGCCCGATTATAGCTTAACCACCTCCCGACCGCCGAACGCAGGGATGCGTCCTGCGGGCGGCCGGGTTATTCCTCCTGGACGCATATAGGAGATGACGCGCATATGCGGCCCGCACATGCGCAGTGCGGGTCGCAAAAGGCGCACAAGGAGTTGGTCACCAGCCTGCCAGCCAATGATCAGCGCTGGCAGGTTGGTGACTTTTAAAAAAATCGAATCACCAGTCATATAACACATTATATTTATAAATATAATGTGTTAAATGGCTTCTGTGCTCTCTGCTGGGTCCTTTTCGTCGGTTGGTCCCAGCAGAGAGCACAGATCACAGTGAGTACACCAAGCACTACACAATTAGCCCCAGATCACCCCCCCCCCCATCACCCCAATTAACCCGTTGATCACCCCTGTCAATCACTAGTGAAAGAGAAAAAAGTGATCAGTGTAAACTGTAAACAGTATTGACTGTTAGGTTTAGGTTAGTTTAGGCCCCTTTGTTAGGTAGTTAGCTTCAGTTAGCGCCCAGCCCACCGCACCGCAGTCACTGATTCGCTGATTAGCGTATCGCTAATCAGCATTGGTACTTAATAGTATCTGTAAGTGATCATAACTGATCACAGTCAGATCTATAATAGTATTAGTGTCACCTTAGCTCGCCCTTCACCCAAAACGCAGTGTTTGCCCGATCAGGCCTATTCGGCCGCCCACACGTGCGTTCACCCACGCCCGCCCCGCCGCAGTGATAAACATTTTATTTTTTTTTATCACTGCACAATCACTACACAAGCGCTGCGGCGATAAAAAAAATCAGTTTTGATATTTTTTATCAATCGCAGCAGCTTCCTGTACTTCACTAGCCTCCCATTTGTAAGACAGGCTTGCTTTTTTTTCTCGGGTAGTCTCAGGGAATACCCCCTAAATTTAGTTGACCAAATGGCAAGGAAGGGGTATTCTTCTGAAGAGGCCTACAGGCTTCTGACCCAGTCGGATGAGGAATGGGAACCCTCATCTGACGAATCCAGCGGGTCAGAATACGAACCTGTAGAAAGCAGTGGCAGTCTGACCCAAAGTTCGGACGATGAGGTTGAGGTCCCTGATACCACCAGGCTTACCCGGCCCCGTGTTGCTAGACCACAGGTTGCGCAGGATCTGCTTCAAGGGCAGCAGAGTGGGGCTAGCGCTGTCGGATTACGTGGTGAGGCATACACCAGCAGCGCAGCCCATCCTAGACCTAGTACCAGCACTGCCGTAGAACATGGTGAAGTGGTGAGCACCAGAAGGGCAGTTGAAGCTGGTACGGTGGCACGTGCAGTAGTTCCCCCCCGTCGCAGCCACTGCACAGACAGGCCCGTATAGCCCCTAGAGTCCCTAAGACAGCTCAGATCGGATCGGCACTGGGTTTTTTGAGCTGTTCTTCACTGCGGAGCTCTTTGACTTAGTCGTGGCAGAAACAAACTTGTATGCCACTTAATTTATAGCCGCCAACCCGGGAAGCTTTTATGCCCAGTCTTTCCGGTGGAAACCCGTCCAAGTTTCCGAACTTAAGACCTTTCTGGGCCTTCTGCTCAACATGGGCCTGACAAAAAGCATGAATTGCGGTCATATTGGTCCACGAACCAAATTCATCACATGCCCATGTTCTCTGCTGCCATGTCCAGGACACGATTTGAGACCATCCTGCGTTTCCTGCACTTTAGTGATAACAACACCTCTCGTCCCAGAGGCTGGCAATTATTTTTTCATCCACATCGATTGATGTGAATGGAGAAATCGGCTTTGCCAGGGCATACGAGCTGAGTGGGTTTGGATGTTGGGCGGAGCTCCTATATCCGGGCAGACGCCTTTTCCCTTTTTTTTGCACATTTTTTGGCAGAGATTTTTTCATCCACATTGATCGATGCGAATGAAGATATCTGTGCCATTAATTTTTTCGTTCAGCCCAGAGGCTGAACGGAAAAAAAAATCTCATTACCTGTATACTCACTATAAGGAGAATAGCAGAAACTCCTAATGCTGGCCATACATGTAATGATTGCGGAGACCCTCAAATGCCAGAGCAGTACAAGCACCTCACATGTGACCCCATTTTGGAAAGAAGACACCCCAAGGTATTCGCTGAGGGGCACATTGAGTCCATGAAAGATTGAACCTTTTGTCACAAGTTAGTGGAAAGGGAGACTTTGTAAGAAAAAAAAAAGGTCAATTTCCGCTGGGTGAGAGAAATATCTCTGAAAATTGACAACTTTGTATAAAAAAATTGAAAAAGTTGTCATTTACAGAGAATTTTTCACACACAGTATGGGTATATGTAAAAATACACCCCAAAACACATTGCCCTACTTCTCCTGAGTATGGCGATACCACATGAGTGACACTTTTTTGCAGCCAAGATGCGCAAAGGGGCCCTAATTCCAATGAGTACCTTTAGGATTTCACAGGGCATTTTTATGCATTTGGATTCCAAACTACTTCTCACGCTTTAGGGACCCCTAAAATGTCAGGGCAGTATAAATACCCCACAAGTGACCCTATTTTAGAAAGTAGACACCCCATGGTATTCCGTGATGGGTATGTTGAGTTCATGTAAAATGTAATTTTTTGTCACAAGTTAGGGGAATATGAGACTTTGTAAGGAAAAAAAAAAATTCAATTTCCGCTAACTTGTGACAAAAAATAAAAACTTCCAGGAACTCACTATGCCCATCAGCGAATACCTTAGGGTGTCTACTTTCCGAAATGGGGTCAGGAAACATGACAGGTGCTCAAAAAGTGCATAAATAAATTTTTTTGCACCATAGTTTGTAAACGCTATAACTCTTACAGTAAAGAATCCTCTTCTATGTTTGTGAACAAACCTTCTTTCCTCCAGACGCAGAGGATGTCCCCTTGTCACAGTCCTGGGGATAAATAGATGATAGGAGAGATCTCTGTACTGACCCCTGATATATTTATACATAGTAATTAAATCTCCCCTCAGTCGTCTTTTTTCTAAAGTGAATAACCCAAATTTTGATAATGTTTCAGGGTATTGTAGTTCCCTTATTCCTTTAGTTGCCCACCTCTGAACCCTCTCCAGCTCTGCTATGTCTGCCTTGTTCACAGGAGACCAGAACTGTACACAGTACTCCATGTGTGGTCTGACCAGTGATTTGTAAAGTGGCAGGACTATGTTCTCATCATGGGCACCTATGCCCCTTTTGATGCAACCCATTATCTTATTGGCCTTGGCAGCAGCTGCCTAACACTGTTTTTTACAGCTTAGTTTGCTGTTCACTAAAATTCCTAGGTCCTTTTCCATGTCACTGTTACCAGGTGTTTTACCATTGTGGCAATGTGAATAACAAGGGGTGTTGTTTGCACCAGGAGCGTGTCACCAAGGGGCCCGGCCTTGGTGAAGTAAAGGCCCTAGTCTAGATGGGTGGCCACTAAGTTAGTTGGTGGTCATCAAGATAACTATATAAACCATCAAAAAATGTGGTGATAAGCAAGCAGGATGCGCTCATACCCATATGCAGTTGTGCATTTCTATAGGGGAGCACATCCTGCAAGATAACTAGCTTAGCTGGCTCCAGCTAGACCAGGGCGGGCTTTTACTGGGAACAGGCAATGTGCTGGGTGGGTGCCTGTTCCCCATGCTCCAGTCCGGGGTTTTTGACAACGCCCATGTCCAGGGATGTTGGACATGGGTGGGGTCCCACTCTGGAGAGAGTTTTGGAGACAGAGTTTGGCAGAGGCTCTGTGTGAGTGGTCTCGGCCAAGTTGGCTGAGGGGCCACGGGGCTAAGCGATAGCCTGGAATTGGGGACACAGCGACGCCTGGAAGGGTCGCAGGGCCACAGTCAGGAGGACTGGTGAACCTGAATTCCCCAACGGACATTGAACTGAGACTGTGTGTGAACAGTGCTCTGAACAGCCAGGAGGCTGTGGGACATTGGGCTGGAGAAAGCCGCATCAGTTCACAGGGTGTGAACTGTACCCACTAGGTGAGTGAGGGATTAAAATAATATGTTTAGTTAGAGCCTAGCCGGGCCAGTGTTTATTGTTTTGTACCTGTTGTTTTGTTTGAAAAGACTGCCAAATAAATGCACTGTTTGGACATGAAATCCGTTGTCCGGAAGGAAGTTTGTGTGAATGATCCCCGAGACCAGAGCTAACCCCCACATTTGGTGGAGGATGCGGGCAGTCGTCCCTGCTGGAAAAGGTAAAGTGTTGCTGGGGGCAACGACAGGACAGAGGAAAAAGCTGTGCGATTGCTGTATTGGAGCTTAGGGCCGGAAGCCTGTTTGTTCGGTGGAGCAGGTCCTGCTCGTGTGGTCCTGGACACTTTGCTGGGTTGCAAAAGAACTGCTGATGATAGTTTGGACTGTTTTTTTCCCTGTGGGGCAAGCGGTGCAAAGGTTTAAAGGGCCAGAAGCACAAAAGAAAAAAAGGAAAAAAAACTGACCTGTGGAAATTTTTTGCTCAAAATGGCGACCTGGGTGAAAGATAGTCAGGTGTGGCGGAAGCTGCTTATACCAAAGGTGATACCATATGTGAGAAGTGGCCCGGTTTGGCGGAAAACCAAGGCCACTGAGGGTGTAATGGAGCAGCTGGTGCTGGAGACTGATCGGTTGGTGAGAAAGCTGAGTGCAGTGTTGGAGGAGAATATGCATGCCGTTGCCAAGGGCAACCGTCGGGAAGACAAGAAGGTGGAGAGTAGTGCGGTTCCCAGGAGCCTCTACATTCCCTGCAACTGTGCACAGAGTCCTCAAGGGTGCGGCTGGAGTGACCATCCGGGAAAGGTCTGGACCCCACCTCATGTTGTTTCCGGTGGCAATGGTAGAAATGGCCTGGGACGGACGTCATCTTCCGAGACTGCCGAATCCACGACAGGCGGTAAGACTGTTCCTGTTAAAAATGTTGTGACAGTGAGCCGGCGGCAGTTGCTACCTGCCGGGCCGGTGAGTGATGAAGCACTGAGGCGAGAAACTGTCTCAAAAATGAATGACTATGTGAAAAATGCTGTGTCTGAACAGACGGGTAAGCCCGTTGCGGTTGCTGCCTTGCAAGGATCTGCACAGGAGAAGGTTATAGTGTTGCCTAAAGTACCTGTGACCAAGGCTAGATTTGGGATGGCGAAAGTCAGAGATCCCATGCTAGCCCGGGTAAGAGACGGCATGATAGCCGCCCCTGAGACTGGTAGATTATTAAATGTGCGGGACAATTATAAGAATACGGACTATCCCGGGGTTCTCACTGAGGGTGAGACTCCCGTGACAACTGGGACTTGTGATCTTGATGCCATAAGTGTGCTCGTACATGAGAGAATGATGTTCTGTGATATTGGGGGCACTGGAGACACTTCTATAGAAAGTGATGAAGCCGCTGCAGAACCTATACCTGTCCCTTTAAATGAAGGTATAAGGGAAATGCGGATAAACCATTGCTTTCTAAGTGAAGTGACCAATAAAAACAGTGAAGCTGATAAGGTGCAAAGTGATGGTACCGTGTTGGCCAAAATACATAATGTTAATGCGGATTTTTGTGAAGGATGTGATGATGACATGCCTTTTACATTGCAGGTTATAGACAGGGGAGAAGCGCCCCATGGTGGTAAAAATGTAAAGTTTGGAAAAATGCAGATAAATGTCGAGAGCACCGAGTTGGGGGAACCCACTGTAGAGAATGGGCAGGAAACTGTGGCAGGGCCAAAGAGTGTACCACACGTAACAGAGGTGGATGTGCCGTATCCACGGAGTTCTATGTGGGCTAGGGAAGTGTCCAAGGTGGGGATTAGCTCCGCAGTGCCCCTTGAGGGCAGAAATGAGAATGACATGAGCAGTATATATGACGCATGTGCTGTGACCGATAGCAACTCAGAGAGAGAGGCTGCCATGTTGAGGTCTTGCCAAACTGACGTGGTTACTGATAGCAACCAGACGATAGTTATACTTGATGTGACGAGAGATCAGTCGGGGACGTCAGCCTAGTGTCTGAAGCTCATATCCAGACAGTCTTAGATGACCTGACAGAACAGTACAGCTGCAAACAGGAGGCTGATCTCACTCTCGCCACACAGTCCCTAGGTACGATAGCGAAGGGACTAGCCGTCGTCATAGAGTCACCGAAGAAGGCTGCAGAAGGGTCAAAAGAGGAGACCCTGGAAAAGACGAGTGAATTGAAGGGTCTACCGCCTGGTGTCCTGGGGAAGGGAAAAGACTCCATGAAGACACAAAAGTCTATAGTAGACCTCAACCATGGGCTTGAAGAGTCCCTGGGTGGAAATCCCACGGAGTGTCTAAGGAAGAATGGTGGTACTCCTACAACTGCTGTTACACCAGAACAGAGTGAAGAGCAGCTGGACCAGAAGGCCCAAGAGTGGGGCGCTGCTAACAAGCTGGTGCGAAAAACTAAAAAGAAGACCAAGGCCCTCTCCTTGACTAGAGCCCTTAAAAAGTGCTTAAGGAGCGAAATGAGTTGGAGAAGTCTCTGCATGCTCCAGCGCAGCAGGTGGAAGAAAATGAGATACCTGAAGAGGAAAATCCTCTAAAAGATGCCAAGAAGTCAGAGCCCGTTAAGAATGGGTCTGGAGGTGGTGGCGCTGTGGTGCCGGCCGAGGCAGAGAAGAAGATGGAAGATGTATCTGCTGAACCAGATGATGGTGCTGAGGTGGATGCAGAAGCCCAGAGACTCATGGCAGTGTGTGGCCAGGACCTGGTCATGAAAGACATTCCCTCTGCTGTCAATGCCTTCCAGAAAGCCAGCAGTCTGCTGGGGAAGAAATACGGGGGACCGATGACCAGTATGAGGGTCCTGTTTACTCTGATGGGCTGGCTCTCCTGAATCCTGCCCAAAAGGAGAACCATATCCTGGGTGAACCTCTGCAGGGATTGCCAGAAGACGACGAGTCTGGTGAAGATCCTGATGTCCCCAGTGCCTCCAACCTTGATGAGAAAGAGGAGGAGGAGTTAAGAAGGAAAGGATATGATGCCATGTCCGTGAAGGATAAGACGGCTAATAAAGTGAATGGAGACTCCAAAGAAACAGAGGCCGAGGTCTTGAAGGGGGAGAAATCCTCGAATGTTCTAGAAACCAAAGAAAAGACTGAAAAAGAGTCTGCTGAAGTGGGGAGTACCACTGAAGAAGCAGAAGATTCTGAAACTGAAGCCAAACCTGACATAACCCCTGTGGGGAGTAAAGGAAAAAGAAAGATGCTATCTGTTGATAAAATAAAGAGACAAAAAGAGGCTGACATGTCAAGGTCCGCTAAAACTGTGGTAGTTGCTAGTAGCGACCAGGTGTCTCTAGTATGTGACAAGATGACTGGTAGGATAGTAAGCTTCGTGTTTGTGACGAACTGGGTTCTGCTGGCGTGGTTGTGGCAGAATAAAGGGAAGCCTGTGATGCTGGCCACATCTTCCAGGGGACCGTTGAGCCTGAAGATGGCAAGATAATGCGGGTGCCCTATCACGAGCATCCAGTCGGGTACATGTGTTCACCTCCACAGGTGTGAACAGAGGGGGGATATGTGGCAATGTGAATAACAAGGGGTGTTGTTTGCACCAGGAGCGTGTCACCAAGGGGCCCGGCCTTGGTGAAGTAAAGGCCCTAGTCTAGATGGGTGGCCACTAAGTTAGTTGGTGGTCACCAAGATAACTAGCTTAGCTGGCTCCAGCTAGTCCAGGGCGGGCTTTTACTGGGAACAGGCAATGTGCTGGGTGGGTGCCTGTTCCCATGCTCCAGTCCGGGGTTTTGACAACGCCCATGTCCAGGGATGCTATTTAATCCTCTTGTTGGACATGGGTGGGGTCCCACTCTGGAGAGAGTTTTGGAGACAGAGTTTGGCAGAGGCTCTGTGTGAGTGGTCTCGGCCAAGTTGGCTGAGGGGCCACGGGGCTAAGCGATAGCCTGGAATTGGGGACACAGCGACGCCTGGAAGGGTCGCAGGGCCACAGTCAGGAGGACTGGTGAGCCTGAATTCCCCAACGGACATTGAACTGAGACTGTGTGTGAACAGTGCTCTGAACAGCCAGGAGGCTGTGGGACATTGGGCTGGAGAAAGCCGCATCAGTTCACAGGGTGTGAACTGTACCCACTAGGTGAGTGAGGGATTAAAATAATATGTTTAGTTAGAGCCTAGCCGGGCCAGTGTTTATTGTTTTGTACCTGTTGTTTTGTTTGAAAAGACTGCCAAATAGATGCACTGTTTGGACATGAAATCCGTTGTCCGGAAGGAAGTTTGTGTGGATGATCCCCGAGACCAGAGCTAACCCCCCACACCATTTAGTATGTACAGGTGACTTGTGTTATTCCTTCCCATGTGCATAACCTTACATTTGTCATTGTTAAACCTCATCTGCCACTTCTCTGCCCAAGCCTCCAATCTATCCAGATCCATCTGTAGCAGTATACTGTCCTCTTCCGTGTCAATTATTTTACACAGTTTAGGGTCATCTGCAAAAATTGATATTTTACTGTGCAAGCATTCTACAAGATCAGTAATAAATATATTGAAGAGGATAGGGCCCAGTACTGACCCCTGAGGTACTCCACTAGTGACAGTGACCCAATTTGAGTGTGTACCATTAATAACCACCCTCTGCCTTCTATTACTAAGCCAGTTACTATGCGGTACAGTGTCAAATGTTTTCGAGAAGTCCAGATATACGACATCTATTGATTTGCTGCTGTCAAGTCTAGAACTTACCTCCTCATAGCAACTGATTAAATTAGTTTGACATGACAATCTCTCATGATTCCATGCTGATATGGCGTTATTTGCTTATTTTTATTGAGGTGCTCCAAGATAGCATCTCTTAGAAAACCTTCAAACAGTTTATCCACAACGGAAGTTAAACTTACCAGCCTATAGTTTCCGGGCTCTGTTTTTGGACCCTTTTTGAATATTGGCACCACATTTGCTATGCGCCAATCCTGTGGAACACTCCCTGTCAGTAAAGAGTCCTTAAATATCAGAAATAAGGGTCTGACTATGGCATTACTTAATTCTCTTAGGATACGGGGGTGTATGCCATCTGGTCCTGTCGATTTGTCTATTTTAATCTTTTTAAGACGCCACTGTACTTCTTCCTGGGTCAGACAGGGCACTTTTAATGGGGAATTTCTTTTACATTCTGCATTTCATTTTCTTTAGTGAATACAGTGGAGAAAAAAATATTTAATAGCTTTGCTTTCTCCTCATCGCTCTCTGCAACTCCTCCCTCCTCACTCTGTCAAGGGCTGACACCTTCAGATTTATACTTGTTACCATTTATATAATTGAAGAACATTTTAGGGTTAGTTTTGCTCTCTTTGGCAATTAATCTCTCGGTCTCTAGTTTGGCCGCTTTTATTTGTTTTTTACGTGTTCTATTTGTTCCTTATAGTTTTTCAGTGATTCCTCGCTACCCTCCTGTTTTGAGATTTAAATGCTTTCTTTTTGTCATTTATTACTTTCTTTACAGTTCTATTTATCCACATTGGTTTCTTCTTTTTCTTTAACCTTTTATTCCCATAAGGTATTGTGGGGAGTCGCTCTGGTAGACAGCGGTGCGGGTGCAGTTTAGAGGCAAAACAAGGAGTCCAGATGGTGCATCAAACAGTGTTTTATTCACACTTGCACACCATAAATGAAAAGCAGTCTCTTGGTGACAGTTCACACACAACGGAAATACTGTGGCAAAACAAAAACGGGCCAACACAGGGTCCAGTCACCTTGGGTGGTTTAGGTGCGGGTTCACACCTAGCAGTCGGCTCAGCCGCAGGCGATTCCACCTTCAGGTCGCAGGGAAACACCACCTTGCTGAGCTCCTTCCTCCAGGACAGAGAATTCCTCAGCCCTGTTTGCAGGCTCCAGGATAATCACACACCTCAGACACAGCTGCTGGCTGCGTTTATACCCAGCCCAAAACATGGACTGGACCGTGGGGAGCAGCCACCCACCCTACTCTTTAGCTGCTCCCAGTAAGAGCCGGCCCGGATCGGCTTTGCAGCCATGCTATTTAACAGAGCAGCACTAGCTGCTGCAGACCAAAAACCTCGGCTCTTACCTCACCGAGGCCAGCAACCTGGGTGACACGTACCTGCTATCAAATACAACACCTTGCACCCTCTTACACACCCCTTTGTTCAACCCTGAGGGGTGAACACACGTGAGGCAGTGGACGCGGGACAGGGCATCTGCGTTGCCCTGCAAGCGGCCTGCCCTGTGTTCCACGGAGAATTTGAAATTCTGAAGAGATAGGAACCACCTGGTGACCCGAGCATTCCTCTCCTTGGCCTGACTCATCCATTTGAGGGGGAATGGTCGGTCACCAGACGGAACCTCCTCCCTAACAAGTAGTAGCGGAGAGATTCGAGTGCCCACTTGATAGCCAGGCACTCCCTCTCCACTATACTATATCTGGACTCGGCGGGATTGAGCTTACGGCTCAGGAAGACAACGGGATGTTCTTCCCCGTTGACCTCCTGAGACAGTACCGCACCGAGGCCTACCTCCGAGGCGTCGGTCTGTACGACAAACTCCTTGTTGAAGTCGGGTGTCACCAAAACCGGGGACCCACACAGGGCCGACTTCAACGCGGCGAAAGCCTCCTCCGCCTTCTCACTCCAGCTAAGGCCTCATGCACACGACCGTTGCCTGCCTCCGCGTCCGCTCCTCCTTGAAATTTCGCGTCCGTCAAAAAAAACGGATGACGGACCGTTTTTTTTGACGGATCCGATTTTTATGGCAGATCATTGTAAAAATGCCTATCTCTGATCATGCGACCGTCAAAAAAATAGGACATGCACTATTTTTTTGACGGAATGAAAACACGGATCACGGAAGCGGAAGGAAAACGGTTGACCATCCGCATTTTTTGACGGACCCATTGAAATGAATGGGGAAGCATCCTATCCGTGAAAAAAAACGGAACGGACGCGGAAACAAACAACGGTCGTGTGCATGAGGCCTAACCCTCCCAGACTTTCGCCCCTTCAACAGGTCTGTCAACGGCGCTGCTATTGTGGCAAAGTGGGGCACAAACCTCATGTAGTAACCTACAATCCCCAGGAACGACTTTACCTGCCTGGTGGTGACCGGTCGGGGCCAGTTACGAATGGCCTCTACCTTGGTTACCTGAGGTTTGATGACTCCCCGCCCAATTACATATCCCAGATATTTTGTCTCCTCTAACCCTATGGAGCACTTCTTTGGGTTAGCGGTCAGTCCGGCTTTCCTCAGGGCATCCACTACCGCCTGCACCTTGGGTAAATGGCTTTCCCAGTCGGTGCTGTGGATGACTACATCATCTAAGTAGGCCGAGGCATACCGACGATGTGGTCGCAGCACTATGTCCATTAACCTTTGGAAAGTGGCGGGGGCGCCATGCAGGCCAAAGGGTAACACCTTGTAGTGATACAGGCCCTGCGGGGTAACAAATGCGGTTTTTTCCTTAGCCGACTCCGTTAAGGGTACCTGCCAGTACCCTTTGGTGAGGTCTAGCACAGAAAAATAACGGGCTTGCCCTAAACTCTCAACAAGCTCGTCTACCCGGGGCATGGGATACGCATCAAACTTGGACACTTCATTTAACTTGCGAAAATCGTTGCAGAACCGCAACGTCCCATCCGGCTTGGGTATTAGGACTATGGGACTGGCCCACTCACTCTTCGACTCCTCAATGACATCGAGCTTCAACATTAACTGTACTTCCTCCGCGATGGCCCGTCGCCGAGCCTCGGATACCCGGTATGGTTTTAACCGGATCTTGGCCTGAGGCTCAGTGACGATGTCATGTTGGATGAGAGACGTGCGGCCAGGGAGGTCCGAGAACACATCCGTGTTCCGACTGATGAACTCCCTGACTTCCTGAACTTGTTTGGAAGACAGGCTGTCTGCAATTTTTACCGTGGTTACTGCTTCACAGGCCTCGAACTGTGGGGCTGGACCCTTTTCACCTAGAAGCCCTGGTCGGGGCTGTGGTCGTCGGCCGCGTCCCTATCTTTCCACGGCTTAAGTAAATTCACGTGGTACACCTGCTCCGGCTTGCGCCGCCCTGGCTAGTGTACCTTGTAATTTACTTCCCCTACCTTCTCGATCACCTCATAGGGGCCCTGCCACCTAGCTAGGAATTTGCTGTCAAGGGTGGGTACCAGAACCAACACTCGATCTCCCGGATTGAAGCCCCGTACCCGTGCCTGACAATTATACACCCTACTCTGGGCTTGTTGTGCTGCCTCCATATGCTCCCGGACCAGCGGCAACACCCTTTCTATCCGTTCCTGCATCTGGGTGACATACTCAATGACACTTTTGTGGGGGACAGGCTGTTGTTCCCATGCTTCCTTGGTGATATCCAACAGGCCCCGAGGGTGTCTGCCATAAAGCAGTTCGAAGGGCGAGAACCCAGTAGAGGCCTGGGGCACCTCTCGCACTGCGAACATGAGATAGGGCAGAAGCAGGTCCCAGTCCTTCCCATCTCTAGACACCACCCTCTTTAACATATTTTTTAGAGTTTGGTTAAACCTCTCAACAAGACCGTCTGTTTGCGGATGGTAAACGGACGTCCGTAACTGCTTTATACGCAACAATTTACACAGTTCCCTCATTACTTTGGACATAAAAGGGGTCCCTTGGTCTGTCAGAACCTCTTTTGGCAGGCCCACACGGGAAAACATCTCCATTAACTCTTTGGCAATGAGCTTAGCTGAGGTATGTCGCCACGTCGTCTGCGGGGGTCATCTTTGGGATCGCCGCACGGACCGCTTTCCGGGCATCATGGACGTGGTGGGACGCTCCTGCCGCCTGTAATGCCATCACATGTTGTAGCAGTAACTGGTTGGTCTCCCGCTGCTGCACGTTAGCCTCTATGAGGGCTTTCACAGCAGCCTCCATGTTGCCAGAAATCACAGGCTGCAACTTTGCCGGCCTAATATAGGACATACACTTTTGCTCAGCAAACAAAGTTCGGGCGCTCACGCCAGCCTCACTGCGCATGCCCGCATCCGACACCAAATGTGGGGAGTCGCTCTGGTAGACAGCGGTGCGGGTGCAGTTTAGAGGCAAAACAAGGAGTCCAGATGGTGCATCAAACAGTGTTTTATTCACACTTGCACACCATAAATGAAAAGCAGTCTCTTGGTGACAGTTCACACAACGGAAATACTGTGGCAAAACAAAAACAGGCCAACACAGGGTCCAGTCACCTTGGGTGGTTTAGGTGCGGGTTCACACCTAGCAGTCGGCTCAGCCGCAGGCGATTCCACCTTCAGGTCGCAGGGAAACACCACCTTGCTGAGCTCCTTCCTCCAGGACAGAGAATTCCTCAGCCCTGTTTGCAGGCTCCAGGATAATCACACACCCTCAGACACAGCTGCTGGCTGCGTTTTATACCCAGCCCAAAACATGGACTGGACCGTGGGGAGCAGCCACCCACCCTACTCTTTAGCTGCTCCCAGTAAGAGCCGGCCCGGATCGGCTTTGCAGCCATGCTATTTAACAGAGCAGCACTAGCTGCTGCAGACCAAAAACCCCGGCTCTTACCTCACCGAGGCCAGCAACCTCGGTGACACGTACCTGCTATCAAATACAACACCTTGCACCCTCTTACAGTATGTACCTCTCACAATTAGATTTTATGACGCTTTTAAAAATATCCCCTTTTGTAGCTGTATTTTTATTTTCGAGGACTTTGTCCCAGTTAGTTGTGCCTATGGCCTCTCTTAGTTGGCTACATTTTGCTTTTTTGAAGTTTGGTATTTTTGTTCCTCCCTGAAGAAACACTCTTTTGAATGATATTTGGAAGATTATTACTTTTATGGTCACTATTTCCCAGGTGTCCCCCAACCTGCACATCTGTTGTTCTATCAGGTCTATTGGTTAATACTAAGTCCAGAATGGCCATCCCTCTACTCGGGTCCTGCACCAGTTGGGAAAGGTAATTGTCTTTGGTTATTGCCAGGAACCTGTTTCCTTTATGAGATGCACAAGTTTCAGTTTCCCAGTCTATATTTGGGTAGTTGATGTCTCCCATAATAACGACCTCATTATGATTTGCCGTCTCGTCTATCTCATTTAGTAGTCGATTTTATGTGGACTCTAGTATATGAGGTGGTTTATAAAAAAAACTCCTATTAGCAATTTATTATTGTTTTTGCTTCCATGTATTTCTACCCACAGTGACTCCACATGTTCATGTCTCTCACTTATATCTTCTCGGACTGTTGGCTTTAGACAGGACTTTACAAAAAAGCAGACTCCCTCCCCTTCTCCGGTTTTGGCCTTTTTGTATTTAACCTCTTTTTTTTTCTAATTTATTTTTTTCTTTTATGGCTTCCAAGGACAAGTGGCACCCTCCTGAGTAGTATTTATAGTGTTTTCTACTGTGAAACAGCGGCCATTTGGGCCACTGTACATCTTTATACATTATATGTTTATTTAGGGTAATCTTTTCCTAAGGAGGCACATCTCTGTATGCATGAACAGGCATTTGTGACTATAGGGTCCAGGTGACCCTTTTGGTATGCTTTCTCATATGCAGCAGTAATGTGGGGCTTATGTCCATCTTGCCTCTTTTGTTTCACTTATCTTTTATTTGTTTAAGTCTTCTAATAATCTATTTAATTTTATTTAAATTGTGTATGTGACTTTTTAAAGAGGTTATTAGCATGTCTTGTAGGTTTATACACTGAAGGACAAGGCAGAATAATATGTTATCCCAAGGCAGTGGACTTGTAAGACTGGAGAGAGCGTGAAACTATTGGCTGTGATTGATTGGTCTAGTGGGGGCTGAGTGACATGAGGAAAGAGGATGTAATCATCTTCTGCAGCAGATCACAACTTTTACTTTGTGTAGTTGGGCCTCTTGTATTTTTTTTTCCAGGGCCACTTTAACCCTTTCTACCCCGGGACAGTTTTCAACTTCCTGCCCAGGCCATTTTTTGCCATGTGGTAATAACTTTGGAACACTTTTACTTATCCAAGCCATTCTGAGACTGTTTTCTAATGACACATTGTACTTCACGACCGTGCTAAATTTGAGTCAATATATTTTTCCTTTATTTATAAAACAATTCCAAATTTACCCAAAAGTTTGAAAAATTCACAATTTTCTGAATTTGAATTTCTCTATTTTTAAGACAGATAGTAATGCCTTATAAAATCGTTATCAGTCATCATTCCCCATATGTCTGCTTTATGTTGGCATAATTTTGTAAATGTAATTTAACTTTTTTAGGAAATTAGAAGTTTAGAAACCATTTTTTTAAGCACAAATTCAGTTATAAAGTGATTTTAAGGGGCTTACATAATAGAAACCACTCATAAATGACTCCATTTTAGAAACTACACCCCTCAAATTATTCAAAACTGATGTTACAAAGTTTGTTAACCATTTAGGTGTTCCACAAGAATTAAAGGAAAATGGAGGCAAAATTTGAAAATTTCATTTTTCTATGCAGATTTTTCATGTTAATCATTTTTTTCTTGCAACACAGCAAGGGTCAACAGCAAACTAAACCTTAATATGCATTACTCTGATTCAGCAGTTTACAGAAATATCCCATATGTGGTGGTAAACTGCTCTATGGCAGTGGTCAGAAGGAAAGGAGCACCATATGGATTTTGGAGGCAGATTTTGCTAAAATGTTTTTTGGAACCATTTTGTATTTAAAGAGACCCTGACGTACCCCTACAGTGGAAACCCTCAAAAAGTGACCCTATTTTGGAAACTACACCCTTCAAATAATATATTAAGGGGGGTACTGAGCACTTTGACCCCCTAACCGTTTTATGTAATTTGAAAAAACACTTAGGTGTGAAAATGAAAAGTTTCATTTCTTCCAATAAAATGTTGCTTTAGCCCCAAATTTTTCATTTTCACAAGGGGAAACAGGAGAAAAAGCACTCCCAAGTTACCCATTTTCTCCTGAATACGGCAACACCCCATATGTGGTGGTAAACTGCTGTGGGGGCACATGGCAGGACTTAGAACGGAAGGAGCGCCATATGGCTTTTACAGCGCAGATTTTGATTGATTGGTCTATAAATGCGATTGGTTTTTATTTTTTGAGTGATTGTCTTATGTGGGGGCTCAATTTTAGCGGGATGAGGTGACCTTTTCACTGTTACCATTTTAGGGTACATAAAACTTTTTGATCGCTTGGTATTACACTTTTTGTGAGGCAAGGTAAAAAAAAAGGCTGTTTCGGCACAGTTTTCTTTATTTTTACTGCATTCACCTGACAGGGTGGATCATGTGATATTTTTATAGAGCTGGTCGATATGGACGCAGCGATACCTAATATCTATACTCTTCCTTTTCTTTTTTCCTATTTTTTACAATTTTTTATTACTTAATTATGGGAAAAGAACGCTTTTTTTAATTTGAAACTTTTATTTTTTTTAATATGCAAAACTTTATTTTAACTTTATGCTTACTTTTTCCCATAACTTTGGGGGTCTGATGCTGTACAATGCATTACAATACTCTCATTGTAATCCATTGGCTGTAAGTGTATTACACCGTGTAATACACTTACAGCCTTCCTGCCTGTGAGATCCTGGGGGCTAGATCTCACAGGCTTACATGGAAGGCAGCCTGATACCTGGGGAAGGCATAGGGCTTCCATCCCTGCCATCGGGTCCCTGTCACAGCAGTGTGGGGATCCGATGGGGATGGGGAGGGAGTTCCCTCCCTCCACACACCCCGCAGTCAGCTCTGACCATGGCATAGTGAGGGTTAATGCACTGGCATCTGTGTTTTTATCAATGCCAGCGCATATAGCAGGGGTCCGGTTAACGGGAACAGCTGGTCACCTGCAGCTCCTGCCCTCACCCGATCAGCGTGCCGTAGTACTATGGCGCTGGGCAGGAAGTCACTTTCCACAGTGCCGTACTATTACGACGCTGGTCGGGAAGGGGTTAAGCTCCCAGTCCACCCCTGGTTATATAGTTCACATGTTGATCACATATAATTGCCTTTTTACAGCTAGCTACACTTTAACTTTATGTAGTTTATATTTTAGTTGCAGTTCACACACCTTAGTTGCATGTAATAGCTTTTATGCAACTATTCAAATGTTTACTTTGTGTAGCTCACATGTTGGCCACCAGTAAACACTTTTATGGAACAGTTTACGCTTTCACTTTGTGTATTATGCAGCAGGTCACACTTCACAGTTTAACTTCTCTATATAGCTCACACATTAGCCACAGTAAATACTTTTATGAAAGAAAATAGGCCAACAATATAACAGGACACGAATACCTCTTTAACTGCTGCTTTTCTTTACATATTTGTACTTCCAGTTTTCTTTCTTATAGAAGAGTGAAGATTAAATTATCATACATTGCAGGAGGAAAAAAGCAGAAACACATTAACAGGAAGGGCGAGTGCTAGTTTTTAGTTAGGAGGGAGAGGCTGCATTGTTTTTGTAAGGATTGCAAAGGGATGGGGGCAAGAGGGGGATTACTTATTTAGTTTTGTTTTAGTTTTTATTTTCTCTATATTCTGGAGATATGTCTGGGGGCCCCAATATGGGTTCTAATCTAATGATTCAGCTTGTTCTGTGGATGTCACGGAATATTGTCAAATATAGGAACATGAAATTGAGGACACTGTTACATACTAATTGAGGACTCTGTTGCATACTAATGCAAGAGTGGACAGTTTGGACATAATGGATCATCCAAGGATGCGAACATGAAGTGTATGGACTATTCTATCAAACTTGAAATATATGTAACATGTAAATGCCTAGAAGTCTGTATCTCTTGGATATGACTTGTAATATCCTCACTGGTTATTGTGTATTCTTGTGCAAAAATTTAATAAAATAGATGTTACAAAGAAAAAAGCAGAAAAACAAATTGGAGTTTTTTTCATCCAAGCAATGTGGTGGTCTGAGGAGAAAAAGGGCAAGACACCTGTTGTCCATCGGTCAAGCAGTAGCCATAGAAGAGTTGAGCAGGGATTAATCATATCTCCTCAGTCAAGCACATAGTGAATCCCAATGGGAAGGAGCTAAGAAACCAAGGATAACAGCCCTTTCTCTTATCTGCCGATTAACAGTCAGGCAGGCAATCAGCACCAACTCGACAACCTGCTCCATTCACCTCACAGTCAGCAGAGACCCAGAGGTGCCGGAAACGTGCAGACAGTTTCCACAGCTAGACTGCACCATAGGTTCCACTTCAGTGGCAACAGCGGAATGCAAGCTCACCAGGTGCAGTTAGTACTTAGTAGTAGTGGGGTGAAGATATGTCAGCCTGAACAACAAAAGTGCCATTACATTCCGCATTTTAGTGGGACATTGGGTCAGATCAGCAAATAGTCACAAGAGGCAGTCCTAGTAGTGTCTTATGTCAGACCCCTTCACCTTAGTAAGTAATTTTATGATGACACATTACATTTAAATTCCAGGTGCGCCTGGAAATTTAAATTGGGCTGTGTAAATAAATAAAAATAAAAACTGTACAAAGTCCAAAAATACACCTATAAACACATTTCTTTTCCCTCTTCTTTCATTCTAGATGATTGCAGAAAATTACACTTTCCTGATCCGACCCGACTGCAGACTCGTTTGGTCATGCCAGGGGGGATTGTTTCAAACATCTTCCAGGATTTCTTTAAGTCAAGGTTTACTGCTGGAGAACTATATAACTTTACTAGAGGCCTTTACCTCTACAAGGACTATATGGAAGAAAGGGAGTTTGTGGCATGGAAAGGTATTAAGGGACACTTTCATACATTAAATGGTTGTACTGACTTATTTGACTTTATTGAAAAAGTATTCATACCCCTTGAACATTTTTTCATGTTACACCCACAAACTTAAAAATATTTTATTGGGATTTTATATGGTAGAGCAACACAAAGTATTAAGATCAGAAAAGAAGAAAAATCCAGCTCAGCTCGGGTGACTCGTATTCTTAGACTTTATTCCAGCGGTAAAAACTTCATACAAAAATGCGAAAAACTGTTACGTGTTTCAGACCTCCATAATATCTGGGTCCTTCTTCATGACAAACAAACAAAATAAGATGGAAGCTACCCCTGATATACAACCCTCCAGAATCAGGCTGACAAGCAACACCTGAATAGAGGAGGTGTCAGAGGGAGGTTCCACACAAACCTCACAGAAAAATACATAGACAAGCAAAAAATGCAATAAAAAAATCCTAATATAAAAAGATAATCAATATGCTGATGTATTCAGAACAGACATAGTGCAATCAGTATTGTAAGATCAAATCATGTCGCTTATTGAGACCCTCCGGTTGTCGGGATCCCAATTGAAAGATCCAAAAGGCCTCTCTATTAAGAAGTTTTCTTCTGTAATCTCCACCCCTCGGTGGTAGAGAGACCCTTTCAATACCCTGTACCTTTAATCCAGAGATATCTCCCGCATGAACAACCGCAAAGTGCAAACTTGCAGCAGAAATGTTGCGGTTCTCGTGGTGTGGTATATCAGATATATGCTTGCGGATCCTGTTTTTTAGGGGATTAATGGTGCAACCCACATATTGTAAAGAACATATGTCACAGGTAATGAGATATATAACATGTTTAGTGTTGCAGTTGATATATGATCGTATGTCATATTGTTTGCGATGTGCAGTCGATCTAAATGTTTTATCTGTAACCATATGTTTGCAACAAATACATTTTTTGTGGCCACATTTATGGTTACCTTTATAATGTAGCCATGTTGGTATTGTAGTGTTTTTTTCACAGAAAAAACTAGGGCTAACCAAATTGCTGAGGGTGGGGGCTCATTTGGCAACACATTTGACACCATTAGAGACAATATCAGACCATTGTCCATCAATATTAAGAATGTGAAAATATTTTTTTATTATTTTACAAATCGCAGGGAACTCTTTACTGTATTGTGTAACAAAATAAGTGGACTTTTTTTCAGTAGATTTTTTATCAGACAAGGAGACATCTGATTTAAACTGGGGATCAGGAAAAATCA
Source organism: Bufotes viridis (assembly GCA_033119425.1). Classification (NCBI taxonomy): domain Eukaryota; kingdom Metazoa; phylum Chordata; class Amphibia; order Anura; family Bufonidae; genus Bufotes; species Bufotes viridis. The sequence goes on from CM065599.1 coordinate 46,611,247, forward strand.
GAGTGTGTCTATCCATATTGGAAACTGCTCTTTTAGCCCGATCTATATCATGTTGAGAATAAGCCCTACGCAAAAGTCTGTTCTTTACATTAAACGCTTCTTTCTCATAGATGTCATTATCAGAACAGTTGCGACGGGCACGAATCAATTCACCTTTAGGAATGTTCCTAATAATGTGTGGTGGATGACATGAACGGGCAAATAGAGTAGTGTTCCCCGCCAATTCTTTATGATAGGTGGATGTAATAACCCTCCGAGTGGGGACATTCCCCCTCAGACACAAGTCCAAGAAGTGAATCTCAGTAAAGTCATACTAAACACTAAACATGTTATATATCTCATTACCTGTGACATATGTTCTTTACAATATGTGGGTTGCACCATTAATCCCCTAAAAAACAGGATCCACAAGCATATATCTGATATACCACACCACGAGAACCGCAACATTTCTGCTGCAAGTTTGCACTTTGCGGTTGTTCATGCGGGTGATATCTCTGGATTAAAGGTACAGGGTATTGAAAGGGTCTCTCTACCACCTAGGGGTGGAGATTACAGGAGAAAACTTCTTAATAGAGAGGCCTTTTGGATCTTTCAATTGGGATCCCGACAACCGGAGGGTCTCAATAAGCGACATGATTTGATCTTACAATACTGATTGCACTATGTCTGTTCTGAATACATCAGCATATTGATTATCTTTTTATATTAGGATTTTTTTATTGCATTTTTTGCTTGTCTATGTATTTTTCTGTGAGGTTTGTGTGGAACCTCCCTCTGACACCTCCTCTATTAAGGTGTTGCTTGTCAGCCTGATTCTGGAGGGTTGTATATCAGGGGTAGCTTCCATCTTATTTTGTGTGTTTGTCATGAAGAAGGACCCAGATATTATGGAGGTCTGAAACGCGTAACAGTTTTTCGCATTTTTGTATGAAGTTTTTACCGCTGGAATAAAGTCTAAGAATACGAGTCACCCGAGCTGAGCTGGATTTTTCTTCTTTTCTGATTGTATACTCCCACATCCAGGTGCGGCATCCGTGCACAGAGGGTGTTCTACAGCTGGTGAGAGCTGCCTTGCTCCTTTCTTTAAAGTATTAAGATGTCTGAAGTGGAAAGAAAATTATACATGGTTTTCAAGATTTTTAATAAATAAAAATCTGAAAAGTGTGTGCACTTGTATTTAGCGCCCTGAACTCTGATGCCCCTAAATAAAACACAATGTGATCAATTGCCTTCAGAAGTCACCTAATTAGTAAATAGAGTCCACCTGTGTGTAATTTGTTTCTCAGTATAACTACAGCTGTTTGTTAGAAAACATTAGTGATCAAATAGCTTCATGAAAACCAAGGATCACACCAGACTGGTCGGGGATAAAGTTGTGGAGAAATGTTAAGCAGGGTTAGGGTCTAAAAAAAAATCCCAAGCTATGAACATCTCATGGAGAGCTGTTCAATCCATCGTGTGAAAAGGAAGGGGTATGGCACAACTGCAAACCCACTAAGACATGCCTATCCACCTAAACTGACAGCCCAGGTAAGGAGAGCACTAATTAGAGAAGCAGCCAAGAGGCCCATGGTCACCCTGGAGGAGCCACAGACAGTTGCGTTGCGAGGTGCGGATCGCAATGGGTGACACCACTGATGGGGTGACACCAGTGTCGGCAAAAGATAATTTAGTCACTGCACTTGCCTGTGTAATTGAAGAGAAGCACGATGGCTGTACAGGGAATCCCAGCTTAGGAGTCCCAGCTCTGACTCCATATATGGTTGTGTCCATATATGGAGTCAGTGCTATGAACATGAAGGGCACCCAATGTATTTTAATCTAATTTGGCCTCTGAAAGGTTGCCACCAGGATTCAAACTCACAACCTTTTACATCAGAGGCAAGAACCCTAACCACTGAGCTATGGAGCTCAATGGTAAACTGTGCTAGAAAAACCTCAGTAGTTTATCAAGTATTAGGTATTCCTATACAGCAGAATTATAATTTTCTATATTTTTTTTTCAGTAATTGTAAAAAAAATGTATGACACAAAATAAATGTGTAATTACTATATATAAAAACTATATTTGCTATATATATATACTATAGACACATTTATTTTTTTTATTTAATTATACTTCTGCTGTATAGGAATACCTAATATATGATAAACTACTATGAGGTTTTTCTAGCACAGTTTAGCATTGAGCTCCATAGCTCAGTGGTTAGGGTTCTTGGCTTTGATGTAAAAGGTTGTGAGTTAGAATCCTGGTGGAAACCTTTCAGAAATAGAGGCTAAATTATGCATTCATGTATATCAGAAGTATGATAATATATATTTATACTTCTGATATATATATATATATATATATATATATATATATATATATATAAATGTATTATATATTGTAAACTATTACTGAGGTTTTTAGCCATAATATTAGTACAGCAGGTTAATATGAAGCTCTTATGGGGTGGATCTGTGGAGGACACTGATGGGGTGGATCTGTGGAGGACACTGATGGGGGGATCTGTTTGGGACACTGATGGGGGGATGTGTGCAGGACACTGATGGGGGGGATGTGTGGCGGACACTGATGGGGGATATGTGGATGACACTTAGGTTGAATCTAGGGAGGGGTGTGGGGATGTTGGGATGGGAGGTCCTGGAGGGGTGTTTGGGTGGAGCTCTGGAAGTCATGACACCACCAGGAGATGAGCGCTTGCATTATGGAAGCACTCATCTCCCTACATTTATCTGTATCGCCGTCTTCAGGACGGCGATACAGATGAACACTGCAGCAGGGCAAGGGAGAGGCATCTCCCTTCCCTGTTCCTCTGATAGGCTGCCGGCACAAGGCCAGCAGCCTATCAGAGGCCGGCGCAGGCGGCGCAATAATGTAATTGCGCCGCCTGAGCCATACTGCTCAGGACACAGGCCAGAAGAGGCCTGCATCGCATCGCTGCCATGGAGGTAAGTATGTGGGTTTTGTTTTGTTTTTCTGTGAGGCGCTGGGCTGGGCTATGCTGGGGTGTCATTGCTGGCATAAAGGGGACACTTTGGGGCATTATTGCTGGCACATGGAGGACACTATGGGGCAATGGCTGGCACATGGGGGACACTATGGGGGCATTGCCGACACATGGGGGACACTATGTGGGCATTGCCGGCACATGGGGGACACTATGGGGGCATTGCCGGCACATGGGGGACACTATGGGGGCATTGCTGGCACATGGGGGACACTATGGGGGCATGGCTGGCACATGGGGGACACTATAAGGGCATCTACTGGCACATGGGGGACACTATGGGGGAATCTACTGTGGGCATTGCTGGCACATTATGGGGACACTATGGTGTTGGAGGGGAGAAAAATACTATGGGGGTATATTATATAGGCACATTATGGGGGCACTAAGAAGGGTCATTTAATACTGGCACATTCTGGGGGAAACTATGGGGGAATCTTATACTGGTGCATTATGGGGGCACTATGGGGAAGAGGAGAGGAGCACTATGTGGGCATTTACTAGGGGAATTATATAGGGGTATTTTATACTTGCACACATTATGGGGACATTAGCTCAACTGGCGGCACTGAGGGAGTTTTTTTTGCACTGGCACACAGAACGGGAGCACTTTTGAATTAGTGCACATTATTATTATTATTGAAGGTGGCAGGTGAGTTGTTAAGAAGGTAGGAGGATGATGGAAAAGTAGAATCCTAAGATGTCTTTTGTCAAACTACAGAGACGAGAGATGGGTGAAAAATTATCATGGCGGTCTGGTCTGAAAGGAGAAGATGAGGAAAGAGAAGGTCTGCATCAGAGAAGTTACTGGATGTAAGGTATGTGGTGCTGTATTCTGGATAGCACAGAATATAATATGTATGCAAATATGTATGCAAATATGTGGAGGGGGCGCTAAGCAGACAGAAGACAGATCGCCGGGGGTTGGGGTGGGGATGGGGGGCCTGTTGGGGGTGCTATAATTTGAACCCAAGCGATAACATGGATGGGGGTTTGGACAGTAAACAGAAACTTGACGTGGGGGGGGGGGGGCTAAGCAGACGGGGGGGGGTTGTGCTTGGAGGGGGTGATACCATTTTCTACCGCATCGGGTGACACCAGCCCTAGCAATGCCACTGGCCACAGATATCCACAGTTCAGGTGTGGGAATCTATCCACAGGGCAACTATTAGTCGTGTACTCCACAAATCTCGCATTTATGGAAGAGTGGCAAGAAGAAAGCCATTTTTGAAAGCAAGCCATAAGAAGTCCCATTTGCACTTTGCCATAAGCCATGTAGAGGACACAGCAAGCATGTGGAAGAAGGTGCTCTGATCAGATGAGACCAAAGCTGAAATTTGTGGCCTAAATGCAAAACGTTGTGTGGTGGAAAACGAACTCTGAATATCACCCTGAACACACCATCCCCACTGTGAAACATTGTAAGAGCAGCATCATGCTGTGGAGATGCTTTTATTCTGCAGGGACAGGAGGGAATCTGGTCAGAGTTTATGGGAAGCTGGATGCACCTAATTACAGGGCAATCCTGGAGGAAAACCTGGTAGAGGCTGCAAAAGACTTGAGAAATGGGGCAGAGGTTCAACTTTCAGCATTCCATTACAGCCGTAGCTACAATGGAATGGTTTAGGTCAAAGCATATCCGTGTGTTAGAATGGCCCATTCACAGTGCAGACCTAAATCCCATTGAGAATCTGTAGCAATACTTAAAAATTGCTGTTCACAGATGCTCTCCATCCAATTTGACTGAGCTTGAGCTATTTTGCAAAGAAGAAAGGGCAAAAATTTCAGCCTCTAGATTGTAGAGACATACCCCAAAAAACTGTAATTGCATCGAAAGGTCGTCCTACAAAGTATTGACTCAGGGGGCTGAATACAAATGCATGCCACACTTTTCCAGATTTTTATTTATTAAACATTTTGAAAACCATGTATCTTTTTCACTTCACACATACTTGCTACTTTGTGTTAGTCTATCACAGGCATGCTGAACCTGCAAAACTACAACTCCCATCATTTCCGGACAGCCTACAGCTATCAGCCTACAGAAGGGCATGGTGGGAGTTGTAGTTTTACAACAGCTGGAGGGCCGCAGGTTGAGCATCCCTAGTCTATCACATAAAATCCCAATAAAATACATTTAAGTTTGTGGGTGTAATGTGAATAAATGTGGAAAAAATCAAGTAGTATCAATACTTTCTCAAGACACTGTATACTCATTCTATGTGTCTGTACATTTCATGCATATATGTACTGTACCATTCTTAGGAAATCACTTGGATGCTTTCCCCAACCATTTAACCCCAATGGAGGAGAATTTATATCTTGTGGATGGAGGATTCTCTATAAACTCTCCCTTTCCACTGGTGCTACAGTCAGAGAGGAATGTTGATATCATATTCTCCTTCAACTATTCTTGGCAAGCTCCTTTTGAGGTAAATCAGATCTGAAGTGTTGGTAGAAATATATTAAAAAAATGCTGTTTTTATTTATTTTTTACAAATTCCATTCTAGTATATTTATTTATATGTATAGGAACTTGTTCCAAAACATAAAGACATACGTAAATAGAGATAAGCAAATCGAAGTTGATGAAGTGGAATTCGATACGAATTTCAGGAAAAATTTGATTCATCCCAAAGTCTAATTTCCTAGCTCATCGTGGTAGTGAATCGTATTTTTTCTAAAATAGTTGCTGCACATGTTAGAAATAGGAAGTAAGAAGCCCAGAAATGAGGGATCACCCATAATGCCATGCAGACAGCCAATCAGCCAATAGCCAGCCCCTGCGATGTCACAGCCCTATAAAAAGTCTCTTTCTGCCTGGCAAAGTGTTTAGGAAAGCCTTTATTCACCAAAAATTACTAATAAACAGGTCAGGGACAGCTAAGGGAAAGTGTAGAAATATAATATAGAGGCATTATCCACACTATAGGGAGAGAGCAGGGACCAATTGAACCAAGCCTGGCTAATAGAATCTATTCTATTACACCTTGCTCCACTAATTAGGGTTAAAAAGTGTTTTAATACTACAGATTTCAGGTTGTTTGCATTATTTGATACATACAGTAAGCAATTCTGTTAATCCGGGATTCTGTTATTGGGGTGAAACTGCGGTCTGATACTACAGAATTTGGGGGGGTTTCACATTCTTTAATATAGAATTGAATCCGTTAATCCTTCATTGTGTAATAGTAGCTGGATACTTGATATTTTAGGGTACTCACCTTTTAATATACATAAGTATATCCGTTAAAGGGGTTATCCAAGGTTTTCAACAAGTTCTTTAATATATAATTCAAACTGTTAATCCTTGATTTTCTAATTGGGGTGAAATTGCGGCTTTATACTACACATTTTAGGGTGCTCAAGTTCTATCATGCAAAAGTATATCCTTTAATTCCTAATTGTGTAATTGGGGTAATTTGTGGCCGTATACCACTGATTTTAGGGTGCTCAAGTTCTATTATACATTAAAAAAAAATGTAATTGGGGTGAAATTGATACTACACACTTTATGGTGCTCAAGTTCTATTATACATATGCGTTAATCCCCAATTGTGTAATTGAGGTGAAATTGTAGCCTGGGGGGTGTTTATTTTTTCATATATAAGTACATCCATTCATCATTGATTCTGGATGAAATAGCAGCCTGATACTACACATATTAGGATGCTCAAGTTCAATTATACATAAGCATATCTGTTCATCCCTAATTGTTTAATTGGGGTGAAATTGCAGCCTAATACTGCACATTTTAGGGAGTTTGCATTCTTTATTCCATAAGTAAATCTGTTAATCCTCAATTGTGTAATTGGGGTGAAATTGCGGTCTGATACTACTGCTATTTTACCCTTAAGGTTACTATTACAGTACATTATACCCTACAAACACCCAAAAAGAGCAGAAAAGAGCACAACCAAAATTTTTTACAAAAATATAAATGTTTATTAACAAGTAAATGACAAATATACACAAGATTTATGCAAAAGAGAACCGCAGGAACAGAACCCAGAAACCAACCACTGATGCTAGATAGCCCCTATGCAAATGAATAAGAGCTAAGTAATTAGCCAACGGTAGGGCTAGAGGTCAAGGTTAACCTAAAAAATTAAGGCCACATAACCATGCAATACACACAATCATAAACCGCTATAGAGCGTGAATAACATACCGTTACAGTACTGTACTGTTACAGTACAGTATGTCCGACAGACAGGTGAAAGGCCCTTCAAAGGGAATGGGCAGTGGTCCAAAATGTTTCTGGATCTGGCAGAAGTAGTAGCAGAAGATTGGGGGTGGTAGCAGCAGTAGAGCTGGTGTTGCGAGCTGTCAGGCATGCGGCAATGAGAGTGGTGAGGGTGACATCAGTGACGTGCAGACAGTAGTGTATGATGATGTAGCCAATCGCCCATGGGAGCTGGGTTAAGAGGGAAAAGTAGTGACAATGAGAGTTGCGTGGGAGCTGGTGTTGCAAGCAGTCAGGCACGTGGCCCTTAGACTGGAGAGGGTGACTTCAGTGACTTGCAGACAGTAGTGTATGATGCTGTAGCTGATAGCACATGGGAGCCGGGGGCTTCTTCATCCTCATCAGGGGAAGAGCATGGCAGCTTGCATGTGTAGCAGCGGCAGAGCCAACAGAGTTGTAGCGTGGCCGTGAGTCAGCAGGGTGGCAGCAGTGTGAGGTCTGGAGCCAAACGTTCCCGGGGTAGCCGGTCTGCTACACAGAAGCCTACCTGAGTGTAACTGAATCAGCACTGAGTGGTGGGGGGGAAAATGCCATACTTAGTGGTGTGGGAATTTTAATCAAGCCACCGGAGGATGTCAGCGTAGCCATTTGTAAAATCTGTGGGCAGAAAGTGAAGTGTTGGCACCACGGCCCTGCGTCAACACATGCAGCGTCACCATAAAGTGGCCTTGGAATACTGTGGCGCTAATGTGGTGGTATAGCCTGAGACAGTAACCGCTGTAACACCCAGTGGCCCGCACCCCTTCTGCAGCAGTCAAGGCTCCACCGCCTCAACAGAAGGGAGCTGTCTTTCCTTCCGATCATCTACTGGTCCTGTACAGTATGTGTGCAACAGTATGTGTGCACTAATTCAATGGTGCAGAAGCTGAATGTGCTCCTGGGCAAGGTGCTTGTACTTCAGTCCCTCCCTTTCCATGTGGTGGATTCTACACATTTTAGAGAACTGATGGCTTGTGCCGAGCCAAGGTGGAGAGTCCCAAGCTGTGATTACTTCTCCAAAAAGGCTGTACCAGTACTGCACATGTACAGTATGTTGAAGAGAAGGTGAGCCAGTCCTTGAGCCTCTCGGTATCTGCTTAATTTCACAGCAGCGCCGATGTGTGGAACTGTAACTACAGTCAAGGATGATTTACCACTGGGTAAATGTTGTTCCTGCCCAGACACACCAGCAACTTGGCCAGGTGACGGCACTTCCGCCTCAGCATTCTCAAGCTGCGAGTCATGCGCCAATGTCCTCTTTTGCCTCCTCATCTTCAACCTTGTCCTCAGCCTCCACTGCAGGCGCAATTCGAAGTCCTACTCCAGTATGCCACCTGTGTACAGTATGACGCGCTAGTGGTGTTGCGCTGTTCTCCTTGCAAACTTAAAATCTAAACCATAGTCACCGACAACAGGAAGAACATTGTGTTGACGTTGCGTCAAGGAGGGCCGATCTGGTTGTAAAGCGGTTCCTGAAGTCTTCCACCCAACTGCAAGACATCCTGAAAATGGCTTGGAAACTGAGCATGCACTTCAATTACTCTTACACTCCAAAGCACGCTCTCCTTGAGCTGAAAAGGCATAATAGCGTTCCCCTACATCGCCTGATATGCAACGTTCCCACCCGTTAGAACTCCAATGTCCACATGTTGGACTGACTATATGAGCAGAGGAAGGCTGTAAACGATTTCTTGATGATGCAGATGGACTGGAGCACTCCCCTGTGTAACCTCGACGTTAACCAGTGGCAGCTCATGTGTGACATCTGCCATTTGCTCAGGTCCTTTGTGGAGGCCACTTTATTTGTCAGTTGCCAGCAATACAGGATGAACAATATCATTCCACTCTTTCACAACCTGGAGCAGGTGTTGATAAATCTGGCTGGCCCGGGGACAGGCGACGTGACACCTACATCTTACTGACTCTGCAGCCCTTTAGGACCTGAACTGAAGGAGGAGGACATTCACGCACAATAAATGTATACAGAAATGTTTTTTTTTTTGCACAAGTGACAGGAGGGGAACAAGAGGAGCATGAGGAGCTAGAGAGCGATGAGGAAGACCAGGGAGATGACCCAGACACACCATGGCAGTATGCAGTGGAAATGGAGACAGGGAGTCCCCCAAGTCCCTTGTGCAAATGGCCAGATGCATGCTGAGTTGCTTGCATTTTGACAGCCATTCAGCAGAGGGATGACTAATGTCATTCGACCATGTTAGACCCTCGCTTCCGCTCCAAAATGGGGGACTTTTTTGCACTTGCTAAAAGGGAGGATAAACTCAACTACTATCAAGACATCCTATTTAGTCAGTTGGTCTATGCCTATGTTCGCTATTGCCCATCCTCACAAAGGTCTGACCCTCTGTGCTCATGTTCCACTCCCATGGTTGCTGGAGGCTCCCATCAGCAGCATCTTAAGTCTGGAGTCTCTAATGATGGATTACTGACCAAATGCTGACCATGTGAAGGTAGATGCTCAAAAGACAGGATTCGTTTTTTGGGGGTAGTTCTTATGACAGATCAGAAGAAGGGCAATATAAACAGTGACTTCAACTCAAACTTACTGCTGACATACTCTCCATCCTGTCATGGAGGCACTACTTGTCTCAACGTGTAACAGAACAGGTTCTGAAGAAATCTATGTGGAATTAGCTGATGGTGTAAAAGGAGTGCGCTCTTTCACTCTATAGTAGAATCTTCGGCCACTGCACAGTTCTTTATACCTTACACTAACATTCACCTATAAGTATAAGTTTACACTTGAGTTATTTGGTCAGTTTGGCCCAGTAACTGACTAAATAAGTGAAGTGTGAAGTGATTCTAAGAGTGACGCCTGTCAACTGCAAAGTACAGATGCAAAGTAACGGTTTAACTACCACAGCAGACTGCCTATGCATGTTTTGCAGCCGGGAAATAGCTGATTTTAACAAGATTTGTCACAAATAAATTTGGATCAAATCTTTTTGTAATGCATATTTACAGATTGTAGATTTTCTTGTTTCTATTTTCTATGCAAAATTATGGGAGCAGATCTTCCTTAAGCTATAATATTAATAACATTTAGAGATATGCTTTACAGCAGCCACACAAGCCATAGACACAATAGCCTAGATGGGACTCATTGGGGGTCTTTTACTAAAGACAGTTTTTTCACAGTCTTAGTAACAAATCCTTTGACAAAAAATGCAACTAGTTTATTTAAGGGCTTATCCAATTCCTAATAATGACCCCCTCCAAATGCCTGGGCCCCTCCTATATATCATACTTAAACTGTCCCTCCAGATCCCTGCATGGCCGCCGCTGCGTCACCCACAATGCTAGGGAGGCTGGTCACCTTCACGGCCTGCTATTGGGTGCTGCCTCCGTTGCCGGATATTTAGATCTGTGCGGCAGCCGTTCAGGGATCCGGAGGGATGCCGGTGTCAGGGAGCAGGTAAGTTTGCTCTAGAGGAGGGGCCCAAGCATTCTTAGGGTCATTATAGGGATTGGATACAGGGCCGGCGCGTCCTATAGGCGGACTAGGCAGCCGCGTAGAGTGACCCTATAGAAGGGACGCCACCAGGAGCACCAGCCCCCCTCATGCTGCAGCCGCCCGAGCGCTCTATATAAAGCTGCAGGCGGTTGCAATTGCCCCCGAGTCCTTAGAGGCCCCCACTCCGGTGCCGCTCCGTATACGGCCCCCGGCCCGCAGCGCCGCCTCCTAGCTAATTTATTCACTTCACTTGCCTCTGTGTAATTGCAGAGAAGCACCGTAATCTCGCACAGGCGCACTGGCAGAGGCATCGTCGAGCGAAGTGCGCATGCGCCGTCTTCCAGCGCACCTCACTTGACGATGCCTCTGCCAGTGCGCCTGTCCGAGATTAAGGTGCTTCTTTGCAATTACACAGATGCAAGTGAAGTGTAAAAAATTTGCTCGGAAGCGGTGCTGGGTGGGGATCTGTGGATGACACTTAGGGGGACCTGTGGATGACCTTTATGGGGACCTGTGGATGACATTTATGGGGACCTGTGGATGGCATTTTTGGGGATCTGTGGATGACACTTAGGGAGATCTGAGGATGACACTTAGGGGGATCTGTGGGTGACAATGATGGGGCATCTGTGGATGACCCTGATGGGGATCTGTGGATGACCCTGATGGGGATCTGTGGATGACCCTGATGAGGATCTGTGGATGACATTTATGGGGATCTGTGGATGACACTGATGGGGATCTGTGGATGACACTGTTGGGGATCTGTGGATGACACTGTTGGGGATCTGTGGATGACACTGTTGGGGATCTGTGGATGACACTGATGGGGATTTGTGGATGACACTGATGGGGATCTGTGGATGACATGGTATGTAGCTGGAGGGATAAAACGTGGCCTTACCACAATGAAGGTTACAGTCTGTACAAATAGGTGGCCGAAAAAAGGGGCGGGCCAAAGGGTGTGGTCAATAGGCGGAGTTAAGGGGGGGTGGCAAAATTAGCTTTTGCCTATGGTGGCAAAAATACTTGCACCAGTCCTGATTGGATAATCCCTTTATGAGATCTATTAAGCCTAACTAATGAAAAAAAAATGTCAAGAGGGGTGTACAACACAAAAAGTCGCACATTTTTTGACCAAAATGTAATGTTTGCAAAATTTGACCACTTTTTTATGCCAAAAAAGATGGTGAAAAAGCTTTACAAATGGCCCCATTGATTCCCCCATTAGGAAAGTTTTCTAAATATCCTCTGTGATCCCTGGAGAGTTACAAAGAGTGGGATTACATGAAATGTAGCTTTCATCTGTTTTGCTGGTGGATCCTATAATCTATGCAGATGTGGTGTCTTTCATTGTAATCCTGAATGTGATGATAATGAGATGAAAAGTGATCTGTACAGAACAGGAAGTCTCAACATATTATTTGATTTAGTGACCAATGTAAAATGCAGGATTTTGTAAATATAAAAGAAAATCATCGAATCTTGACTTGGAAAATAAAAAAAAATCACCCAGAATTCTGAATAAAAATGTTTAACATAAACTCAATTTAAACGATAGGTAATTTTTCTGATGTCCTATTACCTTTCAGATGATTATTTATCCTCCTCTCCTACTTGTCAGGGATTATGATCCTGAATACAGTTTAATATGATATTTAGCTGAAACTTTGTTGGAATAGAGTTCATGAGAAGACATGAAGTACAGAGAGAACGGACAGGACAGACTGTGGTAATGTGCGGTTGTGGTAATGGAGACTGCACACAAGTGCTGCTGCTCATTAGCCACATCTGCTCATAAACTCAATTCCTACAGAGATTCATCTAAAGATCTTATCATCTGTATTTAGGATCATAATCCCTGACAAGTAGGAGAGGAGGATGAGGCAGCTCTATAGCTCAGTGTTGTGAAGTAACTTGTCCTGCTGTGTAATTAGGACAGGTTTTGTGTGTACTAATAGGATGGCGGCCATTTTGTTTCTCCTAATGATTGCTCCCTAGACAAAACAAGCCATTATAACTAATGAAAGGTATTTGGGAATATATTTTCAATGTTATATTTGAGTATTTCATTTTCTTAATTCCCGGAGAACCCCTTCAACTCTGCATAAAATGTCTGATGGCAATTTCTTGTTTAGGGATTATTACACATTTAACCCCTACAAGATCAAGCCAGTTTTCACCATGAGGACCAAGCCACATTTTGCAATGACATGTTTTTTTGCATTTGACATGTTTCATTTTGTGTGGTAATAACTCTGGAATGCTTTTACTTATGCAAGCAATTCTGAGCTTGTTTTCTCATGACGTACTGTACTTCATGTTAGTGGTAAATTTGAGTCAATATGTTTATTTATTTAAAAAATGATAAATTTATGGAAAATTTGCAAAAAAATCTTCTAAATTAGATTTTTTTTAAGACTTAGTGCTTTTAAGACTGATAGTGATATGTCATAAAATAGTTATTACCTAACATTTCCCATATGTCTACTATATTTTGGCATCATTTTGCAAATCTCATTTTATTTATTATGACGTTAGAAGGCTTTGAATTTTAGAAGAAATTTTAAAAAATTTTAAGAAAATTTCAAAACCCACTTTAAGTATTAATTCAGTTATTCATTTTTTTTTGTGGGGCTTACATAGTAGAAATCACCCACCTTATTCTGCAGTTTACAGAAAGACCCCATATGTGGTAATAAATATGGATGAGCGAACCTGGACCGGAGTGTTTGGGTTCGTACCGAACATTACTGTGTCCAGGTACCCGAACACGGACATTGATGCCAAAGTTCGGTGTTCGGATTTTAAATAAAGCTTGTTGAAAGGCTGTAGCACAGCCAATCAACAGGCATTTAAGTTGTGGGTACTTGGAAGCCATCACAGTCATGCCTAATATTGGCATGGCTGGGATTGGCTTGCACAGCACATGACCCGAATTACATATTGGGACGCCATTCTCCACTAACTGGTGTAGAGCATATGTGGCAAGAAAGAAAGAGGCGCTCATAGGGTAGTATGTTTTTTGATCGATTGGTTAAAAAATAAAAATAGTTAAGCTCACCTTTCCGTGTTTAGCGTACGCAGGCACAACACTCGTATAGGCAGGTGGTCAGTGCTGCCGGTATCGTTTGTGTAACAATGGATAAATGTGGACAGATAGAGTCCAGAAATTTTGATACCTCCTCGCGCAAAAACACGACTTCAGTACCTCAACACATCCATTTTAATAATATTTATAATATTATCAAACTATTGTGATTTTTTTTTTTCAGATCCTTCCCCTTGAGCCCTAATTTTGAATTTTACTATTTTTTAAATCAATAGTATCAACTAGCCTTTAAGATTTTTCACTCCAGACCTCTCACTTTGAATCCTAATCTTGAATCCTATTATTTTCATTTTTATCAAATCCTTCATTTTCCATAATTTATTTATTAACTATTATAACAATCTTTTTTATTTTTATTCTTACATCATATCAGTTATCAGCTATTAATTTATGATGTTTCACTATTTTATCATGAATCATGAGGATCATCTAATTTTATTATTTTATAGTTCTGATTATTATATTGCATTATAATATTATTGTAATATTATTATTATTATTGCTATAAGTTTAATTATCCTGTGGAATATAATCACAATTTTTTAGACTTGAAAAAGGAGTGTATCACCTCCGAAACGCGTTGTCACCTATATCTCAATAAAAGAAATCATCTTCAATCATCTACTGAGGTCGTGTTTTTGTGCCAGGAGGTATCGAAATTTGTGGACTCCTTTTGTCCACATCTCTCCATTGCTAACTAGTGTAGGAGACAAAAAGCAAAAAATGAAGCGAGACACAAAATAGGGGAATGGACAAATAGGGAAAGGGATGTGGGTGGGATTGGGAAACGGGTGGCGGTGAGGGATTATAAGCTGCTGCCAATGAGACACCTAGGTGAATAAGTCACAGATCGAGGAAGTGCTGGAGTGTTAGTCTGCAGCCCACAGAACCAAAAAATGGCACGAACTTACAAAGGGTAATGGACCATATATTTAGACGGTTAGAAAACAAGTATGTGGGACGCCACAATGTATTTTAAGAGATAGTAAAATATAAAGCACAATTCCTACAAAATATTATCTCTCAACTCACAGAAAGTGTTAGCAGCCGTTTAAAGATGTAACTGTAGATCATACATAAAAAGAAAAAGCCAGTTAGGTCAATTGTGTCACTTACTTCACTGGGGAGGGGGTTGTACAAGATAAACTCCCTCTCCTCTCTCGCCGAGATCACCTGTAGTATGTTAAAAACACAGCGCCCAGAGAGATGATGACCCGAAGGACTTCAGAAAATAAGGTGCTTTATTAGGAAAAGCTCAACGCGTTTCGGGGGAAAACATAAAATACCCTTCTTCAGGAGCATAGACAATAGACAAACACTGTGAAACACACGTTTAAATAGATGTACAAGAGTAGCACTTGGCAAATCACATGACATTCGGGTTTTTTCCAGTTATGTGACCTCTAAACCGGAAGTATGCTCTGTATTTCATTGGTGGAACGCATAATATATATTAATATAAATATAACATATAGAATAAATAGACATACACTCTAAAATATTAATCAGGGTAAAAGTAATATTGTGCCCAACCTATTATGTTATATAGCGCCGGCAGCATTAATAAATAGTTTCAATGTCATGAGAGAAGGACGCTCGTTTGCCCGCTCCATCCTTAGTGTGCCTGATGAAGGAGCGGGCAAGCCAAGGTCCTTCTTTCAGAGCGCCTGTGCTGAATAAGGACCGGTATGGCGAAGGCGGAATTTCATGGGAAGACAGGGCCAGGAGGAGAGCGCTCTCTGGCCCTGTCTATCAAGTAGAGGAGGGGGTGTGTTTATAGTCCGAGGATGCGGCGGCTACCAGCAAGTAACCGCCCAACTTGCTCGTAGTGAAAAAATTAGCATATGATAAAATTACTATTTTTAAAGAATTTGCAGCACAGACATAGGTAAGAGAGATATATTTGTACTCAGCTGACATTAGCAAATAGCTAATGTCCGATACTGAAAATTGCTAATTGTGGGGTGACAGAAGCCCTTTAAAAAGACCTGCTACTAAAAACAAGGGGCTTTATTGGTTGTTTTTTTTTTTTTTTAATACTTAGTACTTAAAGAAATGATGTTTCTCATCTGGTTTACAATAAATAAAGTCAATAAATGCCAAAGAGAGAATAAGAGTGATATCAAAAAATAAATAAATATAATAAACTCATAAAAAGTACATTAAAAAGATACATTTATAGGAAGTCAAAAAGAGTACCTATAATGGCAGTATTTTAAAATGATGTGTAAGAAAAAAAAAGTTTTTACCCAATGGCCTTTGTTGTCCCAAATATAAACCAGTATTAAGTCCATAGAGGGTTAATGTGTTAAAATGAAAAATCAAATACATCTCCTTTCTACATAGTTGTACATAGGAGGGTAGTATCCAGTCTATAGGAGTTAATCCCAACCCAGTGGGATCACAAATATGGTTATCCGAAAAGTGTTTAGATACACTGTGTTTAGGGTACTGGCGGTTAATATTTGAACAATGTTGGTTTAATCGTTCTCTTAGTGTTTGGGTCGTGAGGAAAATATATTGGAAACAGCAGGAGCAGGAGCATGGTAACATATATATGATGTTACTTGAGCCACAATTCATATGATGTTTCAATCCGATAGTTTCTCCCGTATTAGTTATCAATACCCGTCAATGTCATGAGAAATAGTTTCACAGCACTTGCAACGTCTGGAGCCGCACCTATATGAACTTTTTTTCTTTAGGTCATTGCATTCATTAGGGGGGTTCAAAATTGATGCGAGCTCCAGTCGCATCCCTAAAATTTTTCGATATGATGGGGTTAACAGATTCTTTAGCGTGCGGGCTCTACGGAAAGTAACTAGCGGTTGGTTGGGTAAATCTTTACCTATAATGGGATCCTTACGGAGGATGTGCCAATGTTTTCTTAGGATTTGTTTGATTGAACCATGAACTGAGTTGCATCTGGTAATGAAATTGGAGTGGTATGCGGCATTGTTTTCTTTATGTGCCCGTGGTTATAGATATTCAGTCTGACTTTGCTGCATATTCTTTTCCATAGAGTCTTGGATAAGGCCAGATGGATAGCCTTTATCCAAAAATCTGGAGATTGCAGTCCGCACAACCCAATACGCAGGTGCACGTTGCTATGGTGTAATACACATACAAACGTAAAAACAAAGGTGCAATGGCACACTGCAGCTAGAGCTCCGTCCTGCCACTATGCTGGATGTTAGATGAGGCATTAGTTTATATTTTGGCCAAATTATGTAAGCCACCCACCACTTCACGGTTGCCTCTCGAGTGGTCCCTAACATTAATTCTTACCTTTTATGGGCCATATCAGCCACACAAAACCCAGGGAGTGCAGGTGCAGCATGCATGCCAGATACACTCTGCTTGTAACCCCGTCTGGTGCCATACAGCGTTCATCAGATCAAGGGATGCAAATACCAACATGCATGCTGAGCCCACTAGTACTTCTCCTGGAACCAAATGGCTTCTGGTAAGTTCAATAAAGCAGACTCAGTTTTATACTGACTTTAAAACCAGCCTACAGGGCGGATTCACTAGTCAGGTGTGCATGACTGCATGGAGGTCACCACGCCTCCCATATATGCTACAAAGGAAAAAAAATGGAGATTGCAGTCCGCGCAACCCAATACGCAGGTGCACGTTGCTATGGTGAAATACACATACAAACGTAAAAACAAAGGTGCAATGGCACACTGCAACTAGAGCTCCGTCCTGCCACTATGCTGGATGTTAGATGAGGCATTAGTTTATATTTTGGCCAAATTATGTAAGCCACCCACCACTTCACGGTTGCCTCTCGAGTGGTCCCTAACATTAATTCTTACCTTTTATGGGCCATATCAGCCACACAAAACCCAGGGAGTGCAGGTGCAGCATGCATGCCAGATACACTCTGCTTGTAACCCCGTCTGGTGCCATACAGCGTTCATCAGATCAAGGGATGCAAATACCAACATGCATGCTGAGCCCACTAGTACTTCTCCTGGAACCAAATGGCTTCTGGTAAGTTCAATAAAGCAGACTCAGTTTTATACTGACTTTAAAACCAGCCTACAGGGCGGATTCACTAGTCAGGTGTGCATGACTGCATGGAGGTCACCACGCCTCCCATATATGCTACAAAGGAAAAAAATGGAGATTGCAGTCCGCACAACCCAATACGCAGGTGCACGTTGCTATGGTGAAATACACATACAAACGTAAAAACAAAGGTGCAATGGCACACTGCAACTAGAGCTCCGTCCTGCCACTATGCTGGATGTTAGATGAGGCATTAGTTTATATTTTGGCCAAATTATGTAAGCCACCCACCACTTCACGGTTGCCTCTCGAGTGGTCCCTAACATTAATTCTTACCTTTATGGGCCATATCAGCCACACAAAACCCAGGGAGTGCAGGTGCAGCATGCATGCCAGATACACTCTGCTTGTAACCCCGTCTGGTGCCATACAGCGTTCATCAAATCAAGGGATGCAATTACCAACATGCATGCTGAGCCCACTAGTACTTCTCCTGGAACCAAATGGCTTCTGGTAAGTTCAATAAAGCAGACTCAGTTTTATACTGACTTTAAAACCAGCCTACAGGGCGGATTCACTAGTCAGGTGTGCATGACTGCATGGAGGTCACCACGCCTCCCATATATGCTACAAAGGAAAAAAAATGGAGATTGCAGTCCGCACAACCCAATATGCACCTGCACTCCCTGGGTTTTGTGTGGCTGATATGGCCCATAAAAGGTAAGAATTAATGTTAGGGACCACTCGAGAGGCAACCGTGAAGTGGTGGGTGGCTTACATAATTTGGCCAAAATATAAACTAATGCCTCATCTAACATCCAGCATAGTGGCAGGACGGAGCTCTAGCTGCAATGTGCCATTGCACCTTTGTTTTTACGTTTGTATGTGTATTTCACCATAGCAACGTGCACCTGCGTATTGGGTTGTGCGGACTGCAATCTCCATTTTTTTTCCTTTGTAGCATATATGGGAGGCGTGGTGACCTCCATGCAGTCATGCACACCTGACTAGTGAATCCGCCCTGTAGGCTGGTTTTAAAGCCAGTATAAAACTGAGTCTGCTTTATTGAACTTACCAGAAGCCATTTGGCTCCAGGAGAAGTACTAGTGGGCTCAGCATGCATGTTGGTATTTGCATCCCTTGATCTGATGAACGCTGTATGGCACCAGACGGGGTTACAAGCAGAGTGTATCTGGCATGCATGCTGCACCTGCACTCCCTGGGTTTTGTGTGGCTGATATGGCCCATAAAAGGTAAGAATTAATGTTAGGGACCACTCGAGAGGCAACCGTGAAGTGGTGGGTGGCTTACATAATTTGGCCAAAATATAAACTAATGCCTCATCTAACATCCAGCATAGTGGCAGGACGGAGCTCTAGCTGCAGTGTGCCATTGCACCTTTGTTTTTACGTTTATCCAAAAATCTATTTTGTATAGTGATCAGTTGATTTTTAAGTGTAGTATTGTCAGAACAGTTTCTCCTCACTCTTTTCATTTGGCCATATGGAATGTTAAGTTTGCACTTTTTATAGTGGCAACTATGAAAATTCAAACAACTGTTCGCGTCTACACTTTTGAAGTGAGTACTGGTAGTGATGTAGTTATTTAGAGAGGATAGATCAAGGTCCAGGAAAATCGCAGTATGGGGGTTAAATGTCAGGTTCCAACAATTTGAGTTGATTCCTTTGATGAAACCTTACAGAGCCCTGAGGTCATCTTGCCAAATGAAGATAATGTCATCAATATATCTCTTGTAAAACCTAATATTTGTATAGTTAAGGCGTCCCTCATCCATTTTGAACGCTCCCAAAAAAAGATTAGCATATGAGGGGGCAAATTTTGTCCCCATTGCTGTCTCACGTTTCTGCAAATAGAGATCTCCTCTATATTGAAAATAATTATGTTTAACCTCTCCCGGACCGCCGCACGCAGGATCGCGTTCTCGCGGCGGCCGGGCTCTTCTGATCGGACGCATCTACGCGTGATCTCGCGAGACGCGAGATTTCGCATAGATGCGCCCGCGCATGCGCACATCGCGCATGGCAAAAGGCGCAGGAGGAGTTAGTCATCAGCCTGCCAGCCAATCGGAAGCGCTGGCGGGCTGATGACTTTTAAAAAAACGAATGAGAAGCCATTTAACCCATCATATTTGTAAATATGATGGATTAAATGGCTTCTGTGCTCTCTCCTGGGTCCTTTTCGCCGGTTGGAGCCAGGAGAGAGCACACCTTACTGTGAGTACACCCAAGCACCACACACTAGCCCCTGATCAGCCCCCCATCACCCAAATTAACCCCTTGATCACCCTTTCAGCACCTGTCAATCATCTAGTGAAAGGGAAAAAGTGATCAGTGTAAACTGTCACTTTTTTTTTTCACTAGGATTGACTGTTAGGTTTAGCCTAGTTTAGGCCCCTTTGGTAGGTAGTTAGCGTTAGCGCCCAGCCCACCGCACCGCAGTCACTGGTTCGCTGATTAGCGTAGAGCTAATCAGCGCTTGTACTTTTATAGTATCTGTAAGTGATCAGAACTGATCACGGTCAGATCTATAATAGTACTAGTGTCACTTTAGTTCGCCCTCCACCCCAAACGCAGTGTTTGCCCGATCAGATCTGATCGGTCGCCCACATCTGCGCTTCACCCACGCCGCCCCGCCGCAGTGACAAAAATTTTTTTTTTTGTAATCACTGCACAATCCTCATCAAGCGCTGCGGCGATAAAAATCAGTTTTGATCTTTTTATCAATCGCAGCGGCTTCTGTACTTCGCTACACTCTCAATTGTAAGACAGGCTTGCTTTTTTTCTTGGTAGTCTCAGGGAATACCCCCTAAATTTAGACGGCCAAATGTCAAACAAGGGGTATTCCTCTGAAGAGGCCTACAGGATTCTGACCCAGTCGGATGAGGAATGGGAACCCTCATCTGACGAATCTAGCGGGTCAGAATACGAACCTGTAGAGAGCAGTGGCTCTCTGACTCAAAGTTCTGACGAGGAGGTGGAGGTCCCTGATAGAAGCAGGCGCATCTCGGCCCCGTGTTGCTAGACCGCAGGTTGCGCAGGATCCGCCTCAAGGGCAGCAGAGTGGGGCTGGCGCTGCCGGATTACGTGGTGAGGCATACACCAGCAGCGCAGCCCGGCCCTGGACCTTCTACCAGCACTGCCGCACAACATGGTGAAGTGGCGAGCACCAGAAGGGCAGTAGAAGCTGGTACGGTGGCACGTGCAGTAGTTTCCCTGCCGCAGCCACCGCGCAGACAGGCCCGTAGAGCCCCTAGAGTCCCTGGAGGTGCTGGCAAATCCTGATTGGCAGCCCCCAACTTCAGCCGCACCATTAGTTCCCCTTTCACCGCCCAGTCAGGAGTTCGGTGGAAACAGCTCAGATAGGATCGGGCGCTGGGGTTTTTTGAGCTGTTTTTCACTGCGGAGCTCTATGACCTAGTCGTGGCAGAAACAAACAGATATGCCACTCAATTTATCGCCGACAACCCGGGAAGCTCTTATGCCCAGCCTTTCCGGTGGAAACCAGTCCAAGTTTCCGAACTTAGAACTTTTCTGGGCCTTCTCCTCAGCATGGGCATAACCAAAAACATGAATTGCGGTCATATTGGTCCACGAACCCAATTCATCACATGCCCATGTACTCTGCTGCCATGTCCAGGACACGTTTTGAGACCATCCTGCGTTTCCTGCACTTTAGTGACAACACCACCTCCCGTCCCAGAGGCCACCCTGCTTTTGACCGGCTCCATAAAATTCGGCCCTCATAGACCATTTCAACCAGAAATTTGCAGATTTGTATACCCCTGCACAAAACATCTGCGTAGACGAGTCCCTAATACATTTTACCGGGCGCCTTGGCTTCAAGCAGTACATCCCAAGCAAGCGCCCGGTATGGGGTCAAATTGTATAAGCTCTGTGAAAGGGCCACAGGCTATACGCACAAATTTCGGATCTATGAGGGAAAAGATCAGACCCTGGAGCCGGTCGGTTGCCCTGACTACCTGGGGAGCAGTGGGAAGATAGTCTGGGACTTGGTGTCACCCTTATTCGGCAAGGGGTACCATCTTTACGTGGACAACTTTTACACAAGTGTGGCCCTCTTCAGGCATTTGTTCCTAGAACAGATTGGCTGCTGCGGCACCGTGCGACCTAGTCGCCGGGCTTCCCCAACGGCTCATTACCACCAGACTTACAAGGGGGCAGAGGGCTGCACTGTGTAACGAAGAACTGCTCGCGGTGAAATGGAGAGACAAGCGTGACGCTTACATGCTCTCCTCCATTCACGCAGACACGACAGTCCAAATTGAACGGGCAACCAGTGTCGCTGAAAAGCCCCTCTCGGTCCACGACTATAACCTCCACATGGGAGGGGTGGACTTCAACGACCAGATGTTGGCCCCTTATTTGGTTTCCCGAAAGACCAGACGCTGGTATAAGAAGGTGTCTGTATATTTGATTCAATTGGCTCTATATAACAGTTACGTTCTCTACAGTAAGGCTGGGAGAACGGGATCCTTCCTCAAATTTCAGGAAGAGATCATCGAGAACCTCCTGTACCCAGGAGGTTCCGTGGCCCCATCCACCAGTGTAGTTAGCCGTCTACACGAGCGGCACTTCCCTAGCGTTGTGCCGGGTACCTCAACCCAACCGCCACCCCGAAAAGATGTCGTGTCTGTAGCAGGAGTGGAATAAGGCGTGACACCCGCTATTTCTGTCCTGACTGTCCTGACCACCCTGCCCTATGCCTTGGAGAGTGTTTCCGGAAGTACCACACTCAGGTACACTTAGGGACCTAGGGACAGCACTACACAGGTAGTTTTTTTCCACTCAGGCTCTAGGGTCTCTCAGGACACTAGGTTTTGAGAGACCCTAACACATAGGGATGGTGCTGGTGTGCTACAGCAGAAGTGTGAAATGGTAGAAACGTCTCCTTTCACTTGGGATAACGCGTATAATGTACTTCGCACCATCTCTGTGTGATTTACACTTTACACATTGTCCCATGGGAAAGGAGAGGTTTCTGCTAGGAAAATAAAGAGTGACATGGAAAACAAAAAAAAAAAATTAAACAGGTAGCAAGAAAAAGAAAAATCTTGAGTTAGTTCAGGTTTTTATGTTCATGTTTTATAAAAGTTTTAAAATGTTCTGGTTTTATAAAGTTTGCAACGTTCAAGTCATGTGCCTGCTGCCTGTTTTTTTCTTCTTTTTTTTTTTCCCCCATAACCACCCTTTATTTTCCAGGTATACCAACAGACCAACGGACCAACCGACGAAAACGCCGCAGCACTGATGTGAATTCTGAGAGAAGCATTGCTGCTATCAGAAGACACGTGAAGTCAGTGTATGCGGCGCTGCAAGACGAGATTTCTCCTCTGCAGGACAGGTACGCTTGCCCTGGCATGTGAGCTGAGGAGAGGTGTTGGAGTTCATATGCTTTGGCAAACACTTTGTATCAAAAATCTGGCAAAGATGTCTTCCTCCACACCGATGGATTGATCGATGTGAATGGAGAAATCACGCTTGCCAGGACATAGGAGCTGAGTGGGTATGGATGTTTGGGCGGAGCTCTCTATGTCCTGGCAATCGCCAGGCCCCTCTTTTTTTTCTTGCATATTTTTTGGCAGAGATTTTTTCATCCACATCGATCGATGCGAATGAGGAAATCTGTGCCGTTCATTTTTTCTTTCAGCCCAGAGGCTGAACGGAAAAAAAAATCTCATTACCCGTATGCTCCATATAAGGAGAATAGCAGAAACTCCTAATGCTGGCCATACGTGTAATGATTACGGAGACCCTCAAATGCCAGGGCAGTACAAAAACCTCACATGTGACCCCATTTTGGAAAGAAGACACCCCAAGGTATTCGCTGAGGGGCATATTGAGTCCATGAAAGATTGAACTTTTGTCACAAGTTAGCGGAAAGGGAGACTTTGTGAAAAAAACAAAAAAATCAAATTCCGCTAACTTGTGCAAAAAAATCTTCTATGAACACGCCATGCCCCTCACAGAATACCTTGGGGTGTCTTCTTCCAAAATGGGGTCACATGTGGGGTATTTATACTGCCCTGGCATTTTAGGGGCCCTGAAGCGTGAGAAGAAAAATGCGTAAAAATACCGTCCTAAAAGGTACTCATTGGATTTAGGGCCGAATTGCGCAACTTGGCTGCAAAAGTGGCACACATGTGGTATCTCTGTACTCAGGAGAGGTAGGGCAATGTGTTTTGGGGTGTACTTACATATACCCATACTGGGTGTGAAAATATCTCTGTAAATGACAACTTTTTAAAAAAATTATACAAAGTTGTCATTTACAGAGATATTTTTCACACCCAGTAGGGGTATAGGTAAAAATACGCCCCAAAACACATTGCCCTACTTCTCCTGAGTACGGCAATACCCCATGTGTGCCACTTTTTGCAGCCAAGATGTGCAAAGGGGCCCTAAATCCAATGAGTACCTTATAGGATTTCACAGGAAATTTTTACGCATTTGGATTCCACACTGCTTCTGACGCTTAGGGGCCCCTAAAATGCCAGGGCAGTAAAAATACCACACAAGTGACCCCATATTAGAAAGAAGACACCCCAAGGTACTCCGTGAGGGGTATGGTGAGTTCATGTAAAATTTTATTTTTTGGCACAAGTTAGTGGAATATGAGACTTTGTAAAAAAAAAAAAAAAAAAATATCCATTTCCGCTAACTTGTGCCAAAAATAAAACTTCCATGAACTCACTATGCCCATTAGCGAATACCTTGGGGTGTCTACTTTCTGAAATGGGGTCACTTGTGTGGTATTTACTGCCCTGGCATTTTAGGGGCCCCTAAACGTCAGAAGCAGTTTGGAATCCAAATGCGTAAAAATGTCCTGTGAAATCTTAAAGGTACTCATTTGATTTAGGGCCCCTTTGCGCATCTTGGCTGCAAAAGTGGCACACATGGGTATCGCCGTACTCAGGAGAAGTAGGGCAATGTGTTTTGGGTGTATTTTTACATATACCCATGCTGGGTGAGAGAAATATCTCTGTAAATGACAACTTTTTAAAAATTTTTATACAAAGTTGTCATTTACAGAGATATTTTTCACACCCAGTAGGGGTATATGTAAAAAGACACCCCAAAACTCATTGCCCTACTTCTCCCGAGTACGGCGATACCCCATGTGTGCCACTTTTTGCATCCAAGATGCGCAAAGGGGCCCTAAATCCAATGAGTACCTTTAGGATTTTACAGGGCATTTTTACGCATTTGGATTCCAAACTGCTTTTGACGCTTAGGGGCCCCTAAAATGCCAGGGCAGTAAAAATACCACACAAGTGACCCCATATTAGAAAGAAGACACCCTAAGGTATTCCGTGAGGGGTATGGTGAGTTCATGTAAAATTTTATTTTTGGCACAAGTTAGTGGAATATGAGACTTTGTAAAAAATAAAAAAATCAATTTCACAGAACTTGTGCCAAAAATAAAATCTTCCATGAACTCACTATGCCCATCACCGAATACCTTGGGGTGTCTACTTTCCGAAATGGGGTCACTTGTGTGCTATTTTTACTGCCCTGGCATTTTAGGGGCCCCTAAACGTCAGCAGTTTGGAATCAAATGCGTAAATGCTCTGTAAAATCTAAAGGTACTCATTGGATTTAGGTCCTTTGCGCATCTTGGCTGCAAAGTGGCACACATGGTAGTGCCGCAGCTCAGGAGTAAGGGCATAGTTTGGGGTGTATTTTTACATATACCCATGCTGGGTGAGAGAAATATCTCTGTAAATGGACAACTTTGTATAAAAAATGGAAAAAGTTGTGATTTACAGAGATATTTTTCACACCCAGTATGGGTATAGGTAAAAATACACCCCAAAACACATTGCCCTACTTCTCCTGAGTACGGCAATACCCCATGTGTGCCACTTTTTGCATCCAAGATGCGCAAATGGGCCCTAAAACCAATGAGTACCTTTAGGATTTTACAGGGCATTTTTACGCATTTGGATTCTCACGCTTTAGGGGCCCCTAAAATGCCAGGGCAGTATAAATACCCCACAAGTGACCCCATTTCGGAAAGAAGACACCCCAAGGTATTCTATGAGGGGTATGGTGAGTTCATGTAAAATTGTATTTTTGGCACAAGTTAGTAGAATATGAGACTTTGTAAAAAAAAAAAAATCCATTTCCGCTAACTTGTGACAAAAATAAAAACTTCCATGAACTCACTATGCCCCTCAGTGAATACCTTAGGGTGTCTACTTGGAAATGGGGTCATTTATGGGGTATTTCTACTGTCTGGGCATTGTAGTACGTCAGGAAACAGGACAGGTGCTCAGAAAGTCAAAGTGCGGAAATTCACTTTTTTGCACTATAGTTTGTAAACGCTATAACTTTTACCCAAACCAATAAATATACACTTATTGCATTTTTTTTATCAAAGACATGTAGAACAATAAATTTAGAGAAAATTTTTTAGAGAAATGTAGTTTTATTTGACAAATTTTCCAACATAAAGTGAAAAATATCATTTTTTTGCAAAAATTTCATCAAAAAAAGTAAAATATCAAAAAAAGTAAAAATGTCAGCAAGAAAGAAATAGCACCAAATGAAAGCTCTATTAGTGAGAAGAAAAGGAGGTAAAATTCATTTGGGTGGTAAGTTGTATGGCCGAGCAATAAACGGTGAAAGTAGCGTAGTGCAGAATTGAAAAAAGTGGCCTGGTCTTTAAGGGTGTTTAAGCTAGGGGGGCTGATGTGGTTAAGTATGAAGTCTATTGAGTCTAGTAGGAATTCTCTCTGTTTATGTGGGAGATAGAAGTCCTCCAAAAGGAAACGTACCACCGCCTTGACACCTAATTCATGAATGATGTTATATATAATGATGAAACATCCATGGTAACCCAGAACATACTGGACTCCCAAGTAACATTCTGTAAAAGCTTGATTAGATGACTGGAATCTCTTAGCTAAGAAGGTAGGTGTACTACATATTTCTGTAGGTAACTATCTATGTAGGCAGAGAGATTAGAAATGAGAGAATCAATACCAGATATAATCGGATGGCTGCGGAGATTGGTGAGAGATTTATTAATTTTCGAGAGATAGTAGAAATAAGGTAGTGACGGATGATGTACTTTGTCGTTGTGACCTCTATCTGTAAGGTCGAACAGTGCTTTTTTGAAGGTATCTGTGGAATCCAAACTTAATTTTTCATAGTAGTTTGGATCTAAAAGTATTTTAATGGATTCGGTAGAATAATAATACCCTCTCCTTTATCCGTATTCTTGATAACAATTTCATTATTGGAGCTGAGTGATTTGATGGCTCTACGTCGGGAATATAATAAGTTGTGTACATGATGAGTTGCTATTTTATTATTATCTACTATTTTACGCATATCTGCGAGGACCATGTTATAAAATGTCTCTAGGTAAGGGCCTCTGTTTTGTATTGGATAAAAAGCAGATTTGGGTCGGAAATTAGACGGAATGGGGGCATTTAATAATGTGTCAAACAATTGTTCTATGTCATCATAGCCACTATCTGTGTCAATGGCTGGTTCTTCTGGGGTCTCGAGTCTAAAGATTGAGGAATGATTTTTAAGCTTAAAGTGTCATTGTAGTGTTATTTATGGGTATACTGGTTTGAATCTACAAATAGTTCAAATAAATCAGGAATACTCGTGGGGCAAAATGAAAGTCCTTTGGATAGGACTTCAATCTCATCCTTTTTAAGGGTGTATTTGGATAAATTATAGATACCCTTATTACTTAAGCAAGAGGTGGGGGGATCAGTGAGAGTTGTAGATCTGGTTGCGCTTTTTTGTTTATTGGCGTTTCTGGGTTTTCCTCCTCTACACCTACTTGTGGGGCAATTGGACTGTAAAAATGAGCTATTTTAAGGTTTTGTTGGGGATGTAGATTTAACAGTGGGTTCCTGGATGGAACCGGAGATTGGGCTAAAAAAGGATACAGTAACTGTATGCTGGACAATACTGATCTAGTTGGTGTTGGGCCTGATCCAGACGAAAGATGATTTAAAGGGAACCTGCCATCAACTTTATGCTGCCCATACTAAAAGCAGCATAAAGTAGAGACAGGTGAGTTGATTTCAGCGGTCTGTCATTTATAAGTTAAAAGTAAGTCATTGCCAAGAATCAACATCACAATCATTGCAGACTGGGCCTGGAAAAGAGTCACGGCCACCTGAGAAGAGTCATGGGTATTCATAGATTCCTGCTCTCCCTGCCCACCTCCTGATGACTGACAGTCTTCTATCTAGCTTTCTCCCCTTCTCTCTAGGAGAGAACTGCCAATCATCAGCAGATGGACGAGGAGAGCATGAGATTATGAATAACCATGACTCTTCTCAGGTATATTTGACTCTTTTCAAGTCCTGTGCTGCAATGTTTATGATGCTGGTTCTCAGCAACCACTTACTTGTAGCTCATGAGTGACACACCGCTGAAATCAGCATTTATGTCACTATTTTATGCTGTCCTCAGTGAGGTCAGCATAAGGTTGATGACAGGTTTCCTTTAAAAGTGGATTATCGGAGAGATTGGGTGGAAGTGCTAAGAAGGGTTCTGGACTAGAGGAACTGTTACTATCTATGGAAAGGTTCATATGGAGGGTTGGGGAGACAAAATCGGTGGGGGTGGGGTTGTTGAAACAAAAAGAGGGGAGAGGAGGAACGGATGGGGGAACAGTAAAAGGGGTTCAATGCCTGGTTGGGGGGATTTAGACTAATGCAGGACAGAGCATGATCATCAGGGTCATATGAAGAAGTGGGTAATGTAGTGGTATATTCTAGTGGGGATTCAGTCAAGGGTTCCACTGTGGGATAGTAACATAGTACAAAAAAATTTCGGCCTGTCATCCTGCTAATTTATCCAGAGGAAGGCAAAAAAAAAAACTGTGAGGTGGAAGCCAATTTTCCCCACTTAGGCAATCAGAACTCCCTGTATCAACGACCCATCTCTAGTAGCTATAGCCTGTAATATTATACTCCAGAAATACATTCAGGCCCATCTTGAATTCCTTTATTGTACTCACCATCACCACCTCCTCAGGCAGAAAGTTCCATAGCCTCACTGCTCTGACCATAAAGAATCCTCTTCTATGTTTGTATGCAAACCTTCTTTCCTCCAGACGCAGAGGATGTCCCCTCGTCACAGTCCTGGGGATAAATAGATGATGGAAGAGATCTCTGTACTGACCCCTGATATATTTATACATAGTAATTAGCTCTCCCCTCAGTTGTCTTTTTTCTGAAGTAAATAACCCTAATTTTGATAATCTTTCAGGGTACTGTATTCCAGTTATTACTTTAGTTGCCCTCCTCTGAACCCTCTCCAGCTCTGCTATGTCTGCCTTGTTCACAGGATCCTAGAACTGTACACAGTACTCCATGTGTGGTCTGACTAGCGATTTGTAAAGTGGTAGGACTATGTTCTCATCACGGGTGTCTATGCCCCTTTTGATGCAACCCATTGTCTTATTGGCCTTGGCGGCAGCTGCCTGACACTGGTTTTTGCAGCTTAGTTTGCTGTTTATTAAAATTCCTAGATCCTTTTCCATGTCGGTGTTACCGAGTGTTTTACCATTACATAGTATGGGTGACTTGCAGTATTCCTTCCCATGTGCATAACTATACATTTGTCAGTGTTAAACCCAATCTGCCACTTATCTGCCCAAGCCTCCAATCTATCCAGATCCCTCTGTAGCAGTATATTGTCCTCTTCAGTGTTAATTACTTTACACAGTTGAGTGTCATCTGCAAAAATTGATATTTTACTATGCAAGCCTTCTACAAGATCATAAATAAATATATTGAAAAGAATAGGGCCTAGTACTGACCCCTGAGGTACCCCACTATTGACAGTGACCCAATCTGAGTGTGTACCGTTAATAACCACCCTCTGTTTTCTGTCACTCAACCAGTTACTTACCCACTTACAGACATTTTCTCACAGTCCGAACATCCTCATTTTATATATTAACCTTTTAAGTTGGACAGTGTCAAATGCTTTGGGGGTTGTGTGTAGATTTATCATGATTGGACTCAGAGGATAAAAATGATTTCTTCAAATCCAAAGTGTTATGTTGGAAGTTGATTCTATAGAAGGGTCTTCCTCTAATGATATCAACACCTGTCGTTGAGATGGAATGTTTAATGTTCCGACCAGCGGCAGGTAGAATATTCAACTACATTACTACATCACTACCAGTACTCACTTTAAAAGTGTAAACTCGAACAGTTATTTAGATTTTCATTCATAGTTGCCACTATAAGAAGTGGCCATATGGCCAAATTAAAAAAGAGCGAGGAGAAACTGTTCTGACAATACTACACTTAAAAACCAACATCATTTGACAAGGTGACCTCAGGGCTCTGGACTGTTTCATCAAAGTATTCAATTCAAATTGTTGGAACCTTGCATTTACGGCCCTTATAGACCCCCATACTGCGATTTTCCTGGACCTTGATTTATCCTTTCTAAATAACTACATCACTACCAGTACTTACTTTAAAAGTGTAGACGTGAACAGTTGTTTGAATTTTCATAGTTGCCACTATAAAAAGTGGAAACTTAACATTCCATATGGACAAATGAAAAGAGTGAGGAGAAACTGTTCTGACAGCAAAGTCAGACTGAATGTCTAAATCCGCGGGCACATAAAGAAATAAATGGAGCATGCCACTCCAATTTCATTACCAGATACAACTCAGTTCATAGTTCAATCAAACAAATCCTAAGAAAACATAGGCCCATTCTCCGTAAGGATCCCATTATAGGTAAAGATCTACCCAACCAACTGCTAGTTACTTTCCGTAGAACCCGCACGCTAAAGAATCTGTTAACCCCATCATGTCAGGTTTGAACCCCTCTAATGAATGCAATAGCTTAAAAAAAGAAAAAAGGTTCATATAGGTGCAGCTCCAGACGCTGCAAATGCTGTGAAACTATTTCTCACAACATTAACAGGGTATTGATAACTAATACGGGAGAAACTATTGGATTGAAACATCATATGAATTGTGGTTCAAGTAACATCATATATATGTTACAATGCCCCTGCAGTCTGCAATATATTTGCCTCACGACCCAAACACTAAGAGAACGATTAAACCAACATCGTTTAAATATTAACCGCCAGTACCCTAAACACTGTATCTAAACACTTTTCGGATAACCATAATTGTGATCCCACTGGGTTGAGATTGAATCCTTTAGACCGGATACCACACTCCTATGTAAAAACTATGTACAAAGGAGATGTATTGGATTTTTCATTTTAACCCATTAACCCCCTATGGACTTAATGAAAAGTTTGTTTTTTTTCACATAATTTTAATATACTGCAATTTTGGGTACTCTTTATGACTTTCTATAAATGTATCTTTTAATGTACTTTTTATGAATTTATTATATCATTATATTCTTTTTTTCTGACATCACTCTTATTCTCTTCTTGGTATTTATTGACCTTTTTTTTTCTATTTTTTTTTATTGTAAACCAGATGAGAAACATCATTTCTTTTAGTACTTATGTAAAAAAAACAACCAGTAGTGCCCCCTTGTATTTGGTAGCAGGTCTTTTGAAGAAATACTTGCTAATATTATTCAGTTTTTTTAGCCCTTCTTCTCTGCCGATTAGGCTTTTCAACCGGGCGGTGTGTTCCACTCTGACATGCATCATCTGACATGAATAGGCTCAACCTCAACATGGTGGTGCGTTCCACAGTGGAGCACTCCACCTCAGGATGTACAATTTATCTTCATCTCTCTGAACGTGGGGATTTTAACATACTACAGGCGATCTCAGAAATCTGCTAACACTTCTTATGAGTTGAGAGTAGGGATAAGCGAGTCGACCCCGGATGAAAAATCCGAAGTCGATTCACATAAAACTTTCTTCTAATACTGTACGAAGCAGGAGCTCCTTACAGTATTAGAATGAATTGGCTCATGCAAAGTCTCGCGAGACTTCATAAATTACCGTATATACTCGAGTATAAGCCGAGTTTTTCGGCACAAAATTTGTGCCGAAAAACCCGAACTCGGCTTATACTCGAGTCATAAATTAAAACTCTGAAGAGCGGAGTGGGAGGAGGCGCGGGGGGAGGAGCTGGGGGCGGGCATTTGCGGCAGGGCCGATGCGCTCACTGCGCTCCGGCCCCACCGCTCATGTATAGTTTTTAAATTTGATTATACTATACACTTATTCTTACTATAATTCTTGCCCCCTCTGTACCTCATCACATGCGGCAGGCGGGCAGTGAATACTTCAGGCCGGGCGGACGAGAGCAGCGTGACTTGCTGATGTCACGTGCCTGCCCAGCCTGCTTTATGAATGAAGCAGGCGGCGCAGGCACGTGACGTCAGTCACACTGCGCTCGCTCTCCCGCCCGGCCTGAAGTATTCACTGCCCGACTGCCGCATGTGATGAGGTACAGAGGGGGCAAGAATAAGTGTATAGTATAATCAAATTTAAAAACTATACATGAGCGGTAATGGAGGGGGATGTGGATGGCACTGTTATGGGATGAGGGGGATGTGGATGGCACTGTTATGGAATGGGGGGATGTGGATGGCACTGTTATGGGATGGGGGATGTGGATGGCACTGTTATAGGATGGGGATCTGTGGATGCCATCCACAGCCCCCCCATCCCATAAGTGCCATCCACAGCCTCCCATCCCATAACAGTGTCATCCATCCCCTCATCCCATAAGTGCCATCAACATCCCCCTTCCCATAACAGTGTCATCCACATCCCCTCATCCCATAAGTGCCATCAACATCCCCCTTCCCATAACAGTGTCATCCACATCCCCCTCATCCCATAAGTGCCATCCACATCCCCCATCCCATAACAGTGCCATCCACATCCCCTCATCCCATAAGTGCCATCCACAGCCCCCATCCCATAACAGTGTCATCCACAGATCCCCCATAACAGTGCGTCATCCACAGATCCCCCATAACAGTGCGTCATTCACAGATCCCCCCCATAACAGTGCGTCATTCACAGATCCCCCCATAACAGTGCGTCATCCACAGATCCCCCCATAACAGTGCGTCATCCAAAGATCCCCCATAACAGTGACATCCATTTCCACCTCGGCTTATACTCGAGTCACTACTTTTCCCAGTTTTTTGGGGGTAAAATTAGGGGGGTCGGCTTATACTCGGGTCGGCTTATACTCTAGTATATACGGGTAATTTGTACTGTAAAAAAATCGTGTTCGGTTCCAAGTTGTACCTTAGAATGAAGTTTTATGTGAATCAATTTCGAATGTTTCATCCGAAGTAGATTCGCTCATCCCTAGTTGAGAAATGATATTGTTCTATTTTATATGAATTGTGCTCTATATTTTACTATCTCTTAAAATACATTGTGGCGCCCCACATACTTGTTTTCTAACCGTCTAACTAGTGTAGGGACAGTATTAGGCTTTTAATGTGGTTGTTCAGTTTGTGGGTGACCTGTAGGCATTTTTTATCGATGCAATATACAGAAATACAATACTTAATCGGGCTGTTAATTCTGTGGGTGACATAAAGCCATTTTTTGGGGTTCCAAACACCTGCATTTGCATCCGTCTTACTGTAATAGGACAGTTAATCAGTCTGTTAATTGTGTCTCTGACATAACGCCATTTTTGGGGATTCATAACACCGCATTTGCATCCGTCTTACTGTAATAGGAGAGTCTGTTAATTCTATCGGTTATATAAACCCATTTTTGGGGTGGAGATATCCCTCATTTTCATCCGTGACATGGAAATACATTAGTTAAAGAGGTATTCCCATCTCAGACAATAGGGGCATATTGCTAGGATATGCCCCTATTGTCTGATAGGACCCGCACCTATATCGAGAACGGAATGGGGAGAGCTGTGGCTGGAGGACCCCAGATTTCCCAGGGTCCGTCCACCACCAAGTGCTGCTCCCAGCCTCTCCCATAGAACTGAATGGGAGCACACCGCGCATGCACGGCCCATGCTCCCATTCATTTCTGTGGGGCCAACAGAAATACCCGAGCCAGCCGGCATATCCCTGCCAATAGCATTTTTATTTTTTTACAGCTTTTACCCGAGGGGGTAGATCATGTGATATTTTTTATAGAGCAGATTGTTACAGACACAGCAATACCTAATATGTCTCCTTTTTTCCCGATTTCAGTTTAGCACAATAAAAGCATTTTTGAAAAAAATCATGTTTTTTGTGTCTCCATTTCCTGGAAGCTATATTTTTTAGGCGATCGTCTTAT
Organism: Bufotes viridis; assembly: GCA_033119425.1. Taxonomy (NCBI): domain Eukaryota; kingdom Metazoa; phylum Chordata; class Amphibia; order Anura; family Bufonidae; genus Bufotes; species Bufotes viridis. The sequence goes on from CM065599.1 coordinate 46,645,350, forward strand.
GTAAGGTTTCATATTTTCAGGATGAGGTGATGGTTTGATTGGTACTATTTTGGGGTACATATGGACTACAGAAGTGCACGACATTCGCATGACAGCTGTATGTCAGTATGATTTTGTTACATAAAGATCAGGCAGAGGCACACAGCGTTATCAATTATGATAATGCCATGCATTTCTGTATTCCAGACCGCACAATCCCTTTCTCACATGGAGCTTGATTCCCACAATGGACACGGTCATGTGAAAGAGCCCTTAATGGGAAGTTGAGTGGAAGGAAAAAGTGTGGTAGAAAAAGATGCACAAGCAACAGGGATAACAGCAGCCTTGAAAGCATTGTCAAAAAAAGGCCATTCAAGAATTTGGGGAGATTGACAAGGAGTCAGTGCTTCAAGAGCCACCACACACAGATGTATCTAGGACATGGGCTACAACTGTCGTATTCCTTGTGTCAAGCCACTCATGACCCAGAGGGGTTTAATGACTGTCTTCTGGACAACTGTCAAGTCAGCAGTCTTCCCCATGATTGTGTAGCCTATTGAACCAGACTGAGGGTCCAGTTAAAGACTTAGAAGACCTTTGCAGGTGTTTTGTGTTGATTAGCTGATTACAGTGTGATCATGAGTCTACAATATTTAACTTTTTCTCAATATTCTAATTTTCTGAGATACTGACTTTTGGGTTTTCATTAACTGTAAGCCATAATCATCAACATTAAAGGGGTTATCCCATGACCAGTGTATGTAAAAAATGTAAATCAGACATCGTATAGATATAGTACATGATAATCTCTATATAACAAAGCTAGAACCAGCCCTGTATCCAGAGATATCACCTTTCATTGCTCTGCTAGATTAATATCAAGCTATCAGTTCAAGTGTCTTTTCTGCTGCAGCTAAGGGGGCGTGTCCATGCTCTCCCTATTACAGCTCAGGAGGCAGTTGAAGGATGAAACTGAGCATGTGCGGCCATCTCAGTGAGCAGGTCAAAGAAATAAGAAGTAAAACAAACAGCAGGTGACACTTTACAGATACATATTATTGAATAGCGCAGTGCCTATGCTAAATTTTTAATTACAGGCAATTACAAAAGTATTCAGATCCAGGTGCTGGTTTGAAAACTGTAGAATATTTTTCATGGGACAACCCCTTTACAAGAAATAAATGCATAAAATAGATCACTCTGTATGTAATCTATATAGTTTCACTTTTTAAATTGAATAACTGAAATACATTAACTTTTCGACAAAAATTTTTTGAGATGTATCTGTACTAACCCTCCATACCTATATATTTTCTGAAGCTACAGACCTCATACAACTTTGTGTTAGAGTGTAATCTTTAATTTAAAAAAAGTATAACAGTTGATGTTAGTGGTTAAAAGTGTAACCCATGCACAAAGTTATAAGGACCATACTTCTTAAAATTAAATGTTTAAAATCTGCACTGCTCAAACTGGTTTTAAACTGCAAATTTTAAAAAAAGTAACAGCCTATACGGTACAGTGATTATAGTTATTTTAAAGTAAGTGCACTCCCAAAACCTATATATTTCCAGAAAGCAGACAACCTCATAATTAAAAGGGTTATCAAGAGATTTTAATATTGATGATCTATCTTCTTATTCAAGCTGATCCTGAAGATAGGTCGTCAGTATTAAAATCCTGGAAAACCCCTTTAAAGTTGCCTTGATAGACTGTTGACAACCATGTCCTCTTTTAGATAACTGTGACAAACAGGAATTATAAAAAAAAAAAAAGCTTACACATAAAAGTGTAAAAGAGTAAGCTTTGCAAATCTCATACATACCACAAGCATCAACAAGAGCTTGTGCTCTTAAAAACACTGAAACAGATGCCATGTAATCTATGATCATCATCCACATATGTGATAAGGGGGAGATTTATCAAAACTGGTGTAAAGGAAGACTGGCTTAGTTGTCAATAACAACCAATCAGCTCCCACCTTTCATTTTCTAAAGAAGCTCTGTAAAATAAAAAGTGGAATCTGATTGGTTGCTATGGGCAACTAAACCAGTTTTTGTTTGCACCAGTTTTGATAAATCTCCCCAATGGTCTATAAAAATATAACCTAATAATTGATACACACGGCCACCTTCACCACAACTAAAATCTATACTCCAGAGTCCTTGGAAATGGAAATATATATGAGGTGTTCATACATTTCACACATGTCTACATTCAATGCTGAATGTGTTCCAAAAACCTCTAGGTTGCTCTAACCAACTTTTGCATGTGCCTGGGAACTTCTTGAAATTGTCCATGTTTTTTCACCTTAGGCTACTTTCACATTAGCGTTTTTTGCGGATACGTCATGGATCTGCAAATATGCTTCAGTTACAATAATACAACTGAGTACATCAGTCATGAATGGATCCGGTTGTATTATGTCTTATATAGCCAGGACAAATCCATCATGAACTCCATTGAAAGTCAATAGGGGACAGATCTGTTTTGTATTGTGCCAGATTGTTTCAGAGAAAACGTATCCGTCCCCATTGATTTACATTGTGGATCAGTCTCGCTTCGCATCCCAGGACAGACAGAAAAACGCTGCAGGCAGCGTTTTGTTGTCTGCCTCCACAGCGGAATGGTGACTGAAAGGAGGCAAACTGATGCATTCTGAGCGGATCTTTTTCCATTCAGAATGCATTAGGGAAAAACTGGTCCGTTTTGGACCTCTTGTGTACACTTTTGTACACTGATACCCCTAGATTAAAGCCAATATAACCAATTGCCTTCAGAAGTCACCTAATTAGTAAATAGAGTCCACCTGTGTTTAATTCTCAGTATAACTATATAACTACAGATATTCTGTGAAGGCCTCAGAGGTTTGTTAGAGAACATTAGTGATCAAACAGGTCAGGGATAAAGTTGTGGAGAAGTGTAAAGCAGGGTTAGGTTCTAAAAAAAAATCTGAATCTCTGAACATCTCACAGATGTTCTCATGTTCAATCCATCATCCATAAATGGAAGGAGTATGGAACAACTGCAAACCTACCAAGACATGGCCATCCACCTAAACTGACAGCCCAGACAAGGAAAGCACTAATTAGAGAAGCAACCAAGAGGCCCATGGAGGATTACTATTACAATTACTCTGGAGGAATTGCAGAGATCCACAGGTCAGGTAGGAGAATCTATCAACAGAACAACTATTAGTCATGTACTCCACAAATCTGGCCTTTATGGAAGAGGTTATGGAAGAAGTTTAGTTTGCAGTTTGCCACAAGCCATGTAGGGGACACAGAAAACATGTGGAAGAAGGTGCTCTGGTCAGATGAGACCAAAGCTGAACTTTTTGGCCTAATTGCAAAATGATATGTGTGACTGAAAACTAACACTACATACACATCACCCTGAACACACCATCACCACCGAGAAACATGGTGGTGGCAGCATGATGATGTGGGGATGCTTTTCTTCAGCAGGAAAGTTGATTGGAAGATGTATGGAGCTAACTACAGGGCAATCCTGCAGAGGCTGAAAAAGACTTAAGACTGGGGCGGAGGTTCACCTTCCAGCAGGACAAAGACCATAAACATAGCCAGAGCTACAATGGAATGGTTTAGATCAAAGCATATTCATGTGTTACAATGGCCCAGTCAAAGTCCAGACCCAAATCCCATTGAGAATCTGTGGCAAGACTTGAAAATTGCTGTTTGCAGATGCTCTCCATCCAATCTGACGGAGCTTGAGCTATTTTGCAAAGAAGAATGGGCAAAAATGTAAGCCTCTAGATGTGTACAGCTGGTAGAAAAAACTTGCAGCTTTAGGCTACATTCACACGTCCGTGTGTGTTTTGCGGATCCGCAAAACACGGACACCGGCAATGTGCGTTCCGCATATTGCGGACTGCACATCGCCGGCACTCTCCTAGAAAATGCCTTTTCTTATCCGCAATTGCGGACAAGAATAGGACATGTTCTATTTTTTTCAGGAACGGAATTGCGGATCCTGAAAAAAAACGGATCCCAAAAAAACGGATCCGTTTCAGCCCCATTGAAAGTGAATGGGTCCTGAAATTGTGGAACGGATGCGGACAACAGTTACGGACGTGTGAATGGAGCCTTAATTGTAGCAAAATGTGGTCCTACAAGGTATAAATTCAGCTACAAATTTTGAAAACCATGTATCATTTTCTTTTCACTTCACACATACTAGGCTATGTACACCTTTGGGGACAATTTGTTTAATTATTCCATTGTACTCATTTTGAGCTAAAAATAATTTTCTAAATTGGTCTCTATTAAAAATATGGCATCCTTTTTTCTGTACATAGCTGATATGCTCTTGTAGCACTCTTTGGATTTTCTGTGTTTTCCATCAGACCAGGAGCTGACGGACCCCTTATCTCTGCTCTCTAACCTCCTAAACACTCATCATAGCTCAATCCTCATCTTACTGATAAGAATGTGGCTTAAATAAGTGTTTCTGAACTCTCAGTAGTTTAGAGATGCTGTGTTTTGGATGACTGGCTCAAAGTGAAAGTGAAAGGACCAGTCACAATGCTAGAAAAACAGTTAACCCTTTGTGACAGAACAGCTCAATATTTTTAATAAAGGCAAATTGAAAAAATGATTTTTAGCCAAAAATGAGTAAAATACAATCATAAAAAATTGCCCCCAAAGGTGTACATAAGTCACTAGGATATCCCTTCATTGTCTGATAGGTACGGGTCCCACCTCTGGGACTCGCACCTACAATGAGAATGGAGCAGGAAGAGCTGTGGCTGGAGGACACCGTCCGTCCAGCACCAAGCGCTGCTCCCCACTGCTCCTATAGAAGTGAATGGGAGCGCACCGCGCACATGTGGCCTCTGCTGCCATTCATTTCTATGGGGCAGACGGAAACAGCCGAGCCAGTGCTCGGCTATTTTCGGCAGCCCCATAGAAATTAATGGAGGGCGGCTGCGCATGCGCAGTTCGCCCTCCGTTCATTTCCCCACTCTGTTGTCATTGTAGGTGTGGGTCCCAGAGGTGGGACCCGCACTTATCAGACAACGGGGGCATATCCTATCCCCCATATCCCCTGTTGTCTGTGATGGGAATACCCCTTTAAGTTGCAATAGATACTGTAAGAAACTAAATCTCCTAAGACAAAACTTGGCTTACAGGAAAACCCTTACAATCCACGAGATAAAAAGGTCTTTCCCCCTGATCTCTTTTATATCCAATATATTACTCACCTCTAGAGATTTCTCAAAAATTCAATTCGGTCGGTTTGCCAAATTTTCCAAAAAGATTAAATTCGATTCAAATTTATTCATGGTGAATCTCGTTAAAAAACAGCTATTTCCTGGCTGCAGAGAGCCTGTATAGTGGTGTAGAACACTGTGCCTTTCAAAAACATGCATAGGGAGTCTGCTGTGGTAGTGAAACAATACTGGGAGTCAGTATGACATGCAGATGACAGGCGTAGCTCTTAGAATCACTGCACACTTCACTTATTTGGGCAGGTATGGGGCCAAAACTGACCAAATAACTCAAGTGTGAACTCAGCCTTACAGGTCAATGTTGGTGCCAGGTATAAAGAATCGTGCAGAGGCCCAAGATATTATTATAGCATGAAAGAGTGCACTCCTTTTACATCGATTCACTGATTCCACATAGATTTCTACTGAACCTGTTCTATTAAACACTTGTCCTCTCAACTCTGTCGGGGGGGCTCTACTTGTATGTCAGCAGTAAGTTTGTGTTTACGTCACTGATTATTTGGCCCTTCCTCTGATCCGTCAGAGCAATAACCCCCAATAAATGGATCCTGTCTGTTGAGCATCCACCTTCACTCAGTCAGCATTTGGTCAGTAATCCATCAGTATTGCTAAAGCCCAAAAAAAAACATGACACTGTAATAATAACCTGACTTTTGTTGAAGGGTTGGAATCGGGATAATAGCCTTTTGAGGGAACAGACTCAAAATTCCTTCTTCTAGCTTTTTTTGCAGAAGAACCGAATTCTGAATTGGGGTTACTTTGAAGACATTTAAGGGTGGAGGAAGATGGAAAGAAATATCGTAACCTTTTGATATAATATTTAGAACCAAAGGGTTCATGGTAATTTCTTCCCATTTATTTGTAAAGAGTTTTAGTCTTCCTCCCACCTGAAGCCTGGCGTCATTGCTTGAAAGATTTTTGGGGTTAAACAAGAACCCTTTGCCTCTACCAATCTTCTGACCTTTTCCTCTGGACCACTGTCCCTCTCTGTCAGATCTTTTGGACTGGAAGAGACCTCCTTTTTTAACTTTCCAAAAGGGAAACTTCCTTTTATTTGTTTCACAGGGAAAGGATTTTTTTTAGAATCCGACGCTTTTTCTCAAATACTTTTGAGAAAGTATCTCAAGTCCTGACCAAATATTAGGTTACCGTGAAAAGGAAGACTACATAGTTTCATCTTCGAACTGATGTCACCTGTCCAAGATTTTAACCATATAGCCCTTTTGGCCACAGCCGCTAACCCAGTGGTTCTTGCCGTCATCCTTACCGACTCCGCAGTGGAATCTGACAAGAAATCCACTGCCCTCAGTAAAAGAGGAAAAGAGTATTTTAATGAGTCATAAGAGGAACCTTCTTTCATAAGGGATTCCAACTGTTGTGGTGGCCAGATTTGGTTTGTAAAGGGCAGCAGCAGACTCCCAGGTTTTCTTCAGACCTGAATCTACTTTTTTTATCCATGTGGTCTTTTAGGGACCCCATTTCCTCAAAGGGAAGAGCATTAGACCCTTTAACCAATTTTGAAAGGGACATATCTACTTTTGGACAGGAGGTTAACAAAACTTTGTCTTCTTCACTAAAGGGAAGTCTACGTTTGATTGTTTTTGGAATAAATAGCTTCCTATCTGGAGCCTTCCATTTCTATTTGATCATTTCATGCATGTTTTTATGGACTGGAAAAACTCTTTTTTCTCTGTTCTAGACCACTAACCATCTTGTTTTGGACTGACCTACGGTATGGACTTTCTCATCTGAGAGGTCCATGGTTGCCCTTACTGCTTTTATCAATTCTTTTGTATCCTCCGAGGAAAAAAGAAAGCTTTTAAATTCAGTATCAGATCCAGAGGAATCAATAGAATTGAGACTCTCTAACTCAGAGTCTTGCTCTGAGTCTGAGGATGAGGAATTTGAGTAGACCATTTTTAGTTCCCTACGCTTTGATGTAGTGGGACCAGGAACAGCTATAATATTTTCAAATTGGGCCCAACGCATCTCCTCTCTGATTACATCCCTTAACTCTTCCCTGATGGAGGAAACAAAATATTTTGCCATATTGGCAGTACATGTTTTGCAGAGTTTCTTGTTACATGCATCTGGTAATTTTACCGAACATATCACGCACTTCCTATTTTTAGGACTGGTTTTAGCTCTTTGAGCACTATCCTTATCACTCTGTATGCACACAAGGAGAGAGGGTGACAAAAGTTAACAAGGGGGTTAGCATAAGTAAATATTGACCGCATCCCCCCAAGCGAAAGTAACTTACAACAGTAGGCCCCAGAGAGGTCTCCATCTGGCTTGTACCCACTTCAGACATACTTTCTGGCCTCTGTAACCTCAGTCTCTTTTAAATATCTCTTACCTGCAGACCTCAGATCAAAGGGCGATTTCCGCCTTGATCCGCGTGCCAAATTAAGCTCCGCCCCCTCTTCACGCATGCCGAAAGTTCTTGCAGGAACGCATTCAACTTCCTGTTACGTTATCGCAAGCTCCGGAAGTATCAGGTTGCAATGGGGAGCACTCACAAGACCGGAGGAACTCACTGAGTGTCCGGTCACTACATGGACATCCACGCCCGACGCGCAGAGTGGGAGGTAAGGAACAGGGTCCCCTACCTACAGACTCCCCAGCACTTCAATTACCACATGGCTGTCTGGGCCATAGAGGGCTCTAGTAATGGAGGGGGGGATGTGTTGGAGTATAGATTATAGATTGTTTTCAGTACTTGCGAGTGAGCAGGCCAGGGCTGCTAATAAAGGCATCTCTAAGGCTATGTCACACATTGTTGTCGTATCACAGCCAGATCCCCCATAAGAGTGTCATCCACAAATCCCTTATAACAGTGCGTCATCCACAGATCCCCCATAACAGTGTATCATCCACAGATCCCCCATAACAGTGTCTCAATCACAGATCCCCCATAACAGTGTCTCAATTACAGATCCCCCCATAAGAGTGTGTCATCCACAGATCCCCCATAAGAGTGTGTCATCCACAGATCCCCCATAACAGTGTCTCAATCACAGATCCCCCAGAACAGTGTGTCATCCACAGATCCCCCATAAGTGTCATACACAGACCCCCATAACAGCGTGTAATCTACAGAACCCCCATCAGTGTCATCCACAGATCCCCAATAACAGTGTGTCATCCACAGATCCCCCATAACAGTGTGTCATCCACAGATCCCCCATAACAGTGTGTCATCCACAGATCCCCCATAACAGTGTGTCATCCACAGATCCCCCATAACAGTGCGTCATCCACACATCCCCCCCCATAACAGTGTGTCCTTTACAGACCCCCATAACAGTGTGTAATTCACAGGTCCCCCATAATAGTGTATCATCCACAGGTCCCCCATAACAGTGTGTAATCCACAGATCCCCCATAACGGTTTGTTATCCACAGATCCCCCATAACAGTGTCATCCACAGGTGCCCCATAACATTGTGTCCTCCACAGATCCTCCATAACAGTGTGCATGCGCAGCATTATCTCCATTCACTGCTATGGAATTGTCAGCTTTTCAGAGCACTCATAGCATAATGGAGGATGACCATGCATGCACATTGTGCTCTCCCTTCACTTCAGGGGCTCGGATGGGACAGCTCCTTTTTTTCAGCTTGTGGTTTTATAAACTACACCATGGAAAAATAAAGAAGTGTTCTGGCCATTCATAATGCGGCGTCCATGGCCAGAATTCCCATTGAAAATGGGAAGGAATGGAAATCCATGCCAAAACTGCATCAAAATATAAATGCATCAGAAAAAAAACACATCCCAAAAAAACCTGATGCGGATACTGCATTAGGTATTTTTAAGCACAGAAAATACTGCTTAGGCTTTGTTCACACGTCAGTTATTTCCATCAGTGATTGTGAGCCAAAACCGGGAGTGGAGGCAACATGTAACAGCGGCTGCCCTGGCCACAGCATGCTTGCTGCTTGTTTCCTGCAGCACTTCCTTAGCGTCACTTCCTGGGCTTTATGGGTTAGGTCATGTTACCTTGCTGACCAATCCTAGCCCTCCTGCGCATATATATTCCCAGATGCCCCAATGTCAAGGTCCTTGTGTCCTGCCAAGATTCCTGATTTTTGCTTGTGTTCCTGACTCGTACCTGTATTCCTGGACTCTGCTACCTGTTAGATTCCTGCCTGCTTGCCTTGAGTCTCCTGTTGCCGATCTGGATTGCCTGACCTGTAACTGTGCCGTCTGCCCTGACCTTTTGCCTGTCTGACTTTGCCTTTGCCTCATCCTTCGGTCCTGCAGTGTTGCCCCTGGTTACGACAGCTCCTGCACTTCTGGTACCTTTCTCAGGTACCTCCTGGTCTGCCTGGACCAGCTGCCTCGTGTGCCTATCCTCTTTAAGAGGTAGCAACCTGGTCTTCCCCTCGGTAAAGTCTATCCCCACCATCAGGGGTACTGTGAAGATCGAGGGGTTCACTTAGACAAGCCTTTAGAGGAGGTAGGAAACGTGGCACAGTGGGTTCACACACGCTGGTTCGTGACACTACACATACATAAGGTATAATGAAAAAATCTGCACCTGTTCTGTGTTTTTGACTCGCACCTGTTTTTGGCTCACAATAGCTGATGGAAATAACTGACCAAATAACTGAGGTATAAACAAGGCCTTACAGTGGAAAGGCTAAAGAGAGTCCATGCCTACAAAGTTCTGTCAGACTGCTAGTCCAATATTTCAGGATTTGGGACCCCACTTTCAATTTTGCCCAGGGCCACACTATGTCTAAAACCAGCCCTGGTTGATTGGTATCTTCAAGCAGATGATGCCACTCCTCCAAAGCAAGCTTTATGGCCAGCAGCTCCCTGTCTCCTATAGAGTAGTTTTGTTTGGCTGTGGAGATTGACTTGGAGAACAAACCACAAAAGACCATTTTGCCAGTAGTGGCTGAGCGGGAATAGCTCCAGATCCAATAGAGGACGCATCCACTTATAAGAATAATTATTTTGACACAACAGGGCAATGAAGGGCAGGAGCTGTAGCAAGAGCCTGTTTAAGATTCTAAAATACGGATTCTGATTCAGTAGTTGATTCTCTTTAGGGTCAAGGCTGAAGTTGGTGCAGTTAAAGTAGAGAAGTGTGGAATGAATTGTCTGTAGGAATTTAAAAATCCAAGAAAGCGTTGAATAGCCCGTAGGCCAGTGGGTCGTGGCCAATTTAGTGCTGCAGGTAATTTTTCAAGTTCCATCTGTACCCCTTGGTTGGAAATAACATACCCCAAAAACAGTAAGAAGTTTTTTTTCCAAGTAAAACACTCCTCTAATTTGGCTTACAACTGGTTTTCTCTGGATCACCATGCATACATGTTTGTGATGACTTTGTAGATGAGATGAGTAGATTAAAATATCATCCAGATAGATGATGACACAAGAATACATGAGGTCCCGGAAAATTACATTTACAAATTCCTGGAAGTCCACAGGGGCTGCTGATCCCAAATGGCATAATCAGATATTCATAATGACCATCATGAATATTGAAGGCAGTCTTCCATTCATTGCCCTACCAGATCCATATATTATTTTAAGCACTGTGTAGATACAGCTTGAGGAAGAAAAGTCATCAATGGTAGAGGGTATCTATTCTTTACTATGATTTTATTTAATCCTTGGTAGTCAATACATGGCCTGAGGGATCCATCCTTTTTCTTCATAATGAAGAACCTGGCTCCTGCAGGTGATGAAGACGTAGGAGTAAAACCCTTCTCCTTATACCCCTTAATATAGTTGGACATAACTTGAGTCTCTGCAACTGAAAGGGGCTATACTAGACCTTTTGGCAAAGTGGTTCCAGGTAACTGATCAATCAGACAGTCATAAGGCCAATGATGTGGCAAAATCTCTGCTTCCTTTTTATCAAAGATGTCAACGTAACTATGGTACACAGTTGGTAACCCATGCAAACTTGGCGGAATAATACTAGACCGGACAGGAAGCACTTTAGACATTGGGTATGGCATCTGTGCTGTTGTTCCTCAGCAGACAACCAAAGCCTGCCCACCTGCATGGGTTCAGAAGTTGTAGATGAGGGAGTTGGAGGCAAAGGAGACAGATGTCTCTGGAAGGTCGGTGCTAGAGATCTTCTTTTACATGCCACCTCCTTGGCACACTCACAGAACTGCAGATCTATATGGGTGGCAATGGATATTAGAGCATCCAATGAAGTTGGAACATCATAACCAGCTAATTCTGCCGCCAGAACCTCATTATTTCAGCTCACTTCTGAGGCCAACGTTCAGAACTGGTTGACCGACAGACTGCCCTGATGTAGTCGCAGTAGAGAGGAAGCAGCAGAAGTAGTGCGTCTGGGCTCATCAAAAACTTTTCAGAAAGACTCCAAGAAGTCTCTCAAGTTGTTAGTGATGGGATCAATCATCTCCCACAGCGGGTTTATTCAGGCCTGTGCTTCTTCCCAGAGAGTGGGCATCACGAAAGGCACTATAGATCGGTCAGTCAGGAACTGATAAAACAGCAGCTGGAAGTGCAGGGTACACTGGTTTTTGAACCCACGGCATTGCTTGAGATCCCCATCATATCAAGAAGGAGCCAATAAATGAGGACCACAGCCTGTGAAGGAGGCAGTATGTGTTGGGGGTACTGTAGTGTTGCAGCTGTTGCAGAGGGCTGCGGTACCACAGACAAGCATTACATAGTTGTAATGCTATTGTAAAGTTTGATAGTAGTTTCTCTTCGCATTCCCATTGCTGAGCCATTTCCATGGGTCAGCGGGTTCAATGGCCTGAGCTTACTGTAGAGGAAAGTGGTTGTGGAGCCACTGTGCCAACTAACCAGTTTGACTTTGGGCTAAAGCTAAGGGTGTTGGTGGGTACTTTAACCCCTATACAAGATCTGGACTTCGCCGCAGGGAACCGACCAGGCCGCTACCTCCTGGAGTAGTCCTTGTGTAGTTTACAGCTTGACCCACTGATGTCAGAAACACCAGAATTAAGCAACAAGGACTCGGGAAAAAGGCACATTCTGAACACCGTCCAAGATCAGCAGCCTGAATACATGCATATTCCCGATGGCAATTCCAAGGTGGGGGCAAGCAGCAAGGAGCAGAATTGATAGGCAAGGTATAGTACATGGGTATTCAGACAAAAGATCACACCTTGCTGGTTACTAGAGACTAGAAAACTTCAAAACTCAGGTGAATAGGGAGACTGATCAGCAACTTAGCCAGCAGGTGGACAGGGGCATGAGGAAAGGATTAACACTCACAGTGCTGAAAGGAAGTTCAGGAATACACACAAGGAGAGAGGAGCCTGCCCAGGACAGCAAGACAGTGTCGTTCACGGAGTGCTGGCGGGACTAACAATTTGGTTTCATTGGTTGTATAATAAAGCTCTTTACTATTCCTTAAAGTTCTGTAAGTAGAAAACCATTATTTATTTGAATAATAACTATGTATTTTCTTGTCTTAAAAGGTCCTTCACCTAACCTCAAAATACTGCAAGGAAAGAGGCATCCCATTTCCCAATATTACAGTGTCAGAAGCAGATGAGAAACAGCCTAAGGAATGTTATGTGTTCATGGATAATGATAATCCAAGAGTTCCCATAGTGCTTCACTTTCCTCTTGTAAATGACACGTTTCATACATACAAAGCACCAGGTAATTGTTCAAAATTGTATTTACATAGACAATTGTGATGAATAGATGACCTATTAAGTAGCGTATACTCTGTTATGTGTTGATATGAATATGTTGTACGTTTTATGTCTTATACCTCAATGTATAATATGACCTTAGCAGAACTAGGTATTATAATGGAGCCCTTATAGTCCCGAGAAGTCTGTAGTGGTATATATTTCCCTTGTTGCATCTGCCTGTCAGAAGCTATTAACAGGTGGTGAGTGAACGTGGGTTTTGGAACTGTTAATGATTTGTGCCCTGTTCTTTACATTCAAGTCCATAGAAATGCATAAAGCCCCAAGATACAGCAGCCCCATTCCCAGCATTTGGTCCAGAAGCTGTTAGACTGCATACAGAAATATGAGTAAATGTATCATAAGCTGTAAATTATTTTCTGTTACTACCTACAAATTAATTTTCATAATCACATTTGGTACATCATGGGTATCGCAGAAAGACCAAATACCTGAAACCTGACGGCATTCTGGGACACATACATATTTCTTTTTTGGTATTTAAACAGTTGGTATGATGAAACATTAATTATGAAAGCATATCTGCACACCTTTCAGTACAGGGGTGAAATCTGCCAGTTGGATGAGGAGGTGTGGCGAGCATGAGCAATTAAGTTCCTTTTCAGAGGCATGGGCCAGAATGGAAGGGAATTCCCTTTCAGCCCATCCATTTGCTGACGGTGATAAAAATAAAAAATAAGTGACAGTGGATATTTTACTTGACACAAGTTATCTAATCTTATCTAATTGGATTTTGAAGATGGCCATCCCAGAACTAGGAATAAGCACAGGGGGACAAAAGACATTTGAGGCCTGAATGGGCCCCCAAACCCAGGCAACAGGGGGAAGTAGAGCTAACAAGGCAAGTCACTCTGCAGAGAGCTATACCTATCATCAATGTTCTGACAAGGTCAGGGTCAGGTCCTTGTGTGTGTTGTGGCTACCACATACAATATTTTGACCCTGGTTAGCACCAGGAATAAGGATTATTAAGGTTATTTCAGTCCTCTTAACTGGTACACTGCAAAACACAGAGTGCGAAAACCAACTGGTGTGAGTACCGTAGGCCGGGAGGGTCAGGGGCTGGCCACCTTACCGATAAGGGTTGCGCAAAGCCAGGCACAACACTAGTAGTAAGTGTAGGGCAGTGATGGTGAACCTTTTAGAGACTGAGTGCCAAACTTCAACCAAAAACCCACTTATTTATTGCAAGGTGCCAACACGGCAATTTAACCTGAATACTTCGGTCCAATATAGTATATCTTCCATGTACTTTATCATTTAGCTATAATAACCTGCCTACATTCAGTGCGCTGATTGTGCCGTACATAGTGCGCCCTGCGCTGATGAATGGCGGGTAAAGTCTAAGGCATATTGGTATGACTTATACTTTTTCCAGGGTGCGGGTGCCCACAGAGAGGGCTCAGAGTGCCACCTCTGGCACCAGTGCCATAAGTTCGCCACAACTGGCGTAGGGTCTCCCAGCCTGGAAAGCAGTCAGGCTGCTATGTTCCATAGCCAGGAAAAGCCAGAGGCATTTGGAATAGTAAGTACAGTAGAAAACACTTAGCGAACTGATGATGAAAAGGATTTTATTAAAACAATAAAAAACATATAAAGGAAAAAACAAAACTGCGCATTTCTGTGGTGGACTGACACCTGTATCAGGCTAACCCATAATGGAATAGTAGCATATACATATATACTCTACTGAACACTAGATATTGATTTAATTGATTAGGTTAGGGGGTTGATTGCAAAACTACATGGAAAGCCACATGAAAAGCTTGGACTGGATGTATTACAATACACCTGTACAGTTACAAAAGTCTACATAAAATTCAGTGATTTACATTGATACAATGTAAAAGCCACAAAAAAATGAAATAAAATAAATGTGCTCACAACATTGCATATATAATGTGCACTCTAGTCAACATACAGTGTAGTGTGCTAGAATCACAATATAAGAGTAGATTATAACATAGATGGAAAGATAAAAATCCCGAAGTAGCAGTGTCCGGTGAGCGGAATGGTTACTAGTAGGTAAAACATACATCTACTTGATATAGACTCAGGTTCAGAGTGTTCTATACCTCCTTGTGTGAGCAAAGGAGTCACATGGATACAAATGGTAATATCCCATAGAAATGAATGGGAGCGCACCACGTTCCCATTCATTTAGACGACTTCTGATTTGCTGAGTAGTGCGTCCGACATACTGGATGTATGTTGGATGCACTACTCAGCAAATCAGAAGTAGTCTAAAAAAGCATGGTTATAATATCAGGAAGGGACTATCCACTCATATTGTATCAAGACATTTTTCCCAAATGCACGACAAAACCCAGGCCCCTGGGGCCCTGGTAATAGATCAAATTCCAGACACACAACAATCTAGGTCAGCAATCTTGTGTTCTTCAAACTCCCACAGAAGTTAATTATTCATTTTGGGAGTTGTAGTTTCTGAACAGCTGGAGTGCCATAAATTGCTGATCCCTGATCTAGGCTACAGAGATTCATTAATACAGAATCTTTCTGGATATTTAAACTAGACATACTATACCCCAATGATCTGAATGAAACTATTGAGAACACCAAAAGGATATAATGTTTGTTATTTTTATTTTTTATTTATTTTTGTTAATATGCTTTTTATGCTATTCCAGAGATATTACCATCTGTATCCATGTGACTCCTTTGTAAAACAGGAAAAGAGGGAGGCAGCGCCACATGTGCGGTGTGACGCTTCGCTATCCCGAAGAAATCGCAAATGCATCTGGTTTTAAAATCACAAAAAATCACAAGAGCCCTCTACTGCACATTCGATTTCAATAAGCACACTTTTTTTATTTTATATTTATATTTTTTATTTTTATTTTTTATTTATTTTTGTTAATATGCTTTTTATGCTATTCCAGAGATATTACCATCTGTATCCATGTGACTCCTTTGTAAAACAGGAAAAGAGGGAGGCAGCGCCACATGTGCGGTGTGACGCTTCGCTATCCCGAAGAAATCGCAAATGCAGCTGGTTTTAAAATCACAAAAAATCACAAGAGCCCTGTGATTTTCAATAAGCACACTTGGTATCATAAGTGTATACAGTCCTGATGAAGAGGGCAATCCAGCCTTCAAAACGCGTTGACTACCCTACAAATAAAAGGTGATCCCTTATCTGTCCGATGATTTGGGTCTGAATCCTTCCAAGTACGGTTTTACCAGTTTTCCTTTTGACATGTGACTCCTTTTCTGAGACAAGGAGGTGTAGAACACTTACACAAACTAATCATAGGCCCAGGTTCAGAGTATATGTTCCACCTACTATCAACTATTGAGCTCAATGGACACTGCTACATCGGGATTATTATCCTTGTTATAGTCTACTCTTATTGTGATTCTAGCACACTGCACTTTATGTAAACTACAGTGCATGCTATAAATGCATTTTGTCAGAACAATTATTTTATTTCAATTATTGTTTTTGGGGCTTTTACATTGTATCCATGTAAATCGCTGCATTATATGTATGCTTTTGTAACGGAATAGGTGTAGTGTAATATATCCAGTCCATACTTGTCATGTGGCTTTGGAATATAACCCCTAACCTAATCAATTAAATTAATGTCTGGTATTTAGAAGAGTATATACACTACTCACAAAAAGTTAGGGATATTTGGCTTTCAGGTGAAATTTATGGAAAACTTAAAAAGTACACACTACAATGATATCATATCAGGAAAGTAGGGCATTTAAGTAAAGCATGCAATGGTGATTTCCTTATCTCAAACAATTTATTGAAACAAAAGCCAACAGCAGTGGTGGGTATACCCTCACAAAAAATGTCAATGTCTCAAAAACTCATGTGGTTTTGAGCATCAATTACAGCTTGACAACGACATCTCATTCTGTTCACAAGTTGACTTAGGCTTGGTCTACACAACGACATTTGTTATCAGTTGCAGCATGTCGCAGTGCGACAACATAGACTATCATTATAAAAATTGTCGCACAACATAAATGTGACAAAATGTTGTGCGACAAATGTTGCAGTGTAGTTGTGCCCTTATTGTCGCATGACATATGTCGTCGTGTAGACCTAGCCTTATTGTTTGCTGAGGCATGGCATCCCACTCTTATTGAAGGGTGGCCCTCAGGTCATTTAGGTTCTGGGGTACAGAGTTGCGAGTCTCTACTCAGCGATTCAGCTGATCCCATGGGTTTTCAATTGGTTTCCGGTCTGGAGCAAGTGCAGGCTACTCCATTTGAGGTACCCCACTCTCCAGCAGCCGTTCCCGTCCATGGAGATAAAATAAGTCCTGTGTTGTTCATGCAGAAGCACAATGATTGGATTAATGATGTTATTCAAGTAGTATGGGCTTATCACTGTACCATTCACAAAGTGTAGGGCAGTTCTGTATTGACTAGACACACCTGCCCACACTGTAACACCACCACCACCACTGTGAAAACAGTGGCTGATGCATAGCTCTCTTCTTGACATCTCCAACATCATCAGTGGCCATAATTTCTGCACACTGTTAATCGGCTTTCATTAGTGAACAACACTGAGGCCCACTGGTCTTTGCAAGACGATGACGCCTGTGGTCAGGTACCCTTGCAGGTCATCTAGCATGCAGGACAACGCCGATATAAATGGTTTCAAATGTTCCGACATGACACTTGGGTACCTCTCCCCTCCTTTAAATGTGCCTGCAATTGTGTGGCATTCATCATCCGGTCCGCGGGGCATTGTTCACAATAAACAGTCATCAGTGTGGGATGTGGCCAAAGGACGTCCACTTCAATGCCTTTCTGTGTCTCTTATATTCTCTCCGTATCTCTGTTGCAACCTGCTGATGACACTCTGTGACACTCTAAGCTCAGTGGCCACTTCCATCTGAGAACATCCCGCTTAAAGATTCGAAATGTTGAGGTACTGTTGATCATTTGTTAGGTGTCGTCTGGTCTCATGATGTCAAAATGTGAACAGCATGATGAGGAGGACTGTTTAAATACCAATTCTAATTAAACCAGGAAATTTATTGGGCGATTCATGGATCAAACACCTGTTGTTAATTTTGCCGTTAAGCTCCTTGTTGAACAGTGAGTGCAAAAAGTACTGAAATATTGAACAGTTGAACATTTGCATTCAAAAGTTTAGCGAAGGTCACATTAAGTTCACCTATAAAGGTTTGAGAGCATTTTAGGTTCATCCTGAAATTTCACCCACAAGCCAAATATCCCTAACTTTTTGTGAGTAGTGTATGTATATGCTAGTATTTTATTATGTGTAGCCTAATGAAAGTAGTGGTCCACCACAGAAACATGTAGCTTTGTTTTTCTTTTATATAATTTTAATTGTTTTAATAAAATTCTTTTATACAGAGTTTCCAGTATAGTTCAATCCTTTTTAATCCCCAGCTTACTTGCTTGTTTTGGTATTCTATTGGCACACAGAATTAAAGAAGAAAAGCATACATTTTACAGTTGCCATTGAGTTCAATGGTAACTGTTTAAATTGCTATGCAGTGTGCCTCCTCTAGTGGTGGATGCAGGCAATCCGATTTATTATGTATTATATGA
This sequence comes from Bufotes viridis, assembly GCA_033119425.1. Classification (NCBI taxonomy): domain Eukaryota; kingdom Metazoa; phylum Chordata; class Amphibia; order Anura; family Bufonidae; genus Bufotes; species Bufotes viridis. The sequence continues at coordinate 46,663,836 of CM065599.1, forward strand.
AGAGAAAGAGTTACATAGTTAATACGGTTGAAAAAAGACATAAGTCCATTAAGTTCAAGGGATAGGTGGGGAAGCGAATCCCAGAAGGAGGTGAGACTCAGATTTCTATACATTTTCTTAAGCATTAATGTCATTTACTTTTAAGAATTCATCTAAACCCTTTTTAAAACTGTCCACTGTTCCTGCTGTGACCACAACCTGAGGAAGTCTATTCCACAGATTCACAGTTCTTACAGTAAAAAAAGTTTCAACGCTGCTGGAGACTGAACTATTTCTTCTCCAGTCGGAGGCAGTGCCCCCTTGTCATTTGACGGCATTTGACATGGAACAGGTTTTCACAGTATTTTTTGTAAGGCTCATTTATATATCTATATAGGTTAATCATGTCCCCCCCCCCCCTTAGACGTCTCTTCTTAAGACTAAATAAATGTAACTCTTTTAATCTTTCTTCATAACTAAGACCCTCCATGCCCTTTATTAGTTTAGTCGCTCTCCTCTGTACTCTCCAGCTGGAGAGCGTCCTTTCTACGGATTGGTGCCCAGAATTGAACTGCATATTCCAGATGAAGCCGCACCAACGCTTTGTAACGTGGTAATATCACATCCCTGCCCCGCAAGTCCATACCTCGTTTATTGCATGACAATATCCTGGTAGCCTTAGAAGAAGCTAGGGTGGCCAGACGTTTTTAGGCCGGACAGACCCGTTTTTAGACTCCTGGCAAGTCCTCCTTTTTTATGGTTATCTGCGAGACTAGTACGGGGCACTTTAAATCACTCATAAGTCACATGTCACATGATCCGGATCACTAGTCAAAAGTCCAGAGTGCTCAACACACTGACGTCACACGTCCTGCAGAATCGTGCCAGTCAATTCAAGGGCGGCGGGAAGTGGAAGGAAGACAGACTCTGAGGAGCGCTGCCTGTGATGCGAGTGCAGCTGCGCTAGGCCTGAGGTAGTCGTAGCTTACTGGTCTGAAAGTGAAATACTGTGCTGTTGTTGTGGCCGGGGATTGCTGACACTGAAAGTGGGGAAGTCTGTACTAATAACTGCTGTGAAAGGGGGGAAAATAGGTTCTATGAAAGTCTGTGAATGGCTACTGGGCTGGCGCTGCTGATTTTTAAAGGGGTTGATAACTACTTTGGGAGCTGAAAGGGGGGAATAAATAACTACTGTGAAGAGGGGACTGAAAGGGGTTAATAAATACTGTGAATGGGGGAGTGCTAAAAGGGGCTAATAACTGCTGTGAAGGGGGGGTCTGACTATCTCCAGTACACCCCCGGGCTCCACCACAAGTTCTTCCCTCTCCCCCTTTTTTCCCCAGCTGGTGATGATGGCGTGGCTTCACTGAGGCGGGCGTGGTTTGACAGGTTGGGGGGTGTGGTCGGTGAGGTCCGGCTTTCTGGGGTGAAGCCAGTGTCTACCCTAGAAGCAGCTGATTGACATTGTATGCTGTTATTTAATCTACCATCTACAAGGACACCCAAATCCTTTTCCATAAGTGACTCTCCCAATGTTACATCCCCTAGGACATATGATGCACGGAGATTATTACTACCAAGATGCATAACTTTACATTTATCCAGATTGAACCTCATCGCCAAGTTGATGCCCAATCACTCAGAGTGTTATAGTCAGCTTGTATTTTATGGACATCTTCCATAGACTGCACAGTACTACACAGCTTAGTGTTATCTGCAAAAATAGAAACAGTGCTATTAATCCCGTCCTCGATAGTGTTGAAAGCGAACATTCTAATCACAAATTTTTATCGCGAATATCGGCACTTCGAGAATTCACGAAGATTTAGCATATAGTGCTATATCTTCGTAATCGCGAATATTGTAGATTTTTTTTCATCAGTACTCTCATTGCATCTTGCTTGTGGGCCAATGAGAAGGCTGCAATATCTTTGTCTGAGCTTAGCAACATCCCTAGCAACCAATAGGAAAGTTGCCTACCCCTTACTATATAGGAAACTCCCCAGTAGCCATTTTCAGCCGTTTTTTGCAGTTCTGAAAGAGAGAGAGCAATGTCATTGCTGTGCTCTGTGCTTTGCTGAGTCATCTGGATCCTTATTCAATTACATTAGATAGTTAGTTAGCATATATATATATATATATATATATATATATAATACAGATCAGTAATAATTAGTAATATCTTCTCAGACCTGATAAAATGTGAAGTTAGTATCATTAGTGCTGATTTGCACAATCGCGAATATATTGGAGCACTCTATCTGCATATAAAGCAATTGTTCTGCCATGCATGCGAAATGTAATCAAAAACAGTGCTGTAATGTAAAATTACTTACAGTGATCGGGAGTTCTTCCTCACAATCACGAAAGTTGCTGCCAACCATTTTCGAACTTTCTTTTGCATTGCGCCGAACTTTGACCCCTGACACATCCATCAGGTGGGACAGGACAGCCAATTGAGACGTTTTAGCACATGGACACACCCCCACCCTATAATAGAACCCGATCTGGCAGCCATTTTACATTCTGTGTTTTGCCAGTGTAGGGAGAGGTTGCTTTGGGGAACAGGGACAGACTGTTAGGAACACCAAACGCTAGCTAATAGGGCTACAAACGTCCTTTTAAGGATCAGTATAGGTGTGCTATCGATAGGTGTGACATACTGAGGTGTTTGATATACTTATAATATACTTTCATAGAAAGTACAACATAGAAAGTATATTATAGTGCATTTGTATTGTGCAGCAGTTGTGTGCGGTTCTGCTGTGATACCGCAGCTATATAGAAGGATAAACGCTATTGGGACAACTATTTTTAATGGGTGTGATATACCTGTTGCTCCCTAAAAAGTGATTGAGGGGTGTGATATACCTATAAAATACTTTCTAACATAGAAAGTATATAGTGCATTTGTATTGTGCAGCAGGTGTGTGCGGTTCTGCTGAGATACTGCAGGTTTATTGAGGGACAAGCGCTATTGGAACAACTATTTTCAATGGGTGTGATATACCTGTTGCCCTCCCAAAAAACTGATTGAGGGGTGCAATATACCTGCTTCAGAAAAATGCTGATTAAGGGGTTTGATATACCTGCTTCCACAAAATACTGATTGAGGGGTGCGATATACCTGCTTCCACCAAATATTGATTCAGGGGTTCTATATTCCTGTTTCCTTAAAATACTGATTGAGGGGTGCGATATACCTGCTTCCACCAAATATTGATTAAGGTGTTCTATGTACCTGCTTCCACAAAATACTGATTGAGGGGTGCGATACACCTGCTTCCACAAAATACTGATTAAGGTGTTTGATATACCTTCTTCCACAAGATACAGAGTGAGGGGTGCTATATTCCTGTTCCACAAAATATTGATTATGGGGCTCTATATACCTGCTTCCACAAAATACTGATTAAGGGCTGCGATATACCTGTTTCCACCAAATACTGCTCTTCTCTAGAGACTTTGGCACAGGGTCATTTTGAAAATGACAGGCAGAGAAAGAGGCAGGCCGTTCCGCAGGGGTGAGCTGAAAACTGTAAATACGCCTCCCCTCTATAGCAGTTAGACTGCCCAGTATCCTTTCGATGTCACTATCTTCACTGCACCTGCAAACACCAGCCTGGGCATGTGCCATATGATACCTGCTTTGGGTTGCGACATCATTCAACCTAATATGCATGCTCTGCTTGCTGGCCTCTCTATCACACAAGCAATTAGCACATTCCTATCAGTTGCTATTTATATGGGTTCCTGAAGCTATTTGTATTCATATCTGTTTTTAGTTAACATTCAATAAAGTATTTTGTGTGGGTAGATGAAGGCTCTGGTTTCTTTTGTTTATGATATTGCAATTTTGAGCTATCTTTAGTGATGGAATGGTTGTTGTATGGCAAAAGATGTTATCAGTTTTTATTAAAGGGTTTCTGTCACCAGATTTAACCCTATTAAACTGGCTGACATTAGCGATGTGCTAATGTCAGCAGACCCCAACTCTCCTAATCTTATGCTTCTGGGTGCCCCCATTACTGCACAATTTTAGCGTTTATAATATGCTAATTAGCCTCTAGGAACAGGGGGGCGTTTCTTCTGCTCCTAAAAGCTTAGTTCGCCCACCTCAAGTCACGCCCTGCCATCCTTGATTGACAGGGCCAGGCTGTGCTCGTCTCCTCCTGCCAGCCCTGTGTGCTGGGACTGCGCATGTGCGAGATTTATCCAGCATACAGGGCGAGCCGGAGAAGACGAACACTGGCCCTGTCAATCAAGGACGGCAGGGCGCGACTTGAGGTGGGCAAACAGAGCTTCTAGGAGCAGGAGCAACGCCCCCCCTGCTCCTAGAGGCTAATTAGCATATTAGAAAAGTTAAAATTGTTTTTTTGTATTTTTTTCTTTATTTTCTATGCTGTAATTGTGTTCAAGAGCTTGAAGGGGGGGGGGGGTTCCAAAAAATTTACAGAAAAATAATATTTTTATGAAAAGAACATGGTTTGGATACACCTTTTCATTCAGTATTTTTTATTTTTTTTGCATTGTAGATTCATGAAAACAATAAATTAACAGAGGGAATTAAGTAGTAAACAAAAAAGTGTTAACTTTATATGTCCTGTCTGTAACCCGACATATAAAAGTGTTGTGTTACATCGCAATCTGCTGGCGGCCCATGCCGCTGCAGATCGCTGTGACCGTGCTGTCATTAGACAGCTGCAGTCACAGGGACAACTCCCGAAGTCAACAGGAGCAGTCAGGCTGTGATAGATCTTTGCAGCTGTAAAAGCTGGTAGGGAGCGATTTTCCTTATGTAAGGCCCCTTTCACACGAGCGAGTTTTCTGCGCGGGTGCAATGCGTGACGTGAATGCATAGCACTCACACTGAATCCTGACCCATTCATTTCAATGGATCTGTGTACATGTTCTGGCAGGGGGCTGGGAGCCACATGAAATCGTCCCGTATGCTGCCCACGGGCCGGAGGTTCCCACCCCTGCCTTACGGGAACAACATAAAAAAAGTTTTGAAGGGGCTTATAACATTTTGCTTCTGTACAACAGTTTTCTGGCAGTACAGTGCCATAGAACCAGCAATAGAAAAAGTGGCCAAAATACACTCCAGTGTTTTGAAGTCTTGTGTTTGGCCCAGCCAGTAGATAAATTACATAAATAGCATCCATTTTCAGGGTACAAGTGAAGGAAAATCAGGAAAAGCAGCAATTGATCATCACTTTTGGGAACTCCATCAAGTTCAGCAAAGGGATAAGTGGGGATATGAATTTTCAAATTTTGGAGTGCAACCCCAGCCTTCTACACATTTTCATAGGCATTAATGTTATTTTTAACACTGTCCACTGTTCCTGTTTTGACCACCTCCTGAGGTAGATTATTCCATAGGTTTACAGTTCTTACAGTAAAGAAGCCTTGTCGCCAGAACATTTTCTTCTGCAGTCAGTGCCCGTCTTTTTAGGCTATTTTACATGGTACAGCTTTTCACAATATTTTTTGTACAGATCATTTATATATTTGTATTGGTTAATTATGTTCCCTTTTAAATATTTCTTCTCAAGACTAAATAAATGTAATTCTTTTAATCTTTACTGATAACTAAGACCCTCCACGCCCCTTTGTACTTTTTACAGCTCCAGGGCATCCTTTCTATGGACTGCCCAGAACTGAACTGCATATTGCAGATGAGATTGTACCATAGCTTTGTAAAGTGGTAATATGACATCCCTGTCCTGCTAGTCTATGCCTCATTTAATATATGAGAATATCCTGCTATCTTTAGAAGCCACTGATTGACATTATATACCGATATTTAGTCTGTGATCTACAAGTACATACAAACCCTTCTGTCCAAGTAAGTCACATTGAACTTTATTTGCCAAGTTGATGTCCAAACACTGTGTCCAAAGTCAGCTTGTAGTTTTTGGACATCTTTTATAGACTGCAAAGTACTACATAGCTTGGTGTCATCTACAAAAATAGAAACAGTGCCTATTAATCCCATCCTCAATATCATTAATAAATAAATGATAGAGGACCCAGCATTGAACCTTAGGGTACACCACTTATAACACATGTTGTAAATTGAATATTACTCTACAATGTAATAAAAAACTTGGAATGAAAAGATTTGTGCGACAATGCCGTTCACTGTGAAACTTATCATGCAGGCTGTCTGCATGCGCTGTAGTGTACTGACTGGGGCCGTTACCCATGTATGCTGGCTGTGAAGTTGTGTACTGTGAACTGTGTAGTTGTGTATTTCCTTTGTCTGTATTACAGTGCTGGCTGGTTGCTGGCTGGTTGCTTAAGCGGTGCATGCTGGCTGCGATCTTCTAGTGTTTCCATGATCGGTGTGTCTGAATATCAGGTCGTTAGGTAATCGCCCTGCTATTTATACCTGTGAGATGTGTGCCTGACAGGGCTGGCCTTAGGTGTTCAGGCGCCCTGTGCGAGCTAATCTTGTGGCGCCCCCCCCCCAACCCCCCCTCGTTACACAAAGAGGAAAACAATCTTTGTAACCAACATCCAGCATCCAGCTAAGTGGCCTAGCGTTCATCTCCTCTCATCATTTAGAGCTACCTGGAGCTGCCAGTGGGCGGCGTGTGCGTTGCCCAATACTCAGAGCTAACAAGAGTATGGTCCCAAGCAGCTACTACAGTCCAAGTTAGGGCCCATTCAGACAGCCGTATGTGTTTTGCGGTACGCAAATTGCATATCCGCAAAACAAGGAGAACCGGCCGTGCGAGTTCCGCATTTTGCGGAGCGCACATGGCTGGCTCTATATAGAGAATGCCTATTCTTGTCCGCAATCGCGGACAAGAATAGGACATGCTCTATATTTTTTGGGGTCCCCGACACAGAACAACGGATGCGGACAGCACACGGTGTGCTGTCCGCATCTTTTGCGGCCCCATTGAAATGAATGGGTCTGTACCTTTTCCGCAAAATTGCAGAACGGGTACGGATCCGTTCATACGGCCGTCTGAATGGGCCCTTAAATGCAGGCAGTGGCGTAGTTAGCAGCCATGAAATGTGCCAGGGCAGGCACAGCAGCATCCACTAAGTGGCCTAGCGCTCATTTTCTCAGAGAAGATGAGCGCTAGGCCACTTAGTTGGATGCTGCTGTGCCTGCCCTTGGTACATTTTCATCATGGCTGCTAGCTAGGCCCCCTGCCTGCATTTAATGGATGCTGCTGTGCCTGCCCAATGCCCATGGTACATTTTCATGGCTGCTAGCTAGGCCACTGCCTGCCTGCATTTCATGGAAGACTTCTTTCATCATTTACAACTTAGAAGATCACTGACAGACTTTAGTTTAGAGTCCAGACATCTGAGACACTGTATGATTCATCACTCATCATCATCCTACCACGTCACCACCTACCCTAACAGCTGTCCTGAGTTGACTCTCCTGTCCAGCTGTCTGCTGCCGCTGGCTGCGTGACCTGCGTCCAGCGTCTTCAATCTGGGGCTCTGGCTGAGGGCGGCTGACACACAGTCAGTCAGCTAGCTCACCTCTAGGTAGAACCTGCGGCTGCACTCCTGTCTCCTGCTTCCCGCCACCGCGGCAACGCTCGTCACGCCCCCGTGGCCTGCCCTGAGCCCATGTTGCTGTGAGGCAGAGGGCAGTGCCAGTGGCGGCCTGGGCTACCTATCACAACCAGCAGGCTAGGGATGGGCGGGACTCGGGAGGCTGCAGGCGCAAGTGAGGTAAAGAAAAAAAAAAAGGTCATTCATTTTTTTCTGCCCTGCGCTGGGGGCGCCGGTGCCCTAAGGCAGCCGCGCCCGCTTTATATGGTAGCGTGGCGCAGGCCCTGAGAGTCAGAGACTAACTGCGTCTGTGAGCTGTGTCGGGCGCCCCTGTTGTCATGGCGCCCTGTGCGGCCGCACAGTTCGCACACCCCAAAGGCCGGCCCTGGTGCCTGAGATCAGTTTGTCGCCAGGAATCCTGTGCGCAGGGTGCATTCTACTTACGCATTCTAGTTACGCATGGGGTCCAGGCATGTTACTATGTCTTCATTTTTTGCTGGGGTATAGTAGGGGGGAGGGGCAGTCGGGGCTCATGCCCCGGAAGCATAGACCGGGGATGGGGCACACCTGCCAGGCAGTTCATTTTCATGGTGATACAGGGAGCCGTCTGCTCCCTGCTTCACCATTCTGCTGATCTCCGGTGCTCCATAGCAGGTCGCACATCATGCTGCTGGTTGTGTAGGAGGAGCTGTGAAAGCCCAGGAATCGGCCTCCTGCACAACCAGCAGCACGATATGTGTGTGAGAGCGTCATGCTGCGGGAGAATGCTGGATGTGCCGATCATGAACAGAATATATATCGCAACATATATATGTAAAATCAAGTAACACAATAATACACAGTATACGTTAACCCTTTCAAGAGAAATAAAGTAAGTTTTAACTTTGACATTTGGACATTTGACTATATCCCCTATGCAAAGTACTACCTGCTCCAGGGCACTACATAACTACTGTGCAGGGGCCACAAGGTGGGTATAACTACTGTGAAGGGACATAATGTGGGCAAAACTGGAGTAAGGGGGATCAATTTCTGGCTTTTCTGATGTAAAGGAGGCACAATGTGGATAATACTACTATGAGGGGACACAATCTGGGCATAAGTACTGTGAAGGAGGTATAATGTGGGCATAACTACTGTTAGGGGCCACCATGTGGGCATTAGTACTGAGTGGTAGCACTAAGGGGAAATGCTATAGATTACACTTTAATACTTTGGAATGGCTTCAGCGGACATCACACAGACACCCTGGATGCGGTAGGACTAGTTGGTGCTTTCATTTATGGCAAGGTGTATTGGTACCATCGTGTACCATATAATAGATTTTATTAAGTGGGACTGGGTGAGTATAGTTATGCATTGGGCGGAGTTAGAGGTGTGGCTTAGTGTAAACAAAAATTGTTGCACCACTGAACTTTTCGTTCTTTGAGTAAATTTGAGTGGCAACAGCAGGGGGTGGGGGTGCGGTGCAAGGCTGACCCCTTGGCACGGGTACTGGAAAGCCTAGCTGCACCGCTTTGTTTTGTATGTTTATCTGTGACCACCATGTTCCCATTTCCACATGGGGTCCAGGCATGTTACTATGTCTTCAAGTTTTGTATGTTCTTCTGTGACTGCCATGCACCTAGTTCCACATGGGGTCCAGGAATGTTTCTATGTTGTCTACATGTACTGGTCTGCCTGTGTATACTATGCTCCCTGTATCCGCATGGAATCCTGGCTATGTCTGTTATGTCTATGAGTTTGTCCTGTCTATCAGTGAGCGCCATGCTTCTTGTATACAGTTCCGCATGGGTTCCTGACAATGAGGCTCGTCTGTGACTTGCTCTGTATCTGAACAGTATCCTATGTTGCTTGTTTGGGTTCCTGTTTGTTTGCCTGTGTTCCTGGTTTAATTTTTGCTTGGACTGCTGGTGTCTTGCACCAGTATCTGTTCCTTGCAGGTCAGCTGTCAAGTGACCGGGACCATCCCAGGAGGTAGCGGTCCGGTCCCTGTAGTGAAGAACAGTATATTCCTATATGGGGGTTAATTGGTGAAAACCAGGGGAGCGCCGGAAAAACACCCTTAGGGTTTGGCCCCAAGTCAAACCAGTCACTCGGCCCAGTGGTTCTACGTCTGCCACTGTTTCCCACCTGTTTGCCCAGAATTATTTTGGCTGTTTGAGTCTGGTCATTTGTTTAATAATGTATTCCATTTGGCCTACTCAGGATCGTTTTTTTTCTGTAAGTTTGTGATATGTTCACATGTTCCCGGAATATGACAGTGTGTCCATATTTTTGAAACCCTCTTTCATATGTTATTTAAGAAATTTTAAAATGAGTAACCTCTTTAAAAAAATGCATTTTTATGTGGCAGGGAAGTGCTAACCATTTTTTTCCCAAATGTTACAGGAATTTTACGTGAAACGGATGAAGAGAAGGCTTTTGGGAACTTTCTGCTTAAAGACAAAGATTCTCCTTACAGGACAAAAAATTTTACCTATGAGTCAAATGATTTTAATAGACTAGTGGAAGTGAATCGTTACAATGTGTTAAACAATGAACAAATGATTAAAAGTGCCCTTAAGGTAGCCCTGGATCGAAAGAAAAATAAAATGACCAATAGTAGATTAAAAAAAGAAAAAAAGTAATCATCTAAAAAAGCAAACTATACTCCTGCTCTGCAATATCTGTTATCAACACCATTTTAGTTTGCAGTGGGATGAATCAGCATTCCCTGGAAAAGTCTAGACCTACTGTGATTGTCTGTTCATTAGGGTCTGGGCTCTGGGACCTGACCTGTCTAATATATTCCACCTTGATTAATCCAAGGTTACTGAATAAAATGTATCTGTATAGACCAACTTGCTGTTTGTTCTTTTCGTAATTTTTCCATTGACTTCTGTAAAGTCGCTGAGGTGGATGTACAAGCACAGTTCCATTTTCAACTGCCACCAGCCCTATCTAATGTTAAGTGCTGTGATAGTTATAGGGAGCTGCAGCAGAAAAGACATGCCCCCTCAATTTCCCAGATTGAAATCTAGCAAAGCAACTGGAACGATGAATGGGAGGAAGCCAAGGTTGGTTTTCAGGCAACATTTCAGGTATGACTAGCCTTGAGGTTCCAAAACATAATAAACATACATCCAAAAGGCTAAAAAAAAAAACATGTTTATGTAAAGTAGTAGTATATTAATTTTCATATACTGTAGGATAGTGCTAGATATACAGTAGTTAATTTCACAGCTAACAATGGGGGGAAAATGGGGATCAGTCAAAGCTCTTTTTGTTATTCAGTACAGGTAACAAATGTCTCTGTCTTTGAAATCACTGTATACAGTTGTTGCCATTTAAAGGTAACCTGTCACATTGAACATGGTGTTTTAGCTGCAGGCTGCAAGTTTTAGAGCAGGATGAGCTAAGCAGATTGATGTATATTATTTGGGAAAAGATTCAGTGTAACATGTAATTTATTCATTTAAATTCCTGCTCATTCAGGGCTTTGAAGTCCAGGAGGTGATCCTATTAATGATTGACAGCTATCTCTGTATACACAGTCATAGATTGCAGGCTGTTAATCACTGATAGGACATCGTCCTTGACATCAAAGCCCAGAATGTGCAGGAATTTAAATGTATGAATTAAAAGTTTTATTGAATCTTTTCCCACAAACTGTATATCAATCTGCACAGCTCTTCCTGCTCTATAACAGCCTTTCCCAACCGCCGGGCCACGGCCCAGGACCGGGCCCTGGAAGATTGTTTGCCGGGCTGAGGCAAAAGGGCACATCGCCGACATCGCGATTGCGCCACTGTAATAGCAAATTACATATCTGCAGCAGCAGATGGGTCGGTCCTGCCCCCATCAGTGCTGCGGTGGAAGAGAGGAGAGAAGGGCTCCGTGATTCAGTCACTCACTTCAGGCAGCTCCGCCTCTTCCGGCACAGAAGCCGAAGCTGAAGTGCTTTATCCCCACCAGCGCCGATGTGCCCGCCCCCAGTCTTCTCAGTGTCAGCACAGCTTCAGCTGGGTCTATTGACCCTTACAATGCCAAAATAACTAAAGAAATCTAATTTTCCCTAGTGTTTCAATAGAAAGTGTTTGCTAAACCTGAAGCTTCACTTTGGTTTTTATTTATATAACTTATGTGGTCAGCTATGCGTCTTTTTAGTAATAGAATACAATAGACTTTTTTTAACAAATGTACATACATTGCAGTTTGATCCACTGCAAAGAAAAAAGCCCTTCTGATACAACCATACTTTGTGTTGTATGTTGCAGGAGTTACACAGATTAAAACTGCTCGTTCATCGTTAAAGCAATTTAATGATCTAAATGATCTTCAGCTCTACAAGATAAAATAATGTATCCAAGTTGTAAATTGTTGTAAAAAAAAAATCTAAATATCAGAGATCTCCTGGATAAAAAAGACTTCATTTATACTTGAAGGCCAAATCAACGCAAACCTTTAAAATCTATCCTTAAGACTAAAAATGCAAACACTCCATGCAAACTATCTGAATTGGAAAGCTCAAAGGAGTCACATGCAAGTTTCACATCATCAGAATTTGATTTATTTGACCTGGAAAAAATAGGTGTGAATCTTCCTCCCAATACAAAGAATCCACCAAACAGAGGAAACAACAACACAGGGGGAAAACAGAGAAGATATCCAAAGAGGAACAAAAGACATTAATTTCTGGAGACAAGGATTAAGCTCACACCAATGCTGTCGTTTTGACACCCATTGTTATGTCTATGCCACAATTGGAAGTATTATCAAAATTCGAAAAATTATTTTAGGGATTTAGGTAACAAGCTTAGGGAAAGGACCTCAAAGGTAGTGTTTTCCGAAATACTACCTGCATCACAAGCCACAAAAGAAAGGCTGCAATAGATTAGGCTGGTTAACAGATGGCTCAAGAACTGGTGTAGAAAGGTGGGGTTTGGGTTCCTAAAGAACTGGGACGACCTCTCTGTCGACTACAGGCTGTATCGTAGGGATGGGCTGCACCTCAATGGGAAAGGGGGGGGGGGGTTGTTACATTATAGCAGGGGAAGATAGGGCAGATAGAGACCAGGGGCCAGGTAATGGAACTGGGAGAGGAATGGAAGGAGGAACTAGAACATTTCATAAGGAAAGGTATAGGGTAAAAAAATATGCATAAACCTCCCAGTTGTATGAATACTAATGCCAGAAGCCTGACTAATAAAACTGGTGAACTAAAATTAGTGATGTGTGAGGAGGACTATGACATAGTGAGAATAACTGAGACATGGCTGAATAATAGCTATGACTGGGTGGTTAACGTACAGGATTACAGTCTGTTTAGAAAGGATCGTTAAAACCGGAGAGCTGGAGGGGTTTGCTTTTATGTAATGTCCGGTCGAAAGCCCATGCTCCAGGAAGATATAAGTGAGGGACATGAATATGTGGAGTCACTGTGTGTAGAAATACATAGAGCCAAAAACAATAATAAAATACTAATATGCAGGGACGGATTAGCCATAGACCTTACAGGGAAATTTCCTGGTGGACCAATGCACAGTGGCTCGTCTGGGCCCTCCTCATGGCCAGATAAGTTTTTGGGGATGTGTTTTGTGCTGCTGGCAGTATTTTGTGATGGACTGTGGTATTTGGCTCTGTTGGGGTTGTAAAATGTGCCACAATAAGGCACTGCTGGTCCTGCCTTCCATTAATTTGGACCTGACTACAAAATGGGGTCACTTTCAGTATTTTTACCAGGGCCACTTTAAGTTTCCAGTCCGGCCCTGCTAATAGGAGTTGATTAAAAGCCACCTAATATACCAGAGTCCACAGAAAATCTACTGCTAAACGAGATAGATGAGGCAGCAAATCATGAGGTCGTTATTATGGGGGACTTCAACTACTCAGATATAGACTTGGAAACTGAAACCTGTAAATCTCATAAAGGAAAGAAGTTCTTGGCAATAACCAAAGACAATTAACTTTCCCAACTGGTTCAGGACCCGACTAGAGGGACGACCATACTGGACTTAGTACTAACCAATAGACCTGACAGAACAATGTGCAGGTTCGGGGACACCTCGGAAATGGTGACCATAAAATAATAACCTTCAAATTGTCATTCAAAAGAGTGTTTCTTCAGGGAGGAACAAAAATACCAAACGTCAAAAAAGCAAAAATTTGCCAACTAAGAGAGGCCATTGGCCTAACTAACTGGGACACAGTCCTCAAAAATAAAAATACAGCCACAAATTGGAATATTTTTAAAGGCATACTAAACTCTAATTGTGAGATGTACATACCTTATGGGAATCAAAAGGTAGTAACTAGAAAAAAAAGAAAGCAATAAATTGCAAAAAGAAAGCAATTCGCCAGGACCAGATGGCATACATCCCCGTATCCTAAGATAATTAAGTAATGTCATAGCCAGACCCTTATTTCTGATATTTAGGACTCTATATTGACAAGGAGTGTTCCACAGGATTGGCGCATAGCAAATGTGATGCCAATATTACAGAAGGTCCAAAAAGAGAGCCCGGAAACTATAGGCTGGTAAGTTTAACATTGTCGTGGATAAACTGGTAAAAGTTTTCTAAGAGATGCTATCTTGGAGTACCTCAATCAAAATAAGCAAATAACACCATATTAGCATGGCTTCATAAGGGATTGGTGATGTCAAACTAAATTTAATCAGTTTCTATGAGGAGGTAAGTTCTAGACTTGACCGTGGTGAATCAATGGATGTTATATATCTGGACTTCTCCAAAGCATTTGACACTGTACCAGATAAAAGGTTTGTATATAAATTGAGAATGCTTAGACTGGAAGAAAATGTCTATATGTGGGTAACTGGCTCAGTGATAGAAAACAGAGGGTGGTTATTAACGGTACACACTCAAATTGGTTCACTGTAAGGCAGCTGCTGCCAAGGCCAATAAGATAATAGGTTGTATCAAAAGGGACATAGATGCCCATGATGAGAACATAGTCCTGCCACTTAACAAATCACCAGTCAGACCACACATGGAGTACTGTGTACAGTTCTGGGCTCCTGTGAACAAGGCAGACATAGCAGAACTGGAGAGGGTTCAGAGATGGGCAACTAAAGTAATAACTGGAATGGGGCAACTACAGTACCCTGAAAGATTGTCAAAATTAGGGTTATTCATTTTAGAAAAAAGACAACTAAGGGGTGATCTAATAACGATATATAAATATATCAGGGGTCAGTACAGAGATCTCTCCCATCATCTATTTATCCCCAGGACTGTGATGAGGGGACATCCTCTGCGTCTGGAGGAAAGAAGGTCTGTACACAAAGATAGAAGAGGATTCTTTATGTTAAGAGCAGCGAGACTATGGAACTCTCTGCCTGAGGAGGTGGTGATGGTGAGTTCACTAAAAGAGTTCAAGAGGGCCCTGGATGTATTTCTGGAGTGTAATAATATTACTTGTTATAGTTACTAGAGAGGGGTCGTTGATCTAGGGAGTTATTCTAATTGCGTGATTGGAGTCGGGAAGGAATTTTTTCCCCTGAAGTTAGGAAAATTGGCTTCTACCTGGCAGGGTTTTTTTTTTGCCTTCCTCTGGATCAACTTGCAGGATAACAGGCTGAACTGGATGGACAGATGTCTTTTTTTCAGCTTAATAAACTATGTTACTTTGAGTAAATTAAAACCACTCTCCAGGCATAATGATTAATTATATTCTTTGTCTGGAACTAGTCTCAGCACATTCAAATGCAAACATACCAGATGTTTATGCTACAACTTCCTCATGGAAACTAAGGGGGAGATTTATCAAACTGGTGTAAAGTAGAACTCGCTTAGTTGCCCATGGCAACCAGAGTCCACCTGTCATTTTCCAAAAAAAAAACTGTCAAAAATGAAAGGTGGAATCTGTATAGTTTCTATTGGCAACTAAGCCAGTTCTACCTTACACCAGTTTCATAAATTACTCCATAAGTCTTTTTGTAATAATCAGTCCGGTGAGGTTTTTCCCATTACTAGTCATCTGGACGGTGGGTCCTCTTTCATAGTATACATTTTGGAATGCCCATGCAGACTCCAATATGTGGGCCGCACAACTAGATTAAATAACATAAGAAATAAATACATGAAACACAATGTAACCCGCCATGCGGTAGAAAACCATGGGGACAGCCACGATGGCTTTAGAATTGTACTTATTGAAGTGACACCGGAACATCTCCGCAATGGAATACTTACTCTCAAGAGAAGAGAGATGTTCTGGATTTTTAAACTGAATACTTTGATTCCACACAGCCTGAGGCCTCTTTCACATGACCGTATGGTTTTGCGGCCTGCAAAATAGGGAACTGCAACAAAAAAAAATGCATGACATCCGTGTGCATTCCGTTTTTTGCGGAACGGAACATCTGGCCCCTAATAGAAAAGTACTATCCTTGTCCATGATGCGGATAAGAATAGTTCTATCGTTTAACGGAACAGAAATATGGAGACGGAATGCATACGGAGTACCTTTCGTGTTTTTTTTTGCGGACCCATTGAAATAAATGGTTCACACTTGCAAAAAAAAAAAAAAAAACTTTGTGTGGAAGAGGCCTGAATGAGACCATTCAGAATGACCTTTGACCTTGACTGTTTATTTGCAGTCATGGTTTATTTATGTTTTATGTAACACTTCTCTATGACTGACCATTGGTTTTATCATTATAAATCACGTGCATATACTGTATACCCACTGATCTCACTAACCAACATATTTTACCTTTTCCTACAGTTGCAATAGAAAGTATGTGAACCCTTTGGAATGATATGGATTTCTGCACAAATTGGTCATAAAATGTGATCTGATCTTCATCCAAGTCACAACAATAGACAATCACAGTCTGCTTAAACTAATAACACACAAATAATTAAATGTTATCATGTTTTTACTGAACACATCATGTAAACATTCACAGTGCAGGTGGAAAAAGCATGTGAACCCTTTGATTTAATAACTGGTTGAACCTCCTTTGGCAGCAATAACTTCAACCAAACGTTTCCTGTATTTGCAGATCAGACGTGCACAACGGTCAGGAGTAATTCTTAACCATTCCTCTTTTCAGAACTGTTTCAGTTCAGCAATATTCTTGGGATGTCTGGTGTGAATCACTTTCTTGAGGTCATGCCAGAGCATCTCAATCGGGTTGAGGTCAGGACTCTGATTGGGCCACTCCAAAAGGCGTATTTTCTTCTGTTTAAGCCATTCTATTGTTGATTTACTTCTATGCTTTGGGTCCTTGTCCTGTTGCAACACCCATCTTCTATTGAGCTTCAGCTGGTGGACAGATGGCCTTGAGTTCTCCTGCAAAATGTCTTGATAAACTTGGGAATTCATTTTTCCTTCGATGATAGCAATCCGTCCAGGCCCTGATGCAGCAAAGCAGCCCCAAACCATAAAGCTCAGACCACCATACTTTACAGTTGGGATGAGGTTTTGAGGTTGGTGTGCTGTGCCTCTTTTTCTCCACACATAGTGTTGTGTGTTTCTTCCAAACAATTCAACTTTGGTTTCATCTGTCCACAGAATATTTTGCCAGTACTGCTGTGGAACATCCAGGTGCTCTTGTGCAAACTGTAAATGTGCAGCAATGTTTTTTTTGGACAGCAGTGGCTTCCTCTGTGGTATTCTCCCATTAAATCCATTCTTGTTTAGTGCTTTACGTATCGTAGATTCGCTAACAGGGATGTTAGCATATGCCAGAGACTTTTGTAAATTTAGCTGACACTAGGATTCTTCTTCACCTCATTGAGCAGTCTGCACTGTGCTCTTGCAGTCATCTTTACATTACGGCCACTCCTAGGGAGAGTAGCAGCAGTGCTGTACTTTCTCCATTTATAGACAATTTGTCTTACCGTGGACTGATGAACAGCAAGGCTTTTGGAGATACTTTTATAACCCTTCCCAGCTTTATGCAAGTCAACAACTTACCCTGGGTTCAGACCTGAGCGTTCTAAAAACACGCGTTTTACGCGCGTTTTTGTCGCGCGTATTTCAGCGCGTTTTTGCAAATAGGAAACGCGCGTAAAACGCGCGTTCTTGTGATTGACTACTGTGGTGTCAATCACAAAACGCGCGTCAAACGCCCCAAAAGAAGCTCAAGTACTTGTTTATGCGTTGGGCGTTTTACAGCGCGTTCAAACGCGCTGTAAAACGCTCAAGTGTGAACCACTCCCATAGGGATGCATTGGTTTTAATCTGTTGAGCGTTTTACAGCGCGTTTGAACGCGCTGTAAAACGCTCAGGTGTGAACTTAGGGTTAATCGTAGGTCTTCTGAGAGCTCTTTTTTGCGAGGCATCATTTACATCAGGCAGTGCTTCTTGGGAAAAGCAAACCCAGAACTGGTGTGTGTTTTTTAAAGAGCAGCTGTAACCAACACCTCCAATCTCATCTCATTTATTGGACTCCAGTTGGCTGACACCTCACTCCAATTAGCTCTTGGAGATGTCATTAGTCTAGGAGTTCACATACTTTTTCCACCTACACTGGGAATGTTTACATGGTGTGTCCAATAAAAACATGGTAACATTTAATTCTTTGTGTGTTATTTGTTTAAGCAGACTGTGATTGTCTATTGTTGTGACTTAGATGAAGATCAGATCACATTTTATGACCAATTTGTGCAGAAATCCATATCATTCCAAAGGGTTCACATACTTTTCCTTGCAACTGTATTTATATATTTTAACATATCGGTTATAATACTACTATGTACTATTTATAGTTTTATGTTTTCATCATTGATGTCATTTATTATGACATGCATCAGTAGCACCCAATAGACCCCCCATTACACTGCTCGTTTCAAGTGAACAATATTTCTCTGGCACATTAGTCTGCTTTTATTCCTTAGGAGGTTTATACAAGTATAAAATCAGTTGACATAGTCTCCACTGTTTTTACTCAACTCACCAGTCCATATCCCTGTGATAACTAATACAATATCAGTGACCCTAAATTGTGATATTCCTTGCTACCACCCTTTGCGTGTAGGCTCTAACTTAGACTCCAACGTCACCCTTTATTTATTTACACCTCCTGGCATATATCATTTGGCATCTGCATCATTTTATCAAATTGGTGACCAAGCATATTATGCCTTGTCCATGTCCTTTTCGAACCATATGTTGTTCATACTCACATCATACGTCCAAACACACATCTATACAGTTAAAACACTGCACAAGCTTACAAACTGAATAAGTGTGTCCTCTCCATGGCAACAACTTTGATCATATGATCTGTATATGATCACATGATCGTTATATCATCACATGACTTTCTGACACACAGACAGCCTTGTGCTTCCATCTCAAGCATCAGCCCTGGCAGTAGCAGAGTCAGGTGATCGGAATGTGATCACGTGACCCTATTCAGGTTTGAGCTGTAACTAGTGAGGAGTGAAGCAACCTTCGGATGCTACATCCAAAGGCACTTGCTCAAAACATTGGATTAATGCAGTATGAAAATGCAGTATTAAAATGTACAGGTTCCAGTGAGACAAAGTCAGTTATTCACGAAGTCACATGAGACTTTATTGAATAACTTCAGTAGTTGATTTTTAAAGTGGAAAACCACTTTAAAACTTGGAACCGAACTCAGCTTCAGGCCCAAGGTACTTGTTGTAGGTCAATTACCTACACTTAAAGGGGTTGTGTCACTTCAGAAAATAGCATTTATTAGTTAGAGAAAGTTAATATAAGCCACTTACTAACATATTGTTATTGTCCATATTGCCTCCTTTGTCAAAGCTTATCTGTTCTTTCCTTGTACAATAACCTCTGCACAGGTCACAAAGTATGCCCAAAAAACTCTCCCATAGAAGTCAATGAGGTCCCCTCCTGACCATTGTCTCTAGGGCCCATGGGGCTGATGTAAAGCGATTTTTAAAAGTTTTGTAAGGCAAGATTGCAGCCCCCATAATCATATTTAGGCCCTGCATCAGCTTCCGGCAAACCCGGGCAAGTGCCGCGCCCGGTGCTCCTCAGGGGGCCCACTTGTTTCCGCGCAGCCCCTTTAAACTTTCCAACATACTATTGCTGGTGCTGCTGCCGTCTCACAAGATCTCCAGGGCAGGCCTGTGGAGTACAAAGCGTCAGTGCGCCGCGGGCACGTGTGGTGTGCTTGAGTGCAGTGGCCGGACTGGGACACAGACAGTCAGCGAGGACTCGGAGCTGCAGTCAGAAGACAGATCACAGCAGTCAGCATACTAGCCGAGCCCAGGGAATTTGAAAGCCTGGAGTTTCATGGGCAGGAGCTGACCAAAACAGTAATATGGCTTAGTAGAATGCACTCATTGTACACCAAAATAAAGGCTCAGGTCAAGCCAAGCTCAAACTCCAGGTGTTTCTCAGCTCAATAATACTACAGACACATGACCATGCATAAAACAAAATATAAACTCCTATAAGAAAATACCAGAGTGCATGAAATCAATAATACACTTTATTGGCAAAAAATCATAAGATGAAATTTTCCACTTATGAATTTTTGCCAAAAAAGTGTATTATTGATTATTATTTTCTTATAGGAGTTTATGTTTTAGGCCTCTTGCCGTTGTGTGCCCGTGGCCACAGCTCGTGTGCAATTCGCATCGCGTATGCGGACCCATTCACTTGAATGGGTCCACAATCACGGAGATCCAGAACGGAAGCACGGATCCGAAGCACTTACGGAGTGCTTCCGTGGTGTTTCTGGCCATGCCTCGCAAAACACTATATAAACTCCTATAAGAAAATACCAGAACGCATGAAATCAAAAATATTTTATTGGCAAAAATTCATAAGAGGAAATTTTCCTCTTATGAATTTTTGGCAATAAAGTGTATTATGGATTATTATTTTCTTATATGAGTTTATGTTTTTGGCCTCATGCACACGGATGTTGTGTGCCTGTGGCTGTTCGCTCCGCAACATGGATGCAGATCCGTTCACTTGAATGGGTCCACAATCATGGAGATGCTGAACGGAAGCACGGATCGGAACCCCACGGAAGCACTTCCGTGGTGTTTCTGTCCGTTCCTCCCGCACCCAAAATGGGTCAGGGACCCATTCAACCCATCAGTCGCAAATTGCGGTCCCCAATGCACAGAATGGACGCATAACTGCCGTGTGCATGAGGCCTAAGGGCTCTTTCACACGAGTGGATGTCGTGTGGTTAATCCGCTGCATGAAAGAGAGCCAAGCCCTCTGGACAGCAGCGACACGGAGCCTCTCTGTGATCTGTTTACTACAAAATCACAGTGAGATAAATTTGTCACTGTGATTTTGCAGTAATCAGAGGCACGGAGCATTATCAGTCATGTTACATGACTGATAATGCTCCGTGCCTTTGATTACTGCAAAATCACAGTGAGATAAATTTGTCACTGTGATTTTGTAGTAAACAGATCACAGAGAGGCACAGAGCATTATCAATCATGTTAATGCTTAGTGTCTCTGCTGGCCAGAGCGGGGCTTAGCACTTTTTCAAGCAGCGGATTGAACGCATAGAATCCACTCGTGTGAAACAGCCCTTAGAGCGGTGTAGCGTAATTATATTGTTAGGACCTTGTATCTGCTTGCCAAAAGACAACAAGATGGACTAAAGTCAGAGAGATGGCTGGAGTCAGGGAGAGGTGGGATGTAATCAGCAGGAGTCTTCAGACTAAAGTTAGAGGGGGTCATTTACAAAGACGTTCATTTATGCTGGTCTTTGTTTCCCCCCTACACTGGCAAGTAAGGACCTAATTTATGACAATCTTGGACCCCGCCACTGCCAAGTAGGGATGATGGCGCAAAAACGGGGTCTTGCAAATTTTTTAATGCCTAAAAGTGATGTGGCGCACTTTGAAAATTACCCGCATAGTCTGTAAATAGTCAGAAGTCTCTTCTGTCTCCAAAAAAAAAAGAATTAAGGGAGAAGTGTAGAAGTGGTGGATGCAGCTGCAGTTTCTCGGTGTGTCTGTGAAACTGCATGCTGTGAGAGGGAAGAGAGAGACATTGGTTCAGATAATAGTAATGACAAACTCACTGAGGCAGGACATGCTGACTGAACCTTGTAGTTCTTTCAGAGAACTGTCTACAAGGCTTAACATGTCCAGTCTGTTATTACTGATTACCATAGGACAGTACAGTGAAGGAGTATAAGGCGGGCAAAAAACTATAAGGCTCAGTATGTCCACTCCAGTCTGTGTCAAAATAGTCTGCTGCAGCCTGTCCTGCTGTGCCCCAAATTAAAATATTATCAGTATTGATATTTATTGGGCATTGGGGGCACAGGTGCAGGCAGCAGTGTAGTGCTATGAGCATTCATATTGATATTTATTGGGTCACATCACATCTGTACAGCTGATTTCATATGTGAAGTGAAAATTGACCAATTTTCTTATATATGGTGACAGAGAACAATGTCATGCTGGTTGGGAACAGCTTCCCAGGGTTGACCTTTTGAGGTGATTACCCTGGAAAGGGACTGAATAGGTGATATTGGTAGGGACAGTTTATCTACATTGCGTTTACTTCTAATACCTCCAGGTACTGATGCACACAAGCTTACAGATACCAAGTAATCTGAACTCACCATTTGAAGCTCACCACTATTGCGTGATAACAACGTATCACCGCAGTCACAGAAACCTGTATTTCTTAGGGTACTTTCACATTAGCGGCAGGGGAGTCCGTCAGGCTGTTCCGTCCATGCAGTACTTTTAGTCCGGCTGCCTCTCGCCGTGCGCTGCCGTCGGAACTCCACCCCATTATAGTCAATGGGAACGGAGCGGCAGTCCGGGGGCACACGTGAACTAGCGGCAGGATGGATCCGACAGGCTGTTCACCCGTCGGAACAGTCTGACGGACTCCCCTGCCGCTAGTGTGAAAATAGCCTTATCTGGGATCTACGATCTATATATGGATTGGTAAGTGACCTATGGTTATGTCTAGCATTATTTGCTAAATTATGTTGGTTATTCATTTTGTGCGTACCATGGAGAAGAAAAAAAAAAAAAAAACACAGCTGTAACCCGTATGCGTCCACACGCTGTCCAAGGTTTCCTTCGAATGCGCATTGACACACCTATTCGATCCGTGAAAATACAGATCACAATAGGACAGGTGGTGAGTTTTTTCACATGGACTTGAATTCAATGGGGCCGTATGCCATCCGTAAAATATGGCTTGAACAACGGCTGTATTTCATGTTTGCATGAGCCCTTACTAAGTGAACAATAGGGTTGTTATTCTGTCGTTCCAATCTTATACACAATACTATCCCATGTGCATGTAGGGCCTTCCAACCTTCCCTTCATGATGTTAGGGAGAAGTAAGATTCATTATTTTGAATTTGGTCATGCTTGATACTATCTTCCTCTTTGTCTGACAGGATCTTACAGTCCTCTCCACAGTTAAAACACATGCATGCTCAGCAGAGCATGCTGGAGTCAGGAGGTGTTAGGCCGAACTGGATGGACAAATGTCTTTTTTCGGTCTTAAATACTATGTTACTAGTTCAGCCAGTTTTCTACAAGTTGATCCAGAGGAAGGCAAAAAACCCATGTGAGGCAGAAGCCAATTTTCCCCACTTAAGGGGAAAAAATTCCTTACCGACTCCAATCAGGCAACAGAATAACTCCCTGGATCAACGACCCATCTTTAGTAGCTATAGCCTGTAATATTATTACACTCCAGAAATACATCCAGTCCCCTCTTGAATTCCTTTATTGTACTCACCATCACCACCTCCTCAGGCAGAGAGTTCCATAGTCTCACTGCTCTTACAGTGAAGAATCCTTTTCTATGTTTGTGTACAAACCTTCTTTCCTCCAGACGCAGAGGATGTCCCCTCGTCACAGTGCTAGGGATAAATAGATGATGGGACAGATCTCTGTACTGACCCCTGATATATTTATACATAGTTATTAGATCTCCCCTCAGTCGTCTTTTTTCTAAAGTGAATAACCCTAATTTTGACAATCTTTCAGGGTACTGTAGTTGCCCCATTCCAGTTATTACTTTAGTTGCCCTCCTCTGAACCCTCTCCAGCTCTGCTATGTCTGTCTTGTTCACAGGAGCCCAGAACTGTACACTGTACTCCATGTGTGGTCTGACTAGTGATTTGTAAAGTGGTAGGACTATGTTCTCATCACGGGCGTCTATGCCCCTTTTGATGCAACCCATTATCTTATTGGCCTTGGCAGTAGCTGCCTGACACTGGTTTTTGCAGCTTAATTTGCTGTTTATTAAAATTCCTAGATCCTTTTCCATGTCAGTGTTACCGAGTGTTTTACTATTTAATATGTACGGGTGACTTGCATTATTCCTTCCCATGTGCATAACTTTACATTTGTCAGCGTTAAACCTCATCTGCCATTTCTTCGCCCAAGCCTCCAATCTATCCAGATCCCTCTGTAGCAGAAAACTGTCCTCTTCAGTGTTAATTACTTTACACAGTTTCGTGTCATCTGCAAAAATAGATATTTTACTGTGCAGGCCTTCTACAAGATCATTAATAAATATATTGAAGAGAATAGGGCCCAACACTGACCCCTGAGGTACCCCACTAGTGACAGTGACCCAATCTGAGTATCTACCGTTAATAACCACCCTCTGTTTTCTGTCACTCAGCCAGTTACTTACCCACATACAGACATTTTCTCCCAGTCCGAGCATCCTCATTTTATATACTAACCTTTTATGAGGTACAGTGTCAAATGCTTTGGAGAAGTCCAGATATACGACATCCATTGATTCACCGCTGTCAAGTCTAGAACTTACCTCCTCATAGAAACTGATTAAATTTGTTTGGCATGACCGATCCCTCATGAAGCCATGCTGATATGGCGTTATTTGCTCTTTTTCACTGAGATACTCCAAAATCGCATCTCTTAGAAACCCTTCAAACAGTTTACCAACAATAGATGTTAAACTTACCGGCCTATAGTTTCCGGGCTCTGTTTTTGGACCCTTTTTGAATATTGGCACCACATTTGCTATGCGCCAATCCTGTGGAACATTCCCTGTCAGTATAGAGTCGTAAATATCAGAAATAAAGGTCTGGTTATGACATCACTTAATTCCCTTAGGATACGGGGGTGTATGCCAATGAGAGGTTGACAAGTATTTATGGTGCTTGAGCACCTTCTTTAAACCATTTGTGCTGATTTCAAAAAAGTATATTACATTTTTAATTGTATAATACTGCCAAATTAAAAAGGACACATATTGGGTTAAAAAATTGCATTGGAGAGTTAATTAAGCTATGTGTTGCCAAATAGCATTACGAATTGTCTCACACATGAAGCAGGAACTTTACTAGAATTTATATTTGCTGCCAAAACAAATTGACAAAAGCATCAATACATAATTAACAAGCTTGAAGAACCAAGCAGAACACACAAGTTTAGGAGAAACAGAATGACTGCAATAAATATTGCATGGACATAGCTACCGAAGGGCCTTGATTTTATTCATTTTTTTAGGCCAAAATGAATAGGGATCAAGACCAAGAATTGGCAGGTAAATGAGCACCTTCCACCAAGAAGCACAAGTCTGGAAGCCAAAAAAGAAAAAAGAGAAGCAGATACTGGAAGATAAAATCTAAAAGCTAGCTTCCATTGACTGCTTCTTCAGGAAAAGTACACATAAGGAGAATGAAGAGTCCTCCATTTGCATTACAACAGATATTCAACCAAGTGTCATCACTACCTCTGAAGAAGCATGTTTGAGCATCGAAGAAGTCAGTGAACTGGTTGTAGACCCTCCAGACCAGCAAACCTCGTCCTGTGATTCTGGACCTATTCCAGAGCTTAATGATGATCCAGCAGAATGGCCTTATGTAATCACTGATCTACTGAGATGCCAAACTATCAAAAGGGGACTTAAGCAAGTGAAGCTGGAAGATTTTCCACTTACATATTTTCCAGATGGTACAAAAAGAAGATTCTCATTTGCTCATTATTACAGATTGCTGGGTAGTGGGAAAAAGGTTCCATGAGATTGGCTAATTTACTCGGTGCTTGGAGATTCTATATATTGCTTTTGTTGCAGGCTATTTGACAATTATGCTAAATCAAATTTCCAAAGCAGAAAAAGTAAGCAAGATGGCTCCACTTGTCAGTATTGATGGTGGAGGTGCAACAGCTGGGTGTACTGACTCACCCTGTCAGCAATAGTAGGAGAAAATGAAAAGAGGAGCAGCTGGCACACTCTTATCAGGGATAAAATTATAAGGTTTTATTGAATCGATTAAAATAGAAGATAAAAAAGGGATAATATTACATGAAGAGTTAAAAGGTAATGTTAAAAGGACAATTGTGTCTTGGTATTCAGAGATACATCTGGTACAGTAACGTAAGAAAGGAATGGGTTAATATTGAATGATGGGTATAGGCTAAAATTAGTGTAAAGTCATATAAGGTAAAATGGCCAGAGTAAAAAAGCTTAGTCCTTTTTGGTCAGAGTCCGCTGGGGCAGCTGAGATATGTCTCTATTAACTGTAGTCTGTAGAAGGAAGACGGTGTACTGTGCCTCGGTGCGGCGTCCCACACTGTCTATGGCGCAGAGCTCACTTACCGGCCGGTGCTTCCTTCTGTGGTGTAGTTGATGGCGGTCTTCGGCGTCCTCGTGGGGTTCCAATCTTCCTGTATGTGGCTTCTTCCCTTGCAGCTTGATCTCGGCGTCCTCGTGGATACGAAGTCAAAAAGTGCCGGAAGAAAAAAGGGCGCGAACGGGAACCACGAGGACGCCGAGATCAAGCTGCAAGGGAAGAAGCCACATACAGGAAGATTGGAACCCCACGAGGACGCCGAAGACCGCCATCAACTACACCACAGAAGGAAGCACCGGCCGGTAAGTGAGCTCTGCGCCATAGACAGTGTGGGACGCCGCACCGAGGCACAGTACACCGTCTTCCTTCTACAGACTACAGTTAATAGAGACATATCTCAGCTGCCCCAGCGGACTCTGACCAAAAAGGACTAAGCTTTTTTACTCTGGCCATTTTACCTTATATGACTTTACACTAATTTTAGCCTATACCCATCATTCAATATTAACCCATTCCTTTCTTACGTTACTGTACCAGATGTATCTCTGAATACCAAGACACAATTGTCCTTTTAACATTACCTTTTAACTCTTCATGTAATATTATCCCTTTTTTATCTTCTATTCTAATCAATAAAACCTTATAATTTTATCCCAGATAAGAGTGTGCCAGCTGCTCCTCTTTTCAAATTTCCAAAGCCCATATGGATTTAGAGACTGGAAGCATGTCAGTGGTAAGGGATCCTTGCATTCCCACGAAATATCTAGCAGCCACCTGTCTAATTATGCAAAATGGAAAGATCTGGACTCAAGCATAAAAAAAGAAACTACCATTGACAAAGATTTGCATCGACAACTCCATTTGGAAGAACAAAGATGGCGCAGAGAATTGTTGTGGCTACTAAAAGTTATTCGCTGGATGGCAAAAACCAATCTGCCATTTAGAGGATCATCAGATACTGTGTTCACAGAACATAATGGTATTTTTCTCCAATTACTGGAGCTGATCTCTTAATTTAATCAGGTTCTTAAGGAACATTTGCAACGTACCAAAGAAGGAATCAATGCACATTATCTGATCAAGGATATGCAAAACAAATTTATGTGTTTAATTGCCAATGCAGTGATTGAAATAATCATAAAAAAGGTGAGACAAGCTAAATATTTTAGAATCTGCTGCACACCAGACATCTCCAAACAAGAGCAGATGTCACTTGTGCTGCGATATGTGGACATCGATGATGTTAGCAAAACAGTGGAAGTCAAGGAAAGCTTTCTGGAATTTCTGTCCATCACAGATACAACTGGAAAAGGTCTTGCACGTGTTGTTTTGGAAAGACTGACAGAACAACATGGACTGTGCGTGTCAAACATTCGAGGTCAGTGCTATGACAATGGTGCTAATATGAGGGGACAATACAAAAGAAGTTCAGGCTATTGTTTTAGAAAAAAATCCTCATGCCTTCTTTGTACCATGTTCTCCACATAACTGGAATCTCATAATCGTGCACGCTGCAGAGAGCTCAAGCCAAGCAAAACATTTTTATGATCTGTTAAATCATATTTACAGTATGTATTCTTCTCCGAAACAACTAAGAGGTGGGAAGTGGCTTTAGAGCATTTGTCACATCTGACACTTAAAGCTTTGTCTCAGACACGATGGTGTGCTCGCCTTGAATCTGTGGAAACTATAACAAAATAGCTTTCACTACTTGCTGATGCTTTAGAAGTTTTTTTTACATGGCACCCAATATTTCAGTGACACATACAGTGAGGCAAAGATTTTATTGGATTCTATATGCACATACCCCGTTGTTGTCTCTTATGGTATGACATTCTTGTCCAGGTCAGCCAAATTAGCCTGGCTGTATAAACAAAAAACATTAATTTTTCAAGTGTTATTCCACTTGTAAAATCTATTACTACAGCTTTTAACCACTTGAAGACCACAGGTTTATACCCCCCCTAGTGACCAGGCCCTTTTTTACAAATCCGCACTACACTACTTTCACCGTTTATTGCTCCGTCATACAACTTACCACCCAAATGAATTTTACCTCCTTTTCTTCTCACTAATAGAGCTTTCATTTGGTGGTATTTCATTCTTGCTGACATTTTTACTTTTTTTGCTATTAATAAAAATGTAACGACATTTTTGCAAAAAAATGACATTTTTCACTTTCTGTTGTAAATTTTTTTTTTTAAAACTACATTTCTATATAAATTTTTCACAAAACATTGTTCTACATGTCTTTGATAAAAAAAAATCCAATAAGTGTATATTTATTGGTTTGGGTAAAAGTTATAGCGTTTACAAACTATGGTGCAAAAAAGTGAATTTCGGCATTTTGAAGCAGCTCTGACTTTCTGAGCACCTGTCATGTTTCTTCAGGTGCTAGAATGCCAGGATAGTATAAATACCCCCCAAATGACACCATTTTAGATAGAAGACACCCCAAAGTATTCGCGGAGGGGCATGGTGAGTTCATGTATCATTTCATTTTTTTTCACAAGTTAGCGGAAAATGACACTTTCTGAGGAAAAAAATAATAATAATAACGTTTCCATTTCTGCTAACTTCTGGCAAAAAAATATAAAATCTCAGACGGACTCACTATGCCCCTCAGTGAATACCTTGGGGTGTCTACTTTCCGAAATGGGGTCATTTGTGGGGTGTGTTTACTGCTCTGGCATTTTGGGCGGGGCTAAATTGTGAGCAGCCCTGTAAAACCTAAAGGTACTCGTTGGAATTTGGGCCCCTTTGCGCACCCAGGCAGCAAAAAAGTGTCACACACGTGGTATTGCCGTACTCAGGAGAAGTAGGGCAATATGTTTTGGGGTGTATTTTTACATATACCCATGCTGGGTGAGAGAAATATCTCTGTAAATTGTCAACTGTGTATAAAATTTTTTAAAAAGTTGTCGTTTACAGAGATATTTCTCACACCCAGCATGGGTATATATAAAAATACACCCAAAAACTCATTGCCCTACTTCTCCTGAGTACGGCGATACCACATGAGTGACACTTTTTTGCAGCCTGGGTGCGCAAAGGGGCTCTAAAACCAATGAGTACCTTTAGGATTTCACAGGACATTTTTACGCATTTGGATTCCAGACTTCTTCTCAGGCTTTAGAGACCCCTAAAATGCCAGGGCAGTATAAATACCCCACATGTGACCCCATTTTGGAAAGAAGACACCCCAAGGTATTCCGTGAGGGGTATGGTGAGTTCATGTAAAATTTTATTTTTTGTCACAAGTTAGTGGAATATGAGACTTTGTAAAAAAAATAAAAATATCAATTTCCGCTAACTTGTGCCAAAAAAAAAAAACATTCTGTGAACTCGCCATGACCCTCACGGAATACCTTGGGGTGTCTTCTTTCCAAAATGGGGTCACTTGTGGGGTATTTATACTCACCTGGCATTTTAGGGGCCCTAAAGCGTGATAATCCAAATGCGTAAAAATGCCCTGTGAAATCCTAAAGGTACTCATTGGTTTTAGGGCCCCTTTGCGCACCCAGGCTGCAAAAAAGTGTCACACATGTGGTATCGCCGTACTCAGGAGAAGTAGGGCAATGAGTTTTGGGGTGTATTTTAATATATACCCATACTTTGTGTGAGAAATATCTCTGTAAATGACAACTTTTAAAAAAAAATTATACAAAGTTGTCAATTTACAGAGATATTTCTCACGCAGCATGGGTATATGTAAAAATACACCCCAAAACTCATTGCCCTACTTCTCCTGAGTGCGGCGATACCACATGAGTGACACTTTTTGCAGCCAAGATGCGCAAAGGGGCCCTAAAACCAATGAGTACCTTTAGGAAGGACATTTTTACGCATTTTTCTTCTCACGCTTTAGGACCCCTAAATTGCCAGGGCAGTATAAATACCCCACATGTGACCCCATTTTGGAAAGAAGACACCCCAAGGTATTCCGTGAGGGGCATGGCGAGTTCATAGAAGATTTTATTTTGGCACAAGTTAGCGGAAATGTGATTTTGTATTGTTTTTCTCACAAAGTCTCACTTTCCGCTAACTTTTGACAAAAAGTTCAACATTCTCATGGACTCACCACGACCCTCAGCGAATACCTTGGGGTGTCTTCTTTCCAAAATGGGGTCACTTGTGGGGTGTTTATACTGTTCTGGCATTTTAGGGGCCTAGAGCGTGATAATCAATGTGAGCAATGCCATGTGAAAGCTAAAGGTACTCATTGGTTTTAGGGCCCTTTGCGTACCAGGCTGCAAAAGTGTCACACATGTGGTATCGCCGTACTCAGGAGAAGTAGGGCAATGTAGTTTTGGGGTGTATTTTAACATATACCCATACTTAGTGTGAGAAATATCTCTGTAAATTGACAACTTTGTAAAAAAAATTATACAAAGTTGTCAATTTACAGAGATATTTCTCACGCAGCATGGGTATATGTAAAAATACACCCTAAACACATTGCCCTACTTCTCCTGAGTACGGCGATACCACATGTGTGACACTTTTGCAGCCAAGATGCTAAAGGGGCCCTAAAACCAATGAGTACCTTTAGGATTACAGGGCATTTTTACGTATTTTGCTTCTCACGCTTTAGGACCCCTAAATTGCCAGGGCAGTATAAATACCCCACATGTGACCCCATTGTGGAAAGAAGACACCCCAAGGTATTCCGTGAGGGGCATGGCGAGTTCACATGAAGAATTTATTGGCACAAGTTAGCGGAAATTGATTTTGTATTGTTTTTCTCACAAAGTCTCCCTTTCCGCTAACTTTTGACAAAAGTTCAATTTTCATGGACTCACCACACCCTCAGCGAATACCTTGGGGTGTCTTCTTTCAAAATGGGGTTATTTGTGGGGTGTTTATACTGTTCTGGCATTTTGGGCGGGGCTAAATTGTGAGCAGCCATGTAAAGCTAAAGGTACTCGTTGGAATTTGGGCCCTTTGCACCCAGGCTGCAAAAAGTGTCACACATGTGGCATCGCCGTACTCAGGACAAGTAGGGCAATGTGTTTTGGGGTGTATTTTTACATATACCCATGTTAGGTGAGAGAAATATCTCTGTAAATTGACAACTTTGTATAAAAAATTTAAAAAGTTGTCGTTTACAGTGATATTTCTCACACAAAGTATGGGTATATATAAAAATACACCCTAAACACATTTCCTACTTCTCCTGAGTACGGCGATACCATGTGTGACACTTTTGCAGCCAAGATGCTAAAGGGCCCTAAAACCAATGAGTACCTTTAGGATTTCACAGGGCATTTTTACGTATTTGGATTCTCACGCTTTAGGACCCCTAAAATGCCAGGGCAGTATAAATACCCCACATGTGACCCCATTGTGGAAAGAAGACACCCCAAGTTATTCCGTGAGGGGCATGGCGAGTTCACATAAAAAAAAAATTATTGACACAAGTTAGCGGAAATTGATATATATATATATTTTTTTTTACAAAGTCTCATATTCCACTAACTTGTGACAAAAACCAAAATTTTACATGAACTCCCCATACCCCTCACGGAATACCTTGGGGTGTCTTCTTTCTAAAATGGGGTCACATGTGAGGTGTTTGTACTGCCCTGGCATTTGAGGGTCTCCGCAATCATTACACGTATGGCCAGCATTAGGAGTTTCTGCGATTCTGCTTATATTGACCATACGGGTAATGAGATTTTTTTTTTCCGTTCAGCCTCTGCGCTGAAAAAAATAAAAATGAACGGCACAGATTTTTTCATTCGCATCGATCAATGTGGATGAAAAAATCTCTGCCAAAATCAGTGACTGCGGGGCGGTGGGCGCTAAGTACCTAACAAGTAGCTAACTAACTGGCGGTGATAAGGGACCCTTATGCCCCATTCACACGTCCGAAATTCTGTTTGCGGAACGGAATTGCGGACCCATTCATTTCTATGGGGACAGACTTTGTCCCGCTCGGATCCGGAATTACGGATCCGCGCTTCCGAGTCTGCACTTCCGTTCCGCAAAAATATAGAACATGTCCTATTCTTGTCCGCAATTGCGGACAAGAAAAGCATTTTCTATATAGTTCTGTGCTTGGATCTGCAAAATGCGGAAAGCGCATTGCCGGTGTCCGTATTTTGCGGATCTGTAAATCCATGGATCCGCAGATCCATGGATCCGCAAAACACATACGGACGTCTGAATGAGCCTGTAGGGGGTGATTAGTGACAGGGGGTGACATGGGTGATCAGGGGTTAATCAGTGATGGGGGGGGGGGGGTGTGTAGTGATTGGTGCACTTTTCCTATGTTTCCTCTGGTGGTCCCAAACAAAGGGACCACCAGACGAGCAGACAGCAGGCATATCAGACGCTGTTTAAAAAACAGCGTCTGATATGCGATTTAAATGCGTTTTTTTCCGCATCTACAGCCTGCCAGCGCATGATCAGCGCTGGTAGGCTGTAGTTTCAGTTGTCCCGGCTCCGATCGCACGACGCGCGCGCGTTCATGTGAAATCTCAGGTCTCACGAGATGACGCCGATAGGCGTGACGGAGACCTGAGAGAGCCGCCGCGCTGACGCCCATCAGCGTTAGCGTGGCGGCAAGAGGTTAAAGAATACAATGTTTCAGGTTTCAAACAAGCTGAATGTAAGGCAGCAGGTATTTGCGAAAAGCTGGATATACCTACTGAATACCCGACACACAGGATTAGTTTTGGTCACTGCATTTCCAAGTTTTCTTTCTGTCAAGAGCCAGCATGCCAGCAGATCATCATTTTTAGATGCAAAGCAAGACTTTGAAAAAAAAAATTCTTCAAGCCTCTGCTTGAAACTGTCCTTGGTGAAGTTGAAATAAGGTTCAATTTTTTGGAAACATTTACAGACAAGTTTGGATTTCTATATGATATTAAGAAAGAAGCTGCTGACTTGTCTAACTTACAGCTCCAATGTTTAAAATTTTCTGACCCAACAGTTATGCTTTAGGAGATCAAGACACTGGCTAGGATGTTACCTGAACATCTCTGCCCAAAGGAGACTTTAAAGTATATATTCTCCCACTCACTTAATCTGGCATTCCCAAACCTTGTTTTGGCTTTGCAGTAAACTGTCTGTTTCAGCTGCATCTGCTGAAAGGAGCTTCAGTAAATTGAAGCTAATTACAAACTACCTAAGGTCCCAAATGTCACAGGACAGATTAAATGCACTGGCGGTTCTTTCAATAGAATCTCAAGAAGCAGAATGTGTAGATTTTAATCAGGTAATACTTTTTTTTGCAGCTGAAAAGAACACGTAGAAAAGGGTTTAAACTGATTTACACAAGATACACAGTCGCTCTCCTGCTTCATTTATGAAGTGGGAGGAGCGTTACTGACTGAGTGACATCAGTCATGCGCCGGCCGGACCGCTCGCTGCAGTGGATTCATAGTGAGTACAGAGGCTGGAGTTTCAGTAGGAGTTTATCAATAGGAGAGCGATTGTTTCAGCAGTAAAGAAAGACTTTGCATACAAATACAGGAGGGGGATCTGTGAATGGCACTGTTAGTAGGGGGATCTGTGGATGACACCTATAGCATTAGATGCTATATACGGTATGTGTCATCCACAGATCCCCCATAACCGTGCCATCCACAGATCCCCCATAAGTGTGTCATTCACAGTGCCCTCATAACAGTGTCATCCACAGATCCCCCATAACAGTGTGTCATCCACAGATCGCCCATAAGTGTCATCCACAGATCCCCAATAATAGTGTCATACCCAGACCACTATTAGTTCAAAATCCACCAAAAGCATACCTTCTGGGTCAAAATCTTTTTTTTTCTTGTTTTCCTCCTCAAAAACCTAGGTGCGTCTTATAATCAGGTGCGTCTTATAAAGTGAAAAATACAGTAGTTTTATGGGAAAAGATTCAGTACAACATGTACTGGCTGTCCACCATTCTCAAATCTTTGAAAGGACCGTCTCATTGACTTTAAAGCCCAGAATGAGCACGAAATTAAATGTATAAATTATATGTTTTACTGAATCTTTTCCCATAAAACTATATCTCAAGCTGCTCAGCTTTTTCTGCTCTATACCATGCTGCCTGCAGCTCAGGCTATTTATAAATATGACAGGTTCCTTGTAACCCCTCCAGGACCCTGGATGAGAATGCTCGTCCTAATGCGCCAAGTACCGCTCGGTTAGAACGAGTATTCTCGTCCAGGTTCCTGGAGGGGTTATAAGGAACCTGTCATATTTATAAATAGCCTGAGCTGCAGGCAGCATGGTATAGAGCAGAAAGAGCTGAGCAGCTTGAGATATAGTTTTATGTGAAAAGATTCAGTATATTTATAAACATGACAGGTTCGTTATAACCCCTCCAGGACCCTGGACGACAATGCTCGTTCTAACCGCGCGGTCACCTTACATCACAAAAAAAGTAATACCAAGCGATCAAAAAGGCGTATGCCTCCCAAAATAGTACCAATCAAACCGCCATCTCATCCCGCAAAAAATGAGCCCCTACATAGCACAAACGCCCAAAAAAATAAAAAAAATATGGCTCTCAGACTATGGAGACACTAGAACATTTTTTTTTTTCTGAAATGCTGATATTGTGTTAAAGTAAAATAAATAAAAAAAACAGTATACATATTATTAGGCATCGGCGCGTCCATAAAAACCTGCTCTATAAAAATATCACATGATCTAACCTCTCGGGTAAATACCGTAAAAAAATTAAATAAAAACTATGTCAAAAAAATCATTTTTGTCACCTCACATTACAAAAACTGTAATAGCAAGCGATCAAAAAGTTATATGCACTCAAAAAAGGTGCCAATCAAACCATAACCTCATCACGCAAAAAATGATACCCTACATAGGACAATGGCACCAAAAATTAAAAATATATGGCTAATATATATGTAAAACTT
This sequence comes from Bufotes viridis, assembly GCA_033119425.1. Classification (NCBI taxonomy): domain Eukaryota; kingdom Metazoa; phylum Chordata; class Amphibia; order Anura; family Bufonidae; genus Bufotes; species Bufotes viridis. The sequence goes on from CM065599.1 coordinate 46,698,741, forward strand.
AAATAACTTAATATGTAAAACTTAAATAAATAAAAAAGTATACATATTAGCTATTGCCGCGTTTGTAACAACCGGCTCTAAAAAAAACACATGACCTAACCCCTCAGGTGAACACAAAAAAAAAAAAAAAAAATATATAAATACCGCGCCAAAAGTCACCTTACATCACAAAAAGTGCAATAGCAAGCGACCAAAATGTCATATGCACCCCAAGATAGTGCCAATCAAACCGTCATATCATCCAGCAAAAAATGAGCCCCTACATAAGACAGTCGCCCAAAAAATAAAAATTAAAAATATGGCTTTCAGAATGTGGAGACACAAAAAAATAATTCTTTCTAAAAATGCTTTGTTATGAAAAGCTGAAACAAAAAACCCCAAAAAGAAGTCATATTTGGTATTGTCGCATCCCTAACAACCTGCTCTATAGAAATAGCACACAATCTAACCTGTCAGATCAACGATGTAAATAACAAAAAATAAAAACGGTCGGAACGCCATATGGTTTTTGGAAGGCAGATTTTGCTGGACGAAACCGGGCTCTCCATGGGGCTGCCAGGAAGCCCAGTGACGTCACCGACACTGATGGGCGGGCTTTAAGGCAGCGCTAAAGCACGGCCATCAGAGCCGGTGGCGCCACTGAACACACTGCCGGACGGAAGCTTCCGTCTGGCAGTGTGTTATTGTAAACAAGAAAGCCCTTGTCCTGCGCGATCTAGTGCAGGGCAAGGGAGCGCATCAGAGCATGAGATGCTCCGATGCTAACATCAGGGGTGCTGCCGGGGTGAAATTATGGGTATGTCTGGGTTCAGCTCTGAACCCACACAACCCCTTTAACTTTCATATAACTTTAGAAATGTTAATCATAAATATATTTAATGTTCTATCAATCTAAGGTTGTTTTTATCAAAAAGAGCAAGGTGGTGTAGTGGTGATAATCAGTTCTTACCTCTCCTGTCCTTTATACTAGGCATCTTCATGCTGCGTCACAGCCCTTAGTTACCATGCCTAAAACTGTGCTGCATATGCAGGACCAGGCAATTTTCTGTTTTTGATTTTCAGACATTTTATGGAAAGGAACACCCTCCTGGACTTGTAGCAAAGATGTTCCAACTCTCTGTAATTCGACCCTGCAGATGCTAGAGCATCTATATTAGCAGTGTAAAGCCTGCAATAATTGTGGCATGCACAAGACCACCTTAGGGTACTTTCACACTTGCGGCAGGACGGATCCGGCAGGCTATTCAGACTGCCGGATCCGTCCTGCTGCAAGTGCCCGTGCGCTGCCATTCCGTCCCCATTAACTATATTGGGGCGGAGCTACGGCGCAGCACGGCAGTGCACAGCCGGAGATCACCAGACTAAAAGTCCTGCATGTCCGACTTTTCAGTCTGGCGATCTTTGCCGTGCACTGCCGTGATGCACCGTAGCTCCTCCCCCGCCCCATTATAGTCAATAGGGACGGAGCGGCAGCATGGCAGTGCACAAGCACTTGCTGCAGGACGGATTCGGCCGGCTCAATAGCCTGCCGGATCCGTCCTGCCGCCAGTGTGAAAGTACCCTTAGCAGGGAGCATGTGTTGTTACAAAGTCAGGCAGTGGCAGCTCATTTGAGACGTCTGAATGCATTGAAGCCCTTCGAAGAGGCCACAAAATCTGCCAGTAGGGACAACTATGGCATAAATGGTCATCCCCTCATATTTATCTCAGAGCAGATGATCACGCTGATCAATGGAACACAAACATTTTGCTAGCTACTCTGTGGCTGTTGGGTACCCACATGAAGAAAGTCCCATGGAGTTGGTGGTAGAGGATGCCAATGATGACAATACTGGCCACCACACCCAAGCATCTCAGTGGGGGTTGGAGCCAGAAAGAATCGGGTCTTCTGGCATGCTGGCCAGAATCGCAAGCTGTATGCTCATTTGTGTAATGACAGCCCTATCATTCACATGAAGCAGTCTGATGATTACTGGATAGCCATGCTATTAGACCCTCGCTATCAAAGCAAAATGGGGAATGTTTTCTACTTGCCGAATGGGAGGACTTAATTAACAGGAAACACTGTGTATGGAGCTTGCCACAGCTTTCAGCAAGCAGACGTCTGCTACACGCATCTAGGTATCTTCTCTACCCCCACAAAGTCACCCACTTCATGCAGTCTTTGCTACCACAAGCAGCAGAAGCAGCCAGTTCAGTATCATCAACATGATTGATCAATTTGTTGATGCGCCACGCTAGGCTGAGGCAAAACAGCTAACTGACATGTACTGCTTCAACACCCTGGTTCAGTCCTACCTGGACTCTTCAGCACATACCGTGTTCCCTGACCCCAAGGACCTGTGGGTAGACATACTGGGACAGTGGCTCAAACTGGGCCAGTATGTTTTTTCTTGGTCAGCCCCCAGTGTCATTTCAGTGTTTTCAATGCAGCAGGGATTGTTTTGACACCCAGGTGTCATCCTGTTGTGCCTTTTCATAGGTATATACAATGATATCCAATTATTGTAGTCAAGATGGATATTCATTGCCTTTAAGAGCCATGCTCGATTATATTTACAATTTTGTATGTCTTGAGTAGGCCAAAGTAAGGTCGCACAAAGGTTACTGTGTATAAATGCTACCGCTCATTAGTGTTAATTCTTCTCTTGAATGTACCAGTCTGAGAAGAAAACCTCCTTGTCTAAGTATACATTTATGACGGGAGATAAACTATAGAAGCAGCTGGTGATAATTCCTTATACAATTAATGAAGAAGAATCAAGACTCAATCTATCAAAGTATTAAATGATTGCATATATAGTATATAATAAGCGTATAATATAATATGCGTATTATTATATAATGCAAAACTACATCTTTAGCATTAATGTCATCTCACGTGAAAAGAACTTCTTATCTGAGGAAATAGTCGGACTCAGATGCGAATTGTTATCGATTAGGTTATCTACAATTTATCAGGTCATGATTTCAAGAAGTTATGAAAAATGAATGGTTAATTATTTTTATGACCATAATTAATAATTGAATTATTATTAACCCGACAATACAACAGTGTACAACACATCACTTTTGGCAAAATGAACAAGGCAGGGATCCATGAGGATTTTCACACTCCTTCAGCTGAGGTCGAATAGATCTGAACTGAACTTTTTAAAAAACGTGCAGAATTGGACACAAGGTGAATTTCAAGACATTTGCTCATCTGTAGTCCCGATGATAGCATTTGAAATTGTAAAGTATGCACAAGCAAAACCAAGTTGAGTAATTCTCTCCTATGGATTTTGGCATTATTAAAATAGAGGCATCAATAGCATCAAACACAATCATAGTAAAAAAAATAGTTTTATGTAAAGAAACTGACAATTTGAACATACAAATGATAAAACTGACATTAATTCTGCAATTGCTACTGCAACAAATGTATTTGGAAACATGAATTTTAATCAAACTTAAGGCAATCGTTAGTTGCCACTACTTCACAAAAGGTTAATGCAAATAAGAAAGTTATCTTAAAGGGGTTCTCCGAGATTAATTTAAAATGGTAGCCAACAACCTGAGCAGGACTGTTTGCTTCTACTTGCATAGCTGGATAGGTGGGTTAGAGGGCAGGGCCTCACTACACCCTAGCCCACTGGTGGTGAACCTATGGCACAGGTGACAGAGGTGGCACTCAGAGCCATCTCTGTGGGCACCCGCACCCTGGAAAAAGTCTATGGTGTACCAAAATGCCTTAGACATTTCCTGCCATTCATCAGGGCAGGGCGCACTATGAACAAGCACAGGCAGCGCACTGAATGTAGGGAGGCTATAGCTAAATGATAGAGTACATGGAAGATGTACTACATTGGTATTCAGGTTAAATTGCCATGTTGGCACTTTGCGATAAATAAGTGAGTTTTGGGTTGCAGTTTGGGCAGTCAGTCTCTACAAGGTTCGCCATCACTGCTCTAGCACTTGCATATACTACATATTGGTGAGTTTTCCTGTCAGGTTGCTCAGCCATGATGGCATATCAAAAGGCAAGATTTGTGCACTGTAGTGAGGCCTCGTCCCCTACCCCCCTAATAGGCAGCTCTGCTAATAGAGGCAACCAATCCTACTCCAAGCTAGGACAAGTTGCTGGTGGTCATTTACAGAGAACCCCTTTAAAGTATTTATCTGTATGGGAAGCACACAGATACGTACAGTAAAATTTTCTTAAACATTTGAAGGGGGAGGAAGACTGACCTCTGCATAACAGTATGTTATTCAATAACATAGTACTTTTTGTCATTTTATGTATACAAAATATGTTTAGATCTCATGAAAAAAGGCAGAGGCAAATATCCACATGCACAAAACAGTAAGAGAATGAAGCAATACAAATAAGGATCTGCAAGTTTCACAGTTTTCCATGCTACAAACAGCTTCAACCGCATCAGTCCCAACAAGGAATCCATGCAGGTCCTTCTAGCAGGAACTGGGTTCAATGCAGGGGAGTTAAAAGGTATGAACAAATGTTTTCCAAAACCTTTTAGGCACTTACACGCTCTATTATTGGCCAATAAATGTGGTAAATGGTTACAGTGTAGACCAGCATTGAAGATTTATATTTTGAGTCTTTGATGCAAAGTTCATTATTACTACTGCTTTGGAAGATATTAACATGCAAACATTGAGAGAAAAATATTATCATAATCAAAGTTTGCAAAAGAAAAGATCGTTGGTGCACAATTTAATCCTTGGGTTTAGGTATTGCTTTGTAGGGAAAAAAAATGGAGGTCAGGTAGTTGTATAACATCAAGATGGGTCACTAGGATCAGCTAGATCTCGTTGCTCAAAATACCTGTGTGAGGAAAGAAGGAAAAAATATTAGTTAACTAGTCTCTTATTCTAGTAACTGCTTGAATTGCCCATACAATAATAATTCTGGAGCATCTTTTTATATAACTAACTTTTATATAATTTTATATAACTATGTTGTGCAATTCCTCTTATTTCTACTGGAAGTGTAGCCGGGAACTCTTTAGTGAATGTTAGCAGTTGATGGGTATGTCTTTGCATTGTGTGACACTGTTCAATTATTGCAACTGTGCAGGGGGACACTACCACAATTGGTAACACCAAGCTGGCAATCAAGTCATAGCAATTCATGGCAATCCATTCTAGTAGGAATAATAGAGGAATGTCACAACTTAAGAGAAAATATGACCCTAAATTATGATTTCATGGGAAATACAAATAGTTACTAAAATAGACATGTCAGGAGTCGTGCCAGGTTTTCTTTGATGTGGGTGTTATTTTTTAATTTTATTCTAACAATAGTCTGGAAACTAATCTCAACCCTTAAGTGGCCTGTGTTTCTACACAGGAAAAAAAAACTGTCAATCATTGGTGGGAGGGCACTGGAAGCATACGGATCATGAATAAGCAACAGTGCATATATGTACATATATCCATAAAGCAATAGATCTATATTACTACAGTACATATAGGCTCCTCCATTTACACACAAAAACATGAGGATTTCTTACCTCACCCACTACTATACTTCTTGAAAGAAAACACAGTATATATATATTTGAGTAAATGTTTTAATCTATGGATTCCAGGCCTCTAAAAATCTATTATTCAACCTTAAAGAGTAACTAAACCTTTATAATCATTTTTAATATGATGTCCCTAAGGCTACTTTCACACTAGCGTAAATTTTTTCCGGTATTGAGATCCGTCAAAGTCTCAATACCATAAAAAACGCTTCCGTTTTGTCCCTATTCATTGTCAATGGGGACAAAACGTAACTGAACAGAAGCCTCCAAAATGCATTCTGTTCCGTTTGGCTGCGTTCCCATACCAGAGATGCGGAGCATGAGACGTCATGCCCCGCAAATGCAAGTCAATGGGGACGGATCTGTTTTCTCTGACACAATAGAAAACGGATCCGTCCCCCACTGACTTTAAATGGAGTTCATGACTGATCCGTCTTGGCGATGTTACAGATAATACAACCGGATCCGTTCATAACGGATGCAGATAGTTGTATTATTTTTTTGATTCAGATAATTTTTATTAGAACATTTTCAAAAAGAAATTACAGAGGTCAACAAACCCCCTATCCCACCACCCTCCAACCCCATAGACCGTGGATAGAGAAAAGTCCATCCATAATGACGGTGTTAGAAGTCCACTTGAAATACCGGAAGATTCTGCTTCGAAGGTTCCATCTAGATGCAATAGTACTTCTAAAACACACAGTCCCATCAGAATCAAAGAGATGAGCACATGCCCGTGGCTTGCAATATCAGATCAGGAGGAACAGTAATTAAAGAAATATGAAAAGGTTGATCTAGGTTGTCTGTGTACGGTAAATACACACAGAGCTAGCGGCGTCATGTCAAAGTAATATACCCATCTAACCCCATTCACCAAAAGGATTTACCCCTAATACATTACTCAAAACTCCCATATCATTTCTGTAGATTATAAGGTCATATCGCTGAACCCAAAGGTACCATATCTTATCAAATTTCTTAAATATTACCACGTTTCTGATATACAACACTTTCTAATTTCACCAAATTATGTACTCGGTCTACCAATTCTTCCACTTTTGGCGGACTAGGGGTAGTCCAGTTATATGCAATCAACTTCCTGGCAGCGTATAGAATGCGTCTAACCGCAATTTTCAGGTCCGCCATTATCGGGAGTGTTTGTACTATACAAACCATTAAAAAACGTGGTGTTAGGTATAGTGTTTGTACTATACCTAGGATGCACACCAGAGCAGTTGGCTCCAGGCACACCTCAAATGTGTCAACAATCAGCTCAATCACATCTTGCCAATATCGTCTAAGACGCGGACAGTTCCACATGAGGTGGATAAGATCTGCATTGGGTGTTCCACAACAGGCACATTGATCATCTGATCTATAGCCCATTTTTTTCAGGAGTTTCGGGGTCCTATAAACACGATGGAGAAGATACAGTTGCGATACTTTGTGAGCCTCACTAAGCGCTATTTCCGGGAATTTGTCTAGAACAGCCTCCCAATCATCCTCTTTCAGATCTGGGATATCTTTTAGCCATTTAGTATACAGAATCAATGGTTTTTGCTTCCACTTTGAGTCCATAAGACTCCAGTAATGCATTGAAATAACACCACTAGTGGTGCCGTGTCATGCACGGAGATCAATAATTGGATGTTTGGCAGCCGGCACCATCTTTTCTTGTCTATTCTGGGAATTAATAGTATGCCTAGTTTGTAAATATACATAAGAGTTTTCGGAATCGCAAACTCCCTTTGCAACTGACTAAATTCTTTAAGCATGCCATCTTGGAACAATTGAAGCATATTACTAAGACCATACCGTCTCCACGCTCTAACATCCGGTACCTTATTTAGCTCTCCATACATTAGATTGGGCCAAATTGGGGTAAACTGTGTGTAACCTCCGATCCTCACAATCCCTCTAGCTCTCCACCACACCTCATGGATTGTACGCAGCATTAGATATGTGGCACCAAGTTTCAGAAAATAACCATCTTCCAATGCCGAGAGCAATCCCTGCCCCCCCAGGAGATGTTTCACCATCCGGCCCGCTGTATTGAGCTTATTCTCATCCCCCCACCCTCTGAGATGTTGCATCTGGGCCGCCAAGTAGTAGATTTCAGGGTCTGGGACCTTAAGCCCTCCCTGATTTTTCGGCCTAGTCAGAGTAAGTAGTTTAATTCGTGGAGTCCCCTTTTTCCAAATGAGATCCCTAAAAAAACCGCGGAAGAAAGTTTGCGGTATCCAGGATGGGGCATTATGAAGTAGGTATAGAAGCTGAGGCATAAGCGTCATCTTAATCAAGTTAGTACGTCCTATTAATGTAAGAGGTAGTCGTACCCAGGCATTTACCTTCTTTCTAAATTTATCCAGCATCGGGGTCAGGTTCAAATCCCGGAAATTCTCACCATCAGCTGTGGCATAAATTCCAAGATATTTAAAGGAAGTAACTATATGCAAGTCCAACCCATCTGAACAGACTTCCCTACCAGCTGGGGACAGGGACATTACCACTGACTTGGTCCAGTTAATGGTTAAGCCAGACAGTCTACCAAAAGCATTATTATTATTTATTGCTGCTGGAAGAGACTCACGCCATTGATCCAAAAACAGTAGTAGATCATCTGCATAGAGGGCAACCTTTTCTACCAGGGTCCCATACCGCAATCCCCGCACACTTGCCGCTTTTCGTAACGCCTATGCTGCAAGGGTTTCTATTGCTAGGGCAAACAGCAAGGGAGACAATAGGCACCCCTGTCTGGTCCCCCTATATAAATCAAAGGAATAGGACAAACCTCCATTAACCCTCACCCTGGCTTTAGGGTTAGTGTACAATAAGTGAACTTCTTTGCAGGGTGGGGAGCCCAATCCAGTCAGGAACCCACTTAATTCTATATCCGATGCCTCCAGTTTGGACTCATATAGGGACAAATAGAAGGTGTGCATTACCTCCAAGACTTTCTCAGTAGTGTGGCATAACTCACCTTCAGTATTGCGTAAAGAGGCTATATAAGATGACATTTGTGCTACCATGGCTAACATCCTACCCGCCCTTTCCCCTTCCTCGTAGTAGGATTGTCTTTGGAAAAAACGCTTATTTTTGGCGTTCAATAGTATCCTCTCATTTAAAGTATTTTGTGCCGTCTCCTACGTACGGCGGGACTCGTCCGAAGGGTGCTCTAAATAATTTGCTTCTGCCAGGTCTACATTTAAATAGTGCTGATGTATACCGGCTTTTGATTCATTTTTCTTTTTATTAACTGCTGTTATCAGTATACCTCTGAGGAAGGCCTTCATGGCATCCCAGACAATTAATCTGGACGTCGTGTGCAAATTTTGTTCGAGAAATTCTTTCAGTTGCTCCCTATATCTGCCACATCCGCCAGGACATGAAGCCAGTACGGGTTAAAGCGCCACACCCTACCCCCACAAGAACGAGTTTGTAGTAGGTCAACTATGGCCAGTACTGGAGAGTGGTCCGATAGTTTCCTTATAAGGTATTTAACATCCCGGATCCAACAACCCATCTTATCATTGCCTAATATCACGTCAATCCTGGAGAGGGTACCATGCGCCTCTGAATAACATGAGTACTGCCGGGTCTCGGGTTACGTACCCTCCAAAAGTCCATCAGAGCCACTTCACGGAGAAGACGCCCGAATGGGGTGTCAGCACCTACAGCCGCAGCACCCCTTCTATCCACCCTATCCAAGACCGGGGCAATGACATTATTAAAGTCGCCTAGCAGAATCAGGGGCACGTCAGGCAAATCAGCAAAGAAAGAGAGGACTTTATGGATGATGCACGGTGAATAGGGAGAAGGGATGTACACGCCTATTATAATACAGGGGTTCTGATGTATTTTACCGTACAAACAGACAAACATCCGTCTTTAGCTATTTTTTGTCGGAGGCATTCAAATATTAATCTTATGTATAAAGACACTGACACCCCTAGCATAGGAGGAGTAAATCGCATGGTAACAGTATCTAGCCCATTTAGGTGTAAGCAGGTAAATTTGGTCCCTGAGCAGATGCGTCTCCTGCAGACAGCAAATGGATGACCTATAAGATCGGAGGTAGTCAAGTATTGCACGCCTCTTGTTTGCATCTTTAACACCCCTTACGTTCCAGCTAAGAAACTGTATCTCGCTAGCCATAGTATCTGTATGATATTAATCAGTGGGAGACAGTCTAAACCCCAGACTCCAGCACCTCATATCCACAGTCTAACAGCCGAAAACCCTTTTTAGTCCCCAGTTAACTAAGAACATAAACAGTGTGAACACCGACTTCCCCGGCAGGTTCCCGCTTGGGCAAAATGGCCCGTACCGCGGGAGCAAGCAAGCACCTGTCGGAGGGTCAGCAAGGAGCGGCCAATCGAGCCACCCACAGAACTTAACCCCAACAAACAATTTGTGCAGGGAGAAAGATCCACCCACAAGAACGATGGTATCGGGGCCTCTCTTTCTAATATGTCTAGCCCCCCTGCTTTACTCGGCTATAGTTGGTATTAGCATACCGTGCAATCTATTCTAAGCTCTGTTGCCCAGGTGAAAAACAAGAAAAGAGTAGAGAGACATATAGGCACTGGGCAGCCCTCAACATATCAACATAGTGTAGAAACTAAACGTCTAACTGTTAAGGGAACATAAAGTGATCACACATGTGGAAAGGGGAGTGTACCCCCCCAACTCCTGTAAACAGTTACGTTACGTGAACTCCAACAGCAGTAACAGTCACGGATCAGACTCATTCCGCCTTTTCTCCTCCCGTAGCTGTTGTTCATGTCTGTCCGACCATTTCATGGTTTCTTTCTGATCCTCGAAGAACATAGTGGATCCCATCGCTACTACACGAAGTTTAGCAGGGAAGATCATCGAGTAGTTGACAGCAAGGTTCCGTAGTCTCCGTTTTCTAGGAATTTTGATCTTCTTTTCAGGACCTTAATGGAGTAGTCAGGAAACAGAGACACCTTGTGGCCAGCCATGGAAATGTCCGGCAGCTCTCTTGCCTTATGAAGATCCTCCGGGACATCATTCTTCGTAAGAACCGGCCTGGGAGGTGCACCCGGCGGCAGTGGACGGGTCGGTACCCTATGGGCTCTTTCCACAGCACACAGTGGCGTCAGGGTAGCGGGCCCGAACAAATTTTTAAGCCAGGATTCAAAAAAGTCTGTGGGGTTTACACCTTCATTTTTTTCCGGTACACCCACCAAGTGCACATTATTCCGGCGGGACCGGTTTTCTAAGCCATCCTGTTTAGCTGCTAGCACGTCCATTCTTCTATTGCATTCTGTGACATCACGTTTAAGAGGCTGAACAGCGTCTTCTACATCATCCATACAATTCTCCAGATCAGCCGTATGGTCGGCAAGTTCTCGTAGATCATGGCGAACAATAGCAACGTCCTCTTTAATAGCTCCCACTTGAACTGTAAGGGCATGTAGTGACTTGCCACATTTTGTAATAGCATGTAGGACATCTCTAAGCGTCGGCTCAGCCACCATATCATCCGTGTCAGGAACTTGTGCTACGGGGCTGTTAACGTGTGCACCTTCAGACATAGCAGTGTTCTCTTCAACATGTGCAGCAGTGTCTTCCACACACTCTTCCCGCACATCACTTTCCAGGGATCCCCTGGCAGAGACATGCCTTTCTCTTGCCCCCTTAGCTGGTGTTGGGGCAGCGTACCTGGCAAATCGCCCCAGCCGCTCTGCAGTCTTCTTATGCAACTCAGCCGAACGGTCGGCGCGGGACGGAGTTTCACTACCGGAGCCATCTTGCTGCTCGCGGTCGGCAGCTTTCCCCTCTCTGTTCCTGGTCATGACGCCGCTGCTGAACCTCGATCAAAGCTCGGGCGGTACAGGAGGGAGGTAGGTTTACCCAGGGCACAGGTTAGGGCAGATAAGTCGCTTTTAGGCAGGATTTTCAGGATAAAATGCTGAGCGCAGGACGGAGCTAAGTGAGCGCACGTCCTTTCACATGCCCGGTTACGCCACGCCCCATCGAGATGGTTGTATTATTAGTAATGGAAGCGTTTTTACTGAACCCTGTCAGATCCAGCAAAAACACTAGTGTGAAAGTAGCCTAAGGCCTCTTGCTCATGACCGTATGCCCTCCGAGATATACGGTCCGATATACAATGATGCTGTGCATGACGGGCCACCCGCGGGACTATTGTCCCGCACTCATATGATCTTATGAGTGCAGGACAATAGCACCGCGGGCGGCCCGACGTGTACAGCATTATTGTAATCCATGATGCTGTGTTCTCCCGTGCGCACATCAATGCCACTCCGGGACATATGGCCCGCTCACGGACCGTTTATCTTGGAGGGCATATGGTCATGGGCAAGAGACCTAATACAGAGTGTGAAATTTATGAATGGGTAGCAGCAGCGCTACGAGTTGCGCTGAGAGCAGACATGCAGTTCTCTTAGCTTAGCGGAGCAGGCAGAAGCAGGAGCCCACTCCGCTCAGCTTCTGGACATAGTACATGGGTACAGAGTACCCATGTGCTATGCCAGGAGTTAGTAATCCTCCGGGGAGAACGGGCAAGAGCAGCAACGTGTGCTCCTGCCCATACCCACAGCGCTGCTGCTGCTGCCCACTCATAAATTTCACACTCCGTATACCGCTGAGCTGTCAGCGGTATATGGAGAACAGACTTTTAAGCGCACAGTGAATGGTGCCCTTTAGGGACGTAGAAGAGTTCGAAAAATTGATTAACAAAGTACATAAGAAATAATTTTATTAGGGCATTAGGGACATCATTAAAAATTGTTATAAAGGTTTAATTACTCTTTAAAGGTCTCACTTCAGTCTTCAGCATTTATCATGTAGATAAAGTTTATAAAGGCACTTCCTAATGTATTGTGATTGTCCATATTACTGTACCTCCTTTGCAATATGCTCGGGGAACCAATAGGGACAGAGAGGAGTTCCCTCCACACACCCCACGGTCAGCGATGACCACGGCGTAGCAAGGGATAATGTGTCGGCATTGGTGGTTTCCCGCATACAGCAGGGGCCCGGCTATCAGTGACTGCCGGACCCTCCTGCTGATCCGGCAGGCACAGCTCTTACATCCACCCAATCAGCGCGTTGTAGCAGTACAGCGCTGGTCAGGAAGTCACTTCCACAGTACCGTACTATAACAGAGCTAGTCGGAGGGTTATTTTGAATCTAGACATTCTATTTTTTGCAGAACGGCCATGAGGACATGGAGTCAATTTTATCCTTTTTAAGGCCCCATTGAAGTGGATAGTTGGGACGCAAAAATCGGAATGGACACGGGAAAAAATAAGTTTGTGTGCATGAGCCCTTAGTCTTGTGTTGTGGGTTTTCCACCAAAGGGATTGCTGCAGGACTTGAGAATATCAAATGGAGGTAAAATAACCGTTGGCAACCAAGAGGATGGATTGACAGCATTAAGAGATTTAATAACTTTGGAAGTGAAATCCAGGATTGGAAAGTGACTTTGTTTTATCCTTTTTGGAATCATCTTTGTGATTTTATGAGCAGCACAAGTTTTATTATTCTGGATTTTAATATTGATCGCCTATCCCAAGATATTAATGGTGTTTCCTGAGAATAGGCCATCAGTATTAAAATCCTGGAATACCCTTTAATCTCTTACTTTAAATCAAAGAGCAACAATCTATCCAATCCATATTCAAGATGATTTTCTTGTTTTGCATTTTTATTAATAGCTGTAATAAAAAGGCTGCGCCCAAAGCAAATTTTTGAATGCCCTTCCAACCCCCTTTCATGACTAGTCAAGACCGCTCATGCTCGCTATAGCACTTCCCACCCACTCAATAGCTGTTGCCCTACACAGTAGTTATGCCCCCTTAGTGACCCTGTGGACGTTGTAAATAAAATAAAATAAAAAACATTAATACTCACCTAGCCTCTTTCCTCCCCTATAGAGAGCACATCACACTCACCCAAGCAGACACAATGCCATATGGCCCGCTCACGGACCGTTTATCTTGGAGGGCATATGGTCATGGGCAAGAGACCTAATACAGAGTGTGAAATTTATGAATGGGTAGCAGCAGCGCTACGAGTTGCGCTGAGAGCAGACATGCAGTTCTCTTAGCTTAGCGGAGCAGGCAGAAGCAGGAGCCCACTCCGCTCAGCTTCTGACATAGTACATGGGTACAGAGTACCCATGTGCTATGCCAGGAGTTAGTAATCCTCCGGGGAGAACGGGCAAGAGCAGCAACGTGTGCTCCTGCCCATACCCACAGCGCTGCTGCTGCCCACTCATAAATTTCACACTCCGTATACCGCTGAGCTGTCAGCGGTATATGGAGAACAGACTTTTAAGCGCACAGTGAATGGTGCCCTTTAGGGACGTAGAAGAGTTCGAAAAATTGATTAATAAAGTACATAAGAAATAATTTTATTAGGGCATTAGGGACATCATTAAAAATTGTTATAAAGGTTTAATTACTCTTTAAAGGTCTCACTTCAGTCTTCAGCATTTATCATGTAGATAAAGTTTATAAAGGCACTTCCTAATGTATTGTGATTGTCCATATTACTGTACCTCCTTTGCAATATGCTCGGGGAACCAATAGGGACAGAGAGGGAGTTCCCTCCACACACCCCACGGTCAGCGATGACCACGGCGTAGCAAGGGATAATGTGTCGGCATTGGTGGTTTCCCCGCATACAGCAGGGGCCCGGCTATCAGTGACTGCCGGACCCCTCCTGCTGATCCGGCAGGCACAGCTCTTACATCCACCCAATCAGCGCGTTGTAGCAGTACAGCGCTGGTCAGGAAGTCACTTCCCACACTTCCCATTTTTGAATCTAGACATTCTATTTTTTTGCAGAACGGCCATGAGGACATGGAGTCAATTTTATCCTTTTTTAAGGCCCCATTGAAGTGGATAGTTGGGACGCAAAAAAATCGGAATGGACACGGGAAAAAAATAAGTTTGTGTGCATGAGCCCTTAGTCTTGTGTTGTGGGTTTTCCACCAAAGGGATTGCTGCAGGACTTGAGAATATCAAATGGAGGTAAAATAACCGTTGGCAACCAAGAGGATGGATTGACAGCATTAAGAGATTTAATAACTTTGGAAGTAAAATCCAGGATTGGAAAGTGACTTTGTTTTATCCTTTTTGGAATCATCTTTGTGATTTTATGAGCAGCACAAGTTTTATTATTCTGGATTTTAATATTGATCGCCTATCCCAAGATATTAATGGTGCTTCCTGAGAATAGGCCATCAGTATTAAAATCCTGGAATACCCCTTTAATCTCTTACTTTAAATCAAAGAGCAACAATCTATCCAATCCATATTCAAGATGATTTTCTTGTTTTGCATTTTTATTAATAGCTGTGTAATAAAAAAGGCTGCGCCCCAAAGCAAATTTTTGAATGCCCTTCCAACCCCCCTTTCATGACTAGTCAAGACCGCTCATGCTCGCTATAGCACTTCCCACCCACTCAATAGCTGTTGCCCTACACAGTAGTTATGCCCCCTTAGTGACCCTGTGGACGTTGTAAATAAAATAAAATAAAAAACATTAATACTCACCTAGCCTCTTTCCTCCCCTATAGAGAGCACATCACACTCACCCAAGCAGACACAATGCAGTTATATTGACTGCTGAGTAGGTAAGTGTAAAAAACGAGGAATAATCCTCAGCACTTGGCCACTGCGCTCTTCTACCCAGTAAGCATGATGATTTCACAGCATCGCGTTGGCTGCAGACAGTATGGCCAGGGAATGAGGCCCGAGCCTTAATGGATGACAGACATCCATGACGGTCCAGGCCACACACACAGTTATGATGGGCCATGTAGCAGCCAGAGGACCAGGGATTGGAGGACTTAACGTGAAATGATTCACTATTATTCGTTGTGTTAAAATCTTACCATGTCTGGACACACAGCAATACAGCAGTAATGGCAGCTGTCCTGGACAACTGCCCAACACTGGCTTACACTGAATGACTGATCCTCCATGTCCCTCATGGGCATTTGTTGTGAAAGGTTAATGAACACATTACACACAGATCAATGAACACTGATCTGCTGTCCCTTCTATAAAGTAGTGATTGTTTTTTTTTTTTTTAAAAAAGAAAGACTTTGTACCCAGTAGAAAACCGAGGTGTGGGTCATAATCTTACATTCGGCCACTTTCTTCATATGAGAAGAGGCCAGAAATAGTGACATATTGCCTCTTCCCAGATATGTGTGAGGTTGCAGGCGTAGACTCAGCTGCTGGTACTACAGACAAGACAGGCATCAATAGAGGAGCCCTTAAATGACAGCCATAATCTACAAAGAAATGGGTTTTACCAGAAGACTTATTAGAATGGCCGTTGTAGAAAAACTCTGCCCAGCAAAGCAACCCAGTCGTTATAAAGTGCAGGAGTGAAGTATTGCAAATAGTTGACTAAGATCATATTGACGAGTTCCACCTGTCCATTAGTTAGCAGATGGAAATCAGAGGAAAGTTCAACTTGATATTTAACAGCTTGCAGATGGCTCTCTAGATCTTACCCTGGGAACACACCTGAGCGTTTTTCAGCGCGTTCAAACGCGCTGAAAAACGCTCAACATGTGAAAAGCCATGCATCCCTATGGGCATGGTTCACATTTGGGCGTTTTACAGCGCGTTTGAACGCGCTGTAAAACGCCCAACGCCCAAACAAGTACATGAGCTTCTTTGGGGCGTTTTAACGCGCCTATAGACAATGTTACCATAGGGGAGAATCACTGAATCGCGCGTATGACGCGCGTTTTTTAGTTACAAGAACGTGCGTTTTTTAGTTACAAGAACGCGCGTAAAACGCGTGTCATACGCGCGATTCAGAAACGCCTGGGTGTGTTCTCAGCCTTAGAGGGTAAACTGCACTCCCCAATCAAACAATAAGTGCAAGGGTAAAACATATAGTCGAACAACCTGGGTAGTTGATTTGCAGATGTGAGACCAGGCAGAAGTACAAACTGAGCTTTTTTTAAAATCTGTCAGCTACAACTCAGAATAAAGCGCACCCTAATCAATATGTTCCCGGGGACATCAGTCAGTGACATGGATAGTAAGAGTCCTGCAGGACAAGGAATTGTATGGCACCAGTAAGGCTACATAATCAGGTTTGTCATTTTAAGTAAACTAGAGTGTGACCGGCAACGTTGGAGCAATGCCAATGACATTCAGACACAGCCTGCTGGCAGCTGTGCCTCATGCACAGTTTACAGACAGTTATTCATGACAGCCCTGAGAACCTTCAGCATGGTATCATGGTACCTAATCATAACCCTGAGATTTAGCTGCGATAGTTATTAATCACGGCATCTGAGGAGTTACATGGCCTGGCTCTGGATAATCGCCTATTCCAGTCATTGCGGCCGGGTGCTGCAGCAGCCGGCTCCGTACATTCCCTCAGCCACTATGCCGTACAGGTAAGTCATTGTGGCTGAATGGGTTATATATTTAAGAAAAACAACAGTTGCATTACTGAGGCCAAATGACATAAAAAGGTATTAATAGTGATCATCTAGGGGGTTAAACACGGTCTTTCACTCATTACCCTCTTGTATCCGGATCAGAATGTAAGTTTCTCAGAGATCCAACTTTGTGAAGATCCTGGCTCCACTGTTTCCATCACAGAGCTTCAGGATCAATGGCTAATGGCATTTGTTTTTATTCAGTCCACTGTAATAAATGCATGGATGGAGTGACCCATTTCTTTTTTTTGACAAACCAGAAACCAAGCAAAAGCACTTTGGAATGAAGCCTCTCTCTTGGTTTTCTTTAATATAATTGGACATGGCTTGTGTTTCAGGTACAGTTAAACATGGCCAAGTGGTAAAGTAGTTTATGGCACCAAGTCAATGGGACAGTCATAAGGACGATGTGGTGGCAGAATCTGAGCCTTTTTCTTGTGGAAGAGTGAGAAGACAAAAAAAAAGGGGATAAAAGTGTGCTGCCTTCACGATTCTGATGAAGGATCTCAGCCTTCAAAAACACTAACAATTGCTTTTATTGGTTTGTCCTTTTTAATAAATAGCTTTTTTGTTCAACAGCATTATCCTCTTTTTATCCTACTTGCTCTCATACTCCTCTGGATCCTGCATGGGTGTCCAGCGGGGAGGGGTACAGCTGAAGATCAAGTACAGGGAATACAGTTTCCTTTTATGGGCTATCTAGTGTTGTGCCCGATGTCTGCGCAACATTATCTGGTGAGCAATTTTCTTCCTTGTAGTCCTGTTTCATATGTGGACATCACACATGGTTTGTGCCGTCGGTACTTTATAATCTTCTTATGAAAGACATCTGCCAGATGTCACCACTAAGGACTTCTCTAACTGCTTTATTGGAATAAGGTATCAGGTTACCAAGACCTGATACAGAAAGTTTCCTGCCAAGCCAGAGTCAAGGAAGGCCTGCACGGTAACTCAAATCTTACTGCATGACAGGGACAGAGGAAGTGAAGTGAACTTGACTTTGCCCAGGATAGTCTCCACAAATGACATGAGGCACAAGTTTCCCACTTGGAGAGGTATGCACATAGGGGGTCATTTATCAAATCACTGATAGGACCACCTAGTACTTGACTTCAAACCCAGATGAGCAGGAATTTAAATGAATAAATTACAAGTCATGCTGAATCTTTTCCCATAAAAGTACACTGAAGAGCAAAATGGTAACAATGTTTTGAACTTTTGACTTTCCGGCTCCATATCTCAACATTTACTACAGCTTCGAACATGAGACTACCATCATTTTATAGAAAATCATCTTTACTATCTCATACATAAATTGGACTTGCAACTATTTACCAAATGATTAGTTATGGTGATTCTTGTCATGTAACTGCATTGTTACCGTTTTGCTCCTGGTGGAGGAACAATCTTTTTCTTCTTGTATACTACAAATTACAACCTGTTCTCACAATAACTCTGTGTTATTAGATTGATTCCCAACTAAAAGGTCACTGGTTTGACAGTGCGTGTTCCCCCTATGGGCAGCAAGACGCAGTGCCACCAAGAAGCAAGCCACAACCTACTGCAATGGCTGGGCCAACCGGGAAGGAAGGATAAGACTTTGTTTGTTCACTCAAACGCAACTTTCAGAAAAGACCAGATATGATGGAACGTTATTTCTTGTTCATGAACAAGCTATTGGAAAACAGTCATGCAGAAGTAGCTACACCCCTAAAGGAAAAGGAAGAATGCTGGTACCTACCAATCTTTGGCGTTTACCACCCTAAGAAACCAGGACAAATCCAAGTAATATTTGACTCTAGTTCACAATATGAGGGAGTCTTTCTCAATGATGTACTTTTGACAGGACCAGACCTCAATAATACACTTCTCGGTGTCCTCATCAGATTCCGTAAATAATCCATTGCTGTAATTACAGACATACAACAAATGTTCTATTGTTTCCTAGTTAAAGAAGAACACAGGAACTTCTTGAGATTTTTTTGGTTCAAAGACAATGACCCTACCCAAGACATCATAGAATATCGATTGAAAGTGCATGTTTTTGGCAACAGCCCATCCCCTGCAGTCGCTATTTATGGTCTCAGACTTTCTGCCCAAGAAGGTGAAAAGACTATGGAGAAGACGTTAAGAAGTTTGTTGAAAAAGACTTCTATGTAGATGATGGCTTAAAGTCGCTTCCCTCCCCTGAGGCCGCAATCAGTCTACTCAAAAGAACTCAAAGTATGCTTTCCTGTTCAAACCTCAGGCTGCATAAGATAGCTTCATACAGCAAAGTTGTTATGGAGGCCTTTCCTACTCAAGATCATGCCAGTGATTTGAAAGATCTAGACTTGGCAACAGACCTATTACCCATGCAGCACTGCCTAGGGCTCAGCTGGGACCTCAAATCTGACACCTTTACCTTTCAGGTCGACCAAGAACAGAAACCCTTCACACGACGTGGAGTCTTATCCACCATTAACAGTCTGTATGATCCACTTGGATTTGCAGCCCCCGTGACCATCCCAGGTAAGACTGCTCAGAGAGTTAACCACAAATTCATGTGATTGGGATTCTCCACTTCCCTCAGAGAAAGAGGCACTATGGATAACAGAGACTCTCTAACGGCATTATCTAACTTACTCCTACAGAGGATCAGTCTGGACAGCTCTGCATATTTTGTGATGCTTCAGTAAAAGCAGTCGCTGCAGTCGCTTACCTTAAAACTATAGACATTAGAGGTCAAGTACAAATTGGCTTTTGGGTTAATGGGTAAAGCAAAGCTGGCACCAAGTCCTGAGCTTATCATACCAAGAATGGAACTTTGTGCTGCTGTTCTAGCAGTAGAGCTAGCAGACCGTATTGTGTCTGAAATAGATGTAAAAACTTGATAGCACAGTTACATTGAGACTAAGAGATTTTATCTCTATGTTCATAACAGAGTTCAAAGAATCAGGAGGTCTACACAGCCTACCTAGTGGCATTATGTACCAACTGCAGACTATGCTACAAGAGCTGTTCCTGCAGCCCACCTTAAAGACACCACGTGGCTCACAGGACCACCACTCCTCTACAGGCCTGTACTTGACACTCTTGAGAAAAACTCACTTGAGCTGCTAGAACCAAACGTTGATGCAGAGATTCATCCTCACATTTCTGTACGCACCACAAAAGTTTCTAACAAAGAGCTTGGATCCAAACGATTCAACAAGTTTTCTACGTGGAAATCACTGAACAGAGCTATAGCTGGCTTGATCCACATAACCAAGTCCTTTAGAGCTACACCGAAAGAATCAGAGCCCTGCAAAGGTTGGCATTACTGTCACAAGGCCCATACAGTGGACGAGCTCACACTGACTTTGTCATACGTTGTATCCAACAGGAGGTTTATGCTCAAGAACTTGAACTCCTCCAAAATCAAAAGTGTTCCTAAGGACAGTTCCCTCAAGAGACTTGACCCCTTCATAGATTCTGTCTTTCTACAGCTGGGAACAAGGCTCACCCATGAGACCCTCTCAACCTTCATGGCCGAAGTAGTGGCGGTCATAAACGCCAGACCTTTGACTTCAATATCTATCGACCCAAAGGATCCTTTCTTGCTCACCCCTTCCACTCTTCTCACCCAAAAGGTTGGTACAGCGTCACCTCCTGGTGAGTTTAGTACAAAAAACGTGTACAAATGTCAGTGGAGACGAGTGAAAACCCTAGCAGATGCCTTCTGGGATAAATGGAGGAAACAATACCTCTCTACACTACATGTCTGGAATAAATGGCAAACCAGCAAACCCAACATGGAGGTTGGTAATGTTGTCCTGGTCAAAGACCCTCAGTCAAAAAGAAATGACTGGCCTTTAGGACTGATAACCAAGGTGTTCCCAAGTGAAGATGGGAAGGTCAGAAAGGTGGAAGTTAAAGTCTGGAGGCAACATGAGCCCAAACTCTTCCTCAGACTCGTTACTGAACTGATTTTGTTGCTTTCTCCAGAAGTGACTAAATGTGGTACCCTATAGATACCAGACGGGGAGTGTCATGCCTTCAAGCAAGTTTATTGTTAATGTATTCATAGTTTTTCATTTATAGTTAATATTCTTTATGTATAATTCTCTGTTGATTGTGCAACAGCACCCTCTAGTGGCCGTTTTACATACAATTGCAGCTATTCATACTAGAAGTTTGGTCTACTTCAATGTCCATACCTCAGTGACATCATCAGCCCTGCACATAGCAGTCACTTCCTCATTTACAGCCATCTTTCCAGAGGTTAGCACATGGTCTGGAAGACTCTGGAGTCATCCTCTACATCTAAGCTCACAGTAGCATCGCTGGTATGTCACATAGCCATATTACAGCCTGTTTGCATATGTATTTGCATATCTTTTTCCTGCTCTTTTATAGCAGCTTACAGTTAGCAGCTAGGGACCATGTTTGTTATGCAGATAGAATAACATGCTCCGGTTAGATATGAATCTGTGTTTATTATATGCATTGCTTTATGTCAGACCCCATTAGTAAGTGCATTGTTTTTCTGTTCCCCAGTTTCACCATATGTATATCCTTGCAATAAAGATGAAGTTGAACGTTACTCCATTGTCAATTCATTGCCGGGAAAGGTTTAGCTGTCTGTCAAGCTATGTACCTTCACACATAAGGAGGAAAGAACATGCAATATTTTGTATTCAGCAACCCTGTTGCCTCTGGAGCATGCGGGGGGAGGGAAGAGTGTTAGGGCACAAACTTTTCTTCCAGACTTCCAGATCCAGAGGAAGAGGCTCATGACTGTTTGAAGATAATGTCACAAGGGACATCAGGATTTGGTAAATCAGCCATTAGGTAATCTAGTTCATGTGCTCTTTGTGGATGGATCAAGGTATGACCAAGATGGCAGGTACTATACAGGTTGGGCAGTGGTGATTAAACATGATACCCTGGAAAAAAACAAACATAGTCCTTACCACCACACATGTCTGCTCAAGAAGTGGAGCTAAAGACTCTGAAGATGGATTGCAGATATGCAGAGGGAAAGACAGCCAACACTTACACCGATTCCAGGTTTGCCTTGTGGGATAACCAATGACTATGGGCACATTTGGAAAGCCAGAGACTTCCTGACCGCTTCATGTAAACCCATCAAAATGGGGAAGCAGTGAGGTCTCTTATGGAAGCCCTCATGTTGCCAACTTGATTGGCGGTGATAAAAACAGACTCAAAGGAGGCAAAGGTATAAGCCACGGCAGATCAGGCGGCAACAATGGCTGCCAAATTGCCTAGGCAGACCACTGCCTTTGTGGACTCAGTTTAGATACCTGAAATAACTCCTCCTGTGTCGCTGGAAGTTCTTAAGACCTTACAGAACCAGGCAAGGAAGGAGAAAATGGACTAGTGGAAACTCTGCCTTCCCAGGTCCCTCTATCTCACATTGGCACAGGCAACCCATAGAGTGACGCACCAGTCAGAAACTGCTGTGTGCGATTTAGTACATAGCGCATGGTATGCCCAGGGTTCAGCACTGCAGCAGCCAGATATACTCAAGGATGTAGGATTGGTGCCCAGAACAAGATGGGCATGTATGAGTATGTATTGATGTGTGATGACTTGTTTTCAGGATGGCCAAAAACATACCCAAAGAAGATTATGGCCGAAGTTGTTTGCAGGTATGGGGTACCTGAGACCACTGAAAGTGACACAAGTGTTCACTTCACAGGTGAAGTGATGCAGAAGATAATGAAGGTTTTGGGTGTTTAGCAGGCCTTATCTGCTTCGTACCATCCCTAATGCAGCGGTAAGGTAGGTATAAAAAGGAACTGAACGGGACACTAAAAGGTAAAGATTAAAAAAAGCCATGAACAGAGTGCCTGCTGGTAGCCGTAAGACAGGTCTTAGTCCCTATAATGTCCTTAGTGGGTCAGGTCCTAGGACAGGATTGTATTTCCCACAGCAGCTCCAGATGCAACATGGTTGTCTGACAGATTATGTGATCAGTTTGCACAAGCATTTGACTAAAATACAGTCTCGAGTTTTTGCTTCACTTCCAGATCTCAATAAAGCACCAAGAACCCACCCACTTGTGGGATTGGGTGCTGGTAAAAAGACACGTTAGAAAAGTCCTCAAACCCTGTTTTTATGGTCCATTCCGAGTGTTGTTGACTACAAGTACATCAGTGAAGCGCAAAGGAAAGCCTAATTGAATCTACGCCAGTCAGTGCAAGAAAATGTTGAGCCTGGAGACTTGAAAGAATGTTTCTAGTTCCCCCTTGTGTGACTGCTGATCTTGACTAAAAGAAGTTGTTACAGTCCGATACTTCTAGCCCAGTGAGCCATTGATAGTTGCCCCAAAGATTCTCAGTATTAATAGTTCCTATGTTCACAATAATCAATGCCCAGGTCATGAATGCCCTAAAAATGGCTTACTGGCTATTCCTGAATTTCTCCTTAATTCTGCATTAGGAGGTTTCTGCTCAAAGCCGTAGCTGAGGCTACCCAGGTAAGGTGATCATGATAAACTTTCATGAGGATGGGAGAGAAAGTCCACCACCCCCCCCCCCCCCCCAAACCCCTCCGCCTTACAACACCACCTGGAGATCATCGACCATAGGGACAGACATCTGACTTCCCCTTGCTCAAGTCCAGTGTCATGGGAGGCTATACACTAGGATAGGTTGTCATGGAAACTGGTGAAGAGGATGTCGGAGCACTGGGACAGGTGTGCTAGGCTTTCATTCGGGAAAGAATGAGGTCCAAGGGGGGGCCGATAGAGATGTGAACATCATTCTTTGATTCAGCTAATAAAGCTCCCATATACTCCAGCTCTCAAACACATTACCTTCTCCAGAGAACGAAGGTTCCATCCTACCAAAGAGAACACGCCTCCTTGCTACGTCAGATATGCTTTTCTGCTGTTAGTAAGGAATCAATTACAAGATGGCGCCTACAGTTAGATATTTACATAGTTCACATACCACAGTTAGTAAAACATTGCACACTGCGCAGATGTCAAGTGTTATCTCTTTTCTTATTTTCATATTTCAGCCAATGTAACAATGCCACATGCCTCAGGGGGGAATGCCCCTCTGATGTCTGTATAACCTGCTTCACTTCCTGTAATAAAATAAAATTTGCTTTGACCCCAGTGTGCGTGTCACTGTTATTTTCTGTGGTGCACGTAAAACCCTTGTGTTACTATTAATTTGGAGCTATAGAGCAAACAATCAGCCCCCATTGAGGGCATCTTCCACAAGGCCACTCTCAAAAGACGGACTTAAAAACCCCGCCCCTGCTAAGCCATGCCCCCTACCACTCCACAGGCGATGGGGATTGAAAAAAATGAAGGTAAAAATCAACTTCTGTCAGCTGCAGGGATGGGAGGGAGTGTGACTTTCTCTCTGCAGCTCACACTCCGACAGGACAGTGCTGCCGTCTGAGAGTGAACTGTTCAAAAGGACATACCTGCGTCGGTCCAGGTCCTGCGCCAGACGGAGGACAGGGAGTCTGAAATCCGGACTGTCCGCCCTAAAACCGGACCTCGCCACCCTAGGGGGAGGCTGCTGTGGAGGTCACAGTTAAGGTCAGCTATATAGGTAAGTGTTGCTTTAGAGGCCACTGTTAAGGGGGCGGGGTGTTGTGGAAATCATCGTTAAGGTACTGTGGAGTTCACTAATAATGGGGAGGCTGCTGTGGGGGGTCACTGTTAAGGGGCAGGGAACGGTGGAGGTTACACTTAAGAGGAAGGTTTGCTATGGAGGTCAGTGTTAAGGGGCGGGGTGTTGTGGTGGTCACATTTTAAGGGAACCAAGCTCTGTGAAGGTAACTTAAGGGGCGGGATATTGTGGAAATCGCTGTTAAGGAGACAGGGCGCTGTGGATGTTACTGTTAAGGGAGCAGGCTGCTGTGGAGGTCACTAAAGGGAGGAGGGGACTGTGAAGACCACTATTAAAGGGGCAGCGGGGTACTGTGAGGTGACTGTTAAGGGAGCGGGGTACTGTGGCACTGTGGGACAGGTAGTGCAGCTCATACAAACCAAGATGGCACATCAATGCGAGCTGTGGCAAGAAGGTTAGCTGCGTCTGTCAGCACAGTGTCCAATGAATGGAGCAAATACCATGAGACGTGTGTGTGTGTGTGTGTGTGTGTGGGGGGGGGGGGTAAGAGGGCAAAGACCAGGTGACAGAGCCCTGCAAAATGACCTCCAGCAGGACACTTATTCACCCCCTTGCCTTTTTTCATATTTTGGTACATTACAGCCTTACGTTCAATGTTTTGTTAATCTGAATTCTATGTGATGGATCAGAACACAATAGTCTAAGTTGGTGAAGTGAAATGAGAAAAATATATAAATAAAACTATTGTTTAGAAATAGAGAACAATAGAAAGCAATTTAAGTGTCACATTATCTGTCATTACATATACACACCTTTTCTGAAAGGCCCCGGAGGCTGCAAGACCTAAGCAAGAGGCATCACTAACCAAACACTGCCATGAAGACCAAGGAACTCACCAAACAAGTAAGGGACAATGTTGTTGAGAAGGACAAGTCAGGGTATGGTTATGAAAAATATCCAAATCTTTGATGATCCCCAGGAGCACCATCAAATCTATCATAACCAAATGGAAAGAACAGGCACAACAGCAAACCTGCCAAGAGACGGCCGCCCTCCAAAACTCACGGACCGGGCAAGGAGGCAAATTAATCAGAGAGGCAGCACAGAGACCTAAGGTAACCCTGGAGGAGCTGCAGAGTTCCACAGCAGAGACTGGAGTATCTGTACATAGGACGACAATAAGCAGTCTGCTCCATAGAGTTGGGCTTTATGGCAGAGGGGCCAGAAGAAAGCCATTACTTCTAGCTGAAAACAAAAAGGCACGCTGTGATTTTGCAAAAAGGCACGTGGGAGACTACCAAAATGTAACTTTTTGGACATCAAAGAAAATGCTATGTCTGGTGCAAACCCAACACATCACATCACCCAAAGAACACCACCCCACAGTGAAACATGGTGGTGGTAGCATCATGCTGTGGAGGTGTTTTTCAGCAGCCGGGACTGGGAAACTGGTCAGAGTTGAGGGAAAGATAGATAGTGCTAAAACAGGGATATTCTGTGCGTCATTTGAGGCTAGGACGGAGGTTCACCTTCCAGAAGGACAATGACCTCAAACACACTGCTAAAGCAACACTTGACTGGTTTAAGGGGAAACATGTAACTGTGTAGGAATGGCCTAGTAAAAGCCCAGATCTCAATCCAATAGAAAATCTGTGGTCAGATTTAAAGATTGCTGTTCACAAGCGCAAACCATCCAACTTGAAGGAGCTGGAGGAGTTTTGCAAGGAGGAATGGGCAAAAATCCCAGTGGCCAATGTGGTAAGCTCATAAAGACTTCTCCAAAGCAACTTGGAGCTGTGATTCCTGCAAAAGGTGGCTCTACAAAGTATCGACTTTAGTTATGCATATTGACTTTTTCTGTTATTTTGTCCTATTCGTTGTTTGCTTCACAAGAAACACTATCTTCAAAGTTGTGGGCATGTTCTGTAAATTAAATGATGCAAATCCTCAAACAATCCATGTAATTCCAGGTTGTGAGGCACCAAAATACGGAAAAAAGTCAAAGGGGGGGGGGGGGGGGAAATACTTTTGCAAGGCACTATATATCCATGTGTCTGCTCAAACTGTCAGAAACAGACACCATGAGGGTGGTATGAGGGCCCGGAGGTCCACAAGTTGGTGTTGTGCTTACAGCTCAACACCGTGCAGGGCGATTGGCATTTGCCAGAGAACACCAAGATTACATTCTACTGCCCGCAACATCATTCAGTATGACTGGTTTGGCAGTGGGTCAGTAATTGTGTGGAGAGGCATTTCTTTGGAGGGCCGCACAGCCCTCTATGTGCTAGCCTGAGGTACCCTGACTGCCATTAGGTACCAGGATGAGATCCTTAGACCCATTGTGAGACCATATGCAGGTACAGTGGGCCTTGGGTTCCTTCTGATACATGACGCTGATGCAACGCT
This sequence comes from Bufotes viridis, assembly GCA_033119425.1. Classification (NCBI taxonomy): domain Eukaryota; kingdom Metazoa; phylum Chordata; class Amphibia; order Anura; family Bufonidae; genus Bufotes; species Bufotes viridis. Next base: position 46,725,730 of record CM065599.1, read on the forward strand.
CACGCTGATGCTCATGTGGGCTGAAGTGTGTCAGCAGTTCCTGCATGATGAAGGCACTGATGCTCTGGACTGGTCTGCCCGTTCCCCAGACCTGAATTCAATTAATCGCATCTGGGACATTATATCTCGTTCCATCCAGCAACGCCACTTTGCACCACAGACTTTCCAGGAGTTGACTGATGCTTTAATCCAGGTCTAGGAGGAGATCCCTCAGGAGAACATCCACTGCCTCATCAGAAACATACCCAGGCGTTGTAGGGAGGTCATACAGGCATGTGGCAGCCACACACACTACTGAGCCTCATGTCCTTGTCTTGAGGCATTTCCAGTGAAGTTGGATCAGCCTGAAATTTGATTTTCCACTTTGATATTGGTATCATTCCAAATCCAGACCTCCATGAGAGATTAATTTTGATTTACATTGATCATTTTTATGTTTTATTGTTCTCAACGCATTCCACTATGTAATGAATAAAGAAAGATTTGCAACTGGAATATTTCACTCACTAAGATTTAGGATGTGGTATTTCAGTGTTCCCTTTATTTTTTTGAGCAGTGTATATAAAATATAAGTTAATAGGGGTAGTCCTGCAGTGTATATTTGTCTATCATAATAGATAGATAGATAGATAAATCTATCTATCTATATCTATCTATATCTATGTCTATCTGAACTACCCCTAAGGCTACATTCACATGACCGTGCAGTGTTTTGCGGATCCGCAATTTGCAGAACGGGCCACCCATTTATAAAAGTGCCTATTCTTGTCCGTTTTGCCGACATGTTCCATTTTTTTTTTTTTTTGCTGGGCAATGGAACAGAGCAATTGATGTGGACCCGAACAACGGTCATGTGAATTTTGCCCTAAGGGCTCATCCACACGACTGTGCGCTGGCTGGGCCCATATTGCAGCCTGCAAACAGGTAAACTGATCGGGTATTGAGAAAAGGCAGCACCAGTCCAAATAAGTATTGTTCTGTAATATAGAACACACAACAAAATTGTATTTATATTAATTTTCCCATAGCCTATAAAGGCGGCTCTATTTTCAGCAATATGATCATTATTAAAGTATAAAACTTTAAATATAAGATTGCTACACTATAAACCTGCAAGTACAAGAACTCATTAGATCTTTTCACACAAGTAAATACTTGTGCTAATACACAGAATGCTTTATAGGAGGGAGGGAACATTACCTTCCAACTAGACATATGAACAGGTTTAAAGCCGACACTCGCTCATCTTCTCTGTGTTTCTGAAAACATGCAAAATATAAATATGAAAATACAAGCAATACCAAAAATACATGGCTATATAGGACTATATACTAATGATCTGAAAAGTCACAAAATGTTTAGTTTTGAGAATTTGCAAAGTCTCCATACCACTCCAGATCTGACTTGCGAACATCTGCGTGCCAACTGTCTAATAAGTGAATGGGCCTCTGGCAGCAAGGGTTTCTCCAAACTGGCAAGCAAGGCATACAGCCACCGACCCTGTTAGCAATAAACAGAGAAACTGTTTGATTTCTGAAGGGCAACACTATGACAAACTACATAAAACTTATCAATCTTTACCAGTTCTGGAGTAAAATCTCTTTCTTCAAACCAATTCACCAGGTACTCCAATACACTTGTAACAGTAGCCTTTATAAAAAACAGAAAATATAAATGTATTCATTCATTTGAAATAATTGAATCTCGGGTATACTAACCCATTTCTTTTTTCATCAAGTTATTACGTTATATTGTTGGTGATGGTTTTTCCAAATCACTGTTAAAAACTCTTGCAGTTTTCACAGCAACCATGAGCCTCATGATATTCAGAACACTTTTCAGCAGTCATCTCATCATTATCACAGGCAGCAGCACAGGTAATATGGCTGCCCCAGTAACAATGTACAGTACATAATACAAAACTGCTTAATTCTTCTTTAGTATGGACTGCTGACCAACATGAGGTTACTGTGTATTTGTGTGTGTTTTTTGGCAAAATATCAATTGCTCGTTATGTGAGGTATATGATGGCGTAATTTACTAATAATGTCTAAATTGATAAAATGATATGCATCACACTAACAGCAACACCATCAATTACCTCCTTCACATAATGGTCAACATAAGGTTAATTTGAGGTACATGATGAGGATGATTACTATTAATGTGAGGCATGTGATTTTATCAATTTGGACCTTCATGTGCCTCACACTAATAGTAAATAACCCCATCAAGCACCTCCTCATAGTGGGCAGCATGGGGTTAATGTCAAACAAATGATGGAGTTACTAACTAGTAATGTGAAGCACTTGGTTTTTATCAACTTCAATTCCAAATTTAGATGGATCCAGCAGCTTGAGTTAAAACATAACTTCTATTCAGGTCATAATAAAAACTCCATGGTGTCCTTGGAGGGGACGCATTTCACGCTTCATCAAGCCCTAAAGAGGACATACGCTAGGAGGAATTAAAAAAAAAAAAAAACAATGGAGTGAAAGTAGCAATAGCATGTATGCAGAACTGCCCTGCTTCATCAGCTGTCTGCATAATTAACCCTTTCACTACTATTGTTTTAAACAGCAAACGCCTGCAACTAATGACTGCGACCGGCAATAATGCTGATCGTGGTCCTTACGGCCTTTAGATGCTGTGATCAAGTGTGATCATGGCATCTAAAAAAAGGGTAAAAAAAAAAAGGGCAATACCGGCAATCCCGTGCGGCGGCTGGGGATGCCGGTAATGATCTCTAATAGGCTGAAGAGACCCAGCATATTAGAAGTGCAGTGCCTATGTTGGCCAGCAGGTGGCAGGACAACATAAGAAATCAGTAATTCATGGAATACTATACACCCTATGGATGTACAGAAATAATCTATATTGAACATTGTAGCCTGCACAAAAAAAAAAGAAATTAATAAAATACAAAAACATTGAAAGATCACCCCCTTTCCTTAGAATTAAAAAAAAAAAAAAAATACATAAAAGGCCGGTACTATTGAAATATAAAAATATTTTTCCAATACGGTGAATGGTATAACAGAAAAAAATTATCAAAATGGCCGATTCTCCATTTTTTCATTGCCTCTCCAACTCCTCCAAAAATGTAATAGAATGTGATCAAAAAGTAATGCACACTCCAAAATGGTATCAATTAAAACTACAGATTGTCCACACAGCTCAGTAGACATAACTATCCCAAAAAATTAATAAATAAAAGTTATGGGGGGGTCAAAATATATTTATGTAAAAAAAAAAATTTTTTTTCAAAGTTTTAATTTATTTTTACAGTATTTAGATATATAAAACCTTTACATGTGGTACCGTACTGACCCAGAGAATGAAGGGAACAGGTCAGTTTTGCCGCAAAGGGAATGCTTCCCACTACATTGTATACCATATTAAATTGTGGCAAAAGAAAAGAAAAACTTGTCCCACAAAAAACAAGCTCTTATAAAGGATATGTGAACAGAAAAGAAGAAAAAAATAAAATAAAAAAAAGTTATGGCTCCAGAAAGATGGGGAAGAAAAATTAAAACACAAAAATGAAAAAAACTCAGTTATACAAAGGGTTAAAATGTAAAAAACAATAAAATGTGATCAAAAAAAGTCACACACACTCCAAAACTATCAATAAAAACTACAGATCGTCCCACAAAAAATTAGCCCCCAAAAAGCTTAGCTGTTCTTTAGGAGGCGAGTCACCTCTACTGTTTATTGCTGCCATCACCCTCCTCTGCTGATGTTGCATTCTCATCAGCACCCCGAATCAGCTCCCAGGTCCTGTCCACCACACAATAGTCATCAGAGTCCTCATCCTCCCTGCCGCTTTTATCAGACCGAGATATCATGGTGGGCTCCTTGACCCCCCTCCCCTGCATTTGCCCTGTCTGCCACCGTTGCGTCCCCCAACATCAATACTGAGTGCCACTAATACCCCAACAAACAACTATGCATGGGGCTGCAGCCTCCTCCCAAACCTCCTCAGGGCAGTACAAACGCTGACTGTTCTTACACAAGTCATCAACTGGGAGACTATCTCGACTATCTGCCATATTGTTTGGCGAGGTTTTCTTGCCACTTCTTAGGAAAAAAAAAAAAAAAAAGACGCCCCACTAGGAAGGAGCAGTGAATACAGAGGACTCAACTGAAAGGCTTCTCTTGGACTGCAAGGAGGAAAAGCAGGATAAACACTGCAAACCCTGTCTCCATGAAACGGTGTCAGACTCTGAAGTCACCTCCACGTCATCCTGCTGTGGCTGAGAGGAGGAATGAGCCATCCAATTCACGATCTCATCCTCTCTCCTCATCGATAATGTTACGCCTTTACAAAGCCAAAGGCTGCTGCTACCCACATTCTGGCTCTTTTGTTTCAAACCCTTCGGTAGCATTGAAATTTTTGGGCCTAAATGTACACAGTCGCACAAAGTATGGAACTGATTACAAATCTGGAACTTAAAGACAGGGAGACGCAACACGATGTCCTCCTGTTTCCACAAACGCACTAAAAACACTGCTACCAACAGTTACATACCACAGATGAAAGACATCAGTCCATCAAGTTCAACCAAGGGATAGGTGGGGATGGGAATCCCAGACGGAAGTTGATTTTGGAAATGCTGCAGTATCGGTAACACTAACAGATTTGCGCCCAATGTCATTTAACACCCCCCTCAAATACTTGAAGTGCCCAGCGATGTGAAAAACTAGGCCGACGTCCTTGTTGGTGCATTATCACTAATATTTTTGTCCAATACCCTCCATATTGTAAGACACGCACAGTGTCTGGACCCCCCCTAGAACCATTAATTATTTTTTTATCCTCCAGGGCCGCATCACCGATCGTACAGGCGGCATAGCCCTGGTTCTAATTGCACTGCTGCGGGGCACGGGAGCGCATAGTTCCCTGCCCCGCCGCCTATCACCACTATAGGCTTCGGCCGAGTAGGCCTGAGGCCTAAGTGGTGGTAGAAGCCTGGTGCCGCACAATGACATCACCACCATCCAGGACACACGTTCGTGTTGGCCTGTTTTTTTGTATGTTTATCTGGGGGAGAGGGAAGATAGCAATTTGGGGGTAAATTAATGGGACAGTGGGGACAAATGGGGGGTAAATTAATTAATATGGGGCAGTTTGGGGGAAAATAAATGGATTGCCGTAAGGTGGGTAAATTAATTAATATGGGGTGGGGGGCGGGCAAATAAATAAATGGCAGTGTGGGGCCAAATTAATTAATATGGGGCATCTAGTGGCACTGGCACCATAGGAGCATTATTTGGGGGCTCTAAAGAGGACTTTTTTAATGGCAAATTATGGGGGGCACTAGAGGGGAGAGTGGCACTATGAAGCACTATGGGGGCATTTGGTGGCTCTGAAGGGGAATTTTTTTAATGCATATTATGTGGGGCACTATGGCATTTTTTTACTGCTACTTTATTAGAGGCACTATAGGGGAGAGTAACACTATAGGAGCATTATTTGGGGGCACTATGGGGCAGTGGAGCACTATGGGGGCATTTTGTGGCTCTGAAGGGGACTTTTTTTAAATGCATATTATGGGGGGCACTATGGCATTTTTTACTGCTACATTATTAGAGGCACTATAGGGGAGAGTAACACTATAGGAGCATTATTTGGGGGGCACTATGGGAGAGTGGAGCACTATGGGGGCATTTTGGGGCTCTATTTTTTACTGGCACATTATAGGGGGTCTGAATTCACGGATAATTAGATAAGGAGGTATGCGTCTCAAAGAAGTAGGATTCACGGAAAGCAAAGGGACGCTAAAACTACACTTTATTGTTACATTTAAAAACAGGGGAAGATTCCTGATCAATATAAAGAAGACCAGGGTATGTATACACATCAAAGATACACAAATGCACATCCTGGGACTTATGCAGTGGAGGTGCAAATCCCCCAAAAAACACTCAGGAGGATGCACAGAATCCCAAAGGGAGATGCTGGGTCATAAAACCTAGAATGCTCATGGACCGGCTGTAAAAGGCTGCCCACTGCTCAACGCGTTTTGTCTAGAAGACGACTCATCAGGAGCACAGAGACCCTGCCTGCCGTGTACACTAAAGAGCAAGAGCTGTACTACTGGCGTGGTGACCGCGTCCGGCGCTAGTTCGGCTGTTAATGTGTGTACGGGTTAATGAACACCTGGCACCTCCTGTGAAGCTGCTGCATGTGGCTGGCTGGTTGAGAATACCTACGTTTGTTTTTTTTGGGCAAAAATTATCCCTCAATCTCACCTTACTCAGCAGGCAGGCCGTCACATCCAGCCTTCTTTGACCATTTGTCTCACACCCGACGCCTGACACCTCCGGTGTTTGGTCCATGCACTCCAGGGACCCCACTGCATAAGTCCCAGGACGTGCATTTGTGTATCTTTGATGTGTATACATATCCTGGTCTTCTTTATATTGACCAGTAATCTTCCCCTGTTTTTAAATGTAACAATAAAGTGTAGTTTTAGCGTCCCTTTGCTTTCCGTGAATCACATTATAGGGGGCACTAAGGAAGCATTTTTTTAAACTGGCACATGGGAGACACTATAGGGGAGAGCAGCACTATGGGGCATCTGGTGGCATTAAGAAGAGGCATTTTTAACTGGCACATTATTGGGGCACTGTATGGGAAAGAGAACTATAGGGGCATCTTGGGGCATTAAGGGGAATTTTTAGTTGCACATTTTGGGGGCATCTGGTAGCACTAAGCAGGGGGATTTTTTACTGGTACATTTTGGCCGGCACTAAGAAGGGTCATTTTTTTACTGGCACATTATGGGGTTCAGGAGTACTATAGGGGCACTAAAAAGGGGAATTTTGTTACTGGCAAATAATAGGGGGCACTATGGGGAATGGGGGGAGAAGCACAATAGAGGCATGTGCTGGGGGCACTAAGATGGGGTATTATGGGGAAGGGGGAAAGGAGCAATATAGGAGCATTTACTGGGACACTATATAGGTGTATTTTATAGTGGCATACATTATGGGGACATTAGCTGAACTGTGGGCACTAAGTAGGGGTATTTCTTTTATTGGCATATTATAAGGAAAAGTATTATTACAAGGGGGCATTATGGTGAGCTTTACTACTAATACTGGGGGGCTATTGGGAGCATGATTACTATTATGGGCACTATGGGGGCATTATTACTACTAAGTGTGATCTGGCAGAGAAATATTTCTACTGTGGCATTTTGGGGAGCTGCTGTTTTAGTGGGCACCCTGGCACAGTATCAGCTTAGCACAATTACTTTTGGGGACATTATGTTTATACTACTAGTGTCCGGAATACCATGTACTAGGCATAGCTATTTTTTTTTTTTAGAGCACTGTGTGGCAATAATTGCTGAAGGGGCCACTATCTGTGTGATACTTATATTTTTCAGTGGACAGTTTCTGCAGTATAGTATTGGGGAACACAGCGTGCATAGGATTGGGGGGGCATGATGGTGTGTGCAGAAGATGTGAAGATGATGGAAAAGTGGGAAACTAATGTCCATTTGTCAATCTCTGCAGAGACTGGAGATGGCTGAAAAATCATCATGGCGGTTTGGTCTGAATGGAGAAGATGAGGAAAGAGAACATCTACATCAAAGGTGACATAACTGGATGTAAGAGGTATGTGGCGCTATGTAGGAGAGGAGATGCTACGGCTGCTCCCCCTGCCATTTGCAGAAGGAGGATTCAGAGCTGGAAGATGACGGGTGGCAGATGGTGGGGGAACTACAGGCCTTAAGCAGGATCTTGGGAGGGAGGAGAGCGGAGGAGCTTCCTGGCTGTAGCCTGCTGTTGTCTATTGCAGTGTTTCCCAACCAGTGTGCCTCCAGCTGTTGCAAAACTACAACTCCCAGCATGCCTGAACAGCCAAAGGCTGTCCGGGCATGCTGGGAGGTGCAGTTTTGCAACAGTTGGAGGCACACTGGTTGGGAAACACTGGTCTATTATATAATGTGAAGGAGGCAGTGCAGCCAGGACTGCCCCCTCCCCTCTCTAAGATGTGTAGAGCTGGGCCCCCACCCGGACCTACACACCTTCCTCCTATTCCACTCCTCTTTTGACGCCTTCAGTACAGGAGCATTATGTCAGCCCCCTGAGTATTGAGTACAGTCCGTCTATGTAGGATGAGGGTAAGACTCTTACCTTCAACCTCAACAATATAATTTCAGCTGTGCATTGTTTGTTGGGAGTGGCTTATTATATGTAGGAGGGGCTTATAACAATGGGCGGGACCAACCGTTTTTTTCTTTTCAGACCTCGCCTAGACAAAATTCCTGGGTGCTTCCCTGGACACACATAGGCTGATTTTAGAAAACTTAAACCCCCAAAAAATTACATTTAAAGAGAACCTGTTACCACTCCTCAAATGGCTGTTTTAATAGCTACTTGCCCCCTATCATAACAATTCTGGAGCATCTTTTCTTATTACTCTATGATGTGCCATTCCTTTATTACTTCTAATAGAAGTTATGACTGAATTGCTATCAGTCTGCAGTAAGGGTACAGAGGGGTGCTAACCAGTTGGGTGTGTGTCCCTGCACAGTCTGAGAACGGAAGCACTGACTGGATAAAGTGAGACTGTGCAGAGACACCCCCCAACTGGTTAACACTCCTCTGTACCGTTACTGCAGACTGATAGTAATTCAGTCATAACTTAGAAATAATAAAGGAACGGTACATCATAGAGCCATAAGAAAAGATGCTCCAGAATTGTTATCACAGGGGGAATGCAAGTAGCTATTAAAACAGGCATGTCAGGAGTGGTGACAGGTCCTCTTTAAACAGTGTGGAGATGAAACAACACGGCTTCAGTCCAATATTATTAGTGATAATGGGTAAATAACTGGCTGAGTGACAGAAAACAGAGGGTGGTTATTAACGGTAGATACTAAGATTGGGTCCCAGTCACTAGTGGGGTCAGGGGTCAGTATTGGGCCCTCAGGGGTCAGTATTGGTATCAGTACCTCAGGGGTCAGTATTGGGCCCTATTCTCTTCAATATATTTATTAATGATCTTGTAGAAGGCCTGCACAGTAAAATATATATTTTTGCAGATGACACTAAACTGTGTAAAGTAATTAACACTGAAGAGGACAATATACGGCTACAGATTTGGATAGATTGGAGGCTTGGGCAGAGAAATGGCAGATGAGGTTTAACACTGACAAATGTAAAGTTATGCACATGGGAAGGAATAATGCAAGTCACCCGTACATACTAAATGGTAAAACACTCGGTAACACTGACATGGAAAAGGATCTAGGAATTTTAATAAACAGCAAATTAAGCTGCAAAAACCAGTGTCAGGCAGCTACTGCCAAGGCCAATAAGATAATGGGTTGCATCAAAAGGAGCATAGATGCCCGTGATGAGAACATAGTCCTACCACTTTACAAATCACTAGTCAGACCACACATGGAGTACAGTGTACAGTTCTGGGCTCCTGTGAACAAGGCGGACATAGCAGAGCTAGAGAGGGTTCAGAGGAGGGCAACTAAAGTAATAACTGGAATGGGGCAACTACAGTACCCTGAAAGGTTATCAAAATTAGGGTTATTCACTTTAGAAAAAAGACGACTGAGGGGAGATCTAATTGTGATTTATAAATATATCAGGGGTCAGTACAGAGATCTCGCCCATCATCTATTTATACCCAGGACTGTCACTGTGATGAGGAGACATCCTCTGCGTCTGGAGGAAAGAACGTTTGTACACAAACATAGAAGAGGATTCTTTACAGTAAGAGCAGTGAGACTATGGAACTCTCTGCCTGAGGAAGTGGTGATGGTGAGTACAATAAAGGAATTCAAGAGGGGCCTGGATGTATTTCTGGAGTGTAATAATATTACAGGCTACAGCTACTAGAGATAGGTCGTTGATCCAGGGAGTGATTCTGATTGCCTGATTGTAGTCAGGAAGGAATTTTTTTCCCCTTAAGTGGGGAATATTGGCTTCTGCCTCACAGGGGTTTTTTGCCTTCCTCTGGATCAACTTGTAGGAAACAGGCCAAACTGGATGGACAAATGTCTTTTTTCGGTCTTATATACTATGTTACTATAATATTACTGACATATTTTTGTATGCTTCCCTACATGCTGGTTTTCAAAACTTAAAACAAAAAAATTAAAACTATATAGAGATGCCCTGACAGAGTTCGGACTAATATTTCAGGTGTCTTCACCGAGATCTCAAATACACCTATCGTATGGATGATAAAACACGTGTTGTACCGTTTTGTGCTTAATACAAACCCCACAACAACAAAAAAATATATATATTTCTGTTAACATGAGGGAGATGGTCTTGCAAGTAGCTGCTTCTGAGGTGTGCAGCAGATGCGCTAGGAGGCACACCACCTCAGCTCCTCCCTCGCTGGTTGACAGCTTTCCCTGCCTATCCCTATTCTACACAATTCTTCTTTCTAATTTTGTCCTTTCCCTTCAATGTTGCTGGCAGTAGAATAGAAGCTTGATTGGAATTTTAAATGTCCTTAAGATAGACACTGCTACACCCGTCCACAGCCGAACACAGAATGATGTTCTGCAAGAGCACCTCCACGCCTGCTGCAGCACTGTTTCACTCAACCAGGCTGTCTGTCGGCCTGGGACCCAATTGTGGGAACACCCCTTCTTCTCCAGGTCATGTGAGCATCCTTTTTCCTCCTGTGAACATGTGCGTTAAAAAGGATGCGCTCTGTTTTTCTGGATTTGTTCAGAACAAACCTGAAAAAGGTTCAGGTTCATCTGCTGCCTGGAATTGAGCAAAGTTGCTAATGAACCCAGTTCGATACAAAACTGGTTTGCTTATCCTTAGCGCAGGCAGCAGAGTCTTAAAGGGGTTCTGCACTTTGTTTAAACTGATGATCTATCCTCTGGATAGATCATCAGCATCTGATTGGAGGGGGTCTGAGAACCGGGACCCCTGCCGATCAGCTGTTGGAGAAGGTAGCGCCTCTCCAGGAGCGCCGTGGCCTTCTCACTGTCACGCCCAGTGACGTCACGATTAGTATAAACTTTCCTGGGCGTGGCTAAGCTTTGTTCACTTCACATATTCTTTTACATATTCTGACCCCTATAACTTTTTTGTAGTTATTTGTACGGGGTCGTGTGAGGGCTCATTTTTTGCGGGACGATCTGTTCTTTTCAGTGATACCAATTTAAAGTGTGTGTGACTTTTTGATAGCTTTTTATACAAAAAATTATTGGGTAGTTGAAGTGACTAAAAATGGCAAATTGGCTGTTTTTATTTTTTTTCCCCGTTACGCCATTTGCCGTATGCCATTAATATTATATTTATATTTTAATTGTATGGGCATTTTTGCACACGGCGATGCCCATGATGTTTATTTTTTTTATTGTTTAAGTATTTTTAGGAAAGGGGGATAATTTGAACTTTTATTTTTTTTATATTTGTAAAAGCTTTTTTTGGGTGACAATAACTGGCAATCATTAGATTGCCCACTGTGTTCATTGATGGCTAAATAGCCATTACTGAACAATTTATTTGCACTATACCAGGGATGCTCCACTGCGGCCCTCCAGCTGTTGCAAAATTACAACTCCCATCATTCCCTGACAACTTACAGCCATCATCCTACAGAAGGACATTGTGGGAGTTGTAGTTTTACAACAGCTGGAGGGCCGCAGGTTGAGCATGCCTGCACTATACCAATACAATGCTGCCACCTAGTGGCCTGTATTGGTATATTCCTGAAATAGACACCGAAGCCTGCTTGAGGCTTCGGTGTATTTAAGAGATATAACAGGTTTCCCTATCTCAGTTGGGGAACGCTGTTACCGGAGTGTAAGTACACGACTTCCGCTTCTGGACTGAGCGGATGCTGTGGTCACATTTGATCACGGCATCTGAAGGGTATGGCTGAGAGCATACATGTGTCGTGGGTCTCTGCTATTTAAAATAGCAGAAACCCCGCAGCTATGACGCCTGCACCATGTTTGGGGACCGGACTTCTGCCATACATATACGGCGGAGGTCTGTAAGGGGTTAAAGTTGTCATAGCGGTCATGGATAACTGCCTGTAAAGCTGTGCATGAGGCATGTCTTCTGTCTGATGAGTTTTTCACGTTTAAAAACATCTCTTAGCAATATCAGTGAAAAACGCATTGCATCCTTGCTTGCGGATAAAATGCGTTTTTCACTGAAGCCCCATTCACTTCTATGAGGCCAGGGCTATGTGAAAAACGCAGAATATAGAACATGCTGCATTTCACGCAATACAGACCAAAAAAAATTAGATCTCCCAACTAGCGTGTATAAATTGCAGCTGAAACTAAAGAGAGTAATCCCAAACCCCCACTTGTAAACCAAAAAAGAAAGAGGGGAATAGTTCCGCGCAGTCTTGGATATGGTTGAATAATAATTACATGTTATGTGTACGGTGAGATTACGCAATGTTTTTTAGCCCTCGGGGTACTCTCGATCTAGTGTTAGGAACCTTTCCTCAATGCCAAGTGTTCCTCCAGATATCACATCTCTCCTCACTTCAGCAATAAGGTCCTGTATATGAATTGAAAAGAAAGGAATGTATGTTTGTAAATTAGTTGAGAAGATGGGTATTTATAGAGGAAATGTGTAAGGTATTTTATGCAAATAAGGAAAGGAGTAGGTGGATAAGATGCCGCAAACAAGAGATTTAAAAGCACCTGCACCAGATACAAATGGTGACACGCCCCTGATGAAGCAGTGCGAAACCCAGGTCGGGCCATGAGATTTCATGAATGTTTTATATGAATGAAGAAAGTTTTATATCTTGTAAGTACAATAAAAAAAATTATCAATGTTATCATAAATACGGAGAGCACTATACGTGTATCCTTTTCCAGGACCTTGGATTGCTGAAGTGAGGAGAGATATGTGATATCTGGAGGAACACTTGGCATTGAGGGAAGGTTCCTAACACTGGATCTGGAGTACTCCAAGGGCTAAGAAACATAGCGTAATCTCACAGATTTATATGAAGAGATACTTTGTGGGATCACACATCACATGTAATTATTATCCAACCATAGCCAAGACTCCGTGGAACTATTACCTTCTTTCTTTTTTGGTTCACGCAACGCAGAACAGATGCGTGAAAAAAAAACAAAAAAAACACGCTCATGCACACAGACCCATTGAAATTAATGGGTCAGGATTCAGTGCGAGTACTATGCGTTCATGTCACGCATTGCACCTGCATGGAAAACTCGCTCGTGGGATGTTTGTGTGCACTCTGCATCAAAGTGCGGACCCACTAACTTCATTAGATCCACGATCCGCAAGATGCGTCAAAAGATAGGAACAGTCTTATCTTTTGCAGCACCGAAGCCCCTCTGTGTGCTTCGGGGTCTGTGCCTCTACGCTGCAAAAGATAAAACATGTCCTATCTTTCGCAGCATCTTGCGGATCATGGACCTATTGATGTCCACGAATCCCCATTGTGATGCAGGGTGCACTCGGCCGATTCCCATGTTTAGCGGATCTGTGGTCCGCAACATGGTAATGGCCATCCCATGGTCATGTGAATGCACCCTTACAGTTAATCTGGATTGTTTATATTTTGGTAATCAGCTCACCTGACTCATTCGACTGACAATGCTCAGCAAAGGAGGGAAACCCACCTGGAATAATGCAAGAAAAAGGTAAACAACAATGTTCAATTCATCCAGTCCTATACCTATCAACCCTATAACAATCATCCAAGAATACATGTGCCACAGAAAGAGATGCATGGATGGGTGGTTCATATAAGGGTTAGTGCAGCAGCAAGCAATAAACAAGGAAAAGAAAAAGGGAACAGGGTGTGTAGTTGAGTACAATAATACAGGTTAAATTAAAGGAAATGTGTCATCTGCCAGTTGACCAGTTGAAAAAGAGAGGTATTACTATCTGGTTTTATCTAATCGGTTTTATTTTGTTTTCTGATTGCAGATTTTTTATTCTCTTTCCTGAACATGACTATGGGGGCTGCCATCTTGCCTGAGCTGATCTTAGCCGCATTTACACAGCATTAAAGAACTTGCTTGATGGCAGCCCCAGGGCCATAGACACAATGGTTAGGAGGGGACCCTGTTGACTTACATTGGAGAGTTTTCTAGGCATGCTCTGTGACATGTACAGAGGTCATTTTACAAGGGAAGAATAGATATGCTTTGACAATCACCCATTGTTAATGGATGATCTGTATAAACCAAGAAGTGGCGCCAAGTATTAGAGGCCAGCGCAAAAACTGCAGGATTTTTTTTCTTAACCTCTTAAGGACTCGGCCTTGTGTCCGTAAGGACACAGGGCGTACAGTGGATATAAAAACAACCCCTGTTAAAATGTCAGGTTTCTGTGCTGTAAAAAAATAAGAAATCATTTCAGAACTTTTTCCACCTTTAACGTGACTTATAAACTGAACCACTCAATTGAAAAACAAACTGAAATCTTTTAGGTGGAGGGAAGAAAACAAAAATAAATAAAAATAATATGGCAATGTAGCTGTGTTCAGAATTAAGCAATTGCATTCAAAATCATGTTAAATAAGAGTCAGCATACACGTGCCATCATTTACAGTGCCTCTGATTAACCCCAAATAAAGTTCAGCTGCTCTAGTTGGTTTTTCCAGAAATTTTCTTGGTCGCATCCCACAGCAAAAGCCATGGTGAGCTTCCAAAGCATCAGGGGGATCTCATTGTTAAAAGGTATCAGTCAGGAGAAGGGTACAAAAGAATTTCCAAGGCATTAAATATACCATGGAACACAGTGAAGACAGTCACCATCAAGTGGAGAAAATATGGCACAACAGTGACATTACCAAGAACTGGACGTCCCTCCAAAATTGATGAAAAGACGAGAAGAGAACTGGTCTGGGAGGCTACCAAGAGGCCTACAGCAACATTAAAGGAGTTGCAGCAATATCTGGCAAGTACTGGCTGTGTGGTACATGTAACAACAATCTCCCGTATTCTTCATATGTCTGGGCTATGGGGTAGAGTGGCAAGACGAAAGCCTTTTCTTACGAAGAAATATATCCAAGTCAGGCTACATTTTGCAAAAACACATCTGAAGTCTTCCAAAAGCATGTGGGAAAAGGTGTTATGGTCTGATGAAACCAAGGTTGAACTTTTTGGCCATAATTTCAAAAGATATGTTTGGCGCAAAAACAATACTGCACATCACCAAAAGAACACCATACCCACAGTGAAGCATGATGGTGGCAGCATCATGCTTTGGGGCTGTTTTTCTTCAGCTGGAACTGGGGCCTTAGTTAAAGAGCACCTTTCACTAGTCCACAGTTTATTAGGCAAAGGTATGTACATGGAGAGCGGCACCCAGGGATGTCCCTGCACTTACTTGCATCCCTGGGTGCCACTCTGTTCGTCCTCTGTTGCCCCCAGTACCGGCGCTCGTGCTTCTCCAATTTTGCCTGGGGCGGAGACATCTTCTTTTGCCCTGGGCGTCTCCTTCTCCCAGGGCTGGAGCGCTGGCCAATCGCAGCGCTCAGCTCATATTCAGGTAATGAGCTGAGCGCTGTGATTGGCCAGCGCTCCAGCCCTGAGAGAAGGAGACGCCCAGGGCAAAAGATGATGTCTCCACCCCAGGCGAAATTGGAGAAGCACGAGCGCCGATACCGGGGGCTACAGAGGACGAACGGAGCGGCACCCAGGGATACAAGTAAGTGCAGGGACATCCCTGGGTGCCGCTCTCCATGTACATACCTTTGCCTAATAAACTGTGGACCAGTGAAAGGTCCTCTTTAAGATAGAGGGAATTATGAACAGTTCCAAAATACCAGTCAACATTGGCACAAAACCTTCAGGCTTCTGATAGAAAGCTGAACATGAAGAGGAACTTCATCTTTCAGCATGACAACGACCCAAAGCATACGTCCAAATCAACAAAGGAATGGCTTCACTAGAAGAAGATTACAGTTTTGGAATGGCCCAGCCAGAGCCCAAACCTGAATCTGATTGAAAATCTGCACAAGAGATGCCCTCGCAATCTGACAGATTTGGGGTGTTTTTGCAAAGAAGAGTGGGCAAATCTTGCCAAGTCAAAATGTGCCATGCTGATACACTCATACCCAAAAAGACTGAGTGCTGTAATAAAATCAAAAGATGCTTCAACAAAGTATTAGTTTAAGGGTGTGCACACTTATGCAACCATATTATTTCATTTTTATATTTTTTCTTCCCTCTACCTAAAAAGATTTTAGTTTGTTTTTTAATTGAGTATTACAATGTATAGGTCACATTAAAAGGTGAAAAAAGTTCTGAAATGATTTATCTTTGTCTCATTTTTTTACAGCGCAGAAACCTGACATTTTAACAGGTGTGTCTAGACTTTTTATATCCACTATACATGCACGCCCTGTGTACTTCCGATCACCGCCTCGCGGCGGGTGGTGATCGGAACAGAGTACCTGCTGAAATCATTCAGCAGGCACTCTGTGACAATGCCGAGGGGGGTCCTGTGCAGTTTCGGCCGCCGATTCTTGACTGGATCACAGAGTGAGGGGGCTCCCCTCCCTCCCTATCACCCGCTGCTCTGTTGTGGGAGCGGATGATGGTTACCATGGCAACAGGACGCCTTTACAGGCGTCCTGCTTGCCATGGTAAGTCTGATCAGACTTCTGCTAAAGGTAGTGTAAAGTGAAAAGACAGTACAGTACACTATATTTTACTTAGATAACGGTGGCTCACTGTAGATGGATTATGGAGAAGGTGCTACTAGCCCACATAGAGGGACACCTACCCTCTGGGTATAAAATAATCTGAGAATAAAGCTTCTAATTGGGCGAGCACTTAACACTTGTTAAAAATGTCAAAAGGAATTTTTATTATCCACAGACCACAAAACAGTCCAATAAAATATAGCTAAACAATATATAATTCTTCAATACTCTAAAACATAAGCTCACTGAAGAAAACATTCAAAGTTTGTTTGTCTCTGTTTTCATACAGTATAAATTCATAGCATGCTGAAGGATTCACAGATTTATCTGTAAAAATTGATAACTCCTTATATAGGACCACCAATTCATAGATCAATCCTGCTGCAGCAAGAATACTCTATAAATACATAGTGTCCCTTTGAGGAAATACAATTTGATATTGTTATTAAGTGAATGATGTTGCTTTTTTTGTATCACTCGTACTATTTAATCTCCTAAAATCTCCTCTATTTGTTACACAGCTGTGCAGGGATAATTTCAATCCCAATATATACTTTGTTAATAGATAATGGTAGATTCAAGAGCTACACTAATAGTATGCTCTGTAGTATAATGCCATGTAGGAGTTCTCAGTGAGTGTCCTGTGTTTATTTCTCTATTGTACAGGGTAGATAATGCTCAGAAGAAATCCAGGGGCTACACTGGTAGTGTGTCCCGTAATCCTTTAGTCACAGTGCCTTACAGACGTTATCTTTAGCTTTTGGTTCACAGTAATTTATATGCAGAGTAATAATCCCTCTGTTTACCTCTCCTTCCGCGTTCTGTCTGTCTCCTTCCGTGGCTAACCAAGGGGCGAGCGGTGCGGGACAAAGCCGGCATCTTGCGTCGCACTCCTCGAGCCGGTGGTGTGGAAGTCCCGTGCTCTCGCGAGAGTTGGAGCATACTGTGCATTACCTGAGTCGCGCGTAGAGAGGCAGTTTCTTCACTTGTGTCCCGTCTTTGGCAGGTTAGGTTAGAATGCAGGAGAACTGTGTAGCATGGCCATGCTATATGTATAGGAGGTTATCTGACAGGTGCGCGATCCAGAACAGACGCGTTTCGGGATACTTCTCTATCCCTTCCTCAGTGGTACCGCTGCACCTGCCCACCTCCATCTTTTATATCCTCAAGGTCAGAACCAATTCACGGAAACTGGATCCTGGATCAGCCCATGTTCCTTCTGCGTTTTCATAGCAGTTCCTTCTGCGTTATAATGGCATTTTTGTATATAAGCACTGTTTGTAAATTGTCCTTCAGGTTCAAATGAATTAATCTCATGGCCTTTTTCTTATTCGATAGAAAAAATATACGAAGTGAGATGTTATGTTGATACAAAAACATTAAAAATATATATAAAAAAATATATATATTCATGTAGGATATAAAGTACTTCACAGGGAATTGATTTTGCCTTCACAACCCATATTTTTATCTGGTATTCTTGTGTTCCTATTGCCTAGCAATTCTTTCAAGGATAGTTCTGCAATTCCCTGTGAAGTACTTTATAACCTACACGATTATATATTTTTTTATATATATTTTTAATGGTTTTTTTTTGTTTTGTTTTTTTTTTTATACAAAAACACACCACTGATGAAATTGAAATTTTGCCCACCTTACTTCCCAAAAAAGGTAATAAAATTGATAAAAAAGTCGTATGTATGCCAAAATGGTACCAGTCAAATCGGCACCTCATCCCGCAAAAAATGAGCCCCAATATGAGACAATCGCCCAAAAATTAAAAAAAATATCACATTACCTAACCCCTCAGGTAAATACTGTAAAAAAAATTAAATAAAAACAGCGTCAAGAAAATTTTGTCACTTCACATTACAAATAGTTTAATAGCAAGCGATAAAAATATTATATGTCCCCCAAAATAGTGGCAACAGTCTTCTTATCCCGCAAAAAATGAGCCCCTACATAGGACAATCGCCCCCAAAAATAAAAGCATATGGCTCTCAGACTATGGAGACATTAAAACATGATTTTTATTTGTTTCAAAAATGATATTATTGTGTAAAACTGTTTTTTTTTTTCACATATTAGATATTGCCACGTCCGTAAAAACCTGCTCTATAAAAATAACACATGACCTAACCCCTCAGGGAAACACAGCAAAAAATATATAAATATGGTGTTAAAAGCCATTTATGTCACCTTACGTGATGTAAAAAAGTGTAATAGCAAGCGACCAAAATGTCATATGCACCCCAAGATAGTGCCAATCAAACAGACATCTTATCCTGCAAAAAATGAGCCCCTACATAAGGTTAGTTTCACACTTGCAGCAGAACGGAAGTGTGAAAGTACCCTAAAACAGTTGCCCAAAAAAAAAAAAAAAAATTTATATATATATATATATATATATATATATATATATATATATATATATATATCTTTCAGAATGTGGAGACACTAAAAAAATATTTTTTTTTTCTAAAATGCTTTATTATGTAAAACTTAAACAAAACCCCCCAAAAAGTAGTCCTATTTGGTATTGTCGCGTCCATAACAACCTGCTCTATAAAAATAGCACACGATCTAACCTGTCAGATCAACAATGTAAATAACAAAGGATAGAAACAGTCCCAAAACGGCTATTTTTTTTGCAAATTTTCCATTTGAATCCATTTTTCCAGTAACAAAGTATGGCCAGACGGCAGGGCACAGAAGGAAGGGAACGCCATATGGTTTTTGGAAGGCAGATTTTGATGGACTGTTTTTTTGAAACCATGTCCCATTTGAAGCCCCCCCGATGTACCTAGAGTAGAAACTCCAAAAAAGTGACCCCATTTTGGAAACTGCCGTTTGGCCATACAGCAGTTTACGGCCACATGTGGAGTGTTTCTGCAAACTACAGAAGTGACTCCAGACCTGAACTGGTCCTTCAAGTGGGTTCTGAAAAATTTCAAGATTTGCTTCTAAACTTCTAAGCCTTTTAATGTCCCCAAAAATAAAATGCCATTCCCACAATGATCCAAACATGAAGTAGACATAAGGGGAATGTAAAGTAATAACCTTTTTTGAAGGTATTACTATGTATTATAGAAGTAGAGAAATTAAAACTTGAAAATTTGCTAATTTTTCCAGATTTTTGGTAAATTTAGTATTTATAAATAAAAATGATTTTTTTTACTCCATTTTACCAGTGTCGTGAAGTATAATAGGTGATGAAAAAAAATCTCAGAATGGCCTGGATAAGTAAAAGCGTTTGAAAGTTATTCACACAAAGTGACACTGGTCAGATTTGCAAAAAAAGGGGTTAAATATATGGAATACATGGAAAATTAAAATCAAAAATTCTTTAAAAATATGTTAAACATGAAAAAAAAAAAACAACCTTTTCCATGAATCTACCATGACT
Organism: Bufotes viridis; assembly: GCA_033119425.1. Taxonomy (NCBI): domain Eukaryota; kingdom Metazoa; phylum Chordata; class Amphibia; order Anura; family Bufonidae; genus Bufotes; species Bufotes viridis. The sequence continues at coordinate 46,745,802 of CM065599.1, forward strand.
GCATAATATAGATTTACCCCCGCCCACCTTCCCGTTTCAGATTATTATAGTGCCTGTGAAAATGTTTCCATTTTTTTTGTAAGTATACTTATGTAATTTAGAACATACAATAACTCAAGCAGTATATAACTTTTTTTTTTTTTTTTCCCTTTTATAGGGTGGGAATTCCATGCCATCATGCTGGATTCATGGAAAAGGAATTACCAGTAAGCCTAATTCAGATTTTTTCAGATTTTCCCATTTCACCACCATGACAGGCTAATATAGGAGACCTATCAGATCACCAATTAAGGGGGGGGGGGGCGAGCTATGGCTTGGAGGACCTTCCTACCAAAAGGATAGATCGGAAGATCCTGACAAGTCAAGCCTATAATGCTCAATAAAGGTATGCACATTGGACCAGGTCGCAGCTTTGCAGATCTGCTCCAAAGATGGACCCGCTTTTTCTGCGTAAAATGAGGAGACTGCCCTGGTGGAATGCACCTTAATCTTAACGAGGCATGGAAGATTCTGAACACGGTAACAATCACAGATCATCTGTTTTATCCACCTAGCAATGGAGGCCTTAGGAGGCAGCTTTCCCTCTATTTTACCTACCTTTGGAAGCTTCAAAGGTATCTCAGTACCCCACGCCCGACATCTAAGGAATGGAATTTCTCGGGTTATTACAGAAAGAAGGAAGCACTGGTTTCTATGGAAGTCAGAAACTGCTTTTGGAAGGAAGCCCGGATCCGGGTTAAAAAAAATTATGTCGTCCGAAATAGTTAAATGAGGATGTCTGATAGATAAGGCCTGAATTTACCCTCTCCTAGCAGAAGAAATTGCTGTAAGGAAAGCGGTCTTAAGGGAGTGAATTTTAACCGAGTCCTCCCCCAGAGGCTCAAAGGGGCTCCCTGTTAGACCTCATAGGACTATGTTTAAGTCCCAGCTCGGGATTCTAGGTCTAATAAAGGGTTTCAAACAGTAAGCTGCCCTGCAGAATCTTTTGATCGTCTGTGTTTAGCTAAATTTGACTAAAAAAAAAAAAAAAAAAAAAAAAAAAAAAGATGCTTAGAGCTGCAATCTGCATCTTCAGGGTCAAGGGACGAGACCCACGTCTAACCCCTGTTGGAGGAAATCCAAGATTTTCTATATATTTGGAACTGACTGGGATCTGTTTCTCCCCACCAGGAGAATAATTTCTTCCAGATTTTTACGTTGATTGCGGATGTGACCTTCTTCCTACAAGCTTTAAGTGTGGAGATCACTTTGACCGACAGACCTTGTCATCTTAAGATTTCTGACTCAGGATCCAGGCTGTTAGCCTAAAGAACTCTGGATGTGGGTGTATCAATGGACCCTGTGTTGGATCCTTCTCATCAGAAAGGACATTCTAAGGATCCAATATAGATTATTTTTTGATAACTGAAAACAAGCTTCTTTGTGGCCAAAACGGTGTTATTAAGATAAGATTTGGTCTTTCCTGAATGATCTTCTGAATCATTTTTGGGATCAATTGAAATAGAGGGAACGCGTAAGCCAAGGTCCAATTCCAAGTTTGAGAGAAAGGGTCTATTGCCTAAGCAGTGTCTCTTGGATTTAGGGAGCAGAATCTTTGAACTTTTGCGTTTACTTTTGAGGCAAACAGATCTATAGCTGGAGAGCCCCATCTCTTTTCGATCAGGCTGAATGTTTCTTGATTTAGAGACCATTCGCCTTGGTCCAGCCTTTTCTTGCTCAGAAAATCTGCTACTTGATTCTGGGAGCCTTTTAGGTGAACTGCCGATATGGATTTCACAGTTTATTCGGCCCATGAGAATATCCTCTATGACAGCTTCATCAGCTCCCGCAATCTCGTTCCACTTTGGGGTCTCAGATAAGATGCTGTTGTTACGTTGGATAGTATTTTTATATGATGACCTATAAAATCTGATGCAGCTTTTAGAGTCTCCCGTACAGCCCTTAGTTCTCTGTAATTTGATAAATGTTCTGATATGGCCTTTGGCCAAAGACCCTGGAAAAAATTTCTGTTTACGTTTGCTCCCCAGCCTTATTTGCTTGCGTCGCTATGAATTTGGATAAATGGAGCCTTCTGCCAGACCACACCCTTGTCGAGATTTGAAGACAGGGTCCACCATGCGAGTGATTACTTTACATGCTCTGGAATCAGAACTTTCCGGTCCAAGGACACCTGTTTTCTGCCCCAACTCCTCAGTAGCCATAATTGAAAGGTACTGAAGTGGATTTGGGACCAATGTTACTTTTCCCTCTGGAAGGAACGAAGACTGTACCTCTGAGTCTAGGAGGATTGGCTAAAACCTTATTCTCGTCTGTGTAAAAGGACATGATTTGGCCTCATGCACACAGGCATTGTTCGGGTCCGCGTCCGAGCCGCATATTTCGCGGCTCGGCTGCGGACCCATTCACTTCAATGGGGCCACAAAAGATGCGAACAGCACTCCATGTGCTGTCCGCATCCGTTGCTCCGTTCCGCGGACAAGAATAGGAATCTCTATAATAGGCCGCGTTCCGTAAATTGCGGAACGAAACGCGGACCAGCTTCCGTATTTTGCGGATCCGCAGTTCGCGGACCGCAAAACACCAACGGTCGTGTGCATGTAGCCTTTCTTTAAGTTTTCTATCCATCCTAATTACATTAGTAAAAAAAAAATTTTTTGCCTTTTAAGGTGAAGAGGACCCAGTCTTTTTTTTTTATGAAGCCAGAGAGGATTTAACGCCGTCATGTATTATTGTCCTTAATTCCTCCATCATATATGGTTGTTTCTCTCTCAATACTTGAAATGCATTCTTTGCATCATTTTTTTGTATATTGCTAAGGGAGTTTTTTTTAAAACATGAGATGCATTTGAAACTCTTTTTTGGCCTTTTCTGAGCCACCTTAGATACATATTGGTAAGAGAGGAACAATTAATGTATATCTCCAGCTTGAGTATATATAAATAACACACACACACCTACAGTGCCTTGCAGAAGTATTCACCCTCTTAACTTTTTTTCTTATTTTGGTGCCTCTCAACCTGGAATTAACATGGATTGTTTGAGGATTTGCATCATTTAATTTTCAGGACATGCCCACAACTTTGAAGAGTTTTTTTTTTTTGTGTGAAGCAAACAACAAATAGGACAAAATAACAGAAAGTCAATGTGCATAACTATCCACCCCCCTTTAAAGTCAATACGTAGTAGAACCACCTTTTGTGGCAATCACAGCTCCAAGTCGCTTTGGATAATTCTCTATTAGCTTGCCACATCTTTAACTTCAGGCTGACCCATACTATCTCCAGGTGAATATACTATGAATCACATGGCCAGTACACATATATGTCTTCTACTCCTTGAATTAATTACATACAATTCCTATTAATATTGTCCACATTGTCCAAGAGGAATGTGGCTTCAATACAGCATTGTGTTAAACTGTAGGCTACTCCTGTTAGACTAGGTACCGCCTGAGGTCTTAGGACCCCTTTAAGCTTTAGCTTAACTTCTGCCTCCTACCGTGTTGCTTTTATGTGTCAGGACCGCCATAGGAGGCAAGTGTCAGCCGACCACTGCCCGGAGGTAAGTGGAGACAGGCTATGCATAGAGGAAGCGGGCACGCCGCGGGCACACAGGCGGCGAGGCGCGGGCACACAGGCCGCGAGGCGGCGAGGCGCGGGCACACAGGCGGCGAGGCGCGGGCACACAGGCGGCGAGGCGCGGGCACACAGGCGGCGAGGCGCGGGCACACAGGCGGCGAGGCGCGGGCACACAGGCGGCGAGGCGCGGGCACACAGGCGGCGAGGCGCGGGCACACAGGCGGCGAGGCGCGGGCACAGGCAGGCAGGCGCAGGCGGCACGGCGCGCGGGCACACAGGCGCGAGGCGCACGCCGCGGGCACACAGGCCGCGACGGCACGCCGCGGGCACACAGGCCGCGAGGCGGCACGCCGCGGGCACACAGGCCGCGAGGCGGCACGCCGCGGGCACACAGGCCGCGAGGCGGCACGCCGCGGGCACACAGGCCGCGAGGCGGCACGCCGCGGGCACACAGGCCGCGAGGCGGCACGCCGCGGGCACACAGGCCGCGAGGCGGCACGCCGCGGGCACACAGGCCGCGAGGCGGCACGCCGCGGGCACACAGGCCGCACGCCGCCGGGCACAGAGGCCGCGAGGCCGCACGCCGCGGGCACAGAGGCCGCGAGGCCGCACGCCGCGGGCACAGAGGCCGCGAGGCCGCACGCCGCGGGCACAGAGGCCGCGAGGCCGCACGCCAGGCACAGAGGCCGCGAGGCCGCACGCCAGGCAGCAGAGGCCGCGAGGCCGCACGCCAGGCACAGAGGCCGCGAGGCCGCACGCCAGGCACAGAGGCCGCGAGGCCGCACGCCAGGCACAGAGGCCGCGAGGCCGCACGCCAGGCACAGAGGCCGCGAGGCCGCACGCCAGGCACAGAGGCCGCGAGGCCGCACGCCAGGCACAGAGGCCGCGAGGCCGCACGCCAGGCACAGAGGCCGCGAGGCCGCACGCCAGGCACAGAGGCCGCGAGGCCGCACGCCAGGCACAGAGGCCGCGAGGCTGCACGCCAGGCACAGAGGCCGCGAGGCTGCACGCCAGGCACAGAGGCCGCGAGGCCGCACGCCAGGCACAGAGGCCGCGAGGCTGCACGCCAGGCACAGAGGCCGTGAGGAATGTTGAGCCAGGTTGCTAACCTGAAAAAAATAAGCTCCACATTCTGTCCTAATTAAGAAACAGATGATTCTACTATCGTCTGAGGTCGAAACCTCAGATCCACACACAGATTCTCAATTAAAGTAATTAGAACTGTGGAGGCAATCCAGCTGGTTAAACACATGCATGGTCTACTTACCTGACAAACAGTTTGCATGGTTTACTTACCAAACTTAATGTATGTGCTGCCAAAGCAAGCACAAATATTGTCACGCAGCATCCGCCATACTTGCGTTGGTAAGGAGGTCCCATTCCAGCTGCTGACTGCTTCAGGCGCACTGAGGCGCAATCCTGCTGAACTCCACATGCACAGAGGCAGGGCAAGGAACAGCGGATCTAAGCTCCATAAACCCATATCCATAGTGAGGTAAACACCAGCTGCATTACTCACTCATCAGGGTTATGAGCAAGCCCGAGGGACCCACATAAGGGGTTTACAGGCACGGCCACTTTATAGGGTAGGAAGGATGAGAATGAACCCACCGATCGAACCCAGGCCATCAGAGAACCCACCTATAAGCTCAGCTCCACCGGGTGGGTTCCAGGCTGCTAAGGGACCTCTTCCCCAAGAGGTGTTAGCAAGGCTATTTGAGGTCTGGAAGGAGAGGCCTGACACCCCCCGATCCTAGTACCAGCCTTAGGCCCTAAAAGTACTTGTAAAAATTCTTCAACCCTAGAGCAGGGAACCTCTCTGCGTCCTTCCAGAAGCAGGACAGGAAGAACACTGGTGAGTGGAGGTGGGAGGGACCTTTTAACCTCTGTTTCCTGTCCAAGAAGGTCAAAGGGGAACATCCTCCTGTGGTGCTGTCATGAGGGATGAACTGGAAAAAGTGTTTTAAACAGCAGCTCATTTTCTGATGACACATCCCCTTTAAAATAGAAGTTATAAGAGGATCTATTACTGGTACTGTGAATCCTATTTAAAACAGCCAAGGCTACTTTCACACTAGCGTTTTTTTGCAGATCCGTCATGAATCTGCAAAAACGCTTCCGCTACAATAATACAACCGCATGCATCTGTCATAAGCGGAATCGGTTGTATTATGTCTTATATAGCCATGACAGATCAGTCATAAACACCATTGAAAGTCAATAGGGGAAGGATCAGTTTTCTATTGTGTCAGAGAATACGGATCAGTCCCCATTGACTTACATTGTGTGTCATGACGGATCTGTCTTGCTCTGCACCACATCGTGGACAGAAAAACGCTACTTGCAGCGTTATTCTGTCCACGATGGGGATGCAACCAACTGCTCTAAATTGTGCAGTTGCTTAAAGGGCTTGTCCGAGATATTTTTTTGTTCTTTGTAGTTTTCTAACTAATCAAATGTAAGAGGTTTACAATTCACTTACTCACATGACCTGCAATGTCAGCTTCTCTCCCTGCTCTGATGATGTTTCGTGCACAAGCCTTAGTAGCAGGTTTGTGCATGAGACGTCACTGTGCTGGTCAGACCCCCTGCACTGTCGTCTGTCCTCTCCCTGGATTCTTCAGGAAATTTTAACCAACTTGCACAAGCTTGCACTTAAAACATTTTTTTTTAATTGCCCACTGGCTAATTTTTTTTATCATTTTTGCTGCTGTGGGGTCTTTGATTCACCAGCCAGCTAGGTGAAGGAGTTGCAGACACAGATCCACTGGTCATCCCCCTGTGTACCCAACTCCCTTTTTCCAGTGTTTAAAAGGACTTGTCACCATTAGGGATGAGAGTATCGACTTTGGATGCTTCATCCGAAGTCGATTCGCATAAAACTTAGGTTTAATACTGTACAGGCGGGCACTTTGTGCAGTATTAGAATGTACAAGTTGGCTAAAAGAAAGCAGAGCACTGGCAAACTGTCTAGGGGAGAAATATAAGGAGAAATGACATACTCCTCTCCAGTGTCCATCAGCACAAAGGAGAAGAGATCCCTCATGAGCTATGCTCGGAGAAACCTACACAGGAAGTTGCCAACCTATCCGGGACATATAAGCCCCAACCTGGGAATGCCCTCCATACCCCCAAGACCACCCTACAGCACCAAAATAAAAGAAAAATCCCATAACCCATCCACTTTGCAAATTTGTACAACCTTTCACCTTCCCAGCTGTGGTCAGTACTACCCACAGGACAGATGTCCAGCTTCCTGGACATAGAATTATTTCATTTCTGTGTTCATAGCCTTTAACTAGTAGTTGCAACTGGTTGCTTTTTATATAGTTAGAGCCTCCATTTAGAACCTAGATTTATTTTCAGACTCGTTAGGAGTTAGAAACAGGATTATTAGGGTAAAGAATACCTAGTGTAGCACATTTATTATGGCACAGAACATGACACGATGTCAACTTTCAAGTCTGGAGAAACTGAAGCTTTTATGAGATTTTACCTTTATATAATCAATCCCAGTGTTTAGATTTTCAGTGTTTAGTGCGGCTGCCAGATCAGAATATAACTTCTCACCCAAACAGAACTTCTTCCAACTTTCCTCATCCTCTGTGTTTGGCTGAGGATATAAAGATGCATTGCTATCAATGTACAGTACAGGCCAAATTCATATTATACCTAATTAGCAGCTACACCCAACTTGCAGACAATGTGATAGAGGTGCTCATCCAGTTGCCTTCACCCCAAGGCGTATAAGCAAAATGTAAAATTAAGTATCAAATTAGGGGGCACACTCAGCCACAAGGAACATATGCACAGCAATGTTTAATAGATAATTAACACTACTACAATGAAACTAACATATACGTATGCACTGCAGTGCCAAACAAACAAATGTGCAATATGTGCAAATTCTAGCTGAATCCTTAAAGTCAATGGGATCAAAATGCTGAAGAACATGCAATAAAATTAGTTAAAATAGTTCATCCATATATGCATCCAATAAGAAATGATGAGAAAATACTCAAACATTCAAGAGTCTGTCTTCAAAACAGTCCTTCCATATAGTAGTCGCCACTGAGAATACCTGCATGCAGATAACTCAACCTTTCCTTGGTGCTCATGCGTACAGTGCTGATGTCTATTCGGCTGCAAGTGTCCACACAGACACTCTCTTACCTCCTTCCAGACGCCAGCGCTCGCAAGCTCTCGGCACACTGGCGTCCACGTGGTCAGGTCTGACGTGGCGTCCCACGTGACCGGAAGGAGAGTGGAGCGCCGGGAGGAGGAGGATAGCTGCTCTAGTCCAATGCCTCTCTCTTTGGCAAGCCTTTAGGCAAAGCGCTGGAATAGGCAAATGGAGGATATTCACTTAGACCTATATCAAGTCCGGACTTTGTAATAAATAACACCAAATGTGGGCACAACACTAGTTCCACACGCTGGGACTCCCACTCTTCAGTGGATCGAAGAAGGGGGTGTCCCACGAAACGCATTTGGGAGTACTGACTAGTGTTGTGCCCACATTTGGTGACCTAGTTATTTATTACAAAGTCCGGACTTGATATAGGACTAAGTGAATATCCTCCATTTGCCTATTCCAGCTGTTTGCCTAAAAGCTCGCCAAAGAGAGAGGCATTGGGACCCAGGAGCAGCTATCCTTCTCCTCCTCCCCGAAGCGCTCCGCTCTCCTTCCGGTCACGTGGGACGCCACGTCAGGACCTGCACCACGTGGGACGCCAGTGGTGCCGGGGAGCTTACACGTGCGGGGACGCCGCACAGACTTGCGTCTGGAGGGAGGTAAGAAAGTGTCTGTGTGGGACACTTACAACCGAATTAAGACATCAACACACTGTACCGCATTGGGCACGAAGGAAAGGTTGAGTTGAGTTATCTGCATGCAGGTATTCTCAGTGGCGACTACTATATGGAAGGACTGTTTTGAAGACAGACTCTTGAATGTTTGAGTATTTCCTCATCATTTCTTATTGGATGCATATATGGATGAACTTTTTTAACTAATTTTATTGCATGTTCTTCAGCATTTTGATTCCACGGACTTTAAGGATTCAGCTAGAATTTGCACATTCCTGCACAGTTTTGCACATATTGCACATTTGTTTGTTTGGCACTGCAGTGCATACGTATATGTTAGTTTCATTGTAGTAGTGTCAATTATCTATTAAACATTGCTGTTCATATGTTCCTTGTGGCTCAGTGTACCCCCTAATTTGATACTTAATTTTACAAATTCATATTATACTTGAACTAGAGATCTTTATATAGTTTTACACTATATTCAAATATAATAGGCAAATTACCTGCAGTAATACACCACATTGCATCAGGGACTCTAAGGAGCTACCTAAAGGGGTTTTGTAAAAGTTCACATTTTCATAGCCTACTCTCAAATTACACCATCAACTTTAATTGGTGGAGCTCCAACTTTCCAGCACCTCAGCTTCTCAATAAACACCATGCCTCCTAACGTCTGGTGCTGTATCTATGTAAACAATGAAAGGGTGAGCCCTGTCTTTCAACTGAATAGCAGAAATGCTTGGAGTTAGGCTTTTTTCTAAGACCTAAAAAAAAAAACCTTGATCTGTGGAACCTAATTGTTACAAGTTTTGAAGATAATTCCTATCAACAGTCTAACTACCTGATTAGTGGTGGTCCAACGATGAGCTCTGCTGCTAAATTCTTTCTCTATAGGACTGCCGGAAACAGGGTTCCAGTGTTTGGACGCCACGATCAGTTAGTTATTCCCTATCCAAGGGCTGGCCAACCTGCGGCTCTCCAGCTGTTGTAAAACGTCAATTCCCACCATGCCTTGCTGTAGGCTGATAGTTGTAGGCTGTCTGGGCATGCTGGGAGTTGTAGTTTTGCAACAGCTGGAGAGCCGCAGGTTGGCCAGCCCTGCCCTATCCTATGGATAGATGACCGTTTGAAGACTTGGTAAAATCCCTTTAACCCCTTCAGTACCAAGCTATTTTTCTCCTTAAATCCCAGGCCGATTTTTGCAAGTCAGACATGTGTCACTTTTTGTGGTAATAACTTTGGAAAGCTTTTTCTTTTTCAAGCCATTCTGAGATTGTTTTCTCGTGACACAAAAAAAATTAGAGAAAATCTTTAAATATTCACCATTTTCTAAATATGAATTTCTCTGCTTTTATGGCCTCATGCACATGACCGTAGGTGTTTTGCAGTCCACAAACTGCGGATCCGCAAAACACAGAAGATGTTCTGCGTTCCGTAATTTGTGGAGTGGAATGTGGCCCATTGTAGAAGTGCCTATTCTTGTCCGCAAAACGGACAAGAATAGGACATGCTCTATTTTTTTTGCCGGGCCATGGAACGGAGCAAAGGACGCGGACAGCCCACGGAGTGCTGTCCGCATCTTTTGCGGCCCTACTGAAGTGAAAAATATGCGGCTCGGATGCAGACCCAAAATACGTTTGTGTGCATGAGGCCTATGGCAGATAGACCTCACAAAATGGTTATTAATTTACATTCGATAGGTCTACTTTATGTTGGTATAATTTTGTAAATATCAAATTTTTTTTTTTTTACGCAATTTTCAAATTCAGTTACTAAGCTATTTTGAGGGGCTTACGTAATGGAAACCACCCATAAATTACTTCATTTTAGAAACTACACCCCTCAAATTATTCAAAGCTGATTGTTAACCCTTGAGGTGTTGAAAAAGAATTTAAAGGAAAATGGAAATTAAATTTCAAAATGTAATTTTTTTGTAGATTTTTTATGTTAATCAGATTTTTTTTTAAACACAGCAAGAGTTAACAGCAAAATAAATAATGATTCTATAGTTTACAGAAATACCCCATATGTGGTAGTAAACTGCTGTCGGGACACATGGCAGTGGTCAGAAGGAAAGGAATGCCATATGGTTTTTGGAGGCTGATTAAGCATGAATTGTTTTTGGACACCATTTTGTATTTGAAGAAACCCTGTTGTAACCCTACAGTGGAAAACCTCAAAAAGTGACCCCATTTTGGAAACTACGCCCCTCAAAGAATATATATTAAGGGGTGTAATGAGCACTTTGATCCCATAAGTGTTTTATGGAATTTGGAAACACATGGCTGTGAAAATGAAAAGTTTCATTTCTTCCAATAAAATGTTGCTTTAGCCCCAAATTTTTAATTTTCACAAGGGGTAAGAAGAGAAATAGCACCCCATAATTTTTTGCCCATTTTCTCCTGAATATGGCAACACCCAATGTGTGTGCTGTGGGGGCACATGATAGGACTCTGAAGGGAAGGAGCGCCATATGGCTTTTGCAAAGCAGATTTTGATAGTTTGGTTTACGAGTGCCATTGGTTTTCATTTTTTGAGGTGACATTTTCATTGGTACCATTCTGGGGTATATATGACATTTTGATCACTTGATATTATGCATTTTGTAAGGAGAGGTGACAAAAAAAAAAAAAAAAAAAAAAAAAAAAAAGACTGTTCTGGCAAAGTTTTTATTTATTTTTACAGCGTTTATCTGATCGAGTATAAATATCATGTGATATTTTAACAGAACAGGTTGTTACGGATGTGGTGCTACCCAATATGTCTTATTTTTGTTATTATCAGGTTTTACACAGTAAAAGCATTCTGAATAGAATAAAATCTTGTTTTTGTGTTGCTATGGTCTGAGAGCCATTTTTTTTAACAATTCTCTTGGTATGGTCTCATGTTTTGCGGGATGATAGGACGGTTTGATTGGCACCATTTCAGGGTACATAAGCCCTGTTTGATCTCTTGGTATTACATTTTTTGTGAGGCAAGGTGGACAGAAAATGGCACTGGCTTATTTTTAACGGCGTTCACCTGATGGGGTGGATAACGTGATATTTTTATAGAGCTGGACGATAAGGACGCAGCGATACCTAATATCTACTTTTCTTTTTTTCCTGGGATTTAAGGCACTCTCCGGAGCGCCATACAGCTACAGCGCTGGTATCCTACGGGTTAAATGGCAGAGGTTTAATCAATGCAGAACGTGTAAATAATCAGCAACAAATAAACTGCTCCCAAGTTGCCATTATCGCAGGTGCTGCACTGCACCTGGCTGGCCCTCTATGATAGAAGGTTTGTTTCTATCAACAATTATTAACGTGTAATTCAAACTGGAATACACTCACCATCATTACATTGCTGTCAAGGGGTTGAGTTTTCCAATGGCTTCTGTGCTTGTTGAGACTCTTAATTAAAATAAATATATGTATGAAAAAACTTTTACACAAGTTAAAACCAAAATATGCAATTTTAAACAAGGAAAATGTTAACATCTACTTTATGTAGTACATTCGTTTTGCTGTTAAGTTTTCACAAGCAGAAATAAATTTGACACAAAGAGACCAGTTTACTACTGGCATAAATGAGAAATCTGCTGGGGCTGATGGCCCCACCCACACCACATCCTTTTTGGAAAGTGGTGAGGGTGGCATTAAAACGCCATGTGTAGACGCCACACTGCATCTTTTTTTTCAGTATGTTTATTACTTTATGGAAAAATTCAATAAAAAGACAATTGATAAAAATAAAAAAAAAAGCCATGTGTGGAAATTTTTTACCCAAATGGCATTTAACCACTACCCGACCGCCTAACGCAGGGATGCATCCTGCGGGAGGCCGGGTTATTCCTTGTTGACGCATCTATGCGTCATCTCGCGAGACTTCCCGGAGTGACACAGCAGCTCTGTAAGTAGCACCAAACCACACTACACTACACCCCCCCCCCCAGTCACAAATTAACCCCTTATTAACCCCTGATCAACCCACATAGACTCCCTGATCACCCCCTATCATTAATCACCCCCCTGTAAGGCTCCATTCAGACGTCCATATGTGTTTTATGGATCCATGGATCCGCAAAACACAGACATCGGCAATGTGCTTTCCGCATTTTGCGGATCCGCACATTGCCAAAACTATATAGAAAATGCCTTTTCTTGTCCACAATTGCGGACAAGAATAGGCCATGTTCTATATTTTTGCGGAACGGAAGTGCGGACCCGGAAGTGCGGATCCGCAATTCCGGATCCAAGCGGGACAAAGTCTGTCCCCATAGAAATTAATGGGTCCACAATTCCGTTCCGCAAAATGCGGAACAGAATTGCGGACGTGTGAATGGGGCCTAAGGGTCCCTTATCACCGCCAGTTAGTAAGCTACTTGATAGGTAGTTAGCGCCCACCGCACCGCAGTCACTGATTAGTCGCTGATTAGAGTCATTGCTGTCGCTAATCAGCACTAGTACTATATAGTATCTGTAAGTGATCAAGACTGATCGCAATAAGATCTATATCAGTACATTACAGTCATCTTAGGCTCTACAAAAAACGCAGTGTTCGCCCGATCAGGCCTGATCTTGTGTGCACACTTGTGTTCAGTCGGCCCCACCGCAGTGTCAGAATTTTTTTTTTCCTGATCACTGCAAAAACACTAAAATTGCTGCGGCGCTATAAAGATCACTTTTGAAATTTTTGGATCTTTATTAGCGATCGCAGCTTTACTTCGCAAGCCATACATGTAATGATTGCGGAGACCCTCAAATGCCAGGGCAGTATAAATACCCCACAAGTGACCCCATTTTAGAAAGAAGACACCCCAAGGTATTCCGTGAGGGGTATGGCGAGTTTATGTAAAATTCTATTTTTTGCCACAAGTTAGTGGAACATGAGACTTTGTGTCACTCGTGGTACTCACTGTACTCAGGAGAAGTAGGGCAATGTGTTTTGGGGTGTATTTTTACATATACCCATACTGTGTGTGAGAAATATCTCTGTAAATGACAACCTTTTCAAAAAAAAATTTTTAATACAAAGTTGTCAATTTACAGAGATATTTCTCTCACCCAGCACGGGTATATGTAAAAATACACCCCAAAACACATTGCCCTACTTCTCCTGAGTACGGCGATACCACATGTGTGGCACTTTTTTGCAGCCTAGGTGCGCAAAATGGCCCAAATTCCAATGAGTACCTTTAGGATTTCACAGGCCATTTTTACGCATTTGGATTCCAAACTACTTCTCACGCTTTAGGGACCCCTAAAATGCCAGGGCAGTATAAATGCCCCACAAGTGACCCCATTTTAGAAAGAAGACACCCCAAGGTATTCCGTGAGGGGCATGGCGAGTTCATAGAAGATTTTTTTTTTTTGGTACAAGTTAGCGGAAATTGAAAGAAAAAAAAAAAAAAAAAACCACAACACAAAGTCTCATGATCCACTAACTTGTGGCAAAAAATAAAATTTTACATAAACTCACCATACCCCTCACGGAATACCTTGGGGTGTCTTCTTTCTAAAATGGGGTCACTTGTGGGGTATTTATACTGCCCTGGCATTTTAGGGGCCCCACTAGTGGACTCCCACTAGCAGAGATAAATAAATAAAAATGGCAGCACCAGGAAAATAGAGTTCAGATTGGTGCTTATCCCAGGACAACTGCTCACAGTCCAAAATATGAAAAGAAAAACGGACAGCACTCATGGATAAAATAAAGTGAGTCCACTTTTGTACCACAGTTTGTACCACATGGGTAAATAAATTTTTCTTCACTTTATTTTATCCATGGAGTGCTGTCCGTTTATTAGAGTTGTTTCGGTACCAAAATTTTGAGTCGGTATCGATACCATAAAAAAAGTATTTCGATACTCGATACCACGCAAAAAAATAAAAAAAATGCCAAAAAAAGCCGCGTGCATTCCTCATTTTATGGAACGTCCGGCCAATAATACAACAGTCCGATCCTATTTTTTGGGGGGACAAGGCGACTAAAATAAAATGGCGAATTGTGCAGATCTTTTCTTTTTTTTTTTCTTTTATGGGCGTTCACCGCTTAAGAGGATATTTAATAGTTTGGACTTGAGACGTAGCGATATGTAATATTTTATTTATTGTTTATATATTTTATATGTAAAATTGGGAAAGGGGGTGATTTATGCTTAATATTTTGGTGTACATTTTTAACAAATTTTTTTTTTTTTACAGTTTATTAAATATTTCCCCCTTAGGGGCTAGAACCTGGGATCTTTTCATCCTATTCACCCTAATAGAGCTCTATTAGGGTGAATAGGATCTCACCCTCTCCCTGCTACCCTGTGCACACAGCAGCAGGGAGCAGACTATGGCAGCCAGGACTTCAGTAGCGTCCTGGTTGCCATGGTAACCGATCAGAGCCCCAGCATTACACTTCTGGAGCTCCGATCACTGCCACTGCCACCAATGAGGAGGAGGTGAGAGGACCCTGTGGCCACTGCCACCAATGCTTTTAATACTGGGGGAGGGAGGAATGGGGGGGCGCACTGGCCACCAATGTATTTAATAATGGGGAAAGGGGGGGGGGACATTGGCCAACGTCTATTACTGGGGAAGGGGGGCGCCCCTGCCGCACCTGAGGGGTTAACTGCTGCGGATCGCAGCGCCCGGTCACAGGCAGGTGCCGGCAATGAGCTTCTTCTGCCTGCATCTGTATAATAAAAGTCACTCCTCATTGGTGGCCAGTGATCCCTCCTCTCGTCTCTCTTCATTGGTGGAAGCAGCACAGGGGGAGGGAGAGACCGCCTCCTTCTCCCTGTGCTGCCGAAGAGAACATGGCCGCGCACAGAGCGGCGCAGCCATGTTCTCTGATACGCGATAAAATACTAATATCCTGGTATCGTGCTCGATACCAGAGAAAAGTATTGATTGGGTATCGAAAGTTCGATACCCGAAACAACATTATATATATATATATATATATATATATATACATACACACATTCATATTTTTGTCTGTTCTTTATGCACGGCCAAACTGGCAAAACGATTGGACTGATCTGCACCAAATTTTACACGTGGATATATCAGGTGTCCTGGAAGGTTTTAGACTGGGTGTCCGCTCTCTAGGACGTACCATTCCCGAGATATTCCCAAAACATGTATTAGCCAATAGGAGCTCGCAGCTTCACTCACATTCTAACTGCCATTCACACAGTCACATAGAAACTCGCAGGTCCTTCAGTCTTGACATACAGGACATTTCATAACAACTCCGTCATTTTCTTTTCAACTGTTACAGGTCACTAAAGTGGGCGTGGTGCTGTGGCGGTCACATTTTGAGTGGGAAGGGTGCTTTATATTAAGGGAAGTGGAGCAGTAGGGGGAGTCACTGTTAAAGGGGAGGGGCCCAGCGCAGGTCAATGTTAAGGGGGCAGAAATCACTGTTAAGGGTGTGGGCTGGGAGATATCAAAAATTTACTGCATGCAGCACTTTCGTCTCCGCTCAAAAATCATGTTCTGAGCGGACACCAAACGGACCCTATTAAAGTCTATGGGGTCTTTAGGCTCCGTTGATGTCAGTTATGTACAGCATCCGTCCTTTCCGTTCTCCTGCTCCTTAACGGAGCCAAAGAACGGAAAAGACAAACGGTGGTGTGAATGTGCCCTTAGGGATATAGTGAACCTTCCCAGCTAGCCCATGTGGGTTCACTCATATTCTATCCCTACACCATATATCATTTTCTTAATGCTGTTCATTAATTTTAAAACTATGTGCACCTGCTGTTTAAAAATAAGCTCAAACACTGCCCTCTGACATGTTTTTTCGCCAGTTAATCTGGCGTCCTCAGGGGATTTGGGCAGAGTGTCTCAATAACTTATTATATGGCCTTGAGCATCAATTACAGCTTGACAACGACATCTCATGCTGTTCACAAGTCAACTGATTGTCTGCTGAGGCATGGCATCTCTCTTCTTGAAGGATATCTCTCAGGTAATTGAGGTCCTGGGGTACATACAAAGTTCCAAGCCTTTACACGACGTCTTTGATCCCATAGGTTTTTAATGATATTCATGTCTGGAGAAAACTGCAGGTCCCAGTCTCCAGCAGCTGTTCCCTGATGATGTGACCTCACGAGCTGGCGCATTTTCGTCCATGAAAATGAAATTGGGCCGTGTTGTTCATGCAGAGGCACAATGACTGGATTAATTAGGTTATTCAAGTAGTATGGGCTTGTCACTGTACCATTCACAAAGTGTAGGGCAGTTCTGTATTGACTAGATACACCAGCCCACACTGTAACACCCCCTCCACCACCACCTCCAAAGGCTTGTTTGGTGACAACAGTGGCCGATGCCTAACGCTCTCCTTGACGTCTCCAATATCATTGGTGGCAATCTCTGCTCAGCGTGAATCTGTTTTTCAATGTAGATGCTCTCTGGCCCATACAAGACAATGACACCTGTGCCTGGTGGTGTGGTCAGGTACCCTTGCAGGTAGTCTAGCACAAACACCACGCCGATGTAAACAGTTTCGAATGATCTGATGTGACACTTGGGTGCCTCTCACCTACCTTAAATGTACCTGGAGTTGTGCAGGGCATTGTTTACAATGAATTGGTCATCTGTGTGGGATGTGGCGAAAGGACGTCTACTTCTATGCATGTAACTTCCAGTTTCTCTGTATCTCTATGCAACCTAATGATGACATTCTGTGACACAAAGCTCAATCGCCACTCCTGTCTGAGAACATCCTGTCTGAGGTCTTGCAATGGCTAAGTACTGTTGATCAATTGTAAGGTGTCGTCTTGGTCTCATGATGTCAAAATGTGAACGGCATGATGAGGAGAACTGCTTAAATAACAATTCTAATTCAACCTAGAAATTTATTGGGCAATTCATGGATCAAACACCTGTTGTGAATTTTGCAGTTAAGCTTATTGTTAGATAACTGCAAGTTGTGCAAAAAGTACTGAAACATTGAACAGTTGGACATGTGCATTCAAAAGTTTAGAGAAGGTCACATTAAGTTACCTGTAAAGGTTAGAGTGCATTCAGGTTCATCCTAAAATTTCACAAAAGCCAAATATCCCTAACTTTTTGTGAGTAGTGTATATCACGATAAATACCCATTTAGAAAAAAAAAAAAAAAAACACACACGTGGGAAAAGAAAAAGACATTATACTCTATGGGGCGGTGGGCCACAAGGAGACATTATACTGTTTGGGGGCTACAACATATAGTCCCCAAACAATATAATGTCTTCTTGTTGCCCCTATAGTACGGGGTCCACAAGGTGATATTGTATGGGAACAAGGAGAAATTATATTTATAATCTGTCTATCAAATATATAGCCGAAAGTGGATAGAATTCCTTTTATAAACTACGTACACATATTAGTCATATTATTAGAAGTCATTGGTCCACCTTGACAGGTTCCGTTAGGGGAATACCTGAATTGACTAAACCCCCATTATTTTCTTACTGGAGAACCAATAGTCTGAGGGATCAATTAATCAGGGCCGATATGGGTCCCGTAAAATATTAAAACAATCTACTATTTCACAACCAGGCTTAGGATGTTTCCTATGCCTTAGTTGTGCAAATTGTCGTTCTAAACCAAAAGGGCAAGTATTCTGTACATCCCTCTACACAGGTCTCATATAAAATCCGGTTTCATCTTACATGCAACTCTGATCATGTCATTTATGTGCCTTCTTGTCCGTGTGACGTTTTATAGGTTGGAGAGACATCTACTGATAAAGACTAGATTAAATAATCATCGCAATACTATACGCAAAAAGAGATTAGATCTCCCCGTGTCTAGACATTTTACTGAGTGTAATCATCAAGAAAAAGATTTAAAATGTTGGATTATTGACTATGGTGGAAATAGTAGATTGCTTAAGAAAAGAGAATTACAGTGGATTTTCACATTAAATACATTGAGACTGCATGGTCTCAATGTTGATTATAATGTGGGGGGTATTTTGAATTGAAGGTTTGCCTTGTGTCTCGGTGGGTGACACTGCGCCCCATCATGTTGAATGGGTAGTCATTAACAAGGAATATTGTCCTATAAATATTTTTTCAGTATTTCTTTATTCATTTTTGTTTATTGCTCTTTAGATTGATGGGACGGCTTGTCCGATGGATGAACTATAGGTGTGGAGCAGTATGCTGATGTTCCCTTATGCAGCGTTCTTTATCCTTCATTTTTTCTAACGGATGTCACGCTGCAGGCATTAAGTTGTTTGTATTTAGCGATGACGTAACAGGGCGGACTAAGATGGCATCTATTGGTTTCTATTTGTTTAGGTCTACACGTGCTGCGTCACATGATGACTGTTCTGAATGATCACCTGATGATGACGAAGTGGTTGAGTCCTGATTCTGTGCACTTGTATCTTCTCAAACGCTTATAGTGGTGTGGATTAAGGGAGACGAACGCACCTTGGACCTCTGGAGACTGTGTAGCGGCAGTGCAGTGCCCGCGTCCCTTGTCATCGGACGCAGCACAGCAGGTGGTACAAGGGATGCTCACCTTCACCTTGTCTCTGCTGGTGGAAGAAGAATTTGTTCCTAGACCCTGGGCGGGCTCCAAGGGAGACAAGATTGCGACACCCACAGACTTCTGTACCCAGCCTGGTCAGGCCGACACCATGCCGCCGAAATCGGCAGTTAAGCAGTTAAAACAAGCAGCCACACCGTCACAGCAACGCCGTGACTGCTCTAACCACTCTGCTGGTGCCAAGGACCGGGCCCTTTCTCAATCAGCCGTTGATGAAGACCAAGCGGCCTGGGACCAGATGTCTGACGTTATGGGAGAGGGAGATGAGGAGTTAATGCAGTCCTCACAGGCATCCACTCTACTGCATCAGACACTGCAACACTTTCCTACTAAAGAGGAATTTAAGGCGTTGATCTCTGAGGTAAAATGCGCATGCAAGTCTGAAATTTCTGCACTTAGACAGGATTTTAAGCAGTCATCAGCCCGCATTGAATTGGTAGAGACTGACCATGATGTCACTTGCAATTTTGTCTCCAATTTACAATCTGTGCTCTCGGCACACTCCCAAACTATCCAGGAGAATACCCGCACTTAGAAGATTTAGACAACAGAGGGCGCCGGATTAGGGGACTGCCTGAACCTCCAGCAGATGAGAATTTGCAGGAGGTTCTGTCAGATCTTTTCAATATGATACTAGGAACTCCGCAACCCCAAGCTATAAAGCTAGATCGGGCGCATAGGGCACTCCGCCCCAAATCATCTTCTACATAGCCGCGTGATGTAATATGTTGCGTGCACGATTTTCGGCTAAAGGAAAGTATCATGGCCCAGGCTCGTTTATTGAACCATAGACTTTCATGGTGCCAAGATCCAACTATACCAGGACCTCTCTTGGTTGACACTACACAAAAGGAAAGTTTTGCAAGTTTTGGGGGCCTAAGAGCCTTTGGCTTTCAAGGAGCGTTTTTGGATGCCCTATATACATTATATGCCCACCCTACAGCGTCTATCAAATTTCCACATCCTCCTTCGGAGGTGTTTCCCATAAATAATGGCACACGTCGGGGGTGTCTTCTATCCCCGTTGCTCTTTGTGCTTAGTATTGAACCTCTGGCTGCGGAGATTAGAGCCCATCCAGATATTCATGGGTTATGGTCAACAACGTTTAATATAAACTGTCACTGTTTGCAGATGATCTTTTGCTTACTTTGACAGACCCTCATGTCACACTCCCGAAACTATTTGATTTACTGGGGACCTTCGGCAAATTTCGGGTTATAAGGTGAACGTGACAGACTGAGGCCTTGCCACTTAACCTCCCCTCTGATAAACTAGCGGCTATGCAGGCTAACTTCCACTTTCAGTGGAATGAGGATTCTATATGTTATTTGGGGGTTAATCTAACCAATAAATACGCCTCCTTGTATGCTAAAAATTTTCCCTTAGTCTTTAGGGATCTGAGGGCCCTTATGAGTAAATGGATGTCATTACCGATATCCTTTTTCGGTCGCATAGCGGCTGTCAAAATGTCCATATTGCCTAAACTATTGTAATTTTTTGAAAACTTACCGGTCTCAGTACCAAATAAAGAACTGAGAGGTTTCCAGTCCTCAATACTTCTATTTATCTGGAGCGGAAAGAGACACCGCATAGCGTGCTCCACCCTTACTGCGCTTAAATCACAAGGTGACTTGGCAGTGCCAGACAACGCTAAGTATTATTGGGCTACACACCTCCAAAGGCTACCTGCAGGTCCATGCTTAGGGCATAGATGGGTTGAGATAGAAAAATTGTGGATAGCCTCTATACAGCCCAACTCCCTTCTATGGTCATCCTTACCAGCTACACTTTTCCCGAAACTACTAGGTCCTATGGCCCTCACGTATAACGTGTGGTGAGTTTGTAAACAACGGTACTCCCTTGTCACTGAAAAATCATCTATGACCCCTTTCCTATATAATCCCTTGTTCCCAATGGGTATGGAGCCATCTTTTATAAAACCTTGGTTTACTGATAGACTCTTTCGTTTTGCGGATGTCGTGGATTACAGGACCTTGCGAGTGTTACCATGGGAAAGTCAAACTTTCCTTTAAGTTACCGGACTATGCTCATTATCATCACACCCAGTTGCGGCATTTTCTCAGTAGCATGTACAACTCATCTCAGGTGTCCAAGCGATCGGCATTTGAACGGCTGTGTAAGCTCTCAGACACTACAAAAGGATTGATAACAGACATTTATGTTCTTATCTCCCACCCCCCCCCCTTCTCCTGAGTTGCATAGGCATACCTACATGGCTAAGTGGGAGAGGATTTTGGATCGCACTATTTTGATTGGAGAATGGGGATTGATCTGGAATAGAACGGCAATGACTTCCTGTATCACACACAAACTCATACAAACGTGTTGATGTTCTGGTACCACACTCCCCATCTTTCGAAACATCTCAATCCTGCTATTTCAGATAAATGTTGGCGCTGTGACTCCAGGCTGGGTTCTCACATCCATATTTTCTGGGAGTGCTCTTTAATACGTCCATTTTGGTTAGTAGTATAGACGTCCTCTTCCAACTTCTCAACATCATGTTTCCGTTGGACCCTTTTATTTATTTGCTGATTATGCCCCATATCTCGCTGAAGACACTTCTTAAAATTTACTTTACGCATTTTGATGGCAGCCAGGCAACGGATTGCGAGTTTTTGGAAGAGACTTATTCCACCCTCACGACTTGATCTTATCACTAGTGTTACTGAGGTTCGACGGTAATGTTAGAAGCCAAAAATGCTAGGTTCGAAAAAACTTGGCAGTTGTGGGACGAGCATTTTCACTCCTATACATAGTCACTATCGGTGCTGGTTTTCCTAACCCCCCCCCCCTCCCTATTTTGGTCTTATCTTGTGATGTTCTCATTATGACAAACCCTGCTATTTACTATATAGATCACCATTCTTTATTAAGATGCTGTTGATGTCTATATTTGTCAAATATTATTTTGTCATCTTCCTTGCTTTACGGCTTATTATCGCCCTTTTGATTACCCATGTACTTGATGGATACATGATTGTTTTGATTGGTTTATTACTTTATTGTATACAAAAATAATTAAAAAAATTAATCATGCAAAAGAAAAATAAAAAACACCAAAAAAAGCAGTGTGCATTCCGCATTTTGTAGAACATCCGGCCCATAATAGGACAGTCCTATCCATATACCATATTTTGACAAGATGGAAAAAAAAAGAAAAAAGTTGCAAAACGTTTTTTGTTTTTTTTATTACGGCGTTCACCACATATTTTTAATATTTCAATAGTTTGGACTTTTTCGGATGTTGCGACACCCAATATGTTTATTTTTTTATTGTTTATATATTTTTATAAGTAATATTGGAAAAGAGGGTAATTTAAACTTTAAATAAAAAGTTTAAATATTTTGGTGTTTTTTTTTTTTAAATAACTTTTAGCCACCTTAGAGGGCTATAACTTTTGTCCTATTCTCCATAATAGAGTCTATAAGGGTTATTAGGATTTTACACTGTCCCTGCTGCCCTGAGCTTTGCGCACACAGCAGCAGGGAGCTTACTATGGCAGCCATGGATGACTTCAGTAGTGTCCTGGCTGCCATGTTAACTGATTAGAGCCCCACGATTTCACATTTCGGAAGTTGCCACTACCATTAATATAATACTTGGGGGGGGGCTTGCTGTTGACCACTGCGCCACCCACAAGTATAATTAACCCCTAAATACAAATTTCTGTGGCGGGTGCCGACTATCACACAGACGGCATCCGGCCTCAATGACCGTAAATGGCGAACCCACTGAATACCAACAATTGACCACTCAGGTGAGGTATCTGAGGGGTAAATTGACAGGGTTCGGCAGGATTGTCGTTCCCGGTCAGCTGGGGCTAGGGGTTAATTATATTCATTGGTTACGCAGTGGCCAACAGCACCCTCCCACCCCAGTATTATATTCAGTGTTCAGTGGTGCCCAGTGCCAGATTCACAGCCCGTCCCCTTAATCTTTTAATTGGTAGCAGTAGCAGCTGCGCCACAGTGGGGAGAGACTCCCTTCTCCACTGTGCCAGCTGATGAGAACATGGTGCGCGCCGAGAGCAAGCTGTGCCACGTTCTCTGCAGAGAAAACCCTCTCTAGTACAGAATGTACCCCAGGCACAGCATATTAGTAAACGGTATGTTAAGACAGTACTTACCACTGACAAATGTCACAGAGAGTGAAATAGATATACAGGGTGTTACCTGCGTATGCAAAAGAGGGATTTGCAAGTGCTACCAAACCTCTAGCATCTAATGCTGCTCTGGTACAAAACTGTTGCATATACGAGTTTACACACATTATAAATTAAGCAGGACCTTGTATTTGCAATCTGTGGGCAGAACAATACTCAGGATCTAAAATGTTTGCTACCACAGAACCTTAGTATCCTCTGCCCAGCCTGATATTTGATTTGATTACATGTGGGGGGGCCACAAGTTTTTTATTAGAAATAATAAAGGTATTTTTAGGGCTCTTTCACACTTGTGTATTTCTTTTCCAGCATAGAGTTCCGTCGTCGGGGCTCTATGCTGGAAAAATCCTGATCAGGATTATCCCAATGCATTCTGAATGGAGAGAAATCCTTTCAGGATGTCTTCAGTTCAGGACCGGAACGTTTTTTGGCCGGAGAAAACACCGCAGCATGCTGCGCTTTTTGCTACGGCCAAAAATCCTGAACACTTGCCGCAAGACCGGATCCGGAATTAACCCAGATCCGGCCTTAAGCTAAACGTCGTTTCGGCGCATCACCGGATCAGACGTCTAGCTTTTTCTGAATGGTTACCATGGCAGCCAGGACGCTAAAGTCCTGGTTGCCATGGTAAAGTGTAGTGGGGAGCAGGGGAGCAGTATACCTACCCCCCGTGCGGCTCCCGGGGGCGCTCCAGAGTGACGTCAGGGTGATCCATGCGCATGGGACGCTCGGACGTCATTCTGGAGCACCCCGGGAGCCACACGGGCTGTAAGTATACTGCTCCCCCGCTCCCCACTACTACTATGGCAACCAGGACTTTAATAGCATCCTGGCTGCCATAGTAACACTGAAAGCATTTTGAAGACTGATCAGTCTTCAAATGCTTTCAGTTCACTTGCGTTGTTACGGATCCGGTGGGCACTTCCGGCGACAGAAGTGCACGCCAGATCCTAACAACGCAAGTGTGAAAGAGGCCTTAAATGTTTATTGTTCAGGCAGTTAATGGCAAAACATTTAGTTATTAATGTACAAACTTTCAAATAGTATTGGAAACTTTCTATAGGGTTCTAGTTCCTGTGAACATTTTTGTGACCTGATTCTTTTGACTCATGTAAGTTCATAACTTATCCCTTAAAGGGGTTATCTGAGAGTAAAAAATACACCCCCCCCCCCCCCCATATGCCCGGAACCCTCACACTGAAACTAGAACACCAACATGCTCTCCATTTACACTTAATCCTATAAAATATAGGAGCTACACCAGCGCGCACTTGCGGGCTTCTGTGTTGGCCCAAACACTGGTTTAGCTGCATTTTGTTTCCCAAATGTACAAGTCTTGAAGAGTGCCAATGCTAGTGTAAGGTATGGGATTATGATTAACAGATTATGCTGATTTTAGAATGAGTAACCAGTATTTAATGCCAGAGATTTCTTCTACAAGTAATTGTAATTAAGAAACTAGAAAGAGAAAAATACAGCTACACCGGCTTATTGCTACTGATATACTATGACCTGGAAAAATAACAACCTTCACAGGGATACAAAGTAACTCTTCCATATTGACTTTGGCATTTGCTTACCTGACGTACAGCTGAGAACTGAGCTACCTGCTGTTGCTGCCATAGGAGACTTGGGGAATATCCTTCAGGAGCAGGCTGGCATCCAGACAGCTGAGACAAAAGCAAAGGTGTACATTTATAAAAAGACGAATATATGCTGAACCTTCTATGAGTCCAACAAACTATTCTGTGCAGTAAAACTTCGTATAAACTATGGGGCAGATGTAGACAGTATAAATTTATAACAATCAGATTTAACATAGTGCCGCCCAAAAGACGCCCTATGAACGATCTAACCTGAGCATAGGCAAACCAGTTAGATCCGGTGCGGTCGTTCACAGGGACAATATCCTCATAAGCCCGGATCACGCCCTGCTTAATCAAGTCACGAACCCTGGGCACTGCAGCCCTCTGCCAGATCAAAAAATCCCGAGCATGATGTCCCGGAGCAAAATCAGGATTACCCATGATCGGTGTCAGGGGTCCACGGTTGGCAGAAGGACAGAGTTTGGGTGACCAGTGGTCCCAGCATGACAGCGCGTACCTGCCAGGAACGGCCATCGCACAGAGGGCGGCCTATCCGAGACCCAAGTCTAGTTCTATGGGAGAGAGTTCCCTCTCCATCTGAACCCACACTCTACCGGAATTCCTATCAGACCAGTTAAGCAGCCTCATCAGGGTCGCTGCAGCATGGTAAAGCCGCAGGTCAGGGAGCCCCAATTCACCCCTAGATTTAGGCTTAGACAATATGGAGATCCGCAACCTCGCTCTACAAGATCGCCAGACAAATTTAGAGAAGGCTTTTTGCAGGGAAGAGAAGAACCCCGCGGGAACAGAAATCGGAATGGTCTGGAAAAGGTAAAGGAACCGGGGGAGAACGTCCATTTTGAGGACGCTCAACCGCCCGAACCAGGAGAGCTGTTTCATGGTATGCTTTGAAGATCCTCCAGCGTTCTTTTCTGAAAGGGCAAATAGTTGAGTGGGTATAAGAGATGTAGTTGTCTGGGGATCTGTAGCCCTAAGTAGGTCAAGCTATCCGATTGCCACTTGAAAGGAAAGTTGCTCTGTAGCAGACGAGCCCCCTCAGCCGGCAACGAGATGTTCAGCAACTCACACTTAGTGGGGTTGATCTTAAAGTTGCTTAGATGACCGAATTTCTTAAATTCCTCCAAAATGGAAGGCACGGAAATGCAAGGGTTAGAAACGTTAAGAAGGAGGTCATCCGCATACAGAGCAAGTTTATGGTGAGAAGAACCTACCATCAATCCTGTAACGTCAGGGTTAGAGCGCAGGGCATTAGCCAGGTGCTCCATGACTATCAGGTAGAGCAGCGGTGATAGCGGGCAACCCTGACGTGTTCCATTACGGATCCCAAAAGGTGCAGCCCGGATACCGTTCAGCTGGACCCTAGCCGTGGGCTGAGTATAAAGAGCTCCAACCTTATCTATAAAGGCCGGACCCAGACCTATCTGCCTCAACGCGGCCAACAAAAACTTCCAGCTAACTATCAAACGCTATTTCCGCGTCGACCGCGAAGAGACAGAGAGGCACCCTGGAAGCCGAAGCATGTGAAATAAGGTTAATAGTTCTAATGGTGTTATCCCTAGCTTCTCTTCCAGGGATAAAACCTACCTGATCGCCATGAATGATGCTAGGGAGCACCCTGTTCAAGCGATTTGCTAGGGCTTTCGCGAAGATTTTTAAGTCACAGTTGATGAGGAAGATAGGTCTATAGTGGCTGCAAACTGTAGGGTCCTTATTGGGTTTCGGGAGTACTACCACAGTTGCTTCCAGGGTCTGTCTAGGGAAAGGGCAAGAAGGCGAAACATTGTTGAAGACTTTTACCAGAAAAGGGAGCAGCTCCTCGCTAAAGCTTTTAAAAAAGGATGCAGTAAAGCCGTCAGGACACGGGGTCTTCCCACCCTTCAGATCCCGCAGAACTACCCCAACTTCCGATTCAGAGAGGTCTCTGTCTAAGTCACCACTGTCTTCAGGGGGGATGACCGGTAAGGCCGTGTCTGAGATGTAGGTGTCAAACCTGCGGTCAAGCGCCTCTAGAGACATATCCGCAAACTGACCCCTGACATTATACAGATTCTCGTAGAACTGTCGGAAGGTATCCGCAATATGCTCAGGATGGTGAACAAGATTATCACTGCCGTCTCTAATGGAAGGGATATAGCCTGCTAATTGCCTGGGGTGGATGTAGCGAGCCAGCGCTTTCCCCGGTTTGTTAGAATGTTCATGAAGGTAGCTCCGAAAACGTTCAGTATTAGCCTAAACGCGTCGAGTGAGTAAGCCCTTAACCTGATCGCGGACTGCCGTCAGTTCAGAAAGAATGGCGGGGTCCAGGGACGCCTTATGTGCACGCTCCAGAGAGGACATGCGTGTGAGAAGGCCAGAAAACCTGAATTAGAATTACCGGCAATTCGGTTTCCATGAGATCACCATGACTGCCTCATAAGGAGATTGACGACTGACCTCTGAAGAAGCAGGAACAGAGAAAGGTTAAAACACCCCCTCCCTCCACCATACACCAGTGCTTCCAAATTACTAAAGAGTGAGTTAGTGGAGATTTAATTATAGTAACATAATATAGAATCAGAAGGTTTTACTTCATACCATCCAAGAAAAAAGTATGCATACTGGACCAAGTTGTCGCTTTACAAATGTCTTTCAAAGAGACACCCGCTTTCTCCACTTGTGAAGAGGACATAGCCCTAGTTGAGTGGGCTTTTAAGTTAACAGGACAAGAAAACCCCTGAACACTATAACAATAATGCAAATATAGACTCCAGTGATCCACTTAATGCATTTCAAGATAATATTTTATTGAACAAGCGGAGTTCCAGTTATAGAGTGACAAAACGTTTTCGGCGTATAGCCTTCCTCAGTACAACTGAATGAGCAGCAGAAAAATAGAACAGCAGATAGGATGACGTGCCCTCCATGGACCGCTGTGGTGCTGCAGGGCACAAGGGCCCTGTTAGACTTGTAGCTAGATGGGATGCTGCTCTGTAGTGTGTGCGCCATCCACAGCGCCCAGCGGTCCATGGAGGATACCCTGCCCTCTCCTAAACATAAGCCCACTTAGGTCCATTAAAGCGACCTTAGTCACTTCATATCATACTGAAGTACCACAGCACCCAGTGGCCCACTCTGGGCACGTCATCCTATCTGCTATTCTATTTTTATGCGGCTCATCCAGTTGTACTGAGGAAGGCTATACGCCGAAAACTTTTTGGTCACTAACTGGAACTCCGCTTGTTCAATAAAATATCATCTTGAAATGCATTAAGTGGATCACGGAAGTCTATATTTGCATTATCACTATGGCCTGGAAACAGTCTCCTGTTGTCCACGAATTCTATTTGGAGTATCATCCAACCTTCTATAATTCACTATAACAATAAGTAATGATGTTCTTTATCCACCTGGCAATGGAAGACCTAGACACTCTTTCACCTTTGTTTTTCCCTGAGAACTGAATAAGAAGACCATCAGACTTCCTAAAACTCTTAAAATACCTAGAGGTTACGAAAACGGTACGTCCAACATCTAGAGCAGTGTTTCCCAACCATTGTGCCTCCAGCTGTTACAAAACTACAACTCCCAGCATGCCTGAACAGCCAAAAGCTGTCCGGGTATGCTGGAAGTTGTAGTTTTGCAACATCTGGAGGCACACTGGTTGGGAAACACTGATCTAGAGTGTGAAAGGTAGACTCCCCACTATTTTTTGGGTCATTACAGAAGGACGGGAGGATAATCTCTTGATCCCTGTGAAAATTTGACACCACCTTGGGAAGGAACCCTGGGTCCTGTCTAAGCACTATTCTATCATCCAAGATTCTAAGGTTCTCTAATCGAAACAGCCTGGATTTCACCCAGCCTTCTTGCGGACGGGAGCGCAATTAGAAATGCTGTCTTGAAAGATTTGAGCGGAAAGTCTTCCAGAGGTTCAAACTGACTCATTGTTAGACCATTTAAAACAGTGTTCCAGGAAGGGCCTCATGTTTTCAACGTGGCCCTCAGTCTAGACGCTGCTCTCATGAACCTCCTGATCCATCTATGATTGGCTAAGTCTGAATCAAAGAAACAGCTGGGTGGCGATACTTGCACTTTTAGTGTAGAGGGCCTGAGGCCTAGTTCTAGTCCTTGAAGAAAATCTAAGATCCTCTGTATTTTTGGCTCCTTGAGGCTCGGAGATGGTTCCCCTGACCAGGAGCAGAACCTCTTCCAAATTTTCAGGTAGATGGCGTAGGTCACTTTTTTCCTACTGGACCTGAGGTTAGAACCTTGTCTGAAAGGCCTTGGTGCCTCAGTATTTGGACCTCAGGATCCAAGCTGTCAGTCTTAAGAATTCTGGGTAAGGATGTAGAATGGGACCCTTGATGTAGACAGTCCCTCCTGAGCAGAAGGGTCCAAGGGCTGGAGATTGAAAGTCTTGAGGGAGGAGAACCAACTCCTTTTCAGCCAAAAGGGGGTTATCAGGACTGGAGCTCTCTTGTTGGATTTTCTTAATCACCCGCGGAATTATCGGTATTGGTGGAAAAGCATAACACAGACTCCAGTCCCGTGTCACGGCAAATACGTCTATCGCCCAAGGATTAGCCCTGGGATCCAGGGAACAGAATCGCTTCACCTTCCTGTTGTGTTTTGAAGCAAACAAGTCTATGTCTAGAGTCCCCCATCTGTCAACTATTATTTTGAAGATCTCTAGATTTAGGGACCATTCTGTTTGGTCTAGTGTTGGTCGGCTTAGATAGTCCGCTTCCTGATTCAGAGACCCTTTGAGATGGGTCGCCGACATGGACTTTACGTTTTTTTTTTCTGCCCAGTAGAAATTTTTTTTTTGATAGGCCTAGAAGCGTCTTTGATTTCGTTCCTCCTTGATGTGAGAGAGGTAAGCCACTGTCGTTGTGTTGTCTGAAAGGATCCTCATGTGATGATCCCGAAGAATCTCTCGCAACGTTTAAGGATTCCCACACTGCACTCAGTTCCCTGAAGTTTGAGGACTGGCTGCTCACCGATAGAGGCCAGGAGCCTTGATAATGAAAGTCCCCAATTTTGCTCCCCAGCCCGACACGCTTGAGTCCGTCTTGATCTGAATATAAGTTGCTTTTCTCCAGGCTACCCCCTGTGAGAGGTTTCAGTCTATTTTCAACCAGCACAGGGAAGTATTCACAGAACCTGGAATGGAAAGCCTCCAATTCAGGGACTTTTGTTGCTTGTCCCAGATTTCCAGAATCCAGGATTGTATGGCGCGGAAATAAAACTGACTCCATGTTACTGAGGGAATACATACCGTCAACGTCCCCAACAAACTCATAGCTTCTCTTATAGAACAGATCTTCCTTCGCTGGAAGGTTTTGACCTTCTCCTTTAAGGACTGGATTTTGTCTGGAGGTAGAAAGGTGGTCTGTGCTTGAGAGTCCAGGATGACTCCCAGGTGAATACTCTGGGAGCAGAGAAAATCCCAAACGGAAGTGCTGTGAACTGAAAATGGTGAATGTTCTCTAGCTGATCTCTTATGGCGAATTTTAGGAATTTATGTTAATTGTGGTGGACCGGGATGTGATAGTACACATCTTTTAAGTCCACTGTGCACATTAAAGCATTCTTTTTTATCAGGGGAATTAAGGACCACAAGGATTCCATCCTGAACTTCCTGTAAGTTATGTACTTGTTGAGAAATGTTAGATTTATAAAACGTACGGAAGGTACCTTCTTTCTTTTTGACTAGAATGAGACTGAAATAAAATCCCTGGCCCTGGTCTGGAACTGGGACCTGAACAACAACTCCTAGTTTTATAAAATCCAGGACCCCCTGCCAAATACTGTTCTGAGATCTTACTGACCCCAGATATCTTCTCGAGGAGGACTGGGGAAACCTATTTTGTAGCCCACTCTACTTCCCAGGCCCAGGGATTTGATGTAATCTTTTCCCAGGAGGAAAGAAAATTCTTCAGTCTCCCCCCTACGCTGGAGTCATTGCTTATATCCGGGCTTGCTCTGGGGATTAAGGAGAAACCCTTTACCCGTACCCCCTTTGGGTTAACTTCAGCGTCCTGACCCATCTTTCCCCCTATAGGATCTATCCTGGCCGAAAAAGGAACAAAAAGGGAATTGTCCTCCTGTATGGTCTATCCTCAGGATTTTAGAAGAGGGATGGAATGTATTATTTATTCCCTAGGGGTCTTGTTCCTAAGATGAGTCTCCAACTCATTCAACCAAAGATACATGGACCTAGGAACCGAAGTTGCCGCAATGTTGGACCTCAGATTAAACATAGCCGCCTCCCAGGCTTTACGCAATAAACGGTCCGCTTTTCTTTCCATAGGGTCTCTCAGCTAAGACGCATCCTCAACAGGGCAATGAGGTTTTTTTGTTCATCTTGGCTACCTGAACATCTATTTTAGGAATTTCGTCAAAGATTTTTAACTCAGCAGGATCAAATAAACGGCTCTTGAAATCTCTAGATACTCCTAGTCTCTTCTCCAGGCCTGACCATTCCTCAAGGATCATATCACAGATATTTTCGCTAATGGGAAACAATCCGGCTCTTAACTCGCTAAACATCTCTTCTTGAATGCAATGCACTTTTTGAACCTCTTCTACCGCCATGGTGGATCTTACTGCTTTTAAAAAAGGTCAGACATTTCATCTGCCGCAAAATATAACTTTTTACTTCCTTCCAAATTCTCTCCTTCCGAAAGGGGATCTTCCTCCTCCCATTGTCTAGAGCAGGGATGCTCAACCTGCGGCCCTCCAGCTGTTATAAAACTACAACTCCCAGCATGCCTGAACAACCTAAAACTTTCAACCTACAGCAGGGCATGGTGGGAGTTGTAGTTTTGCAACAGCTGGAGGGCCGCAGGTTGAGCATGCCTGGTCTAGAGGAAGAGAGATTGTCACCCCAGCATTCCAAATCAGAAGAAGAGGGTGGTGTTACTCTTTACCGTTTTGGATGTAACGGTCCCTGATCAGTCCCAGACATTTGGGATAGAGAAGCCTTAATTTCCTCCTGAATCATGGAACAGAACTCGTCCCTTAGAGACACATGTTCCTCCAGGAAAATGTTAGAAATGGAATTCTTGCAGATCTTTTTAGGATAGCAATCCAGCAATTTTTTGAAACAAGAAATACATTTTGCAATTTTTTCTGGTTTCTTTTGTGCCTCTTCAGTTAGCTATGAGGCAAGAACAGACCAAAATTAGGAGGATAGAGTACATATATAAATGTGACCAGGTGCAAATCACCACCGTGCGCCATCAGCCAGAGGGGGAAAGAAACACCCATTCCCTAAAATAAAGGTTGATTCTCAGTGCCTTAATAAACCAGTATTTTGAAAGGGCAATCCCCGCAGGGAACTTACAGGAGGCAGAGAAGGAGTATCAAGCTCACTGGGCGAATGCGGCTCAGTACCCGACATCTTGATCACCAGACCTCAAATCAGTCCTGATTCGTGGCTCCTCCGCTTTATCCAGCCGGCATTTTGAATGCTGGGTGCCACACAAGGCACGCTGCCAACCTCCTGAGTTACAGTGATGATAATCTAGAGCGATCAGTGCGCCGGACGCTCACTACAGCTTCAAACCACGAAGGGCAAGGAGGAAGACGCAACCCCGGGAGCAGGCTCCGGATCAACCAGAGTGAGCCCTCCAGTCTCTCTCCTGCTCAGCATTGGTACAAGACAACCGGCGAGCAGGGGAACTACACATGAACAGATAAGTGCCACACCATGACACCTGCCCGCAGGGAGCTCCAAGATTCAGAGCCATGTTCCTGCCGTTCAGTGTGCTGACCATTCTCACCCTCTTCCCCCATGATTCGCTGAAAGTTTAGGGAAGGAAAACACCACTTTCCAGCAGTTTGTGCTCACTACTCCTTCCCATGGTGGCTGGCAACCTCTCTTTGTAAGGCCCCCTTCCCTCCCCACTGAAGTCTCCTTCCCAGTCCTGGTTCCACGGTGGAAAGCACACAATCCCTTCCGGTGCGTCATCTCCTGGCTCCGATGCTGCATCCCAGAACCGCTGCTGCCTCACGCCGCAGACACACTGCCATGTTTTTGCAGGAAGGACCGCCCAGCTGCAACAGAAATTATGAGGAGACTCCCCAGGTATCCCCCGCGGGTAAGAGAAGAAAAGGACTGTACTTATCAGTGGCTCCTAGTGGAGACTTACACTAAGAGGTAATCTCCTAAGGTACCACCAATTTGACCAGAGACCCTGCAGCCCCAACTCTTGGATCCTGGAGAGTTCCACAGGAAACAGAAAAACTGAGGAGGAGGATGAGGTGGATTCTTTTAAAGATCTTGTTGGTTCCCATTTCCTGTCCGAATGGACTCTCTCACAGGTACTGTCATGGGATGGGGCGTAATGAGAAGAAAAAATAAATAAAAAAAGAAGACATTCTTACTTACAGCAATACTGACTGTTTGCTTTTTTCTCAGCTTTTTAGGATCAATCTGAGCAATGACTACATCAGGACATCGTGCAGCCTCAATCCTAAAACAAAATAAAGACAAAGACAATCAGAATGGTTGTGTCTCTACTGAAAGCAACATTTTCTTTTCCAGGCCGAACTGGATGGACAAATGTCTTTTTTCGGTCTTATATACTATGTTACTATGTTACTATTAAAAAGGCTCAACAGCAGGATCAACCCTATTAAATCAGACATACTGGCTGGTAGAGCTGCTCTTTCTTTTGTCTGTATGATAAACAGCTGTGGGGAAATCTGCATTTTTATTCATATGCAAATAAGGATTTCAAGCATTCAGAAGTGGGGCTGAATCTGCTGAGTACTGCTTTGGCACACAACCCCCTCCCATTGATTGACATCAGGCTGAGGGCAGAGCCCTGTCCAAGAGCTGTGTCCTAGCATCTACGTATCATATACTGTACTATAGCTTCTCCACCCTGAGATCTACTCAGAAATCGGTAATTAGTCTTACCGGTAATTGTTTTCCCAGGAGGCCAAGATGACAGCACATGGGAGGTTTTCCTTATAACCCTCTGTAGGGACAGGAAGCAAGAGAGTTTCAAAGGCCCCTCCCCACCTCCCTAACCAGTGAATTTTTCCCCAGGTTATATACCTAGCGATTCTAGAGTCACAGAGTTAGCAGCACATTGTTATTATATAAGTATATGTGTGAAAAAAAAATAAAAAAAATTATATACCGTATTTTTTGCCCCATATGACGCACTCCCCCCGCCCCTGCGTCTTATGGAGCGAATACTAATGAAGCGCTTCCATTATGGAAGCACTTCATTAGTACCGGAGGACCAGGAAGCGGTAAAAGGTCTGTACTCACCGCTTCCTGGTCCTCGGCTATCCGCCGCAATACACAGCCGACAGCAGTATGAAGAGGATCGTGATGGTGTCCAGGAGCAGGACAGGTAAGCGAGTTTATTTTATTTGTGCTGGGGGCGGACATATGGGGGCTGCTAGATTGCTGAAGGTTGTTGGGGGGGGGGGGGGGTTGATCTGAGACATTGGGGGTCTGATCTGAGGCCTGATTGACATTGAGGGGTCCGATTGGGGCTGTAAGCTGAGGTCTGATTGACATTGGGGGTCTGATTGCTGGTCTGACCTGAGGTGTAATGGAAAATATAAAACCTAGATGCGCCTTATGGGCCAGTACGTCTAATAGGGCAAAATATTATATAAAATGTATTATTTTTTTGGGTGGGGGGGGGCGGAATATATTGGTGCTGTCATGTTGGACTCCTGGAAAAACAATTATTGGTAAGACTAATTGCCGATTTCCAGGACTATCCCCATGAGAGAAATGCCAAGGCACTAACTTTTTAAGGGGGCGGGGGGGAGACACACACATCTGCTTGAGGGACCTTTCGGCGAAACATTAAATTCTGATTGGTGTGGAGGTCCAAACGATAATGTTTGCAAAAGGTATTATAATTTGTCCATGTAGCCGCTCTACAGATTTGATCTATCGTGCCATTAGCTTTCTCTGCCCACGAAGTTGCCATAGCCCTGGTCGAATGGGCTTTAATGGAGAGATTGGACAGTTTTTTTTTTGTTTTTTTTATAAAGATTATACCTCTCGAATTGTATCTTTCTTCCATCTTGCCAAGGTTTGTTTAGTAACTTTCTGGCCTTTATTTTTTCCTCAACGTTGAATTAACAAATTTGAATCCTGTCTCCAAGATTCTGTTGACTGGGAGATAGTTAACTATCGTCCTCCACACATCCAAGCAATGTAAAAGCTCCTCTTTGGCATTTCTAATAGAAGCACAAAAGGACGGAATAATTTTTTTCTGTTCTTTATGGGAGGAAACTACTTTTGGTAAAAAGGCTGGGTCTAACTTTAAGATTACTCTTTCATCAAGAAGTTTTAGATAATGTTCTTTCATAGAGAGCTTGAATATCCCTTATCCTACGGGCGGAGGTAGTGGCTACCAGGAAGGCAGCTTTTCATGGTCAAATATTTTGATGAGATATCATCCAATAGTTCAAACGGAGGTTCACAAAGGGAGTTTAGGACTAAGGTTAAGTCCCATGTTGGGACATTGTCTTATTGTGGGTGAATCTGGAAATGGCTTTAAAAAAAAACTTTACCCATCTATGTTCAGCTAAAGGGAAATCTAGGAAAGCCAAAAGAGCCGACACCTATATCAAACCCTTTCTGCAGAAAGTCTAGGATGTGTGAAATGGTAGGTGAGGGTTCCAAAGACAACCAGGATCTAATTTTTTCCAGATTTTCCCATATATGGCTGAAGTAACTGGTTTCCGACTATTTTGTAATGTTGCAATTACTTTTTCCGAAAGCCCTTGCCTTTTCAGCATTTCCCTTTCAGGATCCAGGCCGTCAAATTCCAGGTTTTCAGATCTGGATGTTTTAGAGGGCCATGAACCGGAAGATCCTGTCTCCTTGGGAGGATTAATGGCTCTTCTATGCACATTGATCTGAGGAGCGAGTACCAGCTCCTTTTGGGCCAGGCCAGAGTAATCAATAGCACCTTTGTCGTGCTCTCGCCAATCTTCCTCAATACTGCCAGAATAAGAGAAATTGGTGGGAAGGAATATGAAATATCCATGTTCCAGGTCTGTGACCAGGGCCGGGCAGACACAGAGGCTGGGGAGGCTCCAGCCTCAGGCAGGAGCCGGCCAGAGGGAGAGGGACTGACAGGGGGGGAACCGCTCAGCGCTCCCTCCTGTCATTCCCTGATTGTAGCGTGACCGAGCTCTGTCCGGTCCGCAGGTAAAGAGAGCATCAGTCTGCACTTCAAGTCAGTCGGCTCTGTACAGGAGACAAAAAGCTCCTCCTCCTGTACCCGCGGAGGCGCAGACCATGCAGAGCTCAGCCACGTTACAGCAGAGGTAGGTGGAGAGGAGGGGGAGAAGGAGCATGACAACATGGGGGGGGGGGGGGGGCAGAAAGCATGACAACATGGGGGAAGAGAAGAAAGAGCATGACAACAGGGGGGGCAGAAAGAGCATGAAAAGATGGGGGAGAATGACAGGGGGCAGAAAGAGCATGACAAGAAAAGGGGATTATGACAAGAGGGGGGGGGGGAGAATGACAAATTACTATGTGGGGGCACTGCTGTGTCGCTGAGGGGGGTGTGGGGGGCAGTGTGGCGGACATTACTGTGTGGGGGACACTACAGTGTGGGGTGGCATTATACAAAAGCTCTGCAGATGCAACTCCCATGTATTGGGTCACCACAATTTGGGTGGTCATTCACTAAATGAACCCTGTTATGGGGAGAATCACATTTGACATCCACAGACACCCCCCCAAAACAGGGTTCATTTACTGAATGACCACCAATAAAAGAGGTGGGGGTCACATATGCTATTTCATAATGACAGCAAGGCCCGTGCAGTGACTGTATCCTACTACACCCCCCATCCCCCTGCTCACTGGATATAATCTTATTAACTATATAACTGTAGCAAATCACTACAGTTATATAGTTAAGATTATATACAGTGTGTGTGGGGGGGGTTTGTAGTAGAATACAGTCACTGCACGGGCCCCACTGGCGCGGTCATCAAAAAAGCAGATACAACCCCACAGCCTGGGGGGGGGGGGTCATTCCTACACGGACCCTGTTATGGGGAGGGGGGGGGGGGAAATCTGTGGGGTTGTATCTGTGGAAGACATGTGTCTTCCACAGATTACCCAATAACCGTGTCATCCATCACAGATCCCCCATAACAGCGTCATCCACATGTTGGAGGGGGGGGGGGAAAATCGCACTTGGGCAGCTCAGCCTCTGTTGGTGGTGGACATTGTCCCAGCCCTGTTTGTGACATTGCATCCGCTGCTGGAGGATGGTCTCTTGGATTTAGAGAGTAAAAACAGCTTGTCTATGTTTACTCTGGTCTATCTGAGGCTGACCCCATTTGTGACAAACTCCTGGAATACTTCTTTGTTTAGCATCCACTCTCCAGGATCGACTCTTTTCCTGCTCAGGAAATCTGCTGTTGTGTTTTCTTTGCCCCTCAGATGTAAGGCTGAGATTGATAACACGTTTGATTGGGCACAGTGAAAAATCTGATTTGACACCCTCTGCAGCAAGGGGTCCCTGGTTCCCCCTTGGTGTTTGAGGTAACACACCGTAGTGTGCTATCCGAGTAGATCCTTAGACGCTTCCCTTTTGTGTCATTTTCGGCCTGTTTCA
Source organism: Bufotes viridis (assembly GCA_033119425.1). Classification (NCBI taxonomy): domain Eukaryota; kingdom Metazoa; phylum Chordata; class Amphibia; order Anura; family Bufonidae; genus Bufotes; species Bufotes viridis. The sequence goes on from CM065599.1 coordinate 46,783,123, forward strand.
GAGTCTTCAGAACCGCTGTTAGCTGTTTTGAGTTTGTTGATTCTAGGCTCTCTAGAGGTGACCATTCTCCTTGAAAATATAGATCTTCCACCTGGGCTCCCCAGCCTAACTTGCTGGCATCCGTGGTTACCGTCACCATTGGATCCAGTTTCCAGGTAATTCCCTTCTCTAGGTTGTCTGGAGTTAACCACCAGTTCAGGGAGTTCTTTACCCGTGGTAAGGAAAATCCTTTTGTCTAGAGATTTTTGACTCTTGTACCACCAAGATAGTATCAGTTTCTGTAATGGTCTTAAATGAAAAAGGGCCCAGGGAATCATGGGTATGCAAGATGTCATGATGCCCAGAATCCTCACTGCCTCTCTGATCGTGCAATTTTTCTTCTTTTTGAAGTGTTGGAGTTTTATTACCATGGTACTTTGGTTATAGGTGAAAGGATCTTTCTTTCACTGAATCTAGAAGTGTACCCAAGAAAATATTCCTGGTTTCCAACCGCAGATCTGATTTGTTGAAGTTGATTATCTATCCCAATTTGGTCAGCACGTCCAGTGTTAATTGAGGATGATCTTTCAATATCTTCTGAGATTGGGTTGTTAATATGAAATAATCCAGGTATCGGATTATAACTATTTTGTACTGTTTTAGGTGAGCCATCACTTCTAACATCAGTTTTGTAAAAATCCTCGGAGCTGACAAGATTCCGAATGGCAAATGATTTATGTGGCTGTTCACCTTTATTGCAAATCTCAGATTTTTTTTTGATGATGAGGATGCATAGTGATATGATAACATACATCCTTCAAGTCTATTGTGCACATGAATGCTGCTGGGGTGATTAGTGGAATGGCTGACCGAATAGATAACATCTTGAACTTTCGATAGGAGATCCACCTGTTCAGGAATGAGGTTTATAATTGTCCTGAACGATCCATTAGTTTTTTTATTTGTTTTTTTTACAAGGAACAGTTTGGAATAAATGACCCTTTAAATGTTGATGCGATGGTACTGGCATAATAGCCTTCATCATGCACAGAGACTGAATATCCAGTAGAAGTTGATTCTGTAGTGTTTCTGAGTCAGGATTAGTTATCTAAAAACACTGTGGGGAAGGAGACTTGAATTCTAGTTTGTAACCCTTCTGAATGGTTCAGATTACCCTGGGACTTTTTTGTAATGGAAACCCATTCCTGTCTGAAAAAACGAAGACTCTACCCCCCCCACCCCCCACCGGGATGGCATCGTTTACCGGGATTATTTGTGTTGTTCGGGTTCAGAAGGAAGCCTCTTCCTTCGCCTCCTATCGGGTAGCTCCATCTACCAGATTTTCTCTTCCCTCTACTCGATCAGTACTGGGACTGTCTGTCCATTCTCTGAAAGGGCTGACTTTTCTTGGGTTTCTCTTCTGGAAATACTTTTTTCTTGTCAGCTGCTCTTTACAAAGTGGTATCCAATACTGGTCCGAATACATAAGAACCGGAAAATGGTATTGCATATAACTTATTTTTAGAAGCTATGTCGCCCGTCCAGGTCTCCAGCCACAAGGCCCTTCTAGCGGCACTTGATAGCTTTAGATGGTTTTACAATTGATTGAGCCATAATCCCATAGCTCTGGCTACAGATGTGGCTGCAATATTAGTATTGATTGCTGCCGCTGAACATTCCCAGACTTTAGGAGTCTTCAAATGGGATGGTTGTCTTTTTTGCAACTTTTGCTACCTGGACATATATTTTTGGAACTTCTGCCCATAATTTAGTTTCCTCCGGATTAAATAGAAGGCTACTTCTGAATTCTCGAGGAATGAAAAGTTTCTTTTCTGCATCTTCCCACACTTCCAGTATCATCTCTCTCAGAATGGAATTGACCAGAAACAGCTTCCTTTTCTTTGCCCTTAATCCTCCAAACATCTCGTCTTGAGTTGTTCTGGGTTGCTGGACCGCCTCCACCTCCATAGTTTCGCTTACCGCCGATAGTAACAAATCCAAATCTTTCAAAGAAAAGAGGTTGTTTTTCTGGCCTTCAGAAGAACTGGAGGGACAGATTAACTCCTCCTCTTCTTCTTCTAACTCCCTGTCCGAATAATAAGTAATATCGCCCTGTTCGTCTGAATACGATTCCAGCTGGATTCTAGGTTTCTTTGAAATGGGTAGAGAAACTGGCAGAGGAGGAATCAAGCTAGAAACTGAAGCCTGTATCTTCTCTTATCATAGACCTCAGATCAGAGAGGAAGGATGGCTGTTCCTCCTTCTAAAGTTTTGCTATACAATCAGGGGACTAGGGTTTCGGGTATCGAAGTTTCGATACCCAATCAATACTTTTCTCTGGTATCGAGCTCTATACCAAGAATAGTATTTTATCGATACTGGGCTGCGCTACTGCACAGCCCAGTATCAGAGAACGTGGCTGCGCTGCTCTCAGCGCGGCCATGTTTTCCTTGGCAGCACAGGGAGAAGGAGGCGGTCTCTCCCTCCCCCTGTGCCGCTTCCACCAATAGAGCGAGAGAGGCGGAGTCACTGGCCACCAATGAGGAGTGACTTTTACTATACAGATGCAGGCAGAAGAAGCTCATTGCCGGCACCTGCCTGTGACCGGGCACTGCGATCCGTGGCAATTAACCCCTCAGGTGCCGCACCTGAGGGGTTAACTACCGCGAATCGGAGCGCCCGGTCACAGGCAGGTGCCGGCAATGAGCTTCTTCTGCCTGCATTTGTATAGTAAAAGTCACTTCTCATTGGTGGCCAGTGCGCCCACCCCTTCCCCATTATTAAAGACATTGGCCAATGTCTCCCCCCCCCCCTTCCTTTCCCCATTATTAAATACATTAGTGGCCAGTGCGCCCCATCCCTCCATTCCTCCCTCCCCCAGTATTAAAAGCATTGGTGGCAGTGGCCACAGGGTCCCCTCACCTCCTCCTCATTGGTGGCAGTGATCGGAGCCCCAGCAGTGTAATGCTGGGGCTCCGATCAGTTACCATGGCAACCAGGATGCTACTGAAGTCCTGGCTGCCATAGTCTGCTCCCTGCTGCTGTGTGCACAGCGCACAGGGGAGCAGGGAGAGGGCGAGATCCTATTCACCCTGATAGAGCTCTATCAGGGGGAATAGGATGAAAAGATCCCAGGTTCTAGCCCCTAAGGCGGAAATAGTTAATAAATAAACTGTAAAAAAAAAAAAAAAAAAAAGGTTAAAAAAGTACACCAAAATATTAAGTATAAATCACCCCCTTTCCCAATTTTACATATAAAATATATAAACAATAAAATATTACATATCGCTACGTCTCAAATCCAAACTATTAAAAAAAATCCTCTTAAGCTCACCGCTTAAGAGGATTTTTTTAATAGTTTGGACTTGAGACGTAGCGATATGTAATATTTTATTTATTGTACGATTCCTGTAAATTTGTAGCATAGGAAATACATTTTTTTTTTTTTAAGGTTCTGTCTGGGATGTAGGTACCGGATCCTTTTCCCCTAGAAAGGAACAAAGGAACTCTCTCTTAATACTAGTGTATACCAATAAACAGAATAAAGCAGGGGTTAGTGAAAACTTACATAGCCCTGAGCAGGGCTATCGCCATCCATTTCAGGCTTTGTAAACATTTGGGACACCATTTGGAACAGCGGACAACCTGGACGGCTTGCTGGTTCCTTTTATATAACCTTACCTTAACCTCTTAAGGACTTGGCCCTATTTCACCTTAAGGACTCAGCCATTTTTTGCAAATCTGACCAGTGTCACTTTATGTGATGATCACTTTTAAACGCTTTTACTTATGCAGGCCATTCTGAGATAGTTTTTTTTCTCACATATTGTACTTCATGACAGTGGTAAAATGGAGTTGAAAAATTTCATTTTTATTTATAAAAAAAAATACAAAATTTACCAAAAATTTGGAAAAATTAGCAATTTTCCAAGTTTCAATTTCTCTACTTCTATAATACATAGTAATACCGCCATAAAAAGTTATGGATTTACATTCCCCACATGTCTACTTCATGTATCGATCAATTTGGGAATGCCATTTCATTTTTTGGGGATGTTACAAGGCTTAAAAGTTTAGAAGCCAATCTTGGAAATTTTCAAAAACCCACTTTTTAGGGACCAGTTCAGGTCTGAAGTCACTTTGTGAGGCTTACATAATAGAAACCACCCAAAAATGACCCCATTCTAGAAACTACACCCCTGAAGGTACTCAAAACTGATTTTACAAACTTTAACCCTTTAGGTTTTCCACAGGAGTTGGCAAATGGAGATAAAACTTCAGAATTTCGATTTTTTGGCAAATTTTCCAATTTAGTCCATTTTTTCTAGTAACAAAGCAAGGGTAAACAGCCAAACAAAACTTAATATTTATTGCCCTGATTCTTGCAGTTTACGACCACATATGGGGTGTTTCTATAAACTACAGGCCTCAAGTGTATACTATTGTATATTCAATAAAAAAAATATATTCCTATATTGGGGCCCCGGTTGATAAATAAAAAAAAAAAATTCATAAAACGATAGTAAATCCTTAAGCATTCCAGGTATCCTGATGCGCTGCACGGTGTTGTGGGAACAAGGTGAACATTGCTCTGTGCCACCATTAGTGTATCTAAAATAGAATTTCTGGACCTACAATTAGTAGATAAGGACAAGCTTATTTGTACCACATATCAAAAACCGATAGCTAGGAACAGTTTCATCCAATACGACAGCTGCCATCTACCATCTTGGCTTAGAAATATACCACAGGGACAATTCCGAAGAATTAGGAGAAACTGTACACTAGAACCCCATTTTGAACAGGAATCTGAAAAAATAAAGAAACTATTTATAGACAAAAAATACCCCGTTTCCCTCATCGACTCATCGCTCAATCAAGTAAAAGGGATGGATAGGAAACCATTTTTTACAAAAACCGACACAAACACATGCAGGAGGAAACTCCATTTAGAATTATATTACCCTACAATCCTCAATACAAAAAAATAATAATAATAATAATCATAAAAGACCATTGGTATCACATAAAACAAGATAGAATAATAGGATCTATGATCCCAGACATTCCCCAAAGCGCCCCTAACTTAGGTATAAAAAATCGCCCCAACCACAAAACAAAATATCGGACACCCCACTACAATTCAGGAATGGACAGACATTACAGGATTCTTTAGATGTGGTAAATGTAGCAACTGCCAGATAACATCATTCCCAAATAAAACTACCTCTGTCGAATCTAAAACAAACTCACACAAACAAGAAATTAAAGAATTTTTAACATGCAGTTCCACCGAAGTTATACATGCCCTAGAATGTCCATGCCAAAAATTATACATTGGACGTACTAAAAGATCACTCAAAAAACGTATCTCAGAGCACATTGCAAACATAAAGAAGGGATATGACAAACTGTATCATACCACTTTATGACTGTACACAATAAAGACCCAAATGGACTGAAATATACAGCACTTGAAAAGGTAAAGAAAGACTGGAGGGGTGGGAACCACATACACAAAATGTCTAGAGTAGAATCTAGGAGGATCTTTGAATTCAGTTCAATCCTACCGAATGGACTGAATGCACAGATGGAGATCTTCGGCTTCCTCTAACGACGGGGGGCTGCCGCTCTCCGATGACATACCAGTGCGGTTTTTTCTTGGTCGCGCTGGTTTGTGCTTGGCGTACGGCCGCTCCCCTAATTACCCCCCCCCCCCAATCTAGAACCAAATAAAGACATAAGAAAAACACACACAAAGTTATAAACCAACTTTATTCTTGACAAATTACTGGGAAATCTAGAATCAATTAAAAAGACAGAAGAAAAAAAAACACACAAAAGAAGTTAAAAAACAATTTTTTTTCTTGACAATCAAATTACTGGGAAACACCATACCTACTGGGTCCTCTGGTGCCCAGACTAGCGGGATACCTGGACAACCTCCCAGCTAATCTATAGTGTATGTAAGAGGATGCGAAGGCCTCTGACTCACTGGGTCTTTTGCTTATACGGACCAGTGAGATAATGAGACTACCCCCAACTACATACTGTTAAGACAATTGTCTTCATACTACATATAACTTTTCCCTATGTCTAGAACTATCCCATAGTGTATATTAGTAGATGGGAAGGCCTCTGACTCACTGTTTCTTTTACTCATACGGACCAGTGACTCACTGGGTCTTTTACTCATACGGACCAGTGAGACAATGAGGCTATCCCTCAATAATATACCGTCAAGATAACTGTCTCTACAATGGAATCCTTAAGCATTTACTATTGTTTTATGAATTACTTATCAACCGGGGCCCCAATATAGGAAGCCCATTTTTATTTTATTTTTTATTGAATATACAATACACGACGCCTTTTTTTTTTTTCATATGCTCTCTGTATACAGCCACCGCATCTACTGCCGGCAATCACGGACAACTACTACTTATTTGTACTACTTGAACATTAATTTTGTTACGGACAACCATTTATTGTGTTTGATATTAATCAAGGGTACATAATATTTAGTACCCTTATCACTGACTATATCCCACAAGCAAAGGATCACTGTTTTCTATCAGGGTGACATTTTCAAATACAAGACCACCCTTTCAGGTTTTATACCCACATTTTTATCTACAGTTTTATGAATTTGCAAGACTTAGTTATATCAATAACCTCTATTCATCACCTAAATACTCTAGTCCATTGAAGACCAAAACCATCCCTATACAACCATTACCCACGTTATCCAATCAATTAGCACCATCACTTTTATACCATCTGGTACCATACCACTACAGCCACCATTTAGTTCGCCATTATACTACCCATATTTTATTCTAATGAACTACAAAATGTTTTACCCAAATAAGAGTGTGCCTGCTATTCTTCTGTTTCCTAAATTTCCTGATACCTTGACAGGGCAAGTCAGACTTGGCAGTATTTGCACCTCTAACCATTTCTATTGAGCGGTAGAGCAGTCTATCCTACTATATCCATTTTAACTATCCACCAAATACCTAGTTATATGGGTTAAAAAACAGATCAGCCACAGTCCCCACTCCCCCTTCTTTTAGGGAAGTGGAGAGTCTGGTGGAGTAACAGCACTTGGGCAAAAATTTATAAGCAAGTGCCATTTAAAAAGTCAAACTTACAGTTTGTGATTTTTTCACGTCACAAAAGTGATGTATTTTAGAATACAGTCACATGCAGACATGCAGCCTGTGAATATACTCCAATCTTCTGTGCTCTTCCCAGACAGGCCGGGGACGGGAGGTGGCCGGACAAAAACTGCATGCTGCACATATGGGCTAGCGTTAGCACAGATCCAGCAAGCTGTTCCCCTGCCGGAACAGCCTGCTAGACCCTGCTAAGCCTAATTTGAAAGTAGCCTCAGATAACGAGGGCATATTGCTAGGATATGCCCCCACTGTCTGATAGTTGTGGGCAGAGGTCGTAATAACGACTGTTCAGGCTCATTTACTCTCTGAAAAAAGTCCAAGGGCTCATGCACACGACCGTATGTATTTTGTGGTCCGCAAAAAACGGATCCACAAAAAATACGTATGATATCCGTGTGCATTCCGTATTATGCGGAACGGAACAGCTGGCCTCTAATAGAACTGTACTATCCTTGTCCGCGATGCGGACAATAATAGGACACATCCTGTTTTTTTGCAGAACAGAAATACGGACATCTGGAAACGGAATTCACACGGAGTAACTTCAATTTTTTTGCAGACCCATTGAAATGAATGGTTCTGCATACAGTCCGCAAAAAAAAAACAGAATGGACACGGAAAGAAAATACGTTTGTGTGTATGAGCCATAAGGCATACCAATATGCCTTACACTTTTCCTTGAAATTCATCAGTGCAGTGAGCGCTGTGAACAGCACGGGCAGCGCAGCGATACCTGCAATAACCAATAACAAAGCTCCTCGGAGCAAGGAGCTTTGCTATTGGTTAGTTTGGGCAGGCTGCTGAAGCAATAGTGTGCTGCAGCAGATTCAAAGGTAGATGTAGCGCAGCACTCGGCTCCAGCTCTACTGCAACAGGACACTACAGTCATGGAATATGGAGAGACTCCCAGGAGCGTGTTTCAGATTCTTCAAAGATTTTATTTCATTCTTCAGAAATAACATAATTAGGACGCGTTTCGGCCTGTGCTGGCCTTCATCAACTAATAAAATACATTGTTAAACTTGCTATATAGCATGTCAGCTCCCGTGACGTGGAACCAGGTACATACAAAATCTGGACTGAAGTCTGGAATCGGGGTTCAACATTAATTGTATGAAATACCAAATGGAGTTCAGTATATTGATGAACTCTGCAAGAAAATAAATATATAAAAGTCAATCATTGACATAACCAATCTCAAAATCTCAATTCAGGCCCCGTGGATGCAAGGTCCCCAGGGTTTAGAACCAATATACATTTTCCAAAATGTACCAATTCCGTCTAATGATACCATCAATCTGATTAAAGGGATGGAATTTTCTAACAAAAGCAATACGTGAACCCCTGTCATATTTATCCCTAGGGAATAAAGATTCCTCTATTGCTTTCCCAAAAAGTTTATTTGGGTAACCTCTATTCAAAAATTGATCTCTCATTTCCTCCAATCTAACTTTTTGGCCCTCATCCGGATTTCACTGTGGAATCGGACGCCAGCCTTCTAGGTTGGGGCGCCTACTGCAACTGGGTGAAAATACATGGGGTGACAGCACCATTGTAGGTAAATACCCAAAGTCCATATAGTGGCGGTGCCTGTGATGTTAGGACCTGACCATTGGTCCCCAATACGATACCAAACAAGAAAGGATCGCGGCACTCCTTCGTCTGTAGAAAATGTTCACTTTAAGGTGGAATAAAGAACATTTTCTACAGACGAAGGAGTGCCGCGATCCTTTCTTGTTTGGTACTGCAACTGGGGGACCACAGGGGGACGCTGGACCACGGAGGAATCTTGTCTACACATCAACGCCTTGGAATTCCTAGCAGGTTCTTTCGCGATTCGGAGCTTCGCAAAAGGGATAGCCAAGGCCTGCATCAGACTGCGGATGGACAACATCTCAGCGGTCTGGTATGTCAACGCCATGGGGGACACACATTCGGCTGCGCTGTCCCATCTGGCGAAAGATTTCTGGTCCTTTTGTCTGTCCAGAGACATCACGGTGTTAGCGGAGTATCTTCCCGGCCTTCACAACACCCACGCGGACTGGAGTTCTCGATTCCTTTCAGATGCCAGCGACTGGAAATTAGATGTGGCAGTTTTCTCATCTCTTATCTCTTTGGGGACCCTTCTATATAGAACTCTTCGGGTCCCGTTTGAACACCCAGCTTCCCAGGTTTTACAGCTGGCGCCCGGACCCAGAAGCGGAGGCAGTCGATGCTTTCCTACAACACTCATGTATTCCTTCCCTCCGTTCGCCATCATTCCTCGAGTCTTGGCCCAGGTTCGCCAACAGAGAGCCGACCTAGTCTTGGTAGTCCCGTTTTGGAGCACCCAGTCGTGGTTTCCCCAGCTGCTGGAGTTCTTGGTTCAGTACCCGTTCCTTCTTCCCGAATTCATAGACCTCCTGCTAGGGCCTTCGGGTCTTCAACACCCTCTCATTCTCGACATGTCTCTACAGCTCTTAGCATGCAGAATTTCGGGGACTCCTGGGAGTTTCGGACTCTACTAGATGCCTTTTGGAGGACGCATTGGCTCTCGGCACCAGGCGCTCTTATTGGGCAGCCTGGAAATCTCGGGCTGAATGGTGCTTGGTTAGGGACGTGGATCCCTTTTCAGCGCCTGTAACTGACATGCTTCAGTTTCTCACCTCTTTGTTTGAAGACGGAAAAGTGTATCGAACAATCAATTTGTTTCGATATGGTCAGCATCCTTTGGCGTGTCGTTTGCTTCGTGGTTCCCATCTTTCCCGACCTCCTAGACCCCGTTTACTACCTGGGATGTATCTTGTGTTTTGTCTCAGTTTTCATCTTGGCCGTCTAACTCGGACCTTTCCTTGCGACAACTTTCAGCTAAGTTGGTCTCTCTCTTCTGCTTGATCTCCTGTAAGAGAGTTTCAGACGTCCGGGCCTTGGACTACGATGAGTGGTCGTTTAAAACCAACATTCGTTCTGTCTCGTACCCCAGTTTCCCTGAGGTTCCAGCTCTCTGCCCAGTCACTTGTCTGCGGGAGTATGAATCTTGCACATCTCTACATCGCTAGTCGGCGTGTCCTCAGATTTTCCTCTCCTACCGTCACCCCTTCGCTCCAGTAACCAGCATCACCCTGGCCAGATGGGTCAAGTGGATTATGTCTTTAGCGGGGGTGGATACTTCGGTTTTCACTGCGCATTCCACTAGAGGAGCAGCTGCGCAGTGGCCTGTAATTCTAACTAGGGTTGTTTCGGGTATCGAACTTTCAATACCCAATCGATACTTTTATGCCAGTATCGAGTTGGTATCGGGATGTTAGTTTTTTTCGATACTAGACCGCGCTGCTGCGCGGTCTAGTATCTCCTGTTATGGGAGGACACGGCGTGTGCAGCGCTCAGCACACGCTGTGTTCCCTCAGGCCATAGACCGTGAGGAAGGAGGGAAGTAGGGAATCCCTCTCTCCTATGACGCGGCCGTCGGTGATTAGTGCGGGAGGAGGGACATGGGAGGAGAGAACTGCTGCGTCGGGAGAACGGCAGCAGCCTCCTCCGTGTCTTGTTGCAGGCGGAGGAGGAAGGCACAAGTACCCGGCCTGCAGCTCTGCCCCCGTTTTGCCCACACAATGATTATTAACCTTTAATACAGATACAGGAGGCGGGTGCCGGCGGTATCCGCCTCCTGTATCTGTATTAAAGGTTAATTATTGTGTGGGCAGTGCGACTCCCCTCCCCCCCGTATTAAACTTAATTAGTGGGCAGGGCGCCCTCAATCCCGCCCACCCTTCCAGTATTAAAGTTTTTAGATCATTGGTGGCAGTGGCAGTTCCCCATGGCAGCCAGAGCTTCAGTAGTGTCCTGGCTGCCATGGTAACCGATCAGAGCCCTACATTGCGATCGGTTACCATGGCAGCCAGGACACTACTAAAGCCCTTGCTGCCATGGGGGGGCTCCCTGCTGCTGTGTGCACAGGGCAGCAGGGAAATGTGAAGTCCTATTCACCCTGATAGAGATCTATTAGGGTGAATAGGACAAGGGATGAAAAGATCCCAGGTTCTACCCCTAAGGGGGGAAATGTAAAATAAAAATTAAATAAATAAAAAAAAAAAAAAAAACACGCCGAAATATTAAGTATAAATCGCCGCCTTTTCCAATTTTATATATAAAATATATAGATAAACATATCGCCATATTTAAAGTCCGACTCCAAACTGTTAAAAAAAAAAAATAATAGATTTTTTTTTTTGGGGGGTGGGGTGTTTCCGCGTGGTATCGAATGGTGTCGAGTATCACAATACTTTTTAATGGTATCGATACCGAATCAAAATTTTGGTTATCGAAACAACTAATTGTAACTTACCTTTAGTGCAGCAAGCGAGCCTGTTAAAATCGCGCTTGCGCACTGAGCTGTGATATCTTGCAACCCTAGGCGCGCATTTGCCGTGGCCCGTAATTTTTACCTACCCTCAGCCCAGCAAGCAAGTTTGTTAAATTGACACTTGCGCACTGCCCTGTAAAATTTTGCTACCCAGGCGTGCATGCACCGTAGCCCATTATGTTTAACCACTACAGGACCGCCTAACGCACGGATGCGTCTGGCGGGCGCTCCTGTAGCTCTGAGTGGACGCATCGGCGCGTCATGTCGCGAGATTTCGCGCTGATGCCGCCGCGCATGCGCACTGCGCGGCGGTGAAAGGTTAGAGAAGAAGTTCAAGTATAGGTCATCAGCCTGCCAGCCAATGATCATCGCTGGCAGGCTGATTATTTTTAAAAAAAAATGAATCGCAAGCCATTTAGCACATTATATTTATAAATATAATGTGTTAAATGGCTTCTGTGCCCTCTCCTGGGTCCTTTTCGTCGGTTGGACCCAGGAGAGAGCACACCTCTACTGTAAGTACACCAAGCACCACACTTCAGGCCCTGATCACCCCCCAATACCCCAATTAACCCCTTGATCACCCCTTTCAATCACCTGTCAATCACTAGTGAAAGGGAAAAAAGTTATCAGTGTAAACTGTCACTTTTTTATCCACTAGTATTGCCTGCTAGGTTTAGGTTAGTTTAGGTCCCTTTGGTGGGTAGTTAGCTTCTGTTAGTGCCCAGCCCACCGCACCACAGTCACCGATTCGCTGATTAGCATAGCGCTAATCAGCATTTGTACTTTTATAGTATCTGTAAGTGATCAGAACTGATCACGGTCAGATCTATAATAGTATTACTGTCACTTTAGTTCGCACCCCACACAAAACGCAGTGTCTGCCCGATCAGGCCTGATCGGTCGCCCACACGTGCGTTCACCCACGCCCACCCCGCCGCAGTGACAAAAATGTATATATTTTTTTTATCACTGCACAATCACTTCACAAGCACTGCGGCGACCAAAAAATCAGTTTTGATCTTTTTTATCAATCGCAGCAGCTTCTGTACTTCGCTACACTCCCATTTGTAAGACAGGCTTGCTCTTTTTCTTGGGTAGTCTCAGGGAATACCCCCTAAATTTAGTTGCCCAAATGTCAAATAAGGGGTATTCCTCTGAAGAGGCCTACAGGATTCTAACCCAGTCGGATGAGGAATGGGAACCCTCATCTGACGAATCTAGCGGGTCAGAATACGAACCTGTAGAAAGCAGTGGCAGTCTGACCCAAAGTTCGGACGAGGAGGTTGAGGTCCCTGATAGCACCAGGCGTACCCGACCCTGTGTCGCTAGACCGCAGGTAGCGCAGGATCCATTTCAAGGGCAGTAGAGTGGGGCTGGCGCTGCCAGATTACGTGGTGAGGCATACACCAGCAGCGCAGCCCATCCTGGACCTTCTACCAGCACTGCCGTACAACATGGTGAAGTGGTGAGCACCAGAAGGGCATGTTTCTACAGGTGCTAGAATGTCAGGATAGTATAAATACCCCCCCAAATGACACCATTTTAGAAAGAAGACACCCCAAAGCATTCGCGGAGGGGCATGGTGAGTTCATGTACGATTTCATTTTTTTTCACCAGTTAGCGGAAAATGACACTTTGAGGAAAAAAAGAAAAATAATAAAGTTTCCATTTCTGCTAACTTCTGGCAAAAAAAAATAAAAAATCTCCCATGGACTCACTATGCCCCTCAGTGAATACCTTGGGGTGTCTACTTTCCGAAATGGGGTCATTTGTGGGGTGTGTTTACTGTTCTGGCATTTTGGGCGGGGCTAAATTGTGAGGAACCTTGTAAAGCCTAACCCTCAGTTCACACCTGAGCGTTTTACAGCGCGTTCAAGCGCGCTGTAAAACGCTCAACACATGAAAACCAATGCTTCCCTATGGCCCTGGTTCTCACTTGAGCATTTTACAGCGTGTTTGAACGCGCTGTAAAACGCCCTACGCTCACAAAAGTTCTTGAGCTTCTTTGGGGCGTTTTGTCGCGCGTTTGCACCCATAGACTTCAATGGGAACGCGCGTAAAACGCGCGTTGTGTAGATATGCCTTTTTTTAATTGGTCTCCAGAGTCACGAACGCGCGTTTCCTATTTCCAAAACGCACTGTAATACGCGCGTTTTACGCACGTATCAAATACGCTCAAGTGTGAACCCAGCGTAAAGGTACTTGTTGGACTTTACGCCCCTTTACGCACCTAGGCTGCAAAAAAAGTGTCACTCATGTGGTATCGCCGTACTCAGAAGAAGTAGGGCAATGTGTTTTGGGGTGTATTTTTACATATACCCATGCTGGGTGAGAGAAATTTAAAAAGTTGTCATTTACAGAGATATTTCTCTCACCCAGCATGGGTATATGTTAAAATACACCCCAAAACACATTGCCCTACTTCTCTAGTGCGGCGATACCACATGTGTGCCACTTTTTTGCAGCCTGGGTGCGCAAAGGGGCCCTAAAACCAATCAGTACCTTTAGGATTTCACAGGGCATTTTTACGCATTTGGATTCCAGACTCCTTCTCACGCATTAGGGGCCCCTAAAATGCCAGGGCAGTATATATAAATACCCCACAAGTGACCCCATTTTAAAAAGAAGACACCCCAAGTTATTCTGTGAGGGGTATGGCGAGTTCATGTAAAATTTTATTTTTTGTCACAAGTTAGTGGAATATGAGACTTTTATAAGAAGTCTCCGCTAACTTGTGCCAAAAAAAAAAAAAAACTTCTATGAACTCGCCATGCCCCCATGGAATACCTTAGGGTGTCTTTTCAAAATGGGGTCACTTGTGGGGTACTTATACTGCCCTGGCATTTTAGGGGTCCTAAAGCGCGAGAAGAAGTCTGGAATCCAAATGCATAAAAATGCCCTCCTAAAAAGGTACTCATTGGAATTAGGGCCCCTTTGCGCATCTTTACTGCAAAAAAGTGTCACACATGTGGCATCGCCGTACTCGGGAGAAGTAGGGCAATGTGTTTTGGGGTGTATTTTTACATATACCCATGCTGGGTGAGAGAAATATCTCTGTAAATTGACAACTTTTAAAAAAAAATTATACAAAGATGACAATTTACAGAGATATTTCTCTCACCCAGCATGGGTATATGTAAAAATACACCCCAAAACACATTGCCCTACTTCTCCTGATGGCATTTTTTTAAGATCTACAGCCTGCCAGCGCATGATCAGCGCTGGCAGGCGGTAGTTTAACTTCCTCCAGACGCACGCGTTCACAGGAAATCTCGTCTCTCGCAAGATGACGCACTGGCGGGTCAAGGAGGAACATCCTGGCCGCCCGCATCCCTGCGTTAGGCGGTCGGGAGATGGTTAAGGACTCGGCCCTATTTCATCTTAAGGACTAGGCCATTTTTTGCAAATCTGACATGTGTCACTTTATGTGGTAATAACTTTAAAAAGCTTTTACTTATCCAGGCCATTCTGAGACTGTTTTCTCGTCACATATTGTACTTCATGAAAGTGGTAAAATTGAGTAAAAAAAAGTTAGTTTTTATTTATAAAAAATATACCAGATTTACCCAAAATTTTGAAAAATTAGCAAATTTCCAAGTTTCAATTTTTCTACTTCTATAATACATAGTAATACCGCCCAAAAAAGTTATTGATTTACATTCCCCATATGTCTTCTTCATGTATGGATCATTTTGGGAATGCCATTTTATTTTTTGGGGACGTTACAAGGCTTAGAAGCAAATCTTGAAATTTTTCAGAAATTTTCCAAAACCCACTTTTTAAGGACCAGTTCAGGTTTGAAGTCACTTTATGAGGCTTACATAATGACCCTATTCTAGAAACTAAACCCTCAGGGTATTCAAAAATGATTTTACAAATGTTGTTAACCCTTTAGGTGTTCCACAAGAGTTAGGCCTTATGCACACGACCGTATGTGTTTTGCGGTCCGCAAATTGCGGATCCGCAAAAAAAAAAAATGGACGACGTTCCATATGGATCTATTGTAACAATGCCTATCCTTGTCCGCAAACCAGAAAAAAATAGGACATGCTCTATTTTTTTTCGGAACGGAAAAACGGACATACGGAAACGGAATGCACACAGAGTACCTTCCATTTCTTTTGCAGACCCATTGAAATGAATGGTTCCGCATATGGTCCGCAAAAAAAAAAAACGAACGGACACAGAAAGAAAATACGTTCGTGTGCATGAGGCCTTAATAGAAAATGGAGATAACATTTCTGAATTTAGATTTTTTGGCAAATTTTCCATTTTGATCAATTTTTTGAAGTAACAAATAAGGGTTGACAGCCAAACAAAACTCAATCTTTATTGCCCGATTCTCTAGTTTGCAGAAACACCCCATATGTGGTCGTAAACTGCTGTATGGCCAAACGGCAGGGCACAGAAGGAAGGGAACGCCATATGGTTTTTGGAAGGCAGATTTTACTGGACTGGTTTTTAGACACCATGTCCCATTTGAAGTCCCCCTGATGCAACCCTACAGTAGAAACGCCAAAAAAGTGACCCCATTTTGGAAACTACTGGATAAGGTGGCAGTTTTGTTGGTACTATTTTAGGGTAAATATGATTTTTGGTTCCTCTATATTACACTTTTTTTGAGGAAAGGAAACAAAAAATATAAATTCCGAAATTTTATCTCCATTTGCCAATAATTCTTGTGTGACCTAAAGGGTTAACAAGTTTGTAAAATCAGTTTTGAATACCTTGAAGGGTGTACTTTCTTACATGGAGTCACTTTTTTGGAGTTTCTACTCTAGGGGTGCATCAGGGGGTTTCGAATGGGACATGGTGTCAAAAAAACAGTCCATCAATTCTGCCTTCCAAAAACCATATGGCGTTCCTTTCCTTCTGCGCTCTGCAGTTTGGCCATACAGCAGTTTACGACCACATATGGGGTGTTTCTGCAAACTACAGAATCGGGCAATAAAAATTGAGTTTTGTTTGGCTGTTAACCCTTGCTTTGTTACTGGAAAAATGGATTAAAATGGAAAATTTGCAAAAAAAAAAAATAGCCGTTTTGGGACAGTTTTTATTTTTTGTTACTTACATCGTTGATCTGACTGGTTAGATCGTGTGCCATTTTAATAGAGCAGGTTGTTACAGACGTGACAATACCAACTAGGACTACTTTTGGGGGGGGTTTTGTTTCAGTTTTACATAAAGCATTTTTTAAAAATGATTTTTTGGTGTCGCCACATTCTGAAAGCCATATTTTTTTTCCTTATTTTTTTGGCGACTATCTTATATAGGGGCTCAATTTTTGCGGGATGAGATGTCGGTTTGATTGGCACTATCTTGGGGTGCATATGCCCATTTTGGCAACTTGCTATTACACTTTTTGTGATGTAAGGTGACAAAAATGGCTTTTGACACCGTATTTATATTCTTTTTTTTTGCTATGTTCACCTGAGGGGTTAGGTCGTGTGTTATTTTTAAAGAGCAGGTTGTTACAGACGCGGCGATACAAATTGGTATACTTTTTATTTATTTAAGTTTCACAAAATAATATTTTTAAACAAAAAAAATAATAATCATGTTTTAATGTCTCCATAGTCTGAGAGCCATATTTTTTTTGGGGGGGCAATCGTCTTATGTACGGTATCATTTTTTGTGGGATGAGATGACGGTTTGATTTGCACTATTTTTGGGTGCATATAACTTTTTGTTCGCTTGCTATTACACTTTTTGTGATGTGAGGCGACAAAAATATATATTTTTTATTTACACAGTTTTTATAAAATTTACCTGTATTTACCCGAGGGCTTAAATTATGTGATATTTTTATAGAGCAGGTTTTTACGGATGCAGCGATATCTGATATGTATACTTTATTTTTATTTTTTTTAACTTTAACACAATAAGAGCATTTCAGAAAAATTATTTAAAAAAATCATGTTTTAGTGTCCCCATTGCGTTGTGTGGATCCGGCGTGCACTTCTGTCGCCGGAAATGCCTGCCGGATCCGTCACAGCGCAAGACAACTGAAAGCATTTAAAGACTGATCAGTCTTCAAAATGCTTTCAGTGTTACTATGGCAGCCAGGACGCTACTAAAGTCCTGGTTGCCATAGTAAGTAGTGGGGAGCCAGGGGAGCAGATACTTACCGTCCATGCGGCTCCACAATGACGTCAGAGCGCCCCACGCACATGGATCACGTGATCCATGCGATCATGTGATCCCTGCTCATGGGGCGCTCTGACATCCTTGTGGAGCGCCCCGGGACTCAGGAGCCGCACAGAAGGTAAGTAGACTTCTCCCCTGCCTCCCCACTACAATTTACCATGGCAGCTGGGACTTTAGCATACTGGCTGCCACGGTAACCATTCACAAAAGCTAAATGTCGGGTCTGGCGATGCCGAAACGACGTTTAGCTTAATGCCGGATCCGGTTTAATGCTTTTCAATGGGCATTAATTCCGGATCCGGCGTTACGGCATGTCTTCCGGATTTTTGGACGGAGACAAATCGGCAGCATGCTACGGTTTTGTGAACGTCCAAAAAACGTTCACATACTGAACGGAAGTCATCCTGATGCATCCTGAACGGATTTCTCTCCATTCAGAATGCATTAGGATAATCCTGATCAGTATCTTTCCGTCCTAGAGCCCCGAGGACGGAACTCTAGGACGGAAAGGAAAAACACCAGTGTGAAAGAGCCCTTAGTTGCCCATAGCAACCAGATTCCATCTTTCATTTTCCAAAGGAACTCTGAAAAATGAAAGTTGCAACTAATCTAGTTTTCCCTTCCACCAGTGTTGATAAATCTATGCCACTATGTCATCTAGCTGTGCACAGGACTTAATGCAGGTCAGGTATCTCGAATAGAAGAATAGGAAGCGGTGAGTTATACCAGTGCACCCTGAAAATAAATCCATTTGTCCTCCTCCTGGGCCCCTTCTAGCAGCAGCTTACCCTGTCCCCATGGTAGTTACCTCCCTGCATACCAAATCTAGACACTGCCTCTAAATAATGCCTGACAAAGTTTGCAAAGGACACAATACCATATAAAAAATAGCGCTACTCCAAACCCCTTATATACATTGCACATAGAGGCAGGACAAGCACACACTCAGCACCTGTAACGGCAACGCAGTAATGCGTGACGTTCCTACTTACTGGACCCGTCTCAGATATTCCTGCGGTGTGCGAGGGGGAACTGCAGGATCGAAATCCTCCGTCAGGTCACACTTCCCTACTGGAAGAAGCCGTGGCATCAGCTCCTCAGGCCCAGAGTCCATGCTTGCGCGGTAGTCACTAGAACGGAGTTGCTCCAGGCAGATATGATGTCATAGGAAGAGGCGGAGTCTCCTCGTCCATAGGGCGGGGCCTCAGAATTTGCAGGCGAGTACACTAGACGGAGCACATTGTTGGAGAGAGGAGTGGGTGATGCAGGTCGGTGCGTGGATGAGAGTAATGATTGTTTGCAGGGGCTTAATGGAGAACGAAGATGATCTTTGTACTGGAGAATATATGTTAGAGGGGTCAGAAGAGATGGTGGGTGATATTATTAACATGGGACTGTACATTGGAGGAGCTGAATGCAGGGAGGGTTGTATTTTACATGGGAATGTATCCTGGAGGGGGGGGGGGGGGTTGTAGTTTTGCATGGGACTGTATGCTGGAGAGGCTGAAGGCAGGGGAGTGATGTATCTAAGGCCTCTTTCACACTAGCGTTGTTTCTTTCCGTCCTAGAGTTCCGTCCTCGGGGCTCTAGAACGGAAAGAAACTGATCAGGATAATCCTAATGCGTCCTGAATGGAGAGAAATCCGTTCAGGATGCATCAGGATGTCTTCCGTTCAGTATGTGAACGTTTTTTGGACGTTGACAAAAGCGCAGCATGCTGCGGATTTGTCTCCGTCCAAAAAGCCGGAAGACATGCCGCAATGCCGGATCCGGAATTAATGCCCATTGAAGAGAATTGTTTCGGATCCGGCATTAAGCTAAACGTCGATTCGGCGCATGGCCGGATCCGACGTTTAGCGCTGCGCATGCGCAGCAGCCGTTCCGATCGGCGCCCCAGTGATCCGGCGGGACGGAAGTGCCCGCCGGATCCTCAGAACGCAAGTGTGAAAGAGCCCTTACATGGGACTGTGTGCTGGATGGGCTGAAGGCGGGGGAGTGATTAATTTACATGGGACTTTATGCTGGAAGGGCTGAAGGCAGGGGAGTGATATATTTACATAGGACCATGGGCGTAGCTATAGGGGTGCAGAGGTAGCAGTCGCTACCGGGCCCAGGAGCCTGAGGGGGCCCAAAGACCCTTGTGCCGCATAAGAAGACACACAAAGCACTGAGGGAAGGGGGGCCCAAGCTGAACTCTTGCACTAGGGCCCATGAGCTGTTAGCTACGCCCCTGCATAGGACTGTATGTTGGAGGGGCTGAAGGCAGAGGAAGTTATTTATTTACATGGGACTATACTGCAGGGGGCGTGAGGTATCTTATATTGGACTGTATGCTGGATGGGGCTGAAGGCAGGGGAGTGATATATTTACATGCGACTGTATGCTGGAGAGGCTGAAGGCAGGGTTGTGATGTATCTTACATGGGACTGTATGCTGAAGGGGTTGAAAGCAGGGGGAGTGATGTATTTTACATGGGATTGTATGCTGAGGAGCTGAAGGCAGGGGGAATAATGTATTTTACATGGGATTGTTTGTTGAAGGAGCTGAAAAGGTAGGGGAGTGATGTATTTTGCATGGGACTGTATGTTGGAGGGGCTGAAGGTGGGGGAGTAATGTCTTTTTTATGGGATTGTATCCTAAAGGGCTGTATGCTGAAGGTGGAGGGTTGTGTTTTTTTTTTTTTTTTTTTCTTTACATAAGTTGGAGGGGCTGAAGGCAGGGGTAGTGTTTTATTTTACTTAGGACTATATGTTGGAGGGATCTGAAGGGTGATTAGTGGTGACAGTAAGGTTGGGCCATAAGCTGGTATCTATGATATACCGTGGTATTAAGTAGGGATGGCACTTATGGGGGTCTGTGGATGACACTAATGGGGGATCTGTGGATGACACGTATATAGCATAATATGCTATATATGTGTCATCCACATAGCCCCCTGACAGTGTCATCCACATAGCCCCCTGACAGATCCCCCATTAGTGTCATCCAGAGATCCCCCATTAGTGTCATCCAGAGATCCCCATTAGTGTCACCCAGAGATCCCCCATTAGTGTCACCTAGAGATCCCCATTAGTGTCACCCAGAGATCCCCCATTAGTGTCACCCAGAGATCCCCATTAGTGTCACCCAGAGATCCCCCATTAGTGTCACCCAGAGATCCCCATTAGTGTCACCTAGAGATCCCCCATTAGTGTCACCCAGAGATCCCCATTAGTGTCACCCAGAGATCCCCCATTAGTGTCACCTAGAGATCCCCATTAGTGTCACCCAGAGATCCCCCATTAGTGTCACCCAGAGATCCCCTCATTAGTGTCACCCAGAGATCCCCATTAGTGTCACCCAGAGATCCCCCATTAGTGTCACCCAGAGATCCCCCATTAGTGTCACCCAGAGATCCCCATTAGTGTCACCTAGAGATCCCCATTAGTGTCACCCAGAGATCCCCCATTAGTGTCACCCAGAGATCCCCCATTAGTGTCACCCAGAGATCCCCCATTAGTGTCACCCAGAGATCCCCCATTAGTGTCACCCAGAGATCCCCCATTAGTGTCACCCAGAGATCTCCCATTAGTGTCACCCAGAGATCCCCCATTAGTGTCACCCAGAGATCCCCATTAGTGTCACCCAGAGATCCCCCATTAGTGTCACCCAGAGATCCCCATTAGTGTCACCCAGAGATCCCCCATTAGTGTCACCTAGAGATCCCCATTAGTGTCACCCAGAGATCCCCCATTAGTGTCACCCAGAGATCCCCCATTAGTGTCACCCAGAGATCCCCATTAGTGTCACCCAGAGATCCCCATTAGTGTCACCCAGAGATCCCCATTAGTGTCACCCAGAGATCCCCATTAGTGTCACCCAGAGATCCCCATTAGTGTCACCAGAGATCCCCCATTAGTGTCACCCAGAGATCCCCCATTAGTGTCACCCAGAGATCCCCCATTAGTGTCACCCAGAGATCCCCATTAGTGTCACCCAGAGATCCCCCATTAGTGTCACCCAGAGATCCCCATTAGTGTCACCCAGAGATCCCCCATTAGTGTCACCCAGAGATCCCCATTAGTGTCACCCAGAGATCCCCATTAGTGTCACCCAGAGATCCCCCATTAGTGTCACCCAGAGATCCCCATTAGTGTCACCCAGAGATCCCCCATTAGTGTCACCCAGAGATCCCCATTAGTGTCACCCAGAGATCCCCCATTAGTGTCACCCAGAGATCCCCCATTAGTGTCACCCAGAGATCCCCCATTAGTGTCACCCAGAGATCCCCCATTAGTGTCACCCAGAGATCCCCCATTAGTGTCACCCAGAGATCCCCCATTAGTGTCACCCAGAGATCCCCCATTAGTGTCACCCAGAGATCCCCCATTAGTGTCACCCAGAGATCCCCCATTAGTGTCACCCAGAGATCCCCATTAGTGTCACCCAGAGATCCCCATTAGTGTCATCCAGAGATCCCCCATTAGTGTCACCCAGAGATCCCCATTAGTGTCACCCAGAGATCCCCATTAGTGTCACCCAGAGATCCCCCATTAGTGTCACCCAGAGATCCCCCATTAGTGTCACCCAGAGATCCCCCATTAGTGTCACCCAGAGATCCCCATTAGTGTCATCCAGAGATCCCCATTAGTGTCACCCAGAGATCCCCCATTAGTGTCATCCAGAGATCCCCCATTAGTGTCACCCAGAGATCCCCCATTAGTGTCATCCAGAGATCCCCCATTAGTGTCATCCAGAGATCCCCCATTAGTGTCACCCAGAGATCCCCCATTAGTGTCACCCAGAGATCCCCATTAGTGTCACCCAGAGATCCCCCATTAGTGTCACCCAGAGATCCCCCATTAGTGTCACCCAGAGATCCCCCATTAGTGTCACCCAGAGATCCCCCATTAGTGTCACCCAGAGATCCCCCATTAGTGTCACCCAGAGATCCCCCATTAGTGTCATCCAGAGATCCCCCATTAGTGTCACCCAGAGATCCCCATTAGTGTCACCCAGAGATCCCCCATTAGTGTCACCCAGAGATCCCCCATTAGTGTCACCCAGAGATCCCCCATTAGTGTCACCCAGAGATCCCCCATTAGTGTCACCCAGAGATCCCCATTAGTGTCACCCAGAGATCCCCCATTAGTGTCATCCAGAGATCCCCATTAGTGTCATCCAGAGATCCCCATTAGTGTCATCCAGAGATCCCCCATTAGTGTCACCCAGAGATCCCCATTAGTGTCATCCAGAGATCCCCATTAGTGTCATCCAGAGATCCCCCATTAGTGTCATCCAGAGATCCCCATTAGTGTCACCCAGAGATCCCCCATTAGTGTCACCCAGAGATCCCCCATTAGTGTCACCCAGAGATCCCCCATTAGTGTCATCCAGAGATCCCCCATTAGTGTCACCCAGAGATCCCCCATTAGTGTCATCCAGAGATCCCCCATTAGTGTCACCCAGAGATCCCCCATTAGTGTCATCCAGAGATCCCCCATTAGTGTCACCCAGAGATCCCCCATTAGTGTCATCCAGAGATCCCCCATTAGTGTCACCCAGAGATCCCCCATTAGTGTCATCCAGAGATCCCCATTAGTGTCACCCAGAGATCCCCCATTAGTGTCACCCAGAGATCCCCCATTAGTGTCATCCAGAGATCCCCCATTAGTGTCACCCAGAGATCCCCATTAGTGTCATCCAGAGATCCCCCATTAGTGTCATCCAGAGATCCCCCATTAGTGTCACCCAGAGATCCCCCATTAGTGTCATCCAGAGATCCCCCATTAGTGTCACCCAGAGATCCCCCATTAGTGTCATCCAGAGATCCCCCATTAGTGTCATCCAGAGATCCCCCATTAGTGTCACCCAGAGATCCCCCATTAGTGTCATCCAGAGATCCCCCATTAGTGTCACCCAGAGATCCCCCATTAGTGTCACCCAGAGATCCCCCATTAGTGTCATCCAGAGATCCCCATTAGTGTCATCCAGAGATCCCCCATTAGTGTCATCCAGAGATCCCCCCATTAGTGTCATCCAGAGATCCCCCATTAGTGTCACCCAGAGATCCCCATTAGTGTCATCCAGAGATCCCCCATTAGTGTCACCCAGAGATCCCCCATTAGTGTCATCCAGAGATCCCCCATTAGTGTCATCCAGAGATCCCCATTAGTGTCACCCAGAGATCCCCCATTAGTGTCACCCAGAGATCCCCCATTAGTGTCATCCAGAGATCCCCCATTAGTGTCACCCAGAGATCCCCATTAGTGTCATCCAGAGATCCCCCATTAGTGTCACCCAGAGATCCCCCATTAGTGTCACCCAGAGATCCCCCATTAGTGTCACCCAGAGATCCCCCATTAGTGTCACCCAGAGATCCCCATTAGTGTCACCCAGAGATCCCCCATTAGTGTCACCCAGAGATCCCCCATTAGTGTCACCCAGAGATCCCCCATTAGTGTCACCCAGAGATCCCCCATTAGTGTCACCCAGAGATCCCCCCATTAGTGTCACCCAGAGATCCCCCATTAGTGTCACCCAGAGATCCCCCATTAGTGTCACCCAGAGATCCCCCATTAGTGTCATCCAGAGATCCCCCATTAGTGTCACCCAGAGATCCCCCATTAGTGTCACCCAGAGATCCCCCATTAGTGTCACCCAGAGATCCCCCATTAGTGTCACCCAGAGATCCCCCATTAGTGTCACCCAGAGATCCCCCATTAGTGTCACCCAGAGATCCCCCATTAGTGTCACCCAGAGATCCCCCATTAGTGTCACCCAGAGATCCCCCATTAGTGTCACCCAGAGATCCCCATTAGTGTCATCCAGAGATCCCCCATTAGTGTCACCCAGAGATCCCCCATTAGTGTCACCCAGAGATCCCCCCATTAGTGTCACCCAGAGATCCCCCATTAGTGTCACCCAGAGATCCCCCATTAGTGTCACCCAGAGATCCCCCATTAGTGTCACCCAGAGATCCCCCATTAGTGTCACCCAGAGATCCCCATTAGTGTCACCCAGAGGTCCCCATTAGTGTCATCCAGAGATCCCCCATTAGTGTCACCCAGAGATCCCCATTAGTGTCACCTAGAGATCCCCATTAGTGTCACCCAGAGATCCCCCATTAGTGTCACCCAGAGATCCCCATTAGTGTCACTCAGAGATCCCCATTAGTGTCACCAGAGATCCCCATTAGTGTCACCCAGAGATCCCCATTAGTGTCATCCAGAGATCCCCCATTAGTGTCACCCAGAGATCCCCCATTAGTGTCACCCAGAGATCCCCCATTAGTGTCATCCAGAGATCCCCCATTAGTGTCACCCAGAGATCCCCATTAGTGTCACCTAGAGATCCCCCATTAGTGTCACCCAGAGATCCCCATTAGTGTCACCCAGAGATCCCCCATTAGTGTCACCCAGAGATCCCCATTAGTGTCACCTAGAGATCCCCCATTAGTGTCACCCAGAGATCCCCCCATTAGTGTCACTCAGAGATCCCCATTAGTGTCACCTAGAGATCCCCATTAGTGTCACCCAGAGATCCCCATTAGTGTCACCCAGAGATCCCCATTGAGTGTCACCCAGAGATCCCCCATTAGTGTCACCCAGAGATCCCCCATTAGTGTCACCCAGAGATCCCCCATTAGTGTCACCCAGAGATCCCCCATTAGTGTCACCCAGAGATCCCCCATTAGTGTCACCCAGAGATCCCCCATTAGTGTCACCCAGAGATCCCCCATTAGTGTCACCCAGAGATCCCCCATTAGTGTCACCCAGAGATCCCCCATTAGTGTCACCCAGAGATCCCCCATTAGTGTCACCCAGAGATCCCCATTAGTGTCACCCAGAGATCCCCCATTAGTGTCACCCAGAGATCCCCCATTAGTGTCACCCAGAGATCCCCCATTAGTGTCACCTAGAGATCCCCATTAGTGTCACCCAGAGATCCCCCATTAGTGTCACCCAGAGATCCCCCATTAGTGTCACCCAGAGATCCCCCATTAGTGTCACCCAGAGATCCCCCATTAGTGTCACCCAGAGATCCCCCATTAGTGTCACCCAGAGATCCCCATTAGTGTCACCTAGAGATCCCCCATTAGTGTCACCCAGAGATCCCCATTAGTGTCACCCAGAGATCCCCATTAGTGTCACCCAGAGATCCCCCATTAGTGTCACCCAGAGATCCCCCATTAGTGTCACCCAGAGATCCCCCCATTAGTGTCACCTAGAGATCCCCATTAGTGTCACCCAGAGATCCCCATTAGTGTCACCCAGAGATCCCCATTAGTGTCACCTAGAGATCCCCTCATTAGTGTCACCCAGAGATCCCCATTAGTGTCACCCAGAGATCCCCATTAGTGTCACCCAGAGATCCCCATTAGTGTCACCCAGAGATCCCCCATTAGTGTCACCCAGAGATCCCCCATTAGTGTCACCCAGAGATCCCCCATTAGTGTCACCCAGAGATCCCCCATTAGTGTCACCCAGAGATCCCCCATTAGTGTCACCCAGAGAGCCCCCATTAGTGTCATCCAGAGAGCCCCCCATTAGTGTCATCCAGAGAGCCCCCATTAGTGTCATCCAGAGGCCCCCCATTAGTGTCATCCAGAGAGCCCCCCATTAGTGTCATCCAGAGAGCCCCCCATTAGTGTCATCCAGAGAGCCCCCCATTAGTGTCATCCAGAGAGCCCCCATTAGTGTCATCCAGAGGCCCCCCCATTAGTGTCATCCAGAGAGCTCCCCCATTAGTGTCATCCAGAGAGCCCCCATTAGTGTCATCCAGAGAGCCCCCATTAGTGTCATCCAGAGAGCCCCCCCATCAGTGTCATCCAGAAACCCCCCATAACAGTGTCATCCACAGATCCCCCATAACAGTGTCATCCACAGATCCCCCATAACAGTGTCATCCACAGATCCCCCATAACAGTGTCATCCACAGATCCCCCATAACAGTGTCATCCACAGATCCCCCATAACAGTGTCATCCACAGATCCCCATAACAGTGTCATCCACAGGTCCCCCATTACAGTTTCATCCACAGGTCTCCCCATAACAGTGTGTCATCCACAGATCCCCCATAACAGTGTGTCATCCACAGATCCCCCATAACAGTGTGTCATCCACAGATCCCCCATAACAGTGTGTCATCCACAGATCCCCCATAACAGTGTCATCCACAGATCCCCCCATAACAGTGTGTCATCCACAGATCCCCCCATAACAGTGTGTCATCCACAGATCCCCCATAACAGTGCCATCCACAGATCCCCCCCATAACAGTGCCATCCACAGATCCCCCCATAACAGTGTCATCCACAGATCCCCCATACCATTGTCAACCCCAGATCCCCATATCAGTGTCATCCACAGATAACCCCATAACAGATCCCCCTGGTGGCACATCGGTTGGAAAACACTATTATATTCCCATTTATTAATTTATTAACACTTGTACAAAGGAAAAGAAAAGCCGTTGTCCATAGCAACCAAATTCCAGCTTTAATTTTTTTTATTGGTATCAGCAACTGCGCCGCTGTTTATACGAGGTATCGGTAATTGGTATCGGCGAGTACTTAAATAAAAGTATTGGTACTCGTACTCGGTCTTAAAAAAATGGTGTCGGGACATCCCTAGTATTAAGAAATGGCTATATCACCATTAGGGCTGTAGCGATTACACAAATGAATCCAGTAACTTGACAGAAAAAATCCTTAATGCTCATTTTTTTTCATTGAGGTTTAGTTTTTACCATGTCACCACAGAACGTGAGTGAAGCGCTTGTTATTACTCACCGCGCCGATGTCTCCCGCTGGCCGACAATGTGGAAAATCAGAAACTTCAAACACAAGTTGCCAATAGAAAATAAAGAGAAATCTTGGAAACTTAATTCAGAGCTTGTGGATAGTTGTATTTATTTACACAAGTGAACCACGCTGAAATGTATCATGACATACAC
Organism: Bufotes viridis; assembly: GCA_033119425.1. Lineage (NCBI taxonomy): Eukaryota > Metazoa > Chordata > Amphibia > Anura > Bufonidae > Bufotes > Bufotes viridis. Next base: position 46,810,712 of record CM065599.1, read on the forward strand.
ACATCGTCGGAATGTAGTGCACATAAGCGTGTACCTGATGCTGTATGATGTCAGGAGGAAAGTGCAGCACGAGAAGAAGAGGATGGAAGAGCTGTGGAGTTTTAATGGCGCCCCTATCAGAAAAGTTACTATTTGATTTCACTGGCGCTGCAACTGGGTATGGGGAGTTTATGGCACTTGGGGGGGGGGGCAGATTTTACTGGGGAGGAACTGATGGCATGGGGAGGGGGAGACTGATGGCAGGGGGATGGGAATAGATGGCTTGGGGGGCTGGTGAGTTTGTATAGAAATTTTTCTTTTAATAAGTTATTTCTTTTTTTTTTTAATCAGATAATTTTTATTAAAATGTTTTTCTGACATTTTATCACAAAACAAACAAAAGCAAAGCCTCCCCCCAACCCTCTCCCACCCCATAGCCATTATATCCCAAAGTCCAGCAGACAGTTTCCTCGGTCCACCGACGACATTTCTTGTTCCTATGTATTTATAGCGTGCGTAGGAATCAGGCAAATAAGCAAGGATACAGTGCTGGTGGCATAGAAACGTTTGTAACAGTCCATGCGATATTATAGTAAGCATTTAATGACCCAGCTTCCGACCATCATATAATTCCAAACTGGTATCCAGCGGTAAGATCAAGTTCAGAGACATATATCAATTACACTATACCAGCATACACATATAATTACAGCAATCTAAAAACCACAATCAATCTCCCCACTTTTCATTCAAAGTTATACATAACTCAAACCGGAATGTTGTATTTATGTATCCACGGGGACCATATTTTAGAGAATTTCTGCAAAGTATTCCGCTTCTGGTACACAAAATGCTCTAACAGTATTAACGTGCGTACTTTAGCCACTAATTCCTTACAGTGTGGGGGTTCCCTATCGATCCAGTGGTATGCCATAACTTTTCTGGCCTGATACAACACCCTTATAACCGCCAGCCTAGTGTCTGCTGACAACTCAAGCTGATCCACACAACCCAGTAGACATTTCAGCACATCCACATCTAGAGCAATATCAAAAACACTATTAATCGTATTTACTACTTTCTCCCAGTATCTTCTTAATTTAGGACAGTTCCACATAAGATGAATCAAGTCAGCGTTGGAGACGTCGCACCTGGGGCAGAGATCGTCTGGTCTATAGCCCATTTTCTTAAGCAGTACTGGAGTTTTATAAACTCTATGTATAAATAGTAACTGTGACACTCTATGGGCCTCGCTCACTGCTACCTGTGTGAAATCTTCCAACACTGAGTTCCATAGTTCCTCCGACAGATCTGGTACATCAGTTTTCCATCTATCATACAGCTGCAAGGGTTGTTTCTTAATCTGGGCATCCATAAGGGTTAGGTAGTGTAAAGATATGACCCCACTAGTCGACCCTTGGGAGCTTGTGAGTTCCAGCATTGAGTGTTTTGGGGCAGGACCTATTTTAACCACCCGCTCCTGTGCCCTAATGGCGTGTCTCAACTGCAGATATATGAAAAACTGAGATCTTGGTAACCCAAATTCTTGCTGCAATTTTGAGTACTCCTTAAGTATCCCATTTTCAAATAATTGATGCATGTTTCTCAACCCATACATTTCCCATGCTTGAACTGATTGAACTTTATGCACCTCCTCATATAGTACGTTAGGCCAGATTGGAGTAAATGAAGTGTATCCCTGTAATCCCACAATCGTCCGAGCCTTCCACCACACATTATAGATAGTACGTAAAACCGAAATTGTAGCCCCTTTGTTTCGCAAGGTGCCATCTTCCATTGCTGAGAGCAAGTTCCTATTACCTACTAAATATTTCACCATTTCTCCCGCAGTGTTTAGGCCGCTATCAGAACCCCAACCCCTGATATGCTGCAACTGTGCCGCCAGATAATACATTCTCGGGTCAGGTACTCCCAGACCACCATCTGTTTTTGGCCTACATAACGTCGTAAGTTTAATCCGGGGGGTTTTCTTTTTCCATATCAGATCCCTAAAAATCGCATTCACGGTGTGAAAGAACCGAAGAGGTATCCAAACCGGGGAGTTGTGTAACAGGTAGAGAAGTTGAGGCATCAGGACCATTTTGATCAGATTAGTGCGCCCTATGATGGACAATGGCAGTTTAGACCATACCTGCACCTTCTGCCTAAACTTATGCAGTAATGACGTCAGGTTTAAATGTTCAAATTCTTGTGTTTTTTGTGACACATGAATGCCTAGATATTTAAAGGTTGAGACCACCTGTAATCCTTCTGCATGTGTTGGAGTTGAGTCCCTATTCCCAGTGAGGATCAGCAGTGCAGATTTAGACCAATTGATTTTCAGCCCAGAGAATTTGCCAAATTTATTAATCAAAGCAATGGCTTTTGGAAGAGATACCTTCCACTCATCGAGAAAAAGTAGCAGGTCGTCTGCATAAAGAGCTATCTTCTCAACTAGAGCCCCGTAAGTGAAACCCTTTATCTCAACTGTCCTCCTGATAGCCGACGCTAGTGGTTCTATCGCTATAGCGAACAGCAAAGGGGACAAGGGACAGCCCTGCCTAGTGCCCCTGTCCAAGGAGAAGCGATCAGACAAGTTTCCATTTACACGAACCCGGGCAGAGGGGCATTTATATAGAAGTTGTATCCACCCAATAAATATTGGTCCAAACCCCATTTTTTTCAACACTGCCCACAAATAACACCATTCCACACTGTCAAATGCTTTGGCCGCATCCGAGGTGTGGACCTGGCTAGCCTGAATATTGAGGAATAACCGGCGTATATTCACAGCTGTGGACATATTGGGCATGAAACCCGCCTGATCAGTATGAATGAGGCCCGAGATAACCGAATTTAGCCGATTCGCCAGTAACTTGGCAAGTATCTTTACATCAGTCTGAAGCAGCGATATGGGTCTGTAAGACTCAGCTTCTAATAGGTCTTTTCCAGGCTTCGGAATTACAACTATCGTTGCCTCATTCATACTGGATGGCAACTCCCCCTGTATAAGGGCATCTTTAAAGACGTCCACCAACTGGGGGAGTAAGACATCTGCAAATGTCTTATAGATTTCTGACGGTAAACAATCACTACCAGGGGATTTATTATTGGACATACCCGACAGAGCTTTTTCCATCTCCTCAGTATTGATAGGGGCATCTAAGCACTTCCGCTGTTCCTCACTTAGGGCAGGCAGCTCCAAAGACTCGATAAAGCCATCTAGCTCTGCCTCCGTACCTTCTATTCTAGACCGATACAGAGAGTCATAGAAGTTAAGCATAACACCTAGTACCTGTTCAGGTTCTGTGCGCAGCTGTCCCCCACTATCCCTTAAAGCAGCTATATAGGCAGACGGCTGTTGTGCCTTAGATATTTGTGCTAGTAAACGCCCTGTTTTCTCACCCTCTTCAAAGTACCTCTGACGCTGGAAAAACTGTCTATCCTTTGCGTTAATAAGCAGTCTTTCTGTCAGCTTTCGCTGTGCTTCCTGCCATAGTATCCTATGTGTCTCCAGAGGGCATTCTACATATTGAGCCTCTGACTGTTCCACCTCCTGCATTAGGCCCTGCACAAGTACCTTAGACTTACTTTTCTTTTTATTCACTTCTGCCATAAGGAGTCCCCTCAGAAAAGCCTTCATGGTATCCCATACCACAAGGCGTGTCCCACTAGGCAGATTTAACTCAAAAAACTCCTTTAGCTTTATTTTATACCCTCAATATCTGGGAGTATCGACAGCCAGAAGGGGTTACATTTCCAACCAGTACCTTGACCTATTCGTGGGGGAACAAGTCCTACCCGTACTAATATGGGGGAGTGGTCCGTCAACCTTCTAGGTAGGTATTGCACTTCCCTAATGAATTTAGCCATCTCCACGTTATTTAAGACCAAATCAATTCTTGATAGGGAATTGTATGTACTGGAACAACATGAATATTGCTTAGCATCAGGGTTAGTTAACCTCCAGAAATCCATAAGAGACGCCTCAGATAGAAGTCGTCCAAATGAAGTGCACCCCTCTGCTGTCCCTGCGCTGCCGTGCCTAGTTTGTCAATCTGTGGGCAAATAACACTATTGAAATCACCAAGGATTAATGCCGGGACTCCTGGATAGTCGGCCAGTAAGGATATTATTATATTGACTGCTGCGGGAGAGAATGGCGGCGGGATATATACCCCACATATAATGCAGCTGACATTATAAAGGGTGCCATACAGAAAGACAAAACGGCCTTCCTGATCAATTTTACTGACAAATGCAATATTTTTATGTATCAGGACACTGACACCTCTGGCATACGTAGAGTATGTAGAATGGAAACTCTGACCTACCCAAGAATATTGTAGGAGACGTACCTGATCTGGCAGCAGGTGTGTTTCTTGGAAGCAGCATATCAGGGGCTGGTGGGTCCCCATACTATCCAATATGGCCCTACGTTTAGTACTATCTTTTATGCCTCTGATGTTCCAGCTCAATATATTCACTCCATTAGACATAGCTGAATATAAAGTAATGGTTCCGAGACCCAAAAGAGTAACCCATTAGATCTCACTTTACCAGCAAGAAGAGCATAGGACCAATAAGATACATAACGGAGTCGACGGAACCCATCTCCCAGTATTTCGGAAAATATAATGGCTACCCTACCCCTCCCATCCCCTCCCCCAAAAACACTATTAGCTATATACCCCAACTTGTGAACTGGGCACAGCATTGATCTTGCCAATAGATCCCACCAATACACCTTGCACTAGGTCAGTGGGTAGACTTGAAATCTCTATTGACAATGGGAGCAACGCTGATAACCCTACTTACCCCACAGATGGTCTGAGGGGCTATGGTTCCCAGAAGACTCAGTAACAAACTATAACCCTAGAAAGGTATCACCTTATAACTGTTAAGCTCTCAGCCAACACTTTGAACCATACCGCAGCTTCCTACACTGAACCCGGGTGTAGTAAGTGACCAACTCCCGTGTATAAATTCTAGCAGAATGATCCGCAACCATGAACTCAACTGACACATATAACGGTAACTTTTGAGAACACGTCAGGCATACCCACCACATCATTCTAGTAACAAAGATCATACAAACTCACAGACATAAGTAGCTACGTTATCTGACGTCTGCATAGCACATTACAGTATCCACTATCAATAGACTTTTCAATTAGGCGGTTGTTGCTCCTGACGAATCCGTCCTTCGTGACTATCTAGCCACCTTGCAGCTTCCTTCGGATCCTCGAAAAAGCTTGTAGAGCCCAGCGCCACCACACGGAGGCGTGCCGGGTATATCATGGAGTAGCTGACACCGATGGTGCGGAGCCTGCGCTTGATCTCTGTGAATCGGGCCCTGCGCTTCTGTACCTCCATTGAATAATCTGGGTATAGCGACACCCTTTGGCCATCGATAGCAAGCTCAGGCATATCTCTGGCCCGCTTAAGGAGGATATCTCGATCTTTATAGTGTAATATTTTAGCAAGTACAGGCCTTGGTGGAGCCCCTTGAGGCAACGGTCTGGTAGGAACTCTGTGTGCCCGTTCAACTGCAAAGAGCGGATTTAGAACATCAACCCCGAATTGTTCCTTCAGCCAGTTCTCAAAAATTCAGTCGGATTTTGTCCCTCCACTTTTTCTGGCACTCCAACAATCCTGACATTATTTCGGCGCAGCCGATTCTCCATAACATACTGTTTTGCTGATAACAGGTCGATCATGCGGGTATGGGTAGTAGCAGTATTTTGCAGTGGTTGCACCGCATCTTCCACATCCCCCATCCTGCCCTCCAGCTCTGTAGTACGTTCTGTCAGTTTCCTAAAATCATGCCGAAGTAAGGATATGTTCTCCTTAATGGCTCCCACCTGCACATTTAGTGTGTGTAAGGATTTTCCACATTTTGAGATGGCAGTCATCACATCTTTCAAGGTAGGCTCCTCAGCGTCAGACTCCTCTATCTCTGAGTCAGGCTCACCGTCACTCATTTGCAAGACGCCATATTTGTTGCGGCCTTGTATTAGAGTCTCTCCACCCACCTCCTTCTCAGCCGCCACTATCTCTCCCAATGCGGTCGGATCAGACTCACAGTGATCTTTGGGTCGACGCTGTTTCATCTGCGTGGAGGAACAGGCGAATTTTTCCAACCGGGCTGCCGCATCTCTCTGCACTTCAGCGGCGCGATCCCGGCGCCGCGGGGTAGCCGCTCCCGCACCATCTTGTGAGTCACGTTCAGTGCCTCTCCCGTCTTTCTTCCTCGTCATGGCTGCTTGGTTTTTCATTCACCGGGTAGGGAAGCAATTACACCAGGGATCACAGCAGTCCAGGGCAGGTTAAGAGTACTTCAGTCGGGTATAAACAGGATAAAAGCCCGGGACAGTGCAGGAGCTCAGCGATCGTGCGTCTTCTCACATGCTCAGCCGACCACGCCCCCTTAATAAGTTATTTCTTATTAGGGGACTTGATTACTTAAATAATCGATAGCTACAGCCCTAATCACTATTTCTTAATTGTGACGTCAGGGGCACGCTTCTAAGATGAGAAGGCCTGAAGCCCATAACATCATCATGATCTCCTGCACCAGATCATGGGTGGCGCAACAACACTGTCACGTGCCTATGTCATCACGCTGCCTCTGACCTGGAGCAGGTAGTTGGGACTATGTAATTGCGTCCACCTGCACCAAGAAGCACCTGCATCGCAGACTGATACAGGTGAGTATAATGTTTGTGTTTTTAAATATATCTATGTATGGCACTATGGGGGAAGACAGCATTATACTAGAGGGGAAGAGCATTCTATATGGGTGCATTATATATGGGGGCATTATACTAGAGGGGAGAGCATTATATATTGGTGCATTATACTAGAAGGGGAGAGCATTGTATATGGGCCATTATACTAAAGAGGAGAGCTGTATATATGGGGGCATTATACTAGAGTGCATGAGAACATTATATATGGGGGTGTTATATTAGAGTGAGAGAAAGCATTAAATATAAGTGGAATATACTAGAGGGGGATAGTATTATATAAGGGAGCAATATACTAGACAGGGAGAGCATTATAAATGGGGACATTATACTACAGGGGGAGAGCATTATATATGGGGCATTATACTAGAGGGAGAGAGCATTATATATCGGAGCATTATATATGGGGGCATTGTTCTACAGGGAGGGATTATACTAGGGTGAGGGAGAACATTATGGGGGCAATATACTAGAGTTACATAGTTAATACGGTTGAAAAAAGATATAAGGCTATCAAGTTCAACCAAGGGATAGGCAGGGATGTGAATCCCAGAAGGAAGTGAGACTCAGATTTCTACACGTTTTCATAAGCATTAATGTAATTTACTTTTAAGAATTCATCTAAGCCCTTTTTAAAACTGTCCACTGTTCCTTCTGTGACCACAACCTGAGGAAGTCTATTCCACAGATTCACAGTTCTTACAGTAAAGAAGCTTTGATGCTTCTGAAGACTGAACTTCTTCTTCCCCAATCGGAGGCAGTGCCCCCTTGTGTTCTGAGGGCATTTTACATGGAACAGTTTTTCACTGTATTTTTTGTATGGCCATTTTTTATATTTGTAGAGGTTAATCATTTCCCCCCTTAGATGTCTCTTCTCATTTTCTCAAGACTAAATAAATGTAATTCTTTTAATCTTTCTTCATAACTAAGACCCTTCATGCCCCTTATCAGTTTAGTTGCTCGCCTTTTTCTAGCCCCAGAGCATCCTTTCTATGGACTGGTGACAAAACTGAACTGCATATTCCAGATGAGGCGGCACCATCGCTTTGTAAAGTGGTAGTATCACATCCCTGCCTCGTGAGTCCATGCCTCGTTTAACGCATGACAATATCCTGGTGGCCTTAGAAGCAGCTGATTGACATTGTTAGGCTACTTTCACACCAGTGTTTTTTGCTGGATCCGTTATGGATCAGCAAAAAACGCTTCCGTCATAATAATACAACAGTCTCCATCCTTTCTGAATGGATCTGGTTGTATTATATCTAAAATAGACAAGATCCGCCATGATAACCAACGGATCCGCTACCACTGACTTACATTGTGTGTCATGACTGAGCAAGATGGATCATCTTGCTCTGCACCACATCGCGTACAGAAAAATGTTGCTTGCAGAGTTATTCTGTCCGTGATGGGGATGGAACGGAACACATTCTGGTGCATTGCGCTTCATTCAGTTTAGTTTTGTCACCATTGACAATGAATGGGGACAAAACGGAAGCGCCCCCCCGCTATTGAGATTCTATGACTGATCTCAATAGTGAAAAGGCAAAGCACAGATATGAAAGTAGCCTATGCTGTTATTTAATCTATGATCTACAAGGACACCCAAATCCTTCTCTACAAGTGACTCTCCCAGTGTTACATCCCCTAGGACATATTATACACGGAGATTATTAATACTAAGATGCATAACTTTACATTTATCCCCATTGAACCTCATTTGGCAAGTTGATGCCCAATCACTCAGTGTGTCCAAGTCAGCTTGTAGTGTATGGACATCTTCCATAGACTTCACAGTACTGCACAGCTTAGTATCATCTACAAAAATAGAAATGGTGCTATTAATCCCGTCTCTGATATCATTAATAAATAAATTAAATAATAGAGGACCCAGCACTGAACCTTGTGGTACACCACTTATAACACGGACCATTCTGAATAGGAATCATTGACCATAACTCTCGGGACACGGTCCTTTAACCAGTTTTCAATTAAATTACAAACTGTACTTTCCAAGCCTATAGACCTTACTTTACCTATTAAACGTCTATGAGGGACAGTATCAAAAGCCTTTGCAAAATCCAGAAGCCCTACATCCACAGCCACCACTCATAAAAAAAAAAAATCTGTTAGTATGACAACTTTTGTCCTTGAGTGAGGAAAAGCATTATACTAGAGTGGGAGAGCATTGTAATAGAGGGGGAGAACATTATATATGGGGCATTTTCCTGAAGGGGAAGAGCATTATATATGGGCCATTATATATATATGGGGGGGGGCATAATACGAGAGGGTGAGAAATGATGTTTATTAATTATGTCTTTTTTTTTTTTCCAGCCTAATGCTCACAGCATTGTTACACGTCCGCCTCTGCCCAAGAGCTTGGAGAAGTGGTCGGTGAACAGCAGCCCCAGCTTCCCCTCCAGTATTATAATGCCACCATTGTCCTCCTTCTCAAGTGGTAGTCACTAATTTAATTTCAATAAAACGTAGTGTTACGTAACATAATTAAAACCGTTCCTATTCCAAGAGCCCAAGACAGCCTCCCCCCTAAAGGGAATCCTCCACCATGGTCTTGGACTATTATCTACAGTAATACATGAGTAGTCTTGCAAATAAGGAGTCCAGATCTTGATTTCCCACTACCCTTGGTTCCTCCGCTATCAGCACTTAGAGAGCTGCACTGAAATACAGAGTGCATGCTCTGTTGTGCATGCTAACATGAGGCAGTCCACGGTGTGTATTTCAGTGTAGATTTAAGCACTCAGTGGCTTAATAGGGAGCATTAGAAAAACTGGTAATCTGAACTCTGGGTAAGGGCAGCACTAGGTATTTCTGCCCCTCTGCAGGTCCAAGCGCTGCGATTTTTCCGGTCAATGAGGAGCGGCACATCGCAGCGCGGGAAGCAGTATGGAGCTGCAGGAGGGGGTCATGTGGAGGTGACCAGTGCTGAACTAGTCAGCACCTGTCTCCCAGTGGTCAGGCAGGGGACTCCAGTGTTTGGCATCCCCTGCCAGCGCTGCGATTGGCTGGAACAACGCTACAGCCAATGGCAGCGCTACAGCAGCAGAGCGAACAGGAAGAATCCCTCTGCATGCAGCCCTTCTAGCTGGCAACTGCATGCAGAGTGAACATGTGCTGTGCTATGGTACCTATGAAAAGAACAACAAAATCTGCTGCAGTAATTTTTTTGCAGCAGCAGAAGTTCCATATCCCTAATCCCCCCTAAAAAAAACGTAAAAATTCAAATCACCCCCCTTTCCCCAAAATTAAAATAAAATAATAAAAAAAAACACACATCATGGGTGTCGCAATGTGCGAAAACACCCGTAGTATAAAAATATATTCCCCATACGATACGGTAAACAGAAAAACTGAAAAGATGCGACCAAATGGCCAATTCGACGTTTTTGGACGCTTCATTTCTTTAAAAAAAATTTAAATAAAAAGTGATCAAAAAGTCCTACACACCGGCGATACCCAATATGTATAGTTTTTCTTGCGTTTTTACCACCATTATGGTATCAACTAAAAGTTCAGATCGCCCCGCAAAAAATAAGCCCCCATACAATGCCATACACTTAATTACAAAAAAGTTATAGGGGTCAAAATATGGCGACAAAAAAATAAAGAATTTCCCACTTTAGAATTTTTTTACACTATCAAAACGCAAGAAAAACTATACATATTGGGTATCGCCGAATTCGTACTGACCTGTAGAATAAAACGAAATGGTCAGTTTTATCGCACATCATACGTCGAATTTTTTCCCGCTTCCCACTATATCGTATGCAATATTAAATGGTGGCGCTGGAAAGTACAACTTGTCCCGCAAAAAAAAGCCCTCATGGCCATGTGAACGTAAAAATAAAAAAGTTATGGCTCTCGGAAGGCAGGGAGCGCAAAACAAAAACGCAAAAATGAAAAAACCCTGAGTCCTTAAGGGGTTAAAGGGGCAGGGCGCTGTGGATGACACTGTTAAGGGAGCGAAGTGCTATAGAGGTCACAGTTCAGGGAAAAAGTAGGGTGGCCATTCAAGTCACCCTTAAAACCCTGCCCCCAGGTCCAGATAAGCCACACCTCTGATTCGGTTAGGCCATGCTCCCTTCCCTCCTGAGGTGGGAGGGATGGTGCTTTTCTCCCTACAGCTCACATTCTGACAGAACAGTGCTGCTGTCTTACAGAGAGCTGTTTAAAAGGACACGACCCCAATCCTGTTAGGCCACGCCCCCTCCCACTAAGCAAACAGGGATTGATATAATAAAGTTAAAAATCAACTTTTAGGTCCTCTAAGCCACACCCCCGATATGTTTGGGACACACCCCCCCCCCTCTGCAGCCAATGAGTATTGACAAAATAAAGTTAAAAATCAACTTCTGTCTGTCAGCTGCAGAGGTGGGAGGGACGGTGACTTTCTCTTTGCAGCTCACACTCAGAGAGGACAGTGCTGCTGTCTTAGATTGAGATGTTCAAAAGGACACGCCCAAATCGAGTTAGGCCATGCCCCCTCCCACTCAGCCAACAGGGATTGAAAAAATAAAGTTTAAAATCAACTACTATGTACACAGCTCAGCAGACAGGATATGATTAGATACACAGCTCAGCAGACAGTATCACACAGGATAGAATATTAGATACACGCTCAGCAGACAGTATCACACAGGATAGAATATTAGATACACGCTCAGCAGACAGTATCACACAGGATAGGATTAGATACAGAGCTCAGCAGACAGTATCACACAGGATAGAATATTAGATACAGTACACGCTCAGCAGACAGTATCACACAGGATAGGATTAGATACAGAGCTCAGCAGACAGTATCACAAAGGATAGAATATTAGATACAGTACACGCTCAGCAGACAGTATCACACAGGATAGGATTAGATACACAGTTTAGCAGACAGTATCATACAACATAAAATTAGATATACGGCTCAGCAGATGGTATCACCCAGGACAGGATTAGATACACAGATCCGCAGACAGTGGGGCGGGGTGATGTAGAGGTCACTGTTATGGGGGATACTGTTGATATCTTTTTACGACACACAGAAACATGAAATGAAATAGATGAAATATACCCGTGCGAAGCCGGGTCCTTCTGCTAGTATATATATAGTAGACGTTCTTTATGCACGACCAAACGACTGGACCAATCTTTACCAAATTTGGCATACGGGTACATCAGGTGTCCAGGAAGGTTTTAGACCGGGTTTCATCTCTCCTGAGAGATTCCCCAAAAATGACCTGCATTAGCCAATACAAGCCTGCAAGGCTTTCTATTCATATTGAAACTGCCATCCACACGGTCACATGTCCCTTATCAGCCAATAGAAGATCGCAGGTGCTACTCCAGGTTGCCATAACAACTGATCACAGGTTTTAGCAGGTCGCAGATCCTTAACTATTCAGTCATATGACGGCACAACTACACTGCTATATGCATGGGGGGGCGGGGCCACTATTAACCACTTCAGCCCCCCTAGCTTAAACACCCTTAATGACCAGGCCACTTTTTACAATTCTGCACTACACTACTTTCACCGTTTATTGCTCCGTCATACAACTTACCACCCAAATTAATTTTACCTCCTTTTCTTCTCACTAATAGAGCTTTCATTTGGTGGTATTTCATTGTTGCTGACATTTTTCACTTTCTGTTGTAAAATTTTTCAAAAAAAAACTACATTTCCATATAAATTTTTCTCTAAATTTATTGTTCTACATGTCTTTTGATAAAAAAAAAAATCCAATAAGTGTATATTTATTGGTTTGGGTAAAAGTTATAGCGTTTACAAACTATGGTGCAAAAAAGTGAATTTCGGCATTTTGAAGCAGCTCTGACTTTCTGAGCACCTGTCATGTTTCTACAGGTGCTAGAATGTCAGGAAAGTATAAATACCCCCCAAATGACACCATTTTAGATAGAAGACACCCCAAAGTATTCGCGGAGGGACATGGTGAGTTCATGTATCATTTCATTTTTTTTTCACAAGTTAGCAGAAAATTACACTTTCTGAGGGAAAAAAAAAATATATAAAGTTTCCATTTCTGCTAACTTCTGGCAAAAAAAAATAAAATCTCAGACGGACTCACAATGCCCCTCAGTGAATACCTTGGGGTGTCTACTTTCCGAAATGGGGTCATTTGTGGGGTGTGTTTACTGTTCTGGCATTTTGGGCGCGGCTAAATTGTGAGTAGCCCTGTAAAAGCTAAAGGTACTCGTTGGAATTTGGGCCCCTTTGCGCACTCAGGCTGCAAAAAAGTGTCACACATGTGGTATCGCCGTACTCAGGAGAAGTAGGGCAATGTGTTTTGGGGTGTATTTTTACATATACCCATGTTGGGTGAGAGAAATATCTCTGTAAACTGACAACTTTGTATAACAAAATTTAAAAAGTTGTCATTTACAGAGATATTTCTCTCACCCAACATGGGTATATATAAAAATTATACGCATTTGGATTCCAGACTTCTTCTCACGCTTTAGGGGCCCCTAAAATGCCAGGGCAGTATAAATACCCCACATGTGACCCCATTTTGGAAAGAAGACACCCCAAGGTATTCCATGAGGGGTATGGTGAGTTCATGTAAAATTTTATTTTTTGTCACAAAATTCTGTGAACTCGCTATGCCCCTCACAGAATACCTTCGGGTGTCTTCTTTCCAAAATGGGGTCACTTGTGGGGTATTTATACTGCCCTGGCATTTTAGGGGCCCTAAAGTGTGAGAATCCAAATGCGTAAAAATGCCCTATGAAATCCTAAAGGTACTCATTGGTTTTAGTGCCCCTTTGCGCATCTTGGCTGCAAAAAAGTGTCACACATGTGGTATCGCCGTACTCAGGAGAAGTAGGGCAATGTGTTTTGGGGTGTATTTTTACATATACCCATGCTGGGTGAGAGAAATATCGCTGTACACGACAACTTTTTACATTTTTTTATTCAAAGTTGTCAATTTACAGAGATATTTATCTCATCCAGCATGGGTATATGTAAAAATACACCCCAAAACACATTGCCCTACTTCTCCTGAGTACAGCGATACCACATGAGTGACACTTTTTTGCAGCCAAGATGCGCAAAGGGGCCCAAATTCCAATGAGTACCTTTTAGGAGGGCATTTTTCTTCTCACGCTGTAGGGCCCCTAAAATGCCAGGACAGTATAAATACCCCACATGTGACCCCATTTTGGAAAGAAGACACCCCAAGGTATTCCATGAGGGGCATGGCGAGTTCATAGAAGATTTTTTGGCACAAGTTAGCGGAAATTGATTTTTTATTATTTTTTCTCACAAAGTCTCCCTTTCCGCTAACTTTTGACTAAAAGTTAAATTTTTCATGGACTCACTATGCCCCTCAGCGAATACCTTGGGGTGTCTTCTTTCCAAAATGGGGTCACATGTGTGGTATTTATACTGCTCTGGCATTTTAGGGGCCCTAAAGCGTGAGAAGAAAAATGCGTAAAAATGCCCTCCTAAAGGGTACTCATTGGAATTTGGGCCCCTTTGCGCATCTTGGCTGCAAAAAAATGTTACTCATGTGGTATCGCCGTACTCAGGAGAAGTAGGGCAATGTGTTTTGGGGTGTATTTTTACATATACCCATGCTGGGTGAGAGAAATATCTCTGTAACTTGACAACTTTGAATAAAAAAATGTAAAAAGTTGTCGTTTACAGTGATATTTCTCACACAAAGTATGGGTATATATAAAAATACACCCCAAAACACATTGCCCTACTTCTCCTGAGTACGGTGATACCACATGTGTGCCACTTTTTTGCAGCCAAGATGCGCAAAGGGGCCCTAATTCCCATGGGTACCTTTAGGATTTCACAGGGCATTTTTACGCATTTGGATTCTCACGCTTTAGGACCCCTAAAATGCCAGGGCAGTATAAATACCCCACAAGTGACCCCATTGTGGAAAGAAGACACCCCAAGGTATTCTGTGAGGGGCCTGGCGAGTTCACAGAAAAAAATTTTTGGCACAAGTTAGCGGAAATTGATATATATATATATATATATATATATATATATATTTTTTTTTTTTTTACAAAGTATCATATTCCACTAACTTGTGACAAAAAATTAAATTTTACATGATCTCACCATACCCCTCACGGAATACCTTGGGGCGTCTTCTTTCTAAAATGGGGTCACATGTGAGGTTTTTGTACTGCTCTGGCATTTGAGGGTCTCCGCAATCATTACACGTATGCCCAGCATTAGGAGTTTCTGCTATTCTCCTTATATTGAGCAGACGGGTAATGAGATTATTTTTTTTTTCCGTTCAGCCTCTGGGCTGAAAAAAATAAATAAATGAATGGCACAGATTTTGTCATTCGCATCGATCATCGTGGATGAAAAAATCTGTGCCAAAATCAGTGACTGCGGTGCGGTGGGCTGGGCGCTAGCTACCTAACAAGTAGCTAACTAACTGGTGGTAATAAGGGACCCTTATGCCCATTCACACGTCCGCAATTCTGTTTGCGGAACGGAATTGCGGACCCATTCATTTCTATGGGGACAGACTTTGTCCCACTCGGATCCGGAATTACGGATCCGCGCTTCCGGGTCTGCACTTCCGTTCCGCCCAAAAAATATAGAGCATGTCCTATTCTTGTCCGCAATTGCGGACATGAAAAAGCATTTTCTATATAGTTCTGGCAATGTGCGGATCTGCAAAATGCGGAAAGCACATTGCCGGTGTCCGTGTTTTGAGGATCTGCGGATCCGTGGATCAGATCCACGGGTCCGCAAAACACATATGGACGTCTGAATGGAGTCTTACAAGGGGGGTGATCAGTGACAGGGGGGTGATCAGGGGGTCTAGATGGGGTGATCAAGGGGTTAATAAGTGAGGTGGGGGGGGGTTAGTGTAGTGTTTGGTGCAACTTTACATAGATACCTGGTCCTCTGGTGGTCGATCCCAGTAAATGGGACCACCAGAGGACCAGGTAGCAGGAATATCAGACGCTGTTAACAAAACAGCGTCTGATATACATCTTTGATGCTTTTTATTTAGCATCTACAGCTTGCCAGTGATTGATCATCGCTGGCAGGCTGTAGTTAAACTACTGAGACGCGCGGCACTGTGAACGCGCGCGTTCACAGGAAATCTCGCGTCTCGCGAGATGACGCGCCGATGCGTCATATCAGAACTACAGGACCGCCCGCCGGACGCATCCGTGCGTTAGGCGGTCCTGTAGTGGTTAAAGGGACGTGCATTGTGGAGGTCACTGTTAAAAGGGGCTGGCACTGTGGAAGTCACTGTTAAAGAAACATGAAGTGGAAAAACACGGCACTCAGGCGACAGCTTGATTATGATACAATAACGTTTTTTATTTTTCAACCACCATTGGAATTACATGATAATAGATGGCCGACGTTTCGGTCTAACCAAGACCTTTTTCAGGGCCTAGAGACAGATAGTTGCATTGGAATGGGTGGCATGTTAAAGAGACAGGCACTGGGAAGGTCACTGTTAACCTCTTAGGGACACATGACTTAGCGGTACGTGGTGTATTTACGATCACCGCGGCGGGCGGTGATCAAAACAGAGTGGTGAACAGAGGGACTCTGTGACAAGTTGCTGACTCCAGTCCCATGTGCAGGGCCTGAGCAAGTGCTGTGGATGAGAGGTACTTGCCAGCAAACGGAGGAACCTTCTGATGAATGAAGAGACCACCAGTCCGTTGGGCCCATGCATTTTTTGAGGCAGTAAGATATTCTGTCTGCCGCTTACCACCCGCCCGGAGTTTAAATAGACTGTCATACAAAATTGACGTATCACTGCGCATGTGCGGCATGTGCTGGATACCTAAAGCACTTGCCTATACAGGGAAACCAAGATGACGCGTACTGATGTTGACACATCATCAGGAAGTGGCCACGAAGCTCATCAATTACGTATGGTTGCCAGGTAACCGGGACATGCTCCTTACAATCGGCAACCGCGCAGTCCTGTGTGTGGGACAGCGCCCAATACAAAGGGAATTTTTTGGCTTGTAAGATATAGGGAAAGGTAGATGGGCCTGGCGGACCTATGACATTAGGTCACGGGTGCATAAAGGTACACACATATAGATAATACTATAGGTGCATACATGAAAGGAGCCATTATTATGGTGACCTGCCTAGTAGAAAATTATCTAGGCACAGTCACCAGAGAATAGCCTCATAAACCAGGGCCTCATAGTTGTAGTGGTTTCAAACAAAACAACTGAAACACAGCTGCTTATTTAACCCTAAAGGGGACACCGTACATAATTTGTGGATCCACCGGTCCTCATGCTGTAATAGGGAGTACGGTCTCAGTCGCCACCACGAATCGGTGATGGAACAATTTCAATGCCAATAGCTTTAATGTATTTAAGATTACCGGAGTGATGATCATTCCCATGGCGGGACACAGCCGTGTCCCTTTTATTGCCAATGTCACCTAGGTGTTCCCCAATGTGTCTACGCCATTCGCGCTTGGTTTTACCCACATATTCCATTGGGCAGTCACACGTGATATGACTCCTCGGGACCGGCAGTTAATAAAGTCCTTTATAGGGAAGGACCTTTATAAGTTGATGCTATAAATAAAACTTGCCAGTCTGAAGCGTGTTACATGCAATACAGCCACTACATCTAAAACTTCCCATGGGTTTACGATGTAGCCAGGAACCAACCTGGGGTGTTGAATTGTAGTGGCTGTAAACCAGCATGTCACGCAGGCTGTTTCCATGCCTAAAGTTAATCCGTGGGTAATCATAGATACTCTCTTTCACATCTGGGTCCATTAGTAGGATGGGCCAGTGTTTCTGTAAAATATCTTTCCTCTTGTCATCCGTGGCCTCCTCATCATCTATCGATGATGATGAGACCCCAAGGCGGTGGAGTAAGGGGACCGCCATGCCAGGGACCCTATGACCCACACTAGTACGAGCAGCTCTGGGGCTCGTACTAGTTTTTCGGCCCTCCAGATAACTTCACCTGAGCCCCTTACCGGTGAACTTGCATGGTGTAACCCAGAGAATTTTAAACCCGTGATTCCTTATTTTGTTGGCCAAACGGGAATCCAGATTCCCACAGTGGGCTTCACTGAATATGACTATTTTAGTCTTTTTTTCAGTGATCACTTTGTGAATATGATGGTGGAGCAAACAAACCTGTACGCCCAACAATACATTGCTCAACACCCGGGCTTTTTTTTGGCTAGGGCCAGTGGCAGGACTCTGGTCAGGGCAGCCGAGATGAGGACATTTTGGGGCCTCGTGCTGCATATGGGCCTAGTCAAAAAACCCAGTGTCAGGCTGTACTGGACTGGGGACTGAGGCCGGTCATCGATCACTTCAGGGCCAAATTTTTGGAGGCCTATGTACCTGGAAGGGAGGTCGCGGTTGATGAGACTCTCATTGCTTTCAAGGGACTCATTTTCTGCTAGTATGTTCCCTCTAAGCGGGTGAGGTATGGCGTGAAGCTGTACAACTTTGTGAGAGTACCTCAGGGTACACTTACAAGTTTCGAGTGTACGAGGGGCAAGATTCCCTTATTCAACCCCCAGAATGTCCCCCCACTCTGGGTGTTAGCGGGAAACTTGTGTGGGACCTTATGCACCCACTGCTAGATAAGGGTTACCACCTGTACTTGGATAACTTTTATACTAGTATCCCCTTGTTCCAGTCCTTTGCCGCCAGATCCACTTCCGCTTGTGGGACCGTGCGGAAAAATCAACGCTGCCTCCGTATCCACCCCCTCCAGATACCTATCCTCAGGGGTGAGACCTGTGCCCTTACCAGTGGAAACCTGTTGCTGGTCAGATATAAGGACAAGAGGGATGTCCTTGTACTGTCCACAATTCATGGTAACTGCATCACCCCTGTCCCTGTGCGAGGTAACATAGTACATAAGGCCGAAAAAAGACATCTGTCCATCTAGTTCGGCCTATCATCCTGCTAGTTGATCCAGAGAAAGGCCAAAAAAAAAACTGTGAGGTAGAAGACAATTTTCCCCACTTAAGGGGAATAAAAAATTCCTTCCAGACTCCAATCAATCAGAAAAACTCCCTGGATCAACGACCCATCTCTAGTAGCTATAGCCTGTAATATAATATTACTCCAAAAATACATCCAGGCCCCTCTTGAATTCCTTTATTGTACTCACCATCACCATATCCTCAGAGAGTTCCATAGTCTCACTGCTCTGACCGTAAAGAATCCTCTTCTATGTTTATGTGCAAACCATCTTTCCTCCAGACGCAGAGGATGTCCCCTCGTCACAGTCCTGGGGATAAATAGATGATGGGAGAGATCTCTGTACTGACCCCTGATATATTTATACATAGTTATTAGATCTGCCCTCAGTCGTCTTTTTTTCTAAAGTAAATAACCCTAATTTTGATAATCTTTCAGGGTACTGTAGTCGCCCCATTCCAGTTATTACTTTAGTTGCCTTCCTCTGAACCCTCACCAGCTCTGCTATGTCTGCTTTGTTCACAGGAGCCCAGAACTGTACACAGTACTCCATGTCTGGTCTGACTAGCGATTTGTAAAGTGGTAGGACTATGTTCTCATCACGGCTTGGGGGCAGCTGCCTGACACTAGTTTTGGCAGCTTAGTTTGCTGTTTATTAAAATTCCTAGATCCTTTTACAAGTCAGTGTTACAGAGTGTTTTACCATTTAGGATGACTTGCATTATTCCTTCCCATGTGCATAACTTTACATTTGTCAGTGTTAAACCTCATCTGCCATTTCTCTGCCCAAGCCTCCAATCTATCCAGATCCCTCTGTAGCTGTATATTGTCCACTTCAGTGTTAATTACTTTATGCAGTTTAGTGTCATCTGCAAAAAATAATATTTTACTATGCAAGCCTTTTACAAGATCATTAATAAATATATTGAAAAGAATAGAGCCCAGTACTGACCCCTGAGGTACCCCACTATTGACAGTGACCCAATCTGAGTGTGTACTGTTAATAAGCACCCTCTGTTTTCTGTCACTCAGCCAGTTACTTACCCACTTACAGACATTTTCTCTCAGTCCAAGCATCCTCATTTTATATACTAACCTTTTATGTGGTACAGTGTCAAATGCTTTGGGGAAGTCCAGATATATGACATCCATTGATTCGCCACTGTCAAGTCTCGAACTTACCTCCTCATAGAAACTGATTAAATTAGTTTGGCATGACCGATCCTTCATGAAGCCATGCTGATATGGCGTTATTTGCTTATTTCTGTTGAGATCCTCTAAGATAACATCTCTCAGAAAACCTTCAAACAGTTTCCCCACAACAGATGTTAAACTTCCCGGCCTATAGTTTCCGGGCTCTGTTTTTGGACCCTTTTTGAATATTGGCACCACATTTGCTATGTGCCAATCCTGTGGAACATTCCCTGTCAGTATAGAGTCCGCAAATATCAGAAATAAGGGTCTGGCTTAGACATTACTTAATTCCCTTAGGATACGGGGGTGTATGCCATCCGATCCTGGCAATTTGTATATTTTAATCTTTTTAAGTCGCTGTTGTACTTCTTCTTGGGTCAGACAGGACACTTTTAATGGGGGATTTATTTTTACATTCAGCATTTCATCCGACTGTTTATTTTCCTCAATGAATACATTGGAGAAAAAAATATTTAACAGCTTTGCTTTCTCCTCGTCTTTGAAACTCCCCCCTTATTACTCTTTAAAGGGTCGACACCTTCAGATTTATACTTTTTAACATTTATATAATTGAAAAACATTTTAGGGTTAGTTTTACTCTCTTTGGCAATTAATCTCTCGGTCTCTAGTTTGGCCGCTTTTATTTTTTTTTTTACATGTTTTATTTTTTCCTTATAGTTTTTCAGTGGTTCCTCGCTACCCTCCTGTTTTAGTGATTTATATGCTTTGTTTTTGTCATTTATTGCTCTCTTTACATTTCTATTTATCCACATTGGTTTCTTTTTGTTCCTTAAAGGATAACTGTCACATTTAGACCCAAATTTCAGTTTTCATATATGTAGTTACTAATATGATAATATTCCTGAATCAATAACTATTAGACTTACTTACCCCTTATTTAATAAGATTCAGCCCTTAGCAACCAGTCTGCATAAAACTGCAATTTTACTATTCTGTTAAGATGGCCGCCCTCAGCCCTGAGGCTAATCCATAGGACACCTGCAGTGAAGTTAGTGAAGACCAGCTCTGTATAGGGAGGTCTTGCAGTGAAGTTCCCAGGTCTGGCTGAAGCCTGTAGTTCTCCTACAAGCTCTCCTCTTATCAGATAAGGCTGTCATTTATACACTGAGCAGCCCCATATCTTCTCTGAGCTGTATATTCTCCAGAACTGCTAAGGGAGTGTCTGCCAAGCACAGACATGTGGAGAAGTTCACACACACAGCCCAGCACTGTTATCTCCTGTCAGGAAGAACCTGGCTTTTTATACATTCCCTTACAATGTTGACTCACTATCAGTTCCCAATGCACGCAGCGTGCTCCGTCCTCTATCTGGTAGACGGAAGGAGCTTAACAACCAGATTTTATCTCAGGTAAATATAGCCAATACTGGGGACTTTTAGGTGGCTTTTAGGGGTTATTTATTTAAGAATCAGAAATTAAAACAGGGCCAATAAGGTAATATTAATCACCAGAATCCAATAGTAAAAAAAAATAAAAATTGACAGTTATACTTTAACCTTTTATTCCCATACAGTATGTACCTCTCACAATGAGATTTTAGGATGCTTTTAAAGATATCCAATTTTGTGGCTGTATTTTAGTTTTTGAGGACTTTGTCCCAGTTAGTTAGGCCTATGGTCTCGCTTAGTTGGCTAAATTTAGCTTTTTTGAAGACTGCGGCAACGGTCCTCAAGCCCGATTTGTATCGTCGACTACAATCGGTATATGGGAGGAGTTGATCTCTCTGATCAAGTCCTCAAGCCTTATAAAGCCATGCGCAAAACCTGGGCATGGTACAAATAAGTTGCTGTCTACTTGGTGCAGGTTGCCTTGTACAACTCTTTTGTGCTGTCCCAGAGCGCTAGCAACACACGGAAATTCCTTCAGCTCTATGAGGCAGTCCTCAAGGCCCTGATCTTTTCTGACCAGGAAAGAGCAGGCCGGAGTACCTCGGGAACTGGAGGCGCCCGGATCGTCCCTGGCAAACACTTTCCAGGTGTGGTCCCCCATACTGGAAAGAAGGGACGGACCCAATAAAGGTGCAGAATGTGTCACAGGAGGGGGATACGGAAGGACACCACAACTCAGTGTGACACGTGACGCAGCAATACCTAATTTGTCTACTTTTTTATTTATTTTAGTTTTACAAAATATGATCATATTTTGTAAAACTAAAATAAATAAAAAGTTGACAAATTAGGTATTGCCGTGTCCGTAAGAATCTGCTTTATAAAAATACCCCATGACCTAACCCCTCAGATTAACACGGTCAAAAAAAAGTGCAAAAAAAAGGTATTTTTCCCCATCCCCCACGATAGCACCTTAGAGAGATGGCTCCACCCCTGGGACAGGAAACCTGCTGCATAAAAAGGAGGAGCCACTCTCCCATCTCAGTGAGGTTTCCTGTCCCTGGAGTGGAAGACCTGCAGTTTCTCTTTCAGTTCATCCCCCACCACCTGCAAGTCCTAGATAGGTTCTGGAGGGTGTGTGGTTACCTGCAGGGGCCCATCACCCAGAGGTTGGGTTTGGCAGGGCCCTAGGAAACGGAAGCATTCTGGGGATGTGGACATTTCTTGCTGCGGGGTGCATGATCTCCTCAGTGGGGGCGAGGATCCGGCCACCAGTATGATGCCCGATTGTGTGGTACAGGCGGTCGGATACCATCCCAACCAGTGGGGCTGGGATCTGATTTAGCGCACCGGCGGTCGGTAAGTGGCCTGAACATGCGCAGTGGGACGCTTCCGGGACCTATGCGTTCCAACCATGCGTTCCACTGACGCACTTGCGGTAGCGACCGGAAGTAGGGAAAAAGCGCGCTGAAGATCTTTTTAAAAGGAAAGGAGGCGTTCAGCCCTGTGTGTGTGAGCACCCAAACAGTTCTAGTGTGAGGAGACTGGCTAAGTGGTTTAGTGGACTTTGAACTTAAACTTCACTTAGACTTTTACTTAAAATTTAACTTTTATTTCTCTTCTAAAATAGAATGGTCACTCTTACACATAAACAAAGTACCCTGAACTCCTAGGAGATGGACCTAGGCCAAATGGAGGTGAGATGGCTTGGGGGATACCTTAGGTTCACGCTAAGCGGGTGCTAGCTAAATCTCAACCCTGCAGCAACTGGTATAATGCTGGGGAGACCCTATGTGGCTGTAGTCGGAGCACCTGCCCCGAAAAGGGCGACCCCCAGCCTCTGGAACCTCGGGCCTGACTAACTCTCCCTATATCATTAGTTTACAGATGGTCCACCTATCCTAGTGTATAACATCCGACGCGTTTCGCCACTAAAAGTGGCTCTTCAGGGATGCAAATATCTCAGGGGGGTCTTGTGCAGTGGCAACGTTTCCCCCTGAACAAGGTTATGGCAGTGGCAACTTGTAAAAACGAGCGCCACTTCTATATAGTCATCCCAGACCCTCCTTCAAATGTTTCTGACCAATAGTAAGATTACTAGATCCCCTAGGTAACAGGCACGCCCCTGAACTGTGGTCACTTCCGGTAGGTGCGGAGGTAAGCGCTGCACATTGTCTATCAGTGTGATACTAGCGGCGCTCCCCCGCATCGCAGGGAGGTGATTGGTCATGACCAAATTTATGGGCGGTATTATGTGCATAGACCCACCCCTCCTCCTGACTAAATGAGTTACTATTGGTCAGAAACATTTGAAGGAGGGTCTGGGATGACTATATAGAAGTGGCGCTCATTTTTACAAGTTGCCACTGCCATAACCTTGTTCAGGGGGAAACGCTGCCACTGCACAAGACCCCCCCCCCCCCCTGAGATATTTGCATCCCTGAAGAGCCACTTTTAGTGGCGAAACGTGTCGGATGTTATACACTAGGATAGGTGGACCATCTGTAAACTAATGATATAGGGAGAGTTAGTCAGGCCCGAGGTTCCAGAGGCTGGGGGTCGCCCTTTTCGGGGCAGGTGCTCCGACTACAGCCACATAGGGTCTCCCCAGCATTATACCAGTTGCTGCAGGGTTGAGATTTAGCTAGCACCTACTTGGCGTGAACCTAAGGTATCCCCCAAGCCATCTCACCTCCATTTGGCCTAGGTCCATCTCCTAGGACAGGGATGGGCAAACTGTGGCTCTCCAGCTGTTGCAAAACTACAACTCCCAGCATGCAAAGACTGCTTACAGCTATTAGCCTACAGCAGGGCATGATGGGAATTGTAGTTTTACAACAGCTGGAGAGCCGCAGTTTGCCATCCCTGTCCTAGGAGTTCAGGGTACTTTATTTGTAAGAGTGACCATGCTATTTTAGAAGAGAAATAAAAGTAAAATTTTAAGTAAAAGGCACACTCTTATCACAGTGGAGATTTATTAGGCTATTGAGTGTATATAGTAGACCACGTTCACTAATCGTGGATCCCCTTTAACGTGTGGTTTCACTCCATGTGATGTTTTATTAATAAGGGGTCATTTACTGTTTAGATGGGTCCCAAGAAAGTTGTGGCAAAGAAGAAAAACAAGGAATGTGCCCTATGTAAATGCACCTTATCTTAATCTTATACAAAAAGATTATGTCAGGCCTGCATTGAGAAGATGGTAGCGGAGGAAACCCCGAGCTTTATGAAGGATATTAAATCATTAATAAGATCAGAAGTAAAGGATTCCCTTAGAGCTCGTAAAAGACCAAGGAAAGCTAGAGACGAAGAGGATTCTGATTAGTTTCTGTCTGAAGCTAGTGAGGAGACCTTCAGAGAAGATAGGTCTGGCAGTGCTTCCTCTTCGGATGATGAAGTTGAAGGGAAATACCTGTTTCCGGCAGAGGATACGGAAAAATTGATAAAGGCCATCAGGCCAACATTGGGGCTAGAAGAGGCTCAGGAAAATAGATCTGTAGCAGATACGGTTTTTGAGCGCTTTAGAGAGAAAAAACTGAGATGTTTCCCGGTGCATAGTAGCATTTCTTCAGTAATTAAAAAAGAATGGAATAAGCCAGACAAGAAGGCATTCTTAACTAGAAGATTCAAGAGGAAATATCCATTTGAAGAGGAAGCGGCCACATCTTGGGATAGGGCCCCAAAGATAGATGTGGCAATTTCAAAAGTAGCTAGACGTTCTGACCCGCTAGATAAAAAGATCGACACATGTCTTAGAAACTCCTGGGAGGCAGCAGCTTCCACTTTTAGGCCCAGCATAGCAGCTACAGTCACGGCTAGGTCAGTCGGCTTATGGTTAGAAAGGCTTGAGACGCAGATTAAGGATAAGTGTCCCAGGGAACAGCTTTTGTCTTCCTGCCTACTCTCCAGAAAGCAGTCGATTTTATTGCAGACGCCTCTATGGACACTGTTAAATTAGTGGCCCTCTCCAATTCAGCTCGTAGAGCTCTCTGGTTTAAAAATTGGAAAGGAGGTGACTTAGCATCTAAACAGAAGCTTTGCGGTATACCTTGTCAATATTTATTTGGACCAGATTTGGATGGGCTTCTGGAGAGGGCAGCTGACAGAAAGAAGAGGTTTCCGGGAGGTTTCCAGGATGATTTTCGTTCTTCATTCCGGAGTTATAAACGGCCGTTTCGTTCCTCCCTTAGATTTCGTAGTAGAAGATCGGCTGGAGATAAAGAACGAAATTCCAGTGATGGGGATCTGGTAGAAGAGGTCTCCTTTTCAAGAATGTTTCCTCTCAACAGGGGAAACAGTCAAAGCAATGACGCCAGAAGAGCGGTGGGGGGCAGGCTAAGGTATTTTCTTCCAGCCTGGGATCAGGTGGCAGGACCCTGGGTAAAGAAAATACTGAGCGAAGGTTAGATTAGATTTCCGAAGAAGTGCCCCGCACAGATATATAACCACCAACTATTCTCGGAAATGGAAACAGAAATTGTGAATCTATTAAAAAAGGAAGTACTGATCCCGGTTCCAGAATTAGAGAAGGGAAAGGGGTAGT
Source organism: Bufotes viridis (assembly GCA_033119425.1). NCBI lineage: Eukaryota > Metazoa > Chordata > Amphibia > Anura > Bufonidae > Bufotes > Bufotes viridis. The sequence goes on from CM065599.1 coordinate 46,836,496, forward strand.
ATTCGACACTATTTCTAGTGAGGAAACCGGGAAACCGGACAAATCATTCCGGACGATAATAAATCTGAAAGAGTTGAACAAGTCCTTGAGATACAAGAAATTCAAGATGGAGGCCTTAAAAACGGCGGTACATCTGTTATTCCCAGGGTGTTTCATGGCAGTCATAGACTTGAGGGGCGCGTATCACCATGTCCCTATTTTTGCAGATCACCAGCAGTACTTAAGGGTGGCGGTGAAGCTAAAGGAGACAGTACTACATTTCCAGTTTTAGGCTCTGCCGTTCGGCCTGTCTATGGCGCCGAGAATATTTACAAAAATTTGGTCAGAAATGGCATCATTCATCAGGAAACAAGAGGTAACGTTCCTGCCATACTTGGACGATTTCCTGATTATAGCAAACACGGTGGTAAGATGTGCCGAGTCGGTACAAAAAGTAGTGAGCATCCTGGAAAAGCTGGGTTGGATGATAAACACCAAAAAATCAAGACTAGTACCAGTTACATCCCAGCTGTTTTGGGGGTTCCTGCTAGACTCTTTGAAGCAAAGGACCTTCCTGACTCAGGAAAAGATTCTTCGGGTTCAAAAAATGATGGAATGGATTCAGGCAAATCCGGGACTAAAAATCAGGAAAGCTATGTCAGTGCTGGGGACTTTGATGGTCTGCATTCCGGCAGTACAGTGGGCACAATTCCAGACTCGCCAAATTGAAAGAGAGATCCTATATTACGTAAAAAAGAAGGGAGGAAGATTGGATGCGGAGATGAGAGTGTCAGAAAAGACAGTTGCATCCCTATCCTGGTGGAAGATCAGAGAAAACTTAGACCAGGGGAGCCCTTGGTATCCTCCGCAGCCGATAGTGATAACAACAGACGCCAGTCCATGGGGTTGGGGAGCGCACTTTCTAGACCAGGTAGTCCAGGGCAGGTGGTCCCCAAATAAAAGATGTTTTTCGTCAAACAGTAAAGAGTTACTGGCAGTCAGGTTAGCCTTGAGAGCGGCTACTCCCTTCATTTCTCAGAAATCAGTCAGGATAATGTCCGACAACAGAGCGACAGTCGCTTACATAAACCACCAGGGGGGAACAAGGTCAGCATCCTTAATGAGAGAAGCAGAATTTCTGTTTCAGGAGATTTGCGGTCAGGTGGTGCAGATTTCGGCAATTCACATAAAAGGGTGTCAGAATCAGAGGGCAGATTTCTTGAGTCATCATCAATTGAGAGAGGGGGAATGGTCCTTAAATCCAAGAATTTTTCACATATTAATAGAGCATTGGGGAATACCATCAATAGCTCTTTTTGCTTCAAGGGAGAACAGGAAGGTGGACCATTTCTTCTCTCTCAATCCCTGGGAATCCCCAGATGGGGTGGATGCTCTGCTCCAAAGTTGGGGTTTTCGGTTAAGGTATGCCTTTCCTCCCCTTCAGTTGATACCCAGAGTGCTGAAAAAGATCAGGTTGGAGAAGGCCAGGATAATTTTAATTTCCCCTTTTGGCCGAAGAGGGGTTGGTTCTCTCTCCTGAGAGAAATATCCATTTCAGATCCATGGATATTGCCAGAAGTTCCGGACTTACTAGTGCAGGGTCCAGTGCGTCATCCAAATGTAGGTCCTTTACATCTCACGGCATGGAACTTGAGAGGTCAGTTTTAGCCAAAAGAGGGTTCTCTGTGCCGGTAATAGATACTCTCCTTAAGAGCAGAAAACAGGTTACGTCCACCATTTATGCTAGAATTTGGAGGAAGTTTCTTTCCTTTTTGGGTAATACTCCAGGCCAAGAGCTAGTTAAACCACCCATCAACAAGGTTTTAGAGTTTTTACAACAAGGATTGGATTTAGGGCTAGCAAAAAGTACACTAAAGGTCCAAGTTTCTGCTATCTTGTCTCTCTGGGGGATTAATTTGGCGGGCAATTTGTGGGTCATTAGGTTTTTTAAGGCAGTGGATAGGATTTCACCAGTGTCAGGGCCCAGATTCCCGCCATGGGATTTGAATCTAGTGTTGAAGGTTCTGGCCAAAGATCCCTTTGAGCCCTTAGAATCGTTACCCATAAAACTATTGACCTGGAAATTGGTGTTGTCGCCCTTACCTCGGCCAAAAGAATAGGGGAACTGCAAGCTATCTCCATTAATCCACCTTTTATGACGATCTCAGAGGATAGGGTTAGGATAGGGTCAGGCTGGATCCCAGTTTTCTACCTAAGGTTTTATCTAGGGTGAATAGATTGCAGGAGATAGTTCTTCCATCCTTCTTTGTAGACCCGAAAGACGATAGAGAGAGGGTACTTCATTCCTTAGATGTCAGGAGGATCTTGATCCACTATTTGAAGGTCACGAAAGAATGGAAAAAGTCTTCATCCCTGTTCGTTGTGTTCTCAGGAACGAAGAGGGGTAAGACAGCTTCCAAAAGTTCCATTGCTAGATTGATTAAATCTGTCATTTCTTTCGCTTACTCTTTGTCGGGAGCCTCTCCTCCCGGAGAAAGAGAGGGACAATGTATCCATTGACGAGATTTGTAGAGCAGCAACGTGGTCTTCTCCTTCCACTTTCTATCGTCACTACAGACTCCAGCTTGATTCTGTTTCTGATATGCTTTTTGGTAAAAAAGTACTGGAAGTTGGTTCCCACCCTTAAGATTTCTCTGTAATCTCTCTCTAAGGTGCTGTCGTGGGGGATGGGGAAAAATGCCAATTACACTTACCGGTAATGGGTTTTTCCTGACCCCACGACAGCACCCTGTTTATTCCCTCCCTTTGTGTGATTCACGTGGTGTAGCAAAAAAAAAAAAAAGTTATATATATATTATGTTTGAATGTCTAAAATTAACGGTCGTCACTCTCATGCTCTGGAAACTCACTGAGGTGGGAGAGTGGCTCCTCCTTTTTATGCTGCAGGTTTCCTGTCCCAGGGGTGGAGCCATCTCTCTAAGGTGCTGTGGTGGGGTCAGGAAAAACCCATTACCGGTAAGTGTAATTGGCATTTTTTGTCGCCTTACATCACAAAAAGTGTAATAACAAGTGATCAAAAAGTCATATGCCCCCCAAAATAATGCCAATAAAACCGTAGTCTCATCCCGCAAAAAATTAGCCCCTAACTAAGAAAATCGGCTAAAAACTAAAAAAAAAATGACTCTTAGAAAATGCTTTTTTGTTTGTTTTTGTTTAAAAAGGATAATATAGTGTAAAACCTAAATAAATTTAAAAAATGTAGAAATATTATGTATCGCCGTGTCCGTAAGAATCTGCTCTATAAAAATACCCTAACCCCTCAGATTAACACGGTCAAAAAAATAAAATAAAAACGGTACCAAAACAGCTTTTTCTGGAAAATTATCAATTTTTTTGGCACTATGTCCTATTTGAAGAACCCCTGATGCACCCCTAGAGTAGAAACTCCATAAAAGTTACCCCATCTAAGAAACTACACCCCTCAAGGTATTCAAAACAGATTTTACAAACTTTATTAACCCTTTAGGTGTTCCTCAACAGTTTATGGCAAATGGAGATGAAATTTCAGAATTTCTATTTTTGGTAACCTTGCCTCACAAAAATGTAATATAGAGCAACCAAAAATCATATGTACCCTAAAAATAGTCCCAACAAAACTGCCACCTTATCCCGTAGTGTCCAAACTGGGGTCACTTTTATGGACTTTCTACTCTAGGGGTGCATCAGGGGGGCTTCAAATGGGACATGTGTTTTGCTTACAGTTCGGGAATAGTTAAATGACAATAAAAACCAGACACATAAAGAATAAGTAATTTATGCAGTATGTAAAAGCTTGCATTTATAAAAATTAGAATATTAAACTCAAAAATAGCATATAGCACTTATGTAAGGTCAGCATATATAAGAATAGCATTTCAGCAGAAATAACACTTACTTCACTGTCAAGCAGTCATTGATTATGATGCATCGGCATAAGCTTCAGGGAGTCTCCCGAGTCCGATGTGACGGGAATCTTCAACTAGACAAGCGTCCTCATCCAGTGAATCAGATTCGTGCACACTTGACCAAGGAAACCTCCCAAGGCTATATACCAGTTCTCGTTACACAACCATGACTTGCATCCCACATGCCCACCGTGGGCACCTGGGAGGCGTTGTCAGTAAACAAGCCATCCATCCAGTCAGGAGGGGCCAACTCCCGCCAGGATGTTTGGCTCTTGATAAGAACCGCGTCTCATTGTCTGATAACCAATATTCCAATAAACATTGCAACGTCAACCATTTGCATCTCACTACTCCCCAACATTCCATTAAGCATTGCAACAGCATCTCTATTAATATTATTCTAAAATATACTTATAATACAAGAGAGACTCCATTTTAGAATCCCATTCACGTTGCATTACAGACATGGTGTAAATAAACCAGTCCAGCAAAATCTACCTTCCAAAAACCATATGCGTTCCCTTCCTTCTGTACCCTGCTATACAGCAGTTTATGACCACATATGGGATATTTATGCAAACTACAGAATCAGGGCAATAAATATTGAATATTGTTTAGCTGTTAACCCTTGCTTTGTTACTGGAAAAAATTGATTAAAATTGAAAATTTACCAAAAAATTGCAATTCTGAAATCTCATCTCCATTTGCCAATAACTCTTGTGGAACACCTAAAGGGTTAACGATGTTTGTAAAATAAGTTTTGAATACCTTGAGGGGTGTAGTTTCTAGAATGGGGTCATTTTTGGGTGGTTTCTATTATGTAAGCCTCACAAACTGACTTCAGACCTGAACTGGTCCTTAAAAAGTGGTTTTTTGAAAATTTCAGAAAAATTTCAAGATTTGCTTCTAAACTTCTAAGCCTTGTAACGTCCCCAAAAGATAAAATGGCATTCCCAAAATGATCCACACATGAAGTAGACATATGGGGAATGTAAAGTAAGAACTATTTTTGGATTATTACTATGTATTATAGAAGTAGAAAAATTGAAACTTGGAAATTAGCAAATTTTACAAATTGACACATTTAAAGGAGCTGAAACTCATAAACCCTTCATCCAATTTTAATGTGGATACCCTTAAATGAAAGTCTGGACTTTATGTCCATGTCCATTATATAACTACAGTTGTGTTCAAAATTATTCAACCCCCAATGCTGTAAAGGGTTTTAGGGAATTTAGTGTACATTTGTAATTGTGTTCAGAATAAAATCTTACAAGGACTTTTTAAAGAACCAAATGCAACTAAAATGACGTCAATTGTTTTTGTAATACAGTATTAAATGTTTTTTTTGTAATTTTTTTCATTGACCCAATTATTCAACCCCTTAAAGACTACCACTCTTAAGAACAGAGGTTCATTCAAGTGTTTTCGATCAGGTATTGAAAACACCTGTGGATGTCAAGGAGCAGCAGTCAAGCATAATAAGCACCAATTAGGCAGATTTAAAATGACTGTGATACTCAGCTCCTTCTAGACATTTACTGGTGTGTTTACAAACATGGTGAAGTCAAGAGAATGGTCCAGGAAGACAAAAGAAGAGGTGATTTCTCTTCATAGTCTGTCACAAACCTGAGGCTTGGGAGACGTTGGACCTTTCAACAGGACAATGATCCCAAGCATACCTCCAAGTCCACTAGAGCATGGTTGCAGATTAAAGGCTGGAACATTTTGAAGTGGCCATCGCAGTCACCAGACTTAAATCCGATTGAGAACCTCTGGTGGGACTTAAAGAAAGCAGTTGCAGCGCGCAAGCCTAAGAATGTGACTGAACTGGAGGCTTTCACCCATGAAGAATGGGCGAAGATACCCGTAGATCGCTGCAAGACACTTGTGTCAAGCTATGCTTCACATTTAAAAGCTGTTATAACGGAAAAGGATGTTGTACTAAGTACTAAGATTGAATGTCACTTGGGGGTTGAATAAAACTGATAATGACGTGAGCACAGAAAAGACATTTGTGGTTATTTCATTATAAATGTTATGTTATATTTGTCTGACTTACAAGTGCCTCTTTGATTTAATTGTAAACAAGATGACTGAAATGATCAAAATCAATGTCAAACTGGCCAAAACACTCAATTTGAGTGGGGGTTGAATAATTTTGAACACAACTGTATAACTTGAATATGTTTTAGTAAACGGGTAATAAAAACAAAATTTGTGTCAATGTCCAAATATATATGGACCTAACTGTATATATACAGGAAAAAAAATGCGAGTTTGTGAGCATTCGCGTGTCTGAGTTTAAGTGCGTGTTTGTATTAAGTGTGTGACTTTAGATTACGTGACTTGAGATTCAGGGACTTTAGGAGGGGACTACAGTAAGTTAGATTCTTATCACTGCACCATATTGTATTTTTTCTCTTTTCTTGCGTAATCCCAATTTAGTAGGTGTTCCATTATTAACAGCGCAGTCCATTGCACATCTTCTCTAATGTATGCAGTCTTGGAACAGCCGTTTGAGGGTGCATATCTTTGTTCAAAATGTGAGCAAATTGCCCATTTGGATTCTCACGTCATGTATCTAACCGGGCGAGTTTCAACACTGAGAAGCGTTGACAATTTGGAAAACAGTTTGCTGCTCACTGATCAAGCACTCTATGGGGTAGATGTGGGGGAGGGTGGTAGCGAGGAGGCTCAGGAAAGTGAGGTAGCTAGCTGGATAACTGTTAGAAAGCGGGGTAGAGGGAAAAGTGCCAGGGAGGCTAGCCCTGATCTGACACACCCCAACAAGTTTGCAAGGTTGGCAGATGAGGGGGATGTCACTTCAGGGAGAGCACTGCTGCAGCCGGACCCTTCCTCTGCCAGTCAGAAGAATGTCAGCTCCAGTAAGCAGGAGAGCAGGACAGGCCAGACAGGAGCTGGTAGTGGGAGACTCAATTATTAGGGGTACAGATAGGGCGATCTGCCACAAAGACCGGGATCGTCGAACGGTGTGTTGTCTTCCTGGCGCTCGAGTTCGACACATCGCGGGTCGGGTTGACAGATTACTAGGAGATTAAAAAATTTGCGGCACACCAGAATTAAGTGATGCTTATTTAATAGGTAAGTTTTATATTACATCTTGAAAAATACACATCCGGTGTACGCGCATAGCCACAGGTCGCAGATCCTTTGAGAAAGGTCAATTAAATGACCGAAACGTTGCATATGACACGACCCTAAACCATATCTTCATTCCGGATGTACTATGTCTTTTCCAAGATGTAATATAAAACTTACCTATTAAATAAGCATCACTTAATTCTGGTGTGCCACGAATTTTTGAATCTTGATATCGAATAACTTATTGCCCTTTGTGAGCATCCAACTCTATACGGGTGTGCAGATCTCATCATCTTTCTACTCAGATTACTGGGAGAAGCTGGAGAAGATCCAGCAGTCATGGTCCATATCGGAACCAATGACAAAATTAGAGGCAGGTGGACCGTCCTTAAAAATTATTTTAGGGAGTTAGTTCACTAGCTTAGGGCAAGGACTTTAAAGGTAGTGTTTTCCAATATACTACCTGAACCATGAGCCACACAAGAAAGGCAGCAGGAGATTAGGGAGGTTAGGTGGCCCAAGAACTGGTGTAGGAAGAAGGAGTTTGGGTTTCTGGAGAACTGGGCCGACTTCTCTGTTGTCTACAAGCTCTATCGTAGGGATTGGCTGCACCTCAATGGGGAAGGGGCAGCTGTGTTGGGAGAGAAGATGGCTAGAAGGTTGGAGGAGTGTTTAAACTAAGGACTGGGGGGGGGGGGTAATTACATTATAGGATGGGAAGATAGTGCAGATAGAGACCGGGGGCAAGGCAATGGAACTGGGGGAGGAATGGAAGGAGAAACTAGAACCGTTCAGAAGGAAAGGTGTAGGGTAAAAAATATACATAAACCCCTTAATTGTATATATACTAATGCCAGAAGCCTGACTAATAAACCTGGTGAACTGGAATTAGTGTTGTGTGAGGAGGTCTATGGCATAGTGGTAATAACTGAGACATGGCTGGATGATAACTATGACTGGGCAGTTAATTTACAGGGTAAGGGTCCATTCACCTGTCCGTATGAATGGTCCGTTCTGCAATTATGCGGAACGGGTGTGGACCCATTCATTTTCAGTGGGGCCAGAATGGATGTGGACAGCACACTATGTGCTGTCCCAGTCCGCATTTCCGAATCCACAATTCCATTCCCGAAAAAAATAGAACATGTCCTATTCTTTTCCGCAATTGCGGACAAGAAAATACATTTTCTACTATAGTGCCGGCGATGTGCGGTTCGCAAATTGCGGAACGCACATTGCCGATGTCCATGTTTTGCGGATCCGCAATTTGCTGTCCGCAAAACACCTAAAGACGTGTGAATGGACCCTAACAGTCTATTTAGAAAGGATCCCAAAAGTTGGAGAGGGGCTAGGGGTATGCCTTTATGTAAAGTCTGTCTAAAGCCCACAGTCCGAGAAGATATAACTGAGGTATGTGAACATGTGGAGTCACTGTGGGTAGAAATACATGGAGGCAAAAACAATAATAAAATATTAATAGGAGTTTATTATAAACCACCTAATATACCATAGTCCACAGAAAATCTGCTACTAAACGAGATAGACGAGACGGCAGATCATAATAAGGTCTTTATTATGGGGGACTTCAACTACCCAGATATAGACTGGGAAACTGAAACCTGTATATCTCATAAATGAAACTAGTTCTTGGCAATAACCAAAGACAATTACCTTTCCCAACTGGTGCAGGACCCGACTAGAGAGACGGCCATACTGGACTTAGTATTAACTAATAAACCTGACAGAACAACAGATGTGCAGGTTGGGGAACACCTGGGAAATAGTGACCATAAAGTAATAACCTTCCAATTGTCTTTCAAAAGAGTGTTTCTTCAGCGAGGAACAAATATAACATACTTCAAAAAAGAAAAATGTAGCCAACTAAGAAAGGCCATAGGCCTAACTGGGACAACGTTCTCAAAAATAAAAATACAGCCAAAAAATGGGATATTTTTAAAAGCATCCTAAAATCTAATTGTGAGAGGTAAATACCTTATGGGAATAAAAGGTTAAGGGATAAGAAAAAACCAATGAGGATAAATAGAACTGTAAAGAAAGCATTTAAATCACTAAAACAGGAGGGTAGCAAGGAAGCACTGAATAACTAGAAGGAAAAAAATTGAATATGTAAAAAACAAAAGCAGCCAAACTAGAGACCGAGAGATTAATTGCCAAAGAGAGCAAAACTAACCCCAAAATGTTCTTCAGTTATATAAATGGTAAAAAGTATAAATCTGAAGGTGTCGGACCTCTACAAAGTAATGGGGGGGGGGGAGTGCAGAGAGATGAAATGAAGAATGTAAAAGTAAATTCCCTATTAAAAGTGCCCTGTCTGACCCAGGAAGAAGTACAACGGCGTCTTAAAAAGATAAAAATAGACAAATTGCCAGGACCAGATGGCATACATCCCCCGTATCCTAAGAGAATTAAGTAATGTCATAGCCAGACCCTTATTTATGATATTTAAAGGGTTTCTGTCACCAACTTTTGACATTATAAGCTGTCTGACATTAGCTATGTGCTAATGTCAGACCAGCTTGATAATGTCTTTTTTATAAAAATCGGATGTATATATAGGCAGAAAAACTTACTTTTATAATATGTAAATTAGCCTCTAGGAGCAGGGGGGGCGTTGCCCTGCTCCTAGCGGCTCCGTCCGGCAACCTGCTGGCACGCCCCTTCTTAGTTTGATTGACAGTGCGGGGAAGCGATCCTCCTGCACTGTCTTCTTCTGAAATTCCGCGCCTGCGCCGCCGCTCTGTATTCGGCGCAGGCGCGGTGAGCAGAGGACGCTGGTGCCTGCTGTCCTCTGCTCACCGCGCCTGCGCCGAATACAGAGCGGCGGCGCAGGCGCTGGATTTCAGAAGAAGACAGTGCAGGAGGATCGCTTCCCCGCACTGTCAATCAAACTAAGAAGGGGCGTGCCAGCAGGTTGCCGGACGGAGCCGCTAGGAGCAGGGCAACGCCCCCCCTGCTCCTAGAGGCTAGTTTACATATTATAAAAGTAAGTTTTTCTGCCTATATATACATCCGATTTTTATAAAAAAGACATTATCAAGCTGGTCTGACATTAGCACATAGCTAATGTCAGACAGCTTATAATGTCAAAAGTTGGTGACAGAAACCCCTTAAGGACTCTATATGGACAGGGAGTGCTCCACAGGATTAGCGCACAGCAAATAAGGTGCCAGTATTCAAACGGGTCTAAAAACAGAGCGCGGAAATTTTAGGCCGGTCAGTTTAATATCTGTTGTGGGTAACCTGTTTGAAGGTTTTCTAAGAGATGATATCTTGGAGTACATCAATCAAAATAAGCAAATAACACCATATCAGCATGGATTCATGAAGGATCGGTCATGTCAAACTAATTAAATCAGTTTCTATGAGGAGGTAAGTTCTAGATTTGACAGCAGCAAATCAATGGATGTGTATATTTGGACTTCTCCAAAGCATTTGACACTGTACCGCATAAAAGGTTAGTACTGTATATAAAATGAGAATGCTTGGACTGGGAAAAATGTGTGTATTTGGGTAAGTAACTGGCTCGGTGATAGAAAACAGAGGGTGGTTATTAACGGTACACATTCAGATTGGGTCACTGTCACTAGTGGAGTACCTCAGAGGTCAGTATTGGGCCCTATTCTCTTCAATATATTTATTAATGATTTTGTAGAAGTCTTGCACAGTAAAACATTAATTTTTGCAGATGACACTTAACTGTGTAAAGTAATTGACACGGAAGACGACAGTATACTGCTACAGATGGATCTGGATAGATTTGAGGCTTGGGCAGAGAAGTGGCAGATGAGGTGTAACACAAATGTAAGGTTATGCACATGGAAATTAATAATGCAAGTCACCCGTACATACTAGATGGTAAAACACTGGCTAATACTGACATGGAAAAGGACCTAGGAATTTTAGTGAACAGCAAACTAAGCTGTAGAAACCAGTGTCAGGCAGCTGCTGCCAAGGCCAATAAGATAATGGGTTGCATCAAAAGGGGCATAGATGCCCGTGATGAGAACATAGTCCTACCACTTTGCAAATCACTAGTCAGACCACACATGGAGTACTGTGTACATTTCTTGTCTCCTGTAAACAAGGCAGACATAGCAGATCTACTAACTATGCATAAATATATCGGGGTCAGTACAGAGATCTTTCTCATCATTTATTTATCCCCGGGACTGTGACGAAGGGACATCCTCTGCGTCTGTATGAATGAAGGTTTCTACACATAGAAGAGGATTCTTTACGGTAAGAGCAGTGAGACTATGGAACTCTCTGCCTGAGATGGTAGTGATGGTGAGTTCACTAAAAGAGTTCAAGAGGGAGAGGGGCCTGGATGTATTTCTGGAGTGTAATAATATTGCAGGCTATAGCTGCTAGGTAATGATCCAGGGAGTTATTCTTAATGGAGTCGGTAAGGATTTTTTTCCCCCTAAAGTGGGGAAAATTGCCTTCTACCTCACAGGGTTTTTTGTTTTATTATTTATTTAAAATTTGGATCTGCTAGTAATTTTTCATTTCATTTTCTTTTTTTTATCTTTATTAGATTAAGACATATACAACCATTTTCATACAAAATTACAATATAAAAAGTATTATTAGTTTTCCCCATAATCACCCATTTTCTACCCCACCCCGCCTTTGTGATGCGTCTCAGAGTCCTCCATCATCCCGACTCAAACAAAAATAAAGGGGGAAAAAAGGCCATATAGGACATTCTCATAGGTTTTAACCCTATTAACCAGGTTTATCCAAGTGTTCAAATTTGGAGCATTTCATGAAAACCAAACTCGGGTGATCAAAAGTCTCACCAAAAAAGAGTATTCTATTCGAAAAGATCTTTTTATATTTATGGCAATTTACCTTACAGAAATCACTCAATATGTATCAATCAACCATAAATAGAATTGGGAATCTCAACTTTTGAATAACAAAATTATTGATCGCAGTCCAGTAATCTTTTAGTTCTGGACAAGACCAGAGCATATGTAGATGATCAGCCCCAAAAGAGTCACACCGTGGACACTTCGAGCTAACCCACGTTTATTGAGCTATAAGGGCGTAGCATATAATCAATGACAATATAGTAAATTGTGTCAATACGTGATTAAAATTGTGAGATATTAAGTTCAAATTCACAAATATATTTCCCCATCCCTCTAATTGGTTCTTTGGGCAATCAATTCCCCATGCCCTTTGTCCTGGTGATTGTAATTTGTTAAATAGTGCTTTAAGTAATAATTTATACAAATGGTAAATATTAACCCTCTGATCTAAATTCCCTATCAAATCATAAGACATAAAAGTAGAAGTGTCTATCTCAAACAGTAGTTTATTCTTTACACTAGAAAGTACTGAAAGTAATTGAAAATATCTAAACCAAGACAAGCCATCCATAGTCTCCCTTTGTGCTAACGCAAAGAACGGAAGTATTTCTCCATTCTCCACCACTTGTGCAACATATAAAATATTGTTTTTTTGCCAGTACTGGTCCCCGGGTAGTTTATCCAAGGCCTGTAGTTGAATATTGTACCAAAGGGGTGTACACTGAAGCGATCCTTTTATTTCCAGCCATCTTCTAATAGTGTCCCATGCCTTAGATAATAGCTTTTAGCCTCACTGTACTCATGCTGCATATTAATCAATTGCCCTGATTACAATAATGTAAATATGTTGTTATATGGAGATCTCCTCACCAGAGTAGTACACAATATACTTGTTTCCCAATCACAAAATAACCATAATTGCCTGACTATGAAATAGCCCTTGAAATAGAGAAGATTCAATCCACCCTCTTCCAACAGCTTATATAAATATTCCAATTTAAGCCTCACCCTCTTTCTTCCACACAAGTCATTGATAATTCTCTTGATAAGCTTAAAAAACGTATCCTCTATCCATACGGGGAAATTCCTAAGAATATAGAGCCAATGACCAATGAGACTCTATCAGCTCTAGATAGAGGAAGTCTGAGCCATATCCCAATTTTTGACCTCAGTTTAGTTAATAATGGAATCAGATTAATCTGCAGATAGTCTTAAATCTTCAGGGATATGATCATACCCAAATACTGAAAAGATTCAGAAAGATTCAGCATACTGGAGGTTCCCTCTGTAGAAACTACATAATGGTGATTTTGGACCAGTTTATATCTAAGCCTGAGACCTTGCCAAAGGAGTTAACTACAGTGGATATAAAAAGTCTCCACACCCCTGTTAAAATGTCAGGTTTCTGTGCTGTAAAAAAAATGAGACAAAGATAAATAATTTCAGAACTTTTTCCACCTTTAATGTTACCAATAAACTGTACAACTCAATTGAAAAAGAAATTGAAATCTTTTAGGTAGAGGGAAGAAAAAATATTAAAATAAAATAATATGGTTGCATAAGTGTACACACTTGTAAACTAAAACTTTGTTGTAGCACCTTTTGATTTTATTACAGCACTTAGTCTTTTTGTGTAGAAGTAGAGTTGAACGAACACCTGGATGTTCGGGTTCGAGAAGTTCGGCCGAGCTTCCCGAAAATGACCCAAGTCAATGGGGACCCGAACTTTTGGGCACTAAAAAGGCTGTAAAATAGCCCAGGAAAAGGCTAGAAGGCTGCAAAAGGCAGCAAAATTTAGATAAATCCCCTGCAAATAAATGTGGATAGGGAAATTACTTAAAATAAAATAAATAAAAATTAACCAATATCAATTGCCAACTTGGAGGAGGAGGTGGAATAGGAGGTTGGGGTGGCATCCGGTGGGAATGCTATGGGAGTTGATGTTCTCATCACAGCCAAAAAGTATTCATCTCTGCCTGCAGTGCCACAGGCCTCATTCACAGACTCAGGGCCATGGCACCCAGACGGAGGAGAGGTTCATTCAACTTTGGTTTGCCCCGCAAAATAATGGTAAAATGAAAAAAAGAGGATTCAATAAAGAAGTGCCCTGGAGTACAAGAATATATGGTTAAGGGGAGGTAGTTATAAATGTCTATTCTGAACACGGGATGGACAGGTCCTGTGGGATCCATGCCTGGTTCATTTTTATGAACGTCAGCTTGTCCACGTTGGCTGTGGACAGACGGCTGCGTTTGTCAGTAATGACGCCACCTGCCGTGCTGAATACACGTTCAGACAAACCGCTGGCCGCCGGGCAGGCCAGCACCTCCAAGGCATAAAAGGCTAGCTCTGGCTACGTGCACAATTTGGAGACCCAGAAGTTGAATGGGGCCGAACCATCAGTCAGTATGTGGAGGGGTGTGCACATGTACTGTTCCACCATGTTAGTGAAATGCTGCCTCCTGCTAACATGTTCCATATCAGGTGGTGGTGCAGTTAGCTGTGGCATGGTGACAAAACTTTTCCACATCTCTGCCATGCTAACCCTGCCCTCAGAGGAGCTGGCCGTGACACAGCTGCGTTGGCGACCTCTCGCTCCTCCTCTGCCTTTGCCTTGGGCTTCCACTTGTTCCCCTGTGACATTTGGGAATGCTCTCAGTAGCGTGTCTACCAAAGTGCGCATGTACTCGCGCATCTTCCTATCACGCTCCAGTGCAGGAAGTAAGGTGGGCACATTGTCTTTGTACCGGGGATCCAGTAGGGTGCCAACCCAGTAGTCCGAACACGTTAAAATGTGGGCAACTCTGCTTTCGTTGCGCAGGCACTGCAGCATGTAGTCGCTCATGTGTGCCAGGCTGCCCAGAGGTAAGGACAAGCTGTCCACTCTGGGAGGCGTATCGTCATCGTCCTCCGTTTCCCCCCAGCCACGCAACAGTGATGGCCCGAGCTGCGTTGGGTGCCATCCCGCTGTGAACATGCTTCATTCTCATCCTCCTCCACCTCCTCCTCGTCCTCCAGTAGTGGGCCCTGGCTGGCCACATTTGTACCTGGCCTCTGCTTTTGCAAAAAACCTCCCTCTGAGCCACTTCTAAGAGACTGGCCTGAAAGTGCTAAAAATGACCTCTCTTGCTCCTCCTCCTCCTGGGCCACCTCCTCTTCCATCATCGCCCTAAGTGTTTTCTCAAGGAGACATAGAAGTGGTATTGTAACGCTGATAGCGGCGTCATCGCCACTGGCCATGTTGGTGGAGTACTCGAAACAGCGCAACAGGGCACACAGGTCTCGCATGGAGGCCCAGTCATTGGTGGTGAAGTGGTGCTGTTCCGCAGTGCGACTGACCCATGCGTGCTGCAGCTAAAACTCCACTATGGCCTGCTGCTGCTCGCACAGTCTCTCCAGCATGTGCAAGGTGGAGTTCCACCTGGTGGGCACGTCGCATATGAGGCGGTGAGCGGGAAGGCCGAAGTTACGCTGTAGCCCAGACAGGCGAGCAGCAGTGGGATGTGAACGCCGACAGCGCGCACAGACGGCCCGCACTTTATGCAGCAGCTCTGACATGTCGAGGTAGTTGTGAAGGAACTTCTGCACCACCAAATTCAGCACATGCGCCAGGCAAGGGATGTGCGTCAAACCGGCTAGTCCCAGAGCTGCGACGAGATTTCGCCCACTATCGCACACCAATAGGCCGGGCTTGAGGCCCACCGGCAGAAACCACTCGTCGGTCTGTTGTTCAATACCCCGCCACAACTCCTGCGCGGTGTGGGGCCTATCCCCCAAACATATAAGTTTCAGAACGGCCTGCTGACGTTTACCCCGGGCTGTACTAAAGTTGGTGGTGAAGGTGTGTGGCTGACTGGATGAGCAGGTGGAAGAAGACAAGGAAGAAGCCGAGTAGGAGGAGGAAGCTACAGGAGGCAAAGAATGATTCCCTGCGCTCCTTGGCGGTGGAAGGACGTGAGCCAAAGAACTCTCCGCCTGGGGCCAAGCCGCCACTACATTTACCCAGTGTGCAGTTAGGGAGATATAGCATCCCTGGCCGTGCTTACTGGTCCACGTATCTGTGGTTAGGTGGACCTTGCCACAGATGGCGTTGCGCAGTGCACACTTGATTTTATCGGATACTTGGTTGTGCAGGGAAGGCACGGCTCTCTTGGAGAAGTAGTGGCGGCTGGGAACAACATACTGTGGGACAGCCATTGCCATCAGCTGTTTGAAGCTGTCTGTGTCCACCAGCCTGAATGACAGCATTTCAAAGGCCAGTAGTTTAGAAATGCTGGCATTCAGGCCCAGGGCTGGATGGTGAGTAGGTGGGAATTTATGCTTTCTCTCCAAGGTTTGTGAGATGGAGAGCTGAACGCTGCCGTGTGACATAGTGGAGATGCTTGGTGATGGAGGTTGTGGTGTTGGTGGCACATCCTCTGTTTGGTGGGCGGCAGGTGCCAACATTCCTCCCGAGGCGGAGGAAGAGGCCGAGGCAGCAGCAGAAGAGGGAGCAGGGGGAGCCTGAGTGAGTTCCTTGTTTTTAAGGTGTTTACTCCGCAGTTCATGCTTTGCATGTAGATGCCTGGTCATGCAGGTTGTGCTAAGGTTCAGAACGTTAATGCCTCGCTTCAGGCTCTGATGGCACAGTGTGCAAACCACTCGGGTCTTGTCGTCAGCACATTGTTTAAAGAAGTGCCATGCCAGGGAACTCCTTGAAGCTGTTTTTGGGGTGCTTGGTCTCTGGTGGTGGTGGCCAGTAGCAGGTGAACTCTCTTGGCGGCGGCTGTTCTGCTTTTGCCCCCTGCTCCCTCTTTTGCTACGCTGTTGGCTCGGTCTCACCACTGCCTCTTCCTCTGAACTATGAAAGTCAGTGGCACGACCTTCATTCCGTGTGGGGTCTAGGACCTCATCGTCCCCTGCATCGTCTTCCACACAGTCTTCCTCCCTGACCTCCTGTTCGGTCTGCACACTGCAAGAAGAGGCAGCAGTTGGCACCTGTGTTTCGTCATCATCAGAGACGTGCGGACTCCGATGAGGTGGTATTCCCATGTCCTCCTCATCAGGAAACATAAGTGGTTGTGCATCAGTGCATTCTATGTCTTCCACCACTGGGGAAGGACTAGGGCCTGTACTTGCTCAGGCCTTACCATCCTTAGAACGGCATTGGGTCCCACCAAATATCGCTGTAAATTCTGGCGGGTACTGGAACCTGAGGTAGTTGGTTCACTAGGATGTGTGGCTGTGGCAGAACGGCCACGTCCTCTCCCAGCACCAGAGGGTCCACTAACAACACCACGACCATGTCCGCGTCCCTTACTAGATGTTTTCCTCACAGTAATATATCAATTTTTGCAGATGACACTAAACTGTGTAAAGTAATTAACACTAAAGAGGACAGTTTTCTGCTACAGAGGGATCTGGATAGATTGGGGGCTTGGGCAGAGAAATGGCAGATGAGGTTTAACACTGACAAATGTAAAGTTATGCACATGGGAAGGAATAATGCAAGTCACCCGTACATACTAAATGGTAAAACACTCAGTAACACTGACATGGAAAAGGATCTAGGAATTTTAATAAATAACAAACTAAGTTGTAAAAACCAGTGTCAGGCAGCTGCTGCTAAGGCCAATAAGATAATGGGTTGCATCAAAAGGGGCATAGATGCCCGTGATGAAAATATAGTCTTACCACTTTATAAATCACTAGTCAGACCACACATGGAGTACTGTGTACAGTTCTGGGCTCCCGTGAACAAGGCAGACATAGCAGAGCTAGAGAGGGTTCAGAGGAGGGCAACTAAAGTAATAACTGGAATAGGGCAACTACAGTACCCTGAAAGGGTATCAAAATTAGGGTTATTCACTCTAGAAAACAGACGACTGAGGGGAGATCTAATAACTATGTATAAATATATCAGGGGTCAGTACAAAGATCTCTCCCATCATCTATTTATCCCCAGGACTGTGACTGTGACGAGGGGACATCCTCTGCGTCTGGAGGAAAGAAGGTTTGTACACAAACATAGAAAAGGGTTCTTCACGGTAAGAGCAGTAAGACTATGGAACTCTCTGCCTGAGGAGGTGGTGATGGTGAGTACAATAAAGGAATTCAAGAGGGGCCTGGATGTATTTCTGGAGCGTAATAATATTTCAGGCTATAGCTACTAGAGAGGGGTCGTTGATCCAGGGAGCTATTCTGACTGCCTGATTGGAGTCGGGAAGGAATTTTTTCCCCTTAAGTGGGGAAAATTGGCTCTACCTCACAGGGGTTTTTTGCCTTCCTCTGGATCAACTTGCAGGAAACAAGTCGAACTGGATGGACAAATGTCTTTTTTCGGCCTTATATACTATGTTACTATGTTACCGTTCACCACAATAAGAAAAAAATTATTTGGCCCAATGTATTGAATTCAAATTCAGGCCTTTTTTTACAGGCACCTAACACTATCTGGCTATCTATTTAAGTACCATATTACACTAATCCAGGCACAGCAGTAACCACAGATTTAGGGGAATATCAATTATAGGCCTAGTATTTAGGCCCTGGATGAAAGGTATCCTTTTACGGACAGATTTACACTTGGTGATGCACAGTAGCCTGTGAAAAAATATATAGGATTATGCTTACAGCACTTGTATTTTAACACTTTGTGTAATATACCCTTTAACGGAAAGAAATACACTTAAAGATGCAAAACAGTATGTGCAAATGTAGAGGATTATGCTGTATTTTAACACTTACTGTAATATACCCGTTAACGGAAAGAAATACACTTGGAGATGCACGCTGAGTGTAATATACCCTTTAACGGACAGATTTACACTTGGTCTGCAACAGCTGGAACACCAGATTTTGGGTATTGCTATTTTGGCAATTGAATTTCACCCCAGAAAATAATATATCCTTTGACGGACACTATTAAACTTGTCCAGTCACAGCTGGAACACCAGATTTACGGTATTGCTATTTTGTCAATTGAATATCACCCCAGAACAAAATATATCCTTTGACGGACACTATTAAACTTGGACAGCCACTGATGGGACACCAGATTTAGGGGATTGCTATTTTGGCAATTGAATTTCACCCCAGAAAATTATCTATCCTTTGCCGGACACTATTAAACTTTGCCAGCCACTGCTGGGACACCAGATTTAGTGGATTGCTATTTTGGCAATTGAATTTCACCACAGAAAAAAATCTATCCTTTGCCAGACAGCAGACAGTATTACACTTGGCTAGCCACAGCTGGAACACCAGATTTAGGGGATTACTATTTTGGCAATTGAATTTAACCCCCCAATAAAATATAGAAATTTCTATCCTGAGATTCTAGGGGTGACAATAAGCACAGCCAAGCCCCTGATGTAGGATATAGCAAAAAAAAAAACTAGTATTGATGGACTTGGTGGCAGCTTGTGCTGGTGCACCACAAGACACAAAATGGCCGCCGATCACCCCAGAAAAAAGTGACAGAAAAACGCTATGTGCAGCCTGAAAACCAGTGAGCAATTAACTAGCAGAAGTTGAATGATTCACAGCTGTAGATCGATCACTTCATTAGGTGTTTTTGCTGAGTTTTCCCTGCCTAATCTCGCCCTCACAGCAGCTGCGTCCTATCCCTACACTAATCAGAGCAGAGTGACATGCGGAGCTACGTGACTCCAGCTTAAATAGAGGCTGAGTCACATGCTGCACTTGGCCAATTACAGCCATGCCATTAGTAGGCATGGCTGTGATGGCTTCTTAGGGCAAGAAGTAAAACGCTAGCTGATTGGCTGCTGTGCAGCCCTTCAGAAAGCGGGAAGAAATCGCCGAACAACAAACCCGAACTTTTTTGAAAATGTTCGGGTCCGTGTCTCGAACACCCCAAAATTCGGTACGAACCCAAACTATACAGTTCGGGTTCGCTCATCCCTATGTATGAGTCTATCAGCATGGCACATTTTGACTTGGCAAGATTCACCCACTTTTCTTTACAAAAAAATCCAAATCTGTCAGATTGCGAGGGCATCTCCTGTGCACAGCCCTCTTCAGATCACCCCACAGATTTTCAATCGGATTCAGGTCTGGGCTCTGGCTGGGCCATTCCAAAACTTTAATCTTCTTCTGGTGAAGCCATTCCTTTGTTGATTTGGATTGTTCCTATTACCCAGGCTGTAACCTTGCCTACTGAACCCTGTTCAACATAAATGCTGTGGAATGTGTCCTCCCTATCCTTTCTCTACACCTTGAATAATCTTTACCTGCACTTGTAAATCGTTTTTTTTTTTTTAGCACAATTAACTTTTTTCTAACACTGTCCCTAGGGCCTGCGGACGTCTCTCCCTACACTAAGTACTCTGGAAAATGTCAGAATCCAAGATGGCTGAGGCTATTTATAGGGCTGTGACATCACAGGGTTGGCTGACTGCTGATTGGCTGCATGCATGGCATTATGGGTGATCCCACCTTCCCAGAGTTCCTTGCTCCATGTCCTCACACATGCAGCAGCCATTTTAGGAATCGTAATCGTAAGGAAATTTGGATTCAGTGCGAATCGAATAAAACCTGAAATTCGGATCAAATTCCACTTCATTAACTTCGATTCGCTCATCTCTAGTTTGGACAAGAGTGAGGATCAATTTTAGGGATACAGCTGTGTCAGAGACAGGTTCTGGACGGGGTTGCCCCTTTTGGGGCGGGTGCTCTGTGTTTGCTAGGCAGGGACTCATAGCCCCCTTTCTTTATCATATACAGGTTTAGGGTCTGTCTTGGGGTCAGACAGTTTTGTCCCTATGTAACCTGCAGAAATACAAGAGCACCGCCTGAATCAACAATATAACTGACAGAAAGTCCTAACGCCTAGAAAAAACTACCACCTCGTTGGAACAAATAAAAAATTATGAATAGACACATTTTTCTTTTTTCACCAATTTATGTTCATTATTTATTGGGGCCTCGTTTATTTTATTTGAATTTTGAGTAAAAGTTACGTTTTAACCTATTCCATATCCTCTTTTATGTTTAAACTGTTTTTATTAAGTTTACATTTTTCAAATAAAGATATGGTGTACAAACAAATCATTGTATTGTATTCAATTTACAATCTGATTCACATTAATCAAACATGGTACAAAAGTCAGCCTCGTCCAACAAGAATATTGTAATCATTTGGCAATAGCTGTCAGCATAGAAACTGTAGAACCAAACTGAGAACTACATTGAGTATAGAAAGGAATATTTGAGATATAGTAGAAGGAAGAAAAAAGGTAAGAGCTAGAAACAGAGAGGGGAAAAAAACAAACAAAAAAAAACACCACAACCACCAGAAACGTCTGTCCCTTTTGTGTCTTACTGACCCCTACTTTCACCCTTCACATGACAGAGTGATTAAGAGTCAATTAGAGCGATAAATTCAGGGGTGTCTTGAGAGGCAATCCAGCTGTGCCACACTTTGAGGTATTCGGGAGTCGTGTCAGACCACTCTGCTGTTAACTCCTCCATCCTAACAATGTATTGCATCTCCTGAAACCACTCCCTCATGGTAGGTACGATTGAGGAGCGTCAATGTCTAGGTATCACTGTCCTAGCTGCCGCAATACATAACCTTAAAATACTCTTTTTTTGCGAAGCGATGGATCCAGGCAGGATGGAGAGAAGCCGTCCTCTTTGCTACGCAGTAAAACACCTCTAACACCTTGTCCCAAAAGGCTTAATCAGTGCACATCCCCACCAGATGTGCAACATGGTGCCCGTCTCTGAGTTGCACCTCCAACATATGTCCGGGACTGAAGGATACAGTTTGTGTATTTTAACTGGATACCTGTACCAACGAGACAATATTTTATAGCTTTTTTCTTTTGTAGCATAGGCCATAGATAACTTGTGGGAGAACAGAAAGGTTTTTTGAAGGTCTGTTTTCTCCAACGAAGAACCCAAATCAGCCTCCAAACCTTTAATATAGTTCGGAGCCTGTTCATGTAAGGACCCCAACAGAATCTGGTACCATATAGAAATCAGGTGACTCGGGGGGGGGTGAAAAGTTTTTCCGTCTCAGACAGTGAGGACCCAAAGGAACATCTCTCTCCCTCTGACAAACCTTGATTTGTTCATATTCCAGCCATGGAATATTAGCATTAGGACAGCCAGTGAGCAAGGATGTCCGTGGTGGAAGGGGTTTGCCCTGTAACAAGTCATGAAAACGTGGATCATCTCTAGAACTCAGGTTAAGAAAAGATTCCCTCCCTGCGCTAGCAAGGAAGGCAGGATTATCAAATTTCAGGGTGAGTGGGCTCAATCTCCTGGCACATTTCCCAATATGAGTTAGAGAGTCCCAAATTTTTAGGGTGTTTTTCAGTAAAGTTTGATGTTCTATAAAAGGTCTCGTCTCAGGGTCTATCCACGGCGCGTGTTTTAGCGGAAGCGGGTATTGAGTCTGTTCTAGGTTCACCCATTGTTTCGTTTTACTATTATATGTCCAATCCAGCAATCTTATTAATGAGACAGCCATGTGGTACAATTTAAAGTCCGGAAGGACGGTCCCCCCGTGATACTTAGACCGAGTCAGCGTGGAAAACGCTATCCTTGGTCTAGAATGTGCCCAGACGAACTGGAGTAAAGCTGTTTTCAGCTTCTTAAAAAAGAAAGCCGGAGGTGAAACTGGGATGGCCTGAAATACATATAGGAACTTGGGTAACACGTCCATTTTTAGAACATTTATGCGTCCGAACCACGAAAGGTCTTTTTTATGAGCATGCAAGAATGGATGTGCAGGATACACATATTTAACACTTCAGCAGGACTTCAAATGGCCTGGCAAAGGCTAGAGGAAAGATATGGATCACCACAGGCAATTGAAGGTGCTCTAATGAAAAGACTTGAGGCTTTCCCTAAGCTAAACAGTAAAGACAACTTGAAACTGCAATTGCTGGGTGATATTTCATTGGGCATTCCAGTGTGCCAAGGAAGAAGGCTATTTAAGAGGGCTTCTACATTTACATACCGCTAGCGGTACCAAGCCTATAGTAGTGAAACTACCTCACAACCTACAAGAAAAATGGGTGTCGGAGCCAAATAGAAAGAAGAACATGATGTCCCCTTCCCCCCGTTCTTTGTGTTTTCTAGATTTGCAAAGCAGCAAACAAAGATTAGGTGTGGTCCTAGCTTTTCCTTCATCCCCAGCAGTCAACTGCCAAAGGGAGAAAAGCTGCCTAGAGCCTACAATAGGACTTCAGTGATCGCCCACAAGACAATGGTGCCCTCTAAGGACCCAGACTGTCTAAGTAATTACAAGGTAAACACCTTTGAAGGCCCTGATAGACCTCGCCCACTTGATAAAAAGCCCCATCCTCTAAACAAGTGCAAAGGGTTCAAAAGTAAACCTATCAAGGAAAGGATCGCCTTTCTCAGACAAAATGCCATCTGCTTTAAGTGTTGTGAATCCACTAAGCATTTCGCCAAGGACTGCAAAATACATGCAGATTGCTCCAAATGTGCTAGCAACAGACACATCACAGCTTTACACCCTGATACATTGCATCAACCACTAGAGGTCACTAAAGTGCCAAGAGATGAGGGCAGCAAAAAGATAATTTATCTATCCCAGTAATGTCCAAATGCACTGAAATCTGCAGTGACGGTACAAATCCACGTTCTTGTTACAAAATCTGCCTAGCAACAGTGTGCCCCACAGGAAAAAAGGAGAAGGCAGTTAAGATATATGTGGTTCTGGATGAACAGAGTAACAGGTCACTTGCAAGGTCAGACTTCTTTGATGCCTTTAACATTACATCGAGTGCAGTCCCATACACTCTGAAGACATGTGCAGGAGTGATAGAAACTTCAGGAAGAAGAGCTACTGACTTAACTATTGAGTCTCTTGAGAAGAGAGTCCATCTCTCGCTTCCCACTTTGATATAGTGTGATTCATCATCCTTATCTCAATTAAATATTGCATCTTATTCCAGCTATCCAGACAGGTTCCTCTATTCTTCTACTTCTTGGAAGAGACATTCTACAAATACATAAGGTACGCCAACAAATTAATGGGCCCTTTAATGCCCCATATGCTTAAAGACTTGATCTAGGGTGGGTTATATTGGGAGAAGTTTGTCTGGGAGCAGCACATCGGCCTGACAGTTTCACCACGTCAAAGACATCTGTGCTAGTGAATGGGCGCACGTCCATTCTTAGTCCATGCCAGAACAGCTTTGTTGTCAAAGAAACCCTAAAACCATACTGGGACTCTCCTTCTAGGTACAATAGACACATTAGTAGTAGTATGGAGACTGATAGTTTAGGGAACTCAGAGAGCAAAAGATGATGACAAACAAGCAATGTCTATAGATGATCAAGCCTTTCTCCATATCATGGATAAAGAGACCTTTCAAGATTAAAACAACAATTGGGTAGCCCCTTTACCTTTTCGCACACCAAGGTGTTATTTACCTAGTAACAGGGAGCAAGTCATGAAGTGCCTGAACACACTACGTAAAACTTTGCTAAGGAAACCTGAAATGAATAAAGACTTTACAGAATTCATCAAAAGGATGCTTGACTTTAATCATGCTGTTTGGCGTTTATTATCCACACAAGCCAGACCAAATAAGAGCTGTGTTCGATTCCAGTGCTCAACATGAAGGTGTTTCATTGAATGATGTACTACTGAGTGGACTAGATCTAAAGAACACATTTCTGGGTGTCCTCTTACACTTTAGGAAAGAGCCTATTGCCGTCACAGGTGATGTGCAACAGATGTTTTATTGTTTCCAAGCGAGAGAGAGGACCATCGTGACTACCTGTGTTTCCTGTGGTACAAGGATAACGACATGGACAAAGAGGTAACAGAACAGAATGAGAGTGCATGTTTTTGGTAATAGCCCTTCTCCTGCTGTTGCCATATACTGCATGAGCAAAGCCGCCCAGAAAGGTGCAGACAATTATGGCCGAGATACTAAACACTTTGTAATGAGACACTTCTATGTGGATGATGGATTTGCTTCAGCTAGCACACCTGAAGAAGCAGTCAACATTCTCAACAAGGCGAAGCAAATGCTGGCAGTCTAATCTGCCACTACATAAGATAGCCTCTAACAGTAAACAAGTCATGAAAGCTATTACCACAGAAGATAAAGCTAAAGATCTCAAAGACCTTTGCCTGGGACAGACACCCTTCCTTTGCAGAAAAGTTTAGGCCTAAGCTGGGACCTAAAGAAAGACTGTTTTGTGTTTCAGGTTTCTTCAGCAGAGAAGCCCTTTACAAGAAGAGGAATCCTATCCACTGTGAACAGTCTCTATGATCCTCTAGGGTTTGTAGCACCTGTCACCATAAAAGGTGAGGCCTTAGTTCGTGAACTGTTAAGTGGGAAAAGTGATTGGGATGCCTTACTTCCACAGGAGAGATTCCATGAGTGGGTCCAATGGAAATAGTCTTTATAAGCCTTATGATGTCTACAAATATCCAGATGTTACGTTCCTGTTTCATTGTCACAAGCCTGCAAAAGTGACTATACATCTTTTCAGATGCATCTGTTATGTCAATAGGTGCCGTTGCTTACTTGAAGGTAAGCGATGCAGGAAATGTCTGCCATGTTGGATTTGTTATGGGAAAATCCAAACTGAGCCCTAGGCCGGCACATACAATTCCATGCCTAGAGTTATGTGCAACTGAGGGGTTCGCAGAGCTTAGCCGGTCGTGGCGATCTCACCCCAGTATCTGTTCTCTGTGCAGTCGGAGGGCCGGTCTCCTACGGCGTTGGAAACTTGGCGTCCACAGTGGGATGAAGATGGGGATGTGCGCGCGTTATCCTCCCTCTATGTTATTAACTCCGGAGATTCTTGTGGTTTCAAGAAGAGGCACTTTTCAAACCACAAGAATCTCCGGAGTTAATATACTGGGGTGAGATCCACGTGGGACGCCACGACCGGCTAAGCTGTGCGAACCCCTCAGCAACTAACAGTGAGTTGCATAACAAAACATAAACTGTACATCTATTGTGTGCAACACGGAGTGAACAATAATCAAGTTTAAGGTCTCTGAGAAGGCGCAAGGGAAAAAGAATAGGAATCAGAAGCGGAGGATTATCTGTCCTAAATCGCCACTCTGCATATAAAATTTGCAATATATGGAACATTATATTTAATAAAATACTGTGGTGGACATAAAAACCATAATATTCAAAGGATTATATTGCAGACACATTTGTTGAAGCCTGGAAACAAATCATTACCCATAAAGTGAAACGGGTCTTTTGTAAAAACGCATCTCTGGACAATACCTTAGTCTGAACAGTGCACAAAAGGTTTATTCTGAATATTGGATAATAATAGGAATATTACTTTATTTTATTACAATCAATAGCATGATTAGAGATATTGTGCACTACGATTGAACATATTTTAATGATACAATTATTTATATTGTTTGTTTTTTGTGGGGGGTTTTTTGGGTTTTTTTTTGTGGTAGAATATTGCAATTGATTTTAAATATTTTAAAATACCTACTTTTATAATACGGGACTTTTGTAAAAACACATCTCTGGACAATACCTTAGTCTGAACAGTGCACAAAAGGTTTATTCTGAATATTGGATAATAATAGGGATATTACTTTATTTTATTACAATCAATAGCATGATTAGAGATATTGTGCACCACGATTGAACATATTTTAACGGTACCATTATTTACATCGTTATTTTATTTTTTTTTTTTTTTGGGGGGGGGGGGGTTTGTGGTGGAATATTGCAATTGATTTTAAATATTTTAAAATACCTACTTTTATAATAAATTATATCTATATACTCAGATTGAGAGTGCCGGTTCAATTACTGTAAGAAATTATTCTGCTATAATTTGGGTGAAAGTATATGAACCGTGTACCTTATCCATAGAATTGAAGAAGGTGAGCCACCAAACTTTCCACTATATACATTAAAAAGAGCTTAATGTCTCTCACCCAGACAGCAAGCAATTAAACGAAATATAGGCCACTGACACCCAGACAATGGGTCGGTCATTAGACAGTAAAAAGAGTTTAATATCTCCCACCAAGACAAAAAATGATTAAACGACATATAGGCATCTGACACCCAGACAATGGGGCGGTTATGAGACAGTAAAAAGTGTTAAATATCTGCCACCAAGACAGCAAGCAAGTACGTTAAATTTAGGCCCCTGACACCCAGACAATGGGGCGGTCATTAGACAGTAAAAAGAGTTTAATATCTCCCACCAAGACAACAAATGATTAAACGACATATAGGCCCCTGACACCCAGACAATGGGGCGATCATTAGACAGTAAAAAGTGTTAAATGTCTGCAACCAAGACAGCAAGCAAGTACGTGAAAGTTAGGCCCCTGACACCCAGACAAAGGAGAGAGGTCCCAAAGCAGAGAATCAGGCTTCATGTCACCCACCAATGGAGAAGGCCACTTTCAGATATTTAGGCCCCTGGCACCCAGACGGAGGAGAGGTTCATTCAACTTTTGGTTGCCCCGCAAAATAATGGTAAAATTAAACAAAGAGGATTCAATAAAGAAGTGCCCTGGAGTACAAGAATATATGGTTAAGGGGAGGTAGTTAAAAATGTCTATTCTGCACAAGAGATGGACAGATCCTGTGGGATTCATTTTTATGAACGTCCGCTTGTCCACGTTGGCTGTGGACAGGCAGCTGCGTTTGTCATTAATGACGCCACCTGCCGTGCTGAATACACGTTCAGACAAAACGCTGGCCACCGGGCAGGTCAGCACCTCCAAGGCATAAAAGGCTTTCTCTGGCCACGTGGACAATTTGGAGACCCAGAAGTTGAATGGGGTTGAACTATCAGTCAGTACGTGGAGGGGTGTGCACACGTACTGTTCCACCATATTAGTGAAATGCTGCCTCCTGCTAACACGTTCCGTATCAGGTGCTGGTGCAGTTAGCTGTGGCATGGTGACAAAACTTTTCCACATCTCTGCCATGCTAACACTGCCCTCAGAGGAGCTGGCCGTGACTTCTGCATTGTCGACCTCTCGCTCTTCCTCTGCCTTCGCCTTGGGCTTCCACTTGTTCTCCTGTGACATTTGGGAATGCTCTCGGTAGCGCGTCTACCAACGCGCGTTTGTACTTGCGCATCTTCCTATCACGTTCCAGTGCAGGAAGTAAGGTGGGCACATTGTCTTTGTACCAGGGATCAAGCAGGATGGCAACCTATTAGTCCGCACACGTTAAAATGTGGGCAACTCTGCTGTCGTTGCGCAGGCACTGCAGCATGTAGTCGCTCATGTGTGCCAGGCTGCCCAGAGGTAAGGACAAGCTGTCCTCTGTGGGAGGCGTATCGTCATCGTCCTCCGTTTCCCCCCAGCCACGCACCAGTGATGGGCCCGAGCTGTGTTGGGTGCCATCCCGCTGTGAACATGCTTCATCCTCCTCCACCTCCTCCTCATCCTCCAGTAGTGGGCCCTGGCTGGCCACATTTGTACCTGGCCTCTGCTTTTGCAAAAAACCTCCCTCTGAGCCACTTCTAAGAGACTGGCCTGAAAGTGCTAAAAATGACCCCTCTTCCTCCTCATCCTCCTCCTGGGCCACCTCCTCTTCCATCATGCCCTAAGTTTTTTCTCAAGGAGACATAGAAGTGGTATTGTAACACTGATAACGGCGTCATCGCCACTTGCCATGTTGGTGGAGTACTCAAAACAGCGCAACAGGGCACACAGGTCTCGCATGGAGGCCCAGTCATTGGTGGTGAAGTGGTGCTGTTCCGCAGTGCGACTGACCCGTGCGTGCTGCAGCTGAAACTCCACTATGGCCTGCTGCTGCTCACACAGTCTCTCCAGCATGTGCAATTTGGAGTTCCACCTGGTGGGCACGTCGCATATGAGGTGGTGAGCGGGAAGGCCGAAGTTACGCTGTAGCGACAGGCGAGCAGCGGCAGGATGTGAACGCTGGAAGCGCGCACAGACGGCCCGCACTTTATGCAGCAGCTCTGACATGTCGGGGTAGTTGTGAAGGAACTTCTGCACCACCAAATTCAGCACATGCGCCAGGCAAGGGATGTGCGTCAAACCGGCTAGTCCCAGAGCTGCGACGAGATTTTGCCCATTATCGCACACCACCAGGCCGGGCTTGAGGCCCACCGGCAGCAACCACTCGTCGGTCTGTTCTTCAATACCCCGCCACAACTCCTGCGTGGTGTGGGGCCTGTCCCCCAAACATATGGGTTTCAGAACGGCCTGCTGACGTTTACCCCGGGCTGTGCTGAAGTTGGTGGTGAAGGTGTGTGGCTGACTGGATGAGCAGGTGGAAGAAGAGGAGGAGGAAGCCGAGTAGGAGGAGGAGGCTACAGGAGGCAAAGAATGATGCCCTGCGATCCTTGGCGGCGGAAGGACGTGCGCCAACGAACTCTCCACCTGGGGCCCAGCCGCCACTAAATTTACCCAGTGTGCAGTTAGGGAGTTATAGCGTCCCTGGCCATGCTTACTGGTCCACGTATCTGTGGTTAGGTGGACCTTGCCACAGATGGCGTTGCGCAGTGCACACTTGATTTTATTGGATACTTGGTTGTGCAGGGAAGGCACAGCTGTCTTGGAGACGTAGTGGCCATCAACTGTTTAAAGCTGTCTGTGTCCACCAGCCTGAATGACAGCATTTCAAAGGCCAGTAGTTTAGAAGTGCTGGCATTCAGGCCCTGGGCTCAAGGGTGGGTAGGTGGGAATTTACGCTTTCTCTCCAATGTTTGTGAGATGGAGAGCTGAACGCTGCCATGTAACATGGTGGAGATGCTTGGTGACGGAGGTGGTGCTGTTGGTGGCACATCCTCTGTTTGGTGGGCGGCAGGTGCCAACATTCCTCCTGAGGCAGAGGAAGAGGCCAAGGCAGCAGCAGAAGAGGGAGCAGGGGGAGCCTGAGTGAGTTCCTTGTTTTTAAAGTGTTTACTCCACTGCAGTTCATGCTTTGCATGTAGATGCCTGGCCAGGCAGGTTATGCTAAGGTTCAGAACGTTAATGCCTCGCTTCAGGCTCTGATGGCACAGCGTACAAAACACTCGGGTCTTGTCGTCAGCACATTGTTTGAAGAAGTGCCATGCCAGGGAACTCCTTGAAGCTGCCTATGGGGTGCACGGTCCCTGGTGGTGGTGGCCAGTATCAGGCGAACTCTCTTGGCGGCGGCTGTTCTGCTTTTGCCCCCTGCTCCCTTTTTTGCTACGCTGTTGGCTCGGTCTCACCACTGCCTCTTACTCTGAACTATGAAAGCCTCATCATCCCCTGCATCGTCTTCCACACAGTCTTCCTCCCTGACCTCCTGTTCGGTCTGCACACTGCAAAAAGACGCAGCAGTTGGCACCTGTGTTTCGTCATCATCAGAGACGTGTGGACTCTGATGAGGTGGTATTCTCATGTCCTCATCATCAGGAAACATAAGTGGTTGTGCGTCAGTGGATTCTATGTCTTCCACCACTGGGGAAGGGCTAGGTGGATTCCCTTGGGAAACCCTGCCAGCAGAGTCTTCAAACAGCATAAGAGACTGTTGCATTACTTGAGGCTCAGACAGTTTCCCAGATATGCATGGGGTTGATGTGACAGACTGATGGGCTGGGTTTTCAGGCGCCACCTGTGCACTTTCTGCAGAATACTGGGTGGGAGATAATGTTGTGATTGGATCCACTGTCGGCCACCCAATTGACTAGCGCCTGTACTTGCTCAGTCCTTACCATCCTTAGAACGGCGTTGGGCCCCACCAAATATCGCTGTAAATTCTGGCGGGTATTGGAACCTGAGGTAGTTGGTTCACTGGGACGTGTGGCTGTGGCAGAACGGCCACGTCCTCTCCCGCCACCAGAGGGTCCACTAACAACACCACGGCCATGTCAGTGTCCACATCCCTTACTAAATGTTTTCCTCATTGTTAACGTTCACTACAATAAGAAAAAATTATTTGGCCCAATGTATTGAATTCAAATGCATGCCTTTTTTTACAGGCACCTAACACTATCTGGCTATCGATTTATGTACCGTATTACATTAATCCAGGCACAGCAGTAACCACAGATTGTAACATAGTACATAACATAAGGCCGAAAAAAGACATCTGTCCATCCAGTTCGGCCTGTCATCCTGCTAGTTGATCCAGAGGAAAGAAGTACTCCCTGGTTCAACGACCCATCTCTAGTAGCTATAACCTGTAATATTATTACACTCCATAAATACATCCAGTCCCCTCTTGAATTCCTTTTTTGTACTCACCATTACCACCTCCTCAGGCAGAGAGTTCCATAGTCTCACTGCTCTTACTGTAAAGAATCCTCTTCTATGTTTGTTTACAAACCTTCTTTCCTCCAGACGCAGAGGATGTCCCCTCGTCACAGTGACAGTCCTGGGGATAAATAGATGATGGGAGAGATCTCTGTACTGACCCCTGATATATTTATACATAGTTATTAGATCTCCCCTCAGTCGTCTTTTTTCTAAAGTGAATAACCCTAATTTTGATAACTTTTCAGGGTACTGTTGTTGCCGCATTCCAGTTATTACTTTAGTTGCCCTCCTCTGAACCCTCTCCAGTCTTCAGCTCTGCTATGTCCGCCTTGTTCACAGGAGCCCAGAACTGTACACAGTACTCCATGTGTGGTCTGACTAGCGATTTGTAAAGTGGTAGGACTATGTTCTCATCACGGGCATCTATGCCCCTTTTGATGCAACCCATTATCTTATTGGCCTTGGCAGCAGCTGCCTGACACTGGTTTTTGCAGCTTAGTTTGCAGTTTATTAAAATTCCTAGATCCTTTTCCATATCAGTGTTACCGAGTGGTTTACCATTTACTATGTACGGGTGACTTGCATTATTCCTTCCCATGTGCATAACTTTACATTTGTCAGTGTTAAACCTCATCTGCCATTTCTCTGCCCAAGCCTCCAATCTATCCAGATCCCTCTGTAGCAGAAAACTGTCCTCTTCAGTGTTAATTACTTTGCACAGTTTAGTGTCATCTGCAAAAAGTGATATTTTACTATGCAAGCCTTCTACAAGATCATTAATAAATATATTGAAAAGAATAGGGCCCAGTACTGACCCCTACACTATTGACAGTTGCCCAATCTGAGTGTGTACCATTAATAACCACCCTCTGTTTTCTGTCACTCAGCCAGTTACTTACCCACTTACAGACATTTTCTCCCGGTCCGAGCATCCTCATTTTATATACTAACCTTTTATGTGGTACAGTGTCAAATGCTTTGGAGAAGTCCAGATACACGACATCCATTGATTCGCCGCTGTCAAGTCTAGAACTTACCTCCTCATAGAAACTGATTAAATTCGTTTGGCATGACCGATTCCTCATGAAGCCATGCTGATATGGCGTTATTTGCTTATTTCCATTGAGATCCTCTAAAATAGCATCTCTCAGAAAACCTTCAAACAGTTTCCCCACAACAGATGTTAAACTTACCGGCCTATAATTTCCGGGCTCTGTTTTTGGACCTTTTTTAAATATTGGCACCACATTTGCTATGCGCCAATCCTGTGGGACATTTCCTGTCCGTATAGAGTCTGCAAATATCAGAAATAAGGGTCTGGCTATGACATTACTTAATTCTCTTAGAATATGGGGGTGTATGCCATCCGTTCCTGGCGATTTGTCTATTTTAATCTTTTTAAGTCGCTGTTGTACTTCTTCTTGGGTCAAACAGGACACTTTTAAAGGGGGATTTATTTTTACATTCAGCATTTCATCTGACAGTTTATTTTCCTCAGTGAATACATTAGAGAAAAAAATATTTAACAGCTTTGTTTTCTCCTCATCGCTCTCTGCAACTCCCCCTTCATTACTCTTTAAAAGGCCGACACCTTCAGATTTATACTTTTTAACATTTATATAATTGAAGAAAATTTTAGGGTTAGTTTTACTCTCTTTGGCAATTAATCTGTCGGTCTCTAGTTTGGCCGCTTTTATTTGTTTTTTACATGTTCTATTTTTTTCCTGATAGTTTGTCAGTGCTTCCTCGCTACCCTCCTGTCTTAGTGATTTATATGCTTTCTTTATGTCATTTATTGCTTTCTTTACATTTCTATTTATCCACATTGGTTTCTTTTTGTTCCTTAACCTTTTATTCCCATATGGTATGTTCCTCTCACAATGACAATTTAGGGGTTTTTTAAGATCTCCCATTTTGTGGCTGTATTTTTGTTTTTGAGGACTTTGTCCCAGTTAGTTAGGCCTATGGCCTCGCTTAGTTGGCTAAATTTAGCTTTTTTGAAGTTTGGTATTTTTGTTCCTCCCTGTAGAAATGCTCTTTTGAAGGATAATTGGAAGGTTATTACTTTATGGTCACTATTTCCCAGTTGTCCCCCAACCTGCACATCTGTTGTTCTATCAGGTCTATTGGTTAATACTAAGTCCAGTATGGCCGTCCCTCTAGTCGGGTCCTGAACCAGTTGGGAAAGGTAATTGTCTTTGGTTATTGCCAAGAACCTGTTTCCTTTATGGGATGTACAGCTTTCAGTTTCCCAGTCTATATTTGGGTAGTTGAAGTCCCCCATAATAACGACTTCATTATGATTCGCAGCCTTATCTATCTCATTTAGTAATACATTTTCTGTGGACTCTGGTATATTAGGTGGTTTATAGTAAACTCCTAGTAATTTATTATTGTTTTTGGCTTCATGTATCTCTACCCACAGTGACTCCACATGTTCATGTCCCTCAGAGATGTATTCTCGAATTACGGGATTTAGACACGACTTTACATAGAGACAGACCCCTCCCCCTCTCCTGTTTTGACAATCCTTTCTAAACAGACTGTAACCCTGTACATTAACTGCCCAGTCATAGCTGTCATCCAGCCATGTCTCAGTTATTCCCACTATGTCATAGTCCTCCTCACACATCAGTAATTCCAGTTCCCCAGTTTTGTTAGTCAGGCTTCTGGCATTAGTGTACATACAATTAAGAGGTTTTTGTATATTTTTAACCCTACACATTTCCTTATGAACAGTTTTAGTCCCTTCTTCCATTCCTCCCCCAGTCCTACTACCTTGCCCCCGGTATCTATCTGCACTATCTTCCCCCCCTATAATGTAAGTACCCTCCCCCCAGTCCCTAATTTAAACACTACTCCAACCTTCTCGCCATCTTTCTCCCCAACACAGCTGCCCCTTCCCCGTTGAGGTGCAGCCCGTCCCTACGATAGAGCCTGTAGCCAACAGAGAAGTCGGCCCAGTTCTCCAGGAACCCAAACCCCTCCTTCCTACACCAGTAGGCCTAGTATTTAGGCCCTGGATGAAAGGTATCCTTTTACGGACAGTTTTACACTTGGAGATGAACAGTAGCGTGTGAAAGAATATATAGGATTATGCTTTAAGCACTTGTATTTTAACACTTTGTGTAATATACCCTTTAACGGAAAGAAATACACTTGGAGATGCACGCTGAGTGTAATATACCCTTTACGGACAGATTTACACTTGGCCTGCAACAGCTGGAACACCAGATTTTGAGTATTGCTATTTTGGCAATTGAATTTCACCCCAGAAAATAATATATCCTTTGACGGACACTATGAAACTTGTCCAGTCACAGCTGGAACACCAGATTTACGGTATTTTTATTTTTGAAACTGAATTTAGCCCCAGAAAATAATATATCCTTTGACGAACTCTATGAAACTTGTCCAGTCACAGCTGAAA
The DNA here is from genome assembly GCA_033119425.1 of Bufotes viridis. Lineage (NCBI taxonomy): Eukaryota > Metazoa > Chordata > Amphibia > Anura > Bufonidae > Bufotes > Bufotes viridis. The sequence continues at coordinate 46,870,960 of CM065599.1, forward strand.
CCACTGATTTAAGGGATTGCTATTTTGGCAATTGAATTTCACCCCAGAACAAAATATATCCTTTGCCAGACACTATTAAACTTTGTCAGCCACTGCTGGGACACCAGATTTAGGGGATTGCTATTTTGGCAATTGAATTTCACCCCAGAAAATTAACTATCCTTTGCCAGACACTATTAAACTTGGCCAGCCACAGCTGAAACCACTGATTTACGGTATTGCTATTTTGGCAATTGAATTTCACCCCAGAACAAAATATATCCTTTGCCGGACACTATTAAACTTGGCCAGCCACAGCTGAAACCACAGATTTACGGTATTGCTATTTTGGCAATTGAATTTCACCCCAGAACAGAATATATCCTTTGCTGGACACTATTAAACTTGGCAAGCCACAGCTGAAACTACTGATTTACGGTATTGCCATTTTGGCAATTGAATTTCACCCCAGAACAAAATATATCCTTTGCCGGACACTATTAAACTTGGCCAGCCACTGCTGGGACACCAGATTTAGGGGATTGCTATTTTGACAATTGAATTTCACCCCAAAAAATTATCTATCCGTTGCCGGACACTATTAAACTTGGCCAGCCATAGCTGAAACCACTGATTAACGGTATTGCTATATTGGCAATTGAATTTCACCCCAGAACAAAATCTATCCTTTGCCGGACACTATTAAACTAGGCCAGCCACTGATGGGACACCAAATTTAGGGGATTGCTATTTTGGCAATTGAATTTCACCACAGAAAAAAACTATTCTTTGCCAGACAGCAGACAGTATTACACTTGGCTAGCCACAGCTGGAACACCATGGCTGTGCAGCCCTTCAGAAAGCAGGAAGAAATCGCCAAACAAAGGATACCATATTGCCACACTGATTGAAAGATACTATCACAATCAAATAGTTCACCAAGGGTGCCACATAACAGAAGGTGCAATCAGAGCTGCAGGTTCCTGGATTCTTGTGGAAAACGCCTACTGTCTGCAATCATTCACAAATGTGTAACGTGCCACAAGCACAGTGGGAGGTTGGAAAGTCAAAAGATGGCAGAGGTGCCAAAGGATGGAGTCAATCCTGAACCTCCATTCACTAGTGTGGGTATTGATGTGTTTAGTCCCTAGGCAGTGATAACATGTCGCACTAGAGGAGGTAGAGCTGACAGCAAATGCTAGGCTGTTCTTTTCATATGTCTTTCTACAAGGGCAGTGCATATATATTTGATTGAGTCCATGTCAATCTCCAGTTTCATCAATGCTTTAAGAAGGTTCTTTTTTGTTCGTGGTCCAGCCAAGTTGATTCGCTCAGATAGAGGTACTAACTTTGTAGGAGCATGCAAGGAGCCGTATATGTGCTAAAATGATGCAGAACTTCAAGATTATCTTCAAGACAAAGGATGCATATGGGTCTTTAACACTCCACACTCATCTTACATGTCTTACATGGGAGGTGCTTGGGAGAGAATAATAGGTGTAGCTAGGCGAATTTTAGATGCAATGTTACTCCAAGTTAAACCGAGCTTTCAGATGTGATACCATAAATAAGAAAAAAGAGAAAGAAATGCTATGGGGATATTCAAATGTGCTCCCCTTATCCAACAATAGGATCTACTAGCGCCAAGCAACCCCCCCAATTGGGATGTACCATATTATATTATGTCAGAAATACTTAGAACGCACCAGCCGGGAGCTGGGCTAGGTGGGGGGAGCTGGGCAAACGCAATGTCCCATCTCCTCCTAAAGATGGCTGAGCGTTCCACTGTGTAGCGCATACTATCGAAGGCATCAAACTGAATTCTTCCCCACATACTCTAATGGTCCAGATACTGTTGGCAGATGTGCCATACTATTATTTGTATACAAATTCTTGGGAAATAATAGAGGTAAACGGTCCCTTGGCTAGGAAACATTTAAATACTCAAAGTTAATGCATAAAACTAATTTGTTTAGTTATAAAATTAATAGAAATCTCATGTCTTAATAAAAATCTGTAAAATTGATAAAAATCTCTTATCACAATAGACAAGGAAATTTTTATATATATAGATATAAATAATAGTAGAAAAAGGGAGGACTGCACTCCAAATTAATGAAAAAATGAAAAAACTTTTATTCACCCATGGTGGGGAGCGACGTTTCGGCTCATGTGAGCCTTTCTCAAGCATGCTTGAGAAAGGCTCACATGAGCCGAAACGTCGCTCCCCACCATGGGTGAATAAAAGTTTTTTCATTTTTTCATTAATTTGGAGTGCAGTCCTCCCTTTTTCTACTATTATAATATTGGGTTCAGCCAGGACCCGGCGTAGGACATTGCACCCGCCTTTTTCCCTTGATGGTGCTGCCATTGATTCTTTTGTGGACTATAGATATAAATAGATAGATAAGTTAATAGATAAATGAATCAGTCAATTCTGCAGACAAAACGTTCATTCGTGAATAATCAGCTAAATAAATGAATAAATACATAAATAAATAAATGAATCGATGTGTCCCTAGATGGGTCTATCACTGAGTAGTGATTATATCCTAATATATTGAGAAGCGGGGGTGTTTTTCAGGGGTTTGGATACTGCAGTAGTCCTCTTGGATGATATGGATCAATGTATGGAGCCTTACAACCTCTAGGAGCAGGGCTACTTATAAATAGACAAATGGATAGATAGATGTATAAATACAACACTCCATGGGTCCATCTTCAAATGAGTGATTATGTCTTAATGTATTAGTGGGCGGGACGTCACAATGGACCTATTGGTGAGTATGGATTGATGTCCTGACCCTAGATGGATGGATATAGCTGATGGTTCTAGTAATTTACATACTCTAAAGTCTCATTCAAACCAAACGGGGTTAGGGTATTTAGTTGGTATATCCAAAACATCTCTTTCCTTGCTAGGGTTTGAAATGAAGACGGGATCCATTCTAGGGCGGTTACTTTAAAACCCTCTGGGTCCCCCCCATGGTAAATTGAAAAATGTTTAGATACGCTGTGTTATTACTTTTCTGGAAATGTTCGAACGATGCTCATTCATGCGTTCCCTAAATGTTCGGATTGTCCGTCCCACATACAAAAGTCTGCAGGGGCATTCAAGTAGATAAATGACAGCGGAGGTGTTGCAATTCATTTCATGTCTTAGAGTCACAGGATCTCTTGGTGGTGGTAGAATAGCAACCGCTCCACACTGGGTCATTTTGCAGCACTTACACTTCTTGTGACCACATTTACTGGAACCTATCTTACCCTTTTGTTTAACCTGGGAGGATGGCTTCTGTTTGTTAAATAGTTTGGGGCAGGAAGGTGCTAACAAATTTTTTAAAGTTTTTGCCCTACGGAAGGTCAAGGTGGGTATTTTGGGGATGTTTTTTTCTAAGATCGGGTCTTTCATAAGAATTTTCCAATGTTTGTTTATTATCTCTCTTATTTTAGCGTGTTGATTATTATAGGTTGTAATCAGATTAATGTTAGCATATTTCTGTCTGGTATCGTTTTTAGGTCTACTCTTCAAACTATCCTGTTGGCTCTCTTTCAGTATTCTTTTTTTCTGATTCTAACACAAGTTTATTGGGAAAACCCTTCTCCTTAAACCTTGTTTTTAAAATTCCTATTTGTTCGTTCATGTCTTTGTTGTTACAGTTTCTGTGAACCCTTTTCATTTGTCCAAAGGGGATATTACACTTCCACCTCTGGTGATGACAACTTTTAAAATCGAGGTAGCTATTGGTATCTACCTTTTTGAAATGCGTCCTCGTCGTGATCTCATTGTCGACGGTTTTTATATGTAGATCTAAAAATATGGCTTCCTTATCGAGGTAGTCCAAAGTGAATTTCAGGTTTCAACTGTTGGTATTGATCCAATCTACATAAGTAATGAGATCCTTCTCTTCACCCTCCCAAAAAAAGATAATGTCATCAATGAATCGGTTATAAAACCGAATGTTTGGATGTGTTAGTAGACCCATTTCCTTTTCAAAACCCCCCATGAATAAATTTGCGTAAGCTGGCGCAAATTTTGTCCCCATTGCCGTACCTTTCGTCTGTAGGTATATGGTGTTTTGAAAGGAAAAAAAATTATGTTTTAGTATAAAGTCTATAGATTTACTCACAAATACTTTCTGGGCTTGTGGCATAAGGGGCTCTTGTTCTAGGACTTTTTCGACTTCCTTCAATCCGAGATCATGGGGGATATTGCTGTATAGAGAGCTCACGTCTAATGTGGCCCAACGGAAATTACTACCCCAATGGATGGTTTTTAAAATGTTTAATAAATGTGATGTGTCCCTCAAATAGGATGGTAATTCTAATACATACCTCTAATACATATTCTGACAGGTTCGTAGTGAGGGAGCCTATCCCCGAAATTATAGGCCTCCCCGGAGGTTCTATTAGGGACTTGTGGATTTTTGGCAAGAAGTAGAATCTTGCCATAGAGGGGTGGTTGTTTTTCAGAAAATTTCTCTCTTTTTTGTTTAGTATTCCCATAAGGTACCCTTCATCAATAAATTTCAGCAGTAATTTTTTGTATTCCGGGGTGGGATCGTGAGTCAGAATTTCATAGTAGTCCTTATCTAAAAGGATGCGGAGGGCCTTGGTCTCATAATAAAAGGAATTCATGATCACGATGCCCCCACCCTTTATCGGTGTTCTTAATCACTATGTCCTTATTATTGGATAAGGATTTAAGGGCCAGAGTCTCACTCTTACTGAGATTTTTGGTTCTATTGTCTAAGGATTGTGAGGAGAGAGTCTCTCTCAGATCAGACATAACTAAGTTATAAAAAGTCTCTATGTGGGGGCCTCTACTTTCTAATGGATAAAAGTGGGATTTGATCCTCAAATTAGATTCGATTGGTACCAAAGGGGGTTGGGTGGTGTCTGGATCCAGTTTGCCAACAGGTTGATTTTTCACTTGGGTGTTTTGACAATCTTTAATGGTGAAATGCCTATGTAGAGTAAATTTGCGGATAAATTGATTTATATCTACAAATAGCTCAAACAAGTTGGGCTGTTTGGTTGGGCAGAAAGATAGGCCTTTGGCTAATAATTCTACCTCATTTTGTGTCAGAATGTAGTTAGAAAGGTTAAATATGCCCATGCTGCTAGCTGTTTCTTCTATATTAGGGATGATTTTTTGGGTCTCAGTTTTTTGGTGAGAGGTTCGCAGTTTACTCCCTCCTCTACATCTACGTCTGCTCTTTTCTTTTTTAAGGATAATACAGGGGTGCAGAAGTGAGTTATCTTGAGGGCCTGAGATGTTGCCGGGGTGCTTACCTTTATTGTTTCTAACGGGTGTAGTATTGGGCTTAGGGCTAGACAGCTGGTCAGAATCTGTCTGGCTGGAGGTGGCGGTGGACCCTTGTATGGGGTAGGGCAGACTTGACCTAAAAAAGATTTGTATATATAAAATGGTTGATATCGCGCTATTTTGTACCTGTTCAGACTGCGAATACACACTAAATTCTGCCAATCCAGTACCAGTGTTTAAAATAAGACGGTAGAGTTGCCTACCTTCTCTATCTTCCCAGTCTTTGTATTTCTTGCAGTATCAGCGGTCCTGTGGTACACCAGACATGCAAGGGTTTCTATTAAGCTCTGGAGTGTGCCCCGGCCGGTGGCACAAACTCCGATCCCTGTGCTCACGCTCCGGCTAGGAGCGGTGACGTCACTACCGAGAGCTACGGGGTTAGAGGAGAGCAACACCTGTGCCTTTGATCCCAGCGTTTGAGCGATTGGCGTCGTTCTTCGTCAGGGATTACGGGTAATCCCTGACGAAGAACGACGCTAATCGTTCGAAACGCGTTGGATCAAAGGCACAGGTGTTTTGCCTCTCCTCTAACCCCGTAGCTCTTCGGTAGTGACGTCACTCGCTCCTAGCCGGAGCGTGAGCACAGGGGATCGGAGTTTGTGCCACCGGCCGGGGCACACTCCAGAGCTTAATAGAAACCCTTGCATGTCTGGTGTACCACAGGACCGCTGATACTGCAAGAAATACAAAGACTGGGAAGATAGAGAAGGTAGGCAACTCTACCGTCTTATTTTAAACACTGGTACTGGATTGGCAGAATTTAGTGTGTATTCGCAGTCTGAACAGGTACAAAATAGCGCGATATCAACCATTTTATATATACTGATTTGCTTCACCTGATGCGGGCACGGCCGCCTCAAGATATCGCAGCTTGTAATTAAAGTTTAGCGCCAGTGAAGAAAGCTTTTGTATACATTGTTGCTAAAAAAGATTTCCCTGATAAATTGGTTGGAAGTGTTCAAATGGTTGGAATGCCTGGCTTCACTCTGGAGATTAAGTGAATGTGTATTCATAGTTGGCAGGTTCAGTTGAGTCCTGTTTGGTTTAGATTTACAGGTCATGTTATCAATGGTACCTTGTTTGTTATTTATAGTGCTATTGTATATTGTCCTAACACCAGAGAGGACATAAGGTTTCATGGTCCTGGGTGGGATTACTTTTAGGGATGAGATTGTCCAGGGGTACCAGGTCTTTTTCCGTTCCCAGACTCTTATATTGGCAGTGCGATAATCCTCAATGTCCCTAAGGAGTTTGCCACATTTGTTCCTCACCTCATTATATTCATAGGTCCTAAACTGTGTTCTATTCTTATCCAGTAGGACCTGATGTGAAAGTCTATTTTGAAGAAAATGTTAGAAATATCAGATTCTTTAATGATTTCACCAATTCAGTACAGATACCCTTTCTTTTTGTGATGAGCGCTTTCCTGTACTTGTGAGAACACTCATCACTAATCAACAGCCAATTTTTGGAAAAGGTTTCATCCTCAGAAAAGTTGGGTTTCAGTGATAAACGTAGTCCTCTAGGGATAATATTCAGAGCCAGATAAACTGATAAAAAGTAACCGTCTATCTCGTTATGTATAACATCCTTCAAGGTTTGTGTCAAGTTCATTTTAGTTCTTACTGTGGACACTTCAAAGCTTGGAGCTTTGGTGTCCATCCATGTACCATTGGGTGTAGTCTTCAATCTCTCGGCATATTCTCTGGGTATTGATCTAATAATCTCGGTTTTGACTCTTTTAATTAGATTATTTAAATCTGTATCCATATACGCCCATCCCGAGTCAGCCTCCAATCCTTCATTCGGCTTACATGAAAGCGTTCTCCGATCCATATAGGCAAAGTAAAACACAAAAACAAGGAAGGTTAGAGAGTCCCTAAGTGTAAGGACGATCTTACCCTCTAGGGGCGCCACCGGTGATTGGAAAATACAAACGTATTTATATAGTTGGATGATTACCAAAGGTATTTTAATAAGATCTACAGATCTATAGGGAACATTGGAGAAGCAAGGCTGCTGAATCGTACCGTTGGGTATCCAGCGGTTGACGTGATACCAGAAATAAGAAAAAAGAGAAAGAAATGCTATGGGGATATTCAAATGTGCTCCCCTTATCCAACAATAGGATCTACTAGCGCCAAGCAACCCCCCCCCCCCAATTGGGATGTACCATATTATATTATGTCAGAAATACTTAGATGTGTGTAGGGTACAGGTATTTGTATTACACTTACATATTAATCCAGGTATGCTGGAGTACATGAATTAAAACCAATTCTGATTATCTCAGATACTATTACTTTTGCTCCTGAGGAAGGGGTTATTACGCACACCCCGAAACGCGTTGAGCCTTGATTTCAATAAAGTGGATTTGAAGAAGATTCCCAGGTCGTTTCCGTGTGGTGACTCCAACCTCTACGATTCTACATGCTATCCTGGCCAGGGGGGACTGTCTCAGGCGTCTTAAGTTTAACCTGTTAGACAGCCCCCCTAGTGAAGTGAGTACTACCCTCTCTCTTCTGTATGGGTTGGGTAACACTCCACTTTTACTTGTGGATCACAGGAAAAGGTTCCCACACCAGGATAAGTATATAAGAAATAAGGTTCCTGGACAACACTTGATGCTTCGTGATTTATTAAAGCTTGATATACAATGTGCGTTATGCCAGTTTGTAAACAAATAGTTTCAGTGACGTTTCGGCCGTAGCCTTCATCAGGAAACTGGATGAGCCGCACTGTATGTAAAGGAATGGCCACAGTGGCGTGTAGGGGGGCTCTATGGCCCTGTGGGCGGATGGGTCTGTCTGGATTAGGGCAGTATGCCTGTTTGTAGATCCTATTGTTGGATAAGGGGAGCACATTTGAATATCCCCATAGCATTTCTTTCTCTTTTTTTCTTATTTCTGGTATCATGTCAACCGCTGGATACCCAACGGTACGATTCAGCAGCCTTGCTTCTCCAATGTTCCCTATAGATCTGTAGATCTTATTAAAATACCTTTGGTAATCATCCAACTATATAAATACGTTTGTATTTTCCCATCACCGGTGGCGCCCCTAGAGGGTAAGATCGTCCTTACACTTAGGGACTCTCTAACCTTCCTTGTTTTTGTGTTTTACTTTGCCTATATGGATCGGCGAACGCTTTCACATAAGCCGAATGAAGGATTGGAGGCTGACTCGGGATGAACATATATGGATACAGATTTAAATCATCTAATTAAAAGAGTCAAAACCGAGATTATTAGATCAATACCCAGAGAATATGCCGAGAGATTGAAGACTACACCCAATGGTACATGGATGGACACCAAAGCTCCAAGCATTGAAGCGTCCACAGTAAGAACTAAAATGAACTTGACACAAACCTTGAAGGATGTTATACATAAAGAGATAGACGGTTACTTTTTATCAGTTTATCTGGCTCTGAATATTATCCCTAGGGGACTACGTTTATCACTGAAACCCAATTTTTCTGAGGATGAAACCTTTTCCAAAAATTGGCTGTTGATTAGTGATGAGTGTTCTCACAAGTACATGAAAGCGCTCATCACAAAAAGAAAGGGTATCTGTACTGAATTGGTGAAATCATGAAAGAATCAGGTCCTACTGGATAAGAATAGAACACACCTATGAATAGGACCTATGAATATAATGAGGTGAGGAACAAATGTGGCAAACTCCTTAGGGACATTGAGGATTATCGCACTGCCAATATAAGAGTCTGGGAACGGAAAAAGACCTGGTACCCCTGGACAATCTCATCCCTAAAAGTAATCCCAGCCAGGACCATGAAACCTTATGTCCTCTCTGGTGTTAGGACAATATACAATAGCACTATAAATAACAAACAAGGTACCATTGATAACATGACCTGTAAATCTAAACCAAACAGGACTCAACTGAACCTGCCAACTATGAATACACATTCACTTAATCTCCAGAGTGAAGCCAGGCATTCCAACCATTTGAACACTTTAATGGTATCAAAATTGGAGAACAGAAATACACCCTCTATCCTTCCTTTGGCTTCTCCTAAGCCCTCTACATCAATGGACCCCACCGACAATATCCCTTTGACCCAACTCACAACTGAACTCGAATCTCGACACTATACCAATTAGGAGGCACTAACCTTAACCCAGAACAAACTGAGGAGACAGATTCTGAAGTCTCCCTTGCCTCACCGAGTACAGTAAATGTGTCAATCCACTCAGTTTCCTCTGCCAGTCCGGAAGATCACTTTTTGGCACTTCCAACCAATTTATCAGGGAAATCTTTTTTAGGTCAAGTCTGCCCTACCCCATACAAGGGTCCACCGCCACCTCCAGCCAGACAGATTCTGACCAGCTGTCTAGCCCTAAGCCCAATACTACGCCCATTAGAAATAATAAAGGTAAGCACCCCGGCAACATCTCAGGCCCTCAAGATAACTCACTTTTACACCCCTGTATCATCCTTAAAAAAGAAAAGAGCAGACGTAGATACAGAGGATGTAGAGGAGGGAGTAAACTGCGAACCTCTCACCAAAAAACTGAGACCCAAAAAATCATCCCTAATATAGAAGAAACAGCTAGAAGCATGGGCATATTTAACCTTTCTAACTACATTCTGACACAAAATGAGGTAGAATTATTAGCCAAAGGCCTATCTTTCTGCCCAACCAACCAGCCCGAATTGTTTGAGCTATTTGTAGATATAAATTAATTTATCCGCAAATTAACTCTACATAGGCATTTCACCATTAAAGATTGTCAAAACACCCAAGTGAAAAATCAACCTGTTGGCAAACTGGATCCAGACACCACCAACCCCCTTTGGTACCAATCGAATCTAATTTGAGGATCAAATCCCACTACGAACCTGTCAGAATATGTAGATGGTATTCTACAGAGGTATGTATTAGAATTACCATCCTATTTGAGGGGCACATCACATTTATTAAACATTTTAAAAAACATCCATTGGGGTAGTAATTTCCATTGGGCCACATTAGACGTGAGCTCTCTATACAGCAATATCCCCCATGATCTCGGATTGAAGGAAGTCGAAAAAGTCCTAGAACAAGATCCCCTTATGCCACAAGCCCAGAAACTATTTTTGAGTAAATCTATAGACTTTATACTAAAACATATTTTTTTTTCCTTTCAAAACACCATATACCTACAGACGAAAGGTACGGCAATGGGGACAAAATTTGCGCCAGCTTACGCAAATTTATTCATGGGTGTTTTGAAAAGGAAATGGGTCTACTAACACATCCAAACATTCGGTTTTATAAACGATTCATTGACGACATTATCTTTATTTGGGAGGATGAAGAGAAGGATCTCATTACTTATGTAGATTGGATCAATACCAACAGTTGGAACCTAAAATTCACTTTGGACTACCTCGATAAGGAAGCCATATTTTTAGATCTACATATCAAAACCGTCGACAATGAGATCACGACGAGGACGCATTTCAAAAAGGTAGATACCAATAGCTACCTCGATTTTAAAAGTTGTCATCACCAGAGGTGGAAGTGTAATATCCCCTTTGGACAAATGAAAAGGGTTTGCAGAAACTGTAGTAACAACAAAGACATGAACGAGCAAATAGGAATTTTAAAAACAAGGTTTAAGGAGAAGGGTTTTCCCAATAAACTTGTGTTAGAATCAGAAAAAAGAATACTGAAAGAGAGCCAACAGGATAGTTTGAAGAGTAGACCTAAAAACGATACCAGACAGAAATATGCTAACATTAATTTGATTACAACCTACAATAATCAACACGCTAAAATAAGAGAGATAATAAACAAACATTGGAAAATTCTTATGAAAGACCCGATCTTAGAAAAAAACATCCCCAAAATACCCACCTTGACCTTCCGTAGGGCAAAAACTTTCAAAAATTTGTTAGCACCTTCCTGCCCCAAACTATCTAACAAACAGAAGCCATCCTCCCAGGTTAAACAAAAGGGTAAGATAGGTTCCAGTAAATGTGGTCACAAGAAGTGCAAGTGCTGCAAAATGATCCAGTGTGGATTCTACCACCACCAAGAGATCCTGTGACTCTAAGACATGAAATGAATTGCAACACCTCCTCTGTTATTTATCTACTTGATTGCCCCTGCAGACTTTTGTATGTGGGGCGTACAATCCAAACATTTAGGGAACGCATGAATGAGCATCGTTCGAACATTTCCAGAAAAGTAATAACCCACAGAGTATCTAAACATTTTTCAATTTACCATGGGGGGGACCCAGAGGGTTTGAAAGTAACCCCCCTAGAATGGATCCCGTCTTTATTTCAAACCCTAGCAAGGAAAGAGATGTTTTGGATATACCAACTAAATACCCTAACCCCGTTTGGTTTGAACGAGACTTTAGAGTATGTAAATTACTAGAACCCTCAGCTATATCCATCCATCTAGGGTCAGGACATCAATCCATACTCACCAATAGGTTCATTGTGACATCCCGCCCACTAATACATTAAGACATAATCACTCATTTGAAGATGGACCCATGGAGTGTTGTATTTATACATCTATCTATCCATTTGTCTATTTATAAGTAGCCCTGCTCCTAGAGGTTGTAAGGCTCCATACATTGATCCATATCATCCAAGAGGACTACTGCAGTATCCAAACCCCTGAAAAACACCCCCGCTTCTCAATATATTAGGCTATAATCACTACTCAGTGATAGACCCATCTAGGGACACATCGATTCATTTATTTATTTATTATTTATCTGATTATTCACGAATTAACGTTTTGTCTGAAGAATTGACTGATTAATTAATCTATTAACTTATCTATATATATATATATATATATATATATATATAACATTTCCTTGTCTATTGTGATAAGAGATTTTTTATCAATTTTATGGATTTTTATTAAGACATGAGATTTCTATTAATTTTATAACTGAACAAATTAGTTTTATGCATTAACTTTGAGTATTTAAATGTTTCCTAGCCAAGGGACCGTTTACCTCTATTATTTCCCCAGAATTTGTATACAAATAATAGTATGGCACATCTGCCAACAGTATCTGGACCATGAGAGTATGTGGGGAAGAATTCAGTTTGACGCCTTCGATAGTATGCGCTCCATGGTGGAACGCTCAGCCATCTTTAGGAGGAGATGAGACATTGCGCTTGCCCAGCTCCCCCCACCCAGCCCGTCTCCCAGCTGGTGCGTTACACCCTGGAATGCAAGCGGAAGTCTGGCACTAGCATAGCGTCGATAACCCGTGTGACGTGCATTCCAGACGACCGGAAGTGACGCGGTTGACGCCACTTCCCTGGAATCGCACCTCAAAGGTGGGAAATTGGAGGTATTAGACCCATGTATATATATATATGTATGTTTGTACTGTCCAATATTACTTTTGCTCCTGAGGAAGGGGTTATTACGCACACCCCGAAACGCGTTGAGCCTTGATTTCAATAAAGTGGATTTGAAGAAGATTCCCAGGTCATTTCTGAGTGGTGACTCCAACCTCTAAGATTCTACATGCTATCCTGGCCAGGGGGGGCTGTCTCAGGCGTCTTGAGTTTAACCTGTTAGACAGCCCCCCTAGTGAAGTGAGTACTACCCTCTCTCAGTATCTGAGATAATCAGAATTGGTTTTAATTCATGTACTCCAGCATACCTGGATTAATATGTAAGTGTAATACAAATACCTGTACCCTACACACATCTAAGTATTTCTGACATAATATAATATGGTACATCCCAATTGGGGGGGTGTGCTTGGCGCTAGTAGATCCTATTGTTGGATAAGGGGAGCACATTTGAATATCCCCATAGCATTTCTTTCTCTTTTTTCTTATTTCTGGTATCAGGTCAACCGCTGAATACCCAACGGTACGATTCAGCAGCCTTGCTTCTCCAATGTTCCCTATAGATCTGTAGATCTTATTAAAATACCTTTGGTAACCATCCAACGATATAAATACGTTTGTATTTTCTCATCACCGGTGGCGCCCCTAGAGGGTAAGATCGTCCTTACACTTAGGGACACTCTAACCTTCCTTGTTTTTGTGTTTTACTTTGCCAGCTTTCAGATGTGACATTCGCCATGAGTTAACTCCACCTGTGGATTACAATGGGGGCTGGAGATAGTTTGGCCTAATGCGGCTTCTCCAATCCGAAGATGGGTTATGGACAAAATTATTTCTTTATGTGGACTTTCAGCTTGAAGTACTACAGCCAATAGATATTGTCATTGTGGGTTTATGTTATGGTTTGTGTTACCAGTTATAGACTGAAACGTATTCTCTTACTAGTGTAAGTAAATATGTATAGGAAGTGATATAATGTATTATATCAGGCAGGGAGTGTGCCGCCTTTTCAGGCTAAATTGAATTATGTTTCCATATTTAATATGTAGTTTACCACTGCCATCTAGTAGCAGCCTTACCTTTAAGTGTTTATGTAAATCTCTCAGACAGGAAGTGACCTTTGGTTTAGGAAGTGTTTTCAGCCATTTTAGATTGCTATTCTCTATGAATGCAGCATGTCTGCTTCCCTCTCAAGGGGCTTGAGACATCATCACCTGTAAGTGCCTTTCCATTCTGTGATCTGTCATTTATGCTAGACTAGTCTATTCCATGTATACTGATATGTGGTTGTTGTATTGTATTGCAGTTTTACAATATAAAATAAATTTGGATTCCTTTGGTAGACAACACAAGCAGTGGGCTTCTGTTTGCTGGAGATTCTGACAAGTGTTTAGCTATCCGTTTAGAACCACACATAGTCAGTGTTTTGAGAACGGAACAATCAATGTGGACACAACAGACCGTGTAAAATGAGACAGCTCTTTCACACTAAATTAGAATCTTGGTCCACTGCATAGTTAAGTAAATTAGACTTGATGCTAACATTGACCTGTAAAGCTGAGTTCACACTTCAGTTATTTTGTCAGTTAATTCCAGCTGTTACTGTATGGTGAGTCATTATTAGAAGCAAATCCTTCACTGACACAACATGGCTTAAAAGATTATTTTTTTTCTCCACTACTTTATTGGAACTGCAGCCATTTCCTTTTTTTGTCCCGCTGTAGAGTCATTAGGACATAGCTCTTGCAGGGGCGCACAGTGTTATTTTTTTCCTTTACCGACGTCTGCTGTATACTTTTCTTTTAGCTAGGACTGTTGGTGTTCACTACCAGAAACAACTATCTATGCATGATGCCGCAATTCTTAGTGATGTACACCAATATACACCGTCCCCGCAGTTTAACTGCAGGTCAGGATACAGCTGATTTAACGTGCATTGTGACAAATTAATTCGGAATGAAGTGAATTTTTCTAAATTTAGCTCATCTCTAAACATAAGCATGCAATCCGTGAGAATCTCCTGCCACATTTCTCAGCATTCTGAGAGTGCGCATACCAATAGTGAAAGTGTGTGCTTACTCTGTGGAGTCCTTAGTCTGACTGCGTTCTCTAGTGCCACAGAGGATTTGTATCATCTTGCTATTCTTCATAGGTAAAGTTGTGAGCATAGTAAATTGGTAATAGGATGAATAATCCAATTTAAGATCTTCTAAGCAAAAATGAATGAAGTGAGTAATAATTTATCTAGGAAGTATAATGGCTATTTGGAGATGATTTGCAGCTACACAGGCTAAATGCATTCAGGCTCCTGTCTCCTTCATCAGTAGACAAAACATCTTGCTTCCCACCCTGTAGTTGTTGTGAACCCACACGGTGAAAGTCTCATAGAGGAGACTGGAGGAGAAAGAGCAAGAAGAGGAGGAGTCACTTGTACAGGAGAATGAGACTGATTATAATGATAACAACAACACTGTCCATATTTACTAAATATCTTAGTGGAGGACAGAGCTTGAAAGGACTGGGTCCTTTGGCACCCTAGTGAGAATAAGTAAGCTGTGTGCATGCTTGGTTATGTACTGACAGGTATATAATTCAAAAGTATATAGATAGGGGTTTGATACTTTGAGCACTTACGGGGCGGCTAGTGACATCACTCCTGCAGCTAAGGATCGCTGCAGATGCCAAAAAACCTCTGATGCGTTTCAGACAGTAACGCTGTCCTTCCTCAGGGAGTCTCTTGTCCTGCCCTATTTATGTGCTCACTCAAGTTGATAATGTTTAACCCCTTCATCTCCACTGTACACACTGTACAGTTTACCTATTCAAATGCAAAGAGATCTATCTTGGCATTAAGGCCATTTGGTATTAAGGAGTCCATGTTAAATATCCATTTTGTTTCCACTTTGGACATTTCTTTGATGAAATCGCCGCCCCTTTTGTTCTTTTTTACAATTTCCACTCCACAGAAGTTGGAACCAGTGAACACCCCTTTGTGTCTTTCTTTATAGTGGCGTGATAATGGATGTCCCTCATACTTTCTGTGTATATTGCATACATGTTCCCCTATTCTCTTTTTGTGTTGTCTTTTTGTCCGTCTTACGTATATTTTATTACAGGGGCAGGTTATAATATGCTATTGCACGTTATGAGTTGCTTAATGTTCTGTTTATATGAGCCTTCAGTACTTGTTATCTGTGTTTTGACTTCATTGCCCAATGATTTTTTACACCTCATGCATTTTTTGCACGGATAAAAACCACATTGTTGTCCTTCTGTTTTAATACATCTTTCTCTATTGTTAGTAGTCTCTATTTGTGGATGCAACTAGGTTAGCAATATTTCTAGCTTTGCGGAATATGAATTTTGGTTTTGCTGGGACAACTTCACCAGTGATTTTGTCCTCTTTAAGTGTGTCCCAATTTTTTTTCACTATTTTTTTAAACAATGACACTTGACTGTTGTATCGTATGATTATTGGGGGGATTGGAGATTCTTCTATTATAGTTTTCATTTTTTCTTCTATTTTTCTCTCTTCAACCGATGTTTGTCTATTTAACGTGTCTATCTCTATTCACTGTTTCATTAATTTGCCTCTATCATAACCTTTGTATTCAAATTTCCTTCGTAAGAACTCTGCCTCCCTCTGATATTCCTCTTTTCTGCACAGCTCCTTTTAATTTGTAGAAACTGACTTCTTGGGATGTTCTCCAGCCAACACGATAGGTGACAGCTTTCCATGGCGATAAAACTGTTCGCATCAGTAGGTTTGTTGAATGTTTTTGTACACTTTTTGTCCCCTTCAGGGTATATTGTTAAATCTAAAAAATGTATTTCTTTTTGGCTATACGTTAATGTAAATTCTAAATAAAATTCATTTTTATTGATATCTTTTAAAAAATCCTGCAACTTTTCTTCCCCCACTTTCCTAAATAAAAATTATATCATCAATAAAACGCCGCCAGAGGACGAGGCACACCCGGAGCTCGCCATTGGGACGGATGTATTAATCTTCCCACCATCCAATGTACAGATTTGCAAACCCCGTTGCGAACCTCATCACCATAGCGGTCCCCCACGTCTGGAGGTAAAAAAAAAATTGTTATACATAAAATAATTTTTGTTAAAATGAACATAATGCACTCCCCTAGGTAGTCTATTTGTGTTTCTTGCATTTCTCCCTTATTTTTTTAAAATATTTCACAGCTTCACACCCTTTTTTATTTTCAATCACGGTATAGAGAGATTTAACGTCCAGTGTGTCCATTATATAATCCTGTTTCCATTTTACCCTATTCAGGATTTGTAGGGTATGTTTTGTATCCTTCAGGTAAGTAGGCAGTGTCTGTGCATAAGGCTGCAGATGTTGATCTATGTACCTGGACTAGGAACTGGTTAAACAGTCCACACCTGACATGATGGGTCTCCCCCGTGGGTTTTGCATGTTTTTATGTATTTTGGGGTTATGGTAGAATGCTGCTACTTTTGGATGTTCTGTGTTTATAAATATTGCTTCTCTCTTATATAGAATACCTTGTTCCCTTCCCTTATGAACCAGGGTTTTCAGCTCTTTTAAAAAAATTCTGTTGGATCCTTTTTTAGTTCTTAATATGTTCTACGTTCACCCAATATATTCTCTACTTCCCTATGGTGGTTGTCTTTATTCATTATGACTATCCCACCACCTTTATCTGTGGGACCGATGATAACCTGATTATTATCTTGCATGGAAATAATCGCTTTTTTCTCTTCCGCAGTGATGTTGCTTATATACTCGGGTTTTTTTGGGGGGGCGAATTTTCCTAATGGCTTTTGTTGCCTTATTCATAAAGCTGTTTAGGGCTAGGAAATATTCTTGTAACGGATTGTATTTGGATTTCTGTTTTAAATCTGTGTGTTTGAAATGGTCTGTATTTACTTTATTCTTCATAATTTTTCCTAGATACTGCTTCTTTTTTTATTTCTTTTTAAAAAAATATTTTTTAAGGGGCAATCTCCTTATAAATTTTCTGATGCCTATGAAGGCTTCAAACTTGTTCAGGAATAGGGTTCCTGGATGAGGTGAGTTAATTTTTTTATTTTTAACCCCTTAATCCACATTTTACTAAGCATTCTGTATTGAGAATGCTATTATTTTCCCTTATAACCATGTTATTAGGGAAAATAATAAAGATCGGGTCCCTTCTCTTAGCAACCTTGCAGGAAAATCGCACTGCATCCACACTTGCTTGCCGATGCTTGCGATTTTCCCGCAGCCCCATTCACTTCTATGGGGCCTGCGTTTCGTGAAAAACGCACAATATAGAGCATGCTGCGATTTTCATGCAACGCAGAAGTGATGCGTGAAAATCACCGCTCATGTGCATAGCCCCATAGAAATGAACGAGGCCGGATTCAGTGCAGGTGCAAATCATTCACCTCAAGCATTGCACCCGCGCGGAAATCACGCCTGTGTGAAAGTGGCCTAAGGTAACTGTTTTTTGTTAAACTTTTAAACTTTACATAAACCATGGTACGAAAATTTACTTTATTTGATACTGTTATCTACCTACCTATTGATTGCACAAGCCAAGGGCAAGCGTACGCCTATCGTTCTCCAAGGAGAGCCCGCTATCTCTCTGAATTTGCAAAATAATGTCCTTTGGCATGTGTAAATGACCAGAGAACAAAAGGAAAGCATTTTTGAATTTGTGTTATATCTATTTTAAGTACGTTGACAAGGTCCGCCAAATATATCTAGTATTTATAGGAATTTTGGTAATGATTATTTTTTAATGATTTGATCATCTTTATTTACAATAGTTTTTTCTGTTTTCTTATAGATTTCTGGCAACTGGTGAAAGTTTGACGTCCCTACATTATCAGTTTAGGCTTGGAATATCCACAGTTTCCGGGATTATTAAGGACACGTGCCATGCTTTGTGGGAGCAGTACTGTTTTGTGCCAATTGATGTTGATGCTTACGGCAGGACCAATGATTCCATGGTCTTTAAAAATTCTGACATGGGGTGAAGGGTGTACAACAGACAATTCGGTTTCCCACTGCCTCAACCTCTACCAGGTACTGACGCTCCCACCATGCCCTTTGTGTTGGTTGGTGATAAGGCTTTTCAGATGTGCAGCAATCTGATAAAACCTTATTCCAGCCGAGGATTAAATCAGAACAAAAGAATATTTAACTTCTGCATGACTAGGGCTCGTAGAATGGTGGAATGCACATTTGGCATTTTGGTTGCAAAATGGCGTATATTCACCAAACCAATTCAACCGAAAATAGAAACTGTTGATAAGGTATGTTGACAAGGCATGTGTTGTGTTACTAAACTACCTCCTCATCAAAGAACCGCTACATTTCCAGAACATTCCTGAAGACAGCGAGTTGGCAAGTTTGGCAAACTTTTGCAATGTGGCTGTTTCCCGAATGAGAGACTTCTTTGCCGAATATTTCTGCTCTGATGTAGGAAGAGTGACCTGGCAGGACCAAATGATTTAAATTGTTCTTAAATCCCTGGATTTAATGGAGGCCATTATGGCAGTAAAAAGGTTAAAGCAGGGTTGATCCAGCATGCATGCTGGGCCTGCACTCTCTGGATTTTATGGCCCATAACAGGTAGGATTTAGCGTTAGGACCACTGATAGAGGCGGCCTTGGCACGGCGAGTGGCTTATTACTTTTTGATCAAAATGTACACTGACGCCTCTGTTAACTTCTAGCATAGAAGCAGGGCAGAGTGCTGGTTGCAGAGTGCTGTTGCATTTCTGTGTTTGTATGTATATTTTGCCATGGCTATGTGCACCTGCATACAGGGACGTGCTTACTGACCCCCCCCCCCCTTGTATTTCCGTGTAGCATACACTGGAGGTGTGGCAACCTCCATTCAGTTGTGCACACCTGACTAGTTTGTCTGCCCTAGAGGCTGGTTTTAATCAAAGTATAAAACTTAGATTTCAGTCATAGTACCTACTAGTAGCCATTTGGCTCCAGGAGGAGTACATAGTGGGTTCAGCTTGCATGTTGGTACCTGCATCCCTGGATTTAATGTAGGCCGTTATGGCACTAAAAAGGTTAAAAAGCAGGGTTGATCCAGCATGCATGCTGGGCCTGCACTCCCTGGATTTTATGTGGCTGTCATGGCCCATAACAGGTAGGATTTAGCGTTAGGACCACTCATAGAGGTGGCCTTGGCGCGGCGAGTGGCTTATTACTTTTTGATCAAAATGTGTGCTGCTCCTGTTGGTGATAGGGGGACACACATATTCTGGTTTCCTGACTCATCGGGGTCATTGTGTGTCGTAAGTAGTGATCCATGACTACTTTATGTTTCTGGTGAGTATTCATCTATTGTTTCTGGAGAACTATAATTTTCAGCCACATAGTTTTCAGTGATACTTATGGGTAGTCAGTCTCTGTTAAACTTCCACATCTTCTTTTGTTTTATTTCTTCTTCTTCTTTTGTGTGTAATCTCCTTATTATGCTGTTCAGTAGGGGTTGTATTATGGGGTCATCTTTCCAGGGTCTTAATTGTTCAGAGTTCTCTTATTTCTTTACTGATAGACATCAACCTTTGCCTTCTTTTATGGATGATGAAAATGGAGAAGTGATGAAACATTTGCTCCCATTCTTTGATGATGTTTATGTCTCCCATATCCCCTGACAGCGTTTGTTCTACTTTTAACCCCTTTGGTATTTTATTCTATTCTATGTATTTTTCTAGCATTACTATTTCCCATAGGTCTTTCATTTCTGTGATTAGTAGATTCTCCAATTGTTGTAATGTGTTCCTGATGAACGGGAAATGTGTTTCTTGTCTCGAATTATTGCCTGTATGGTTGGGGCTATTTATACCAAAAATAGTTTGCACCCTTAATAACCTTTTTTTTCTATCCCACCAAAGCTCAGACATGGTTTTATTATAAGGGTAAATAGATAGCAGCTGACTAGCGTTAGGCTGCATTCACACGGGCGAGTTTTCCGTGCGGGTGCAATGCGTGATGTGAACGCATTGCACCCGCACTGAATCCTGAGCCATTCATTTCAATGGGTCTGTGTACATGAGCATTGTTTTTTACGCATCACTTCTGTGTTGCGTAAAAATTGCTATATTCTGCGTTTTTCACGCAGCTCTGGCCCCATAGGAGTGAATGGGGCTGCGTGAAAAACACATTGCATCAGCAAGCAAGTGCGGGTGCGATGCATTTTTCACTGATGGTTGCTAAGAGATGTTGTTTGTAAACCTTCAGTTTTTTATCACCCACGTGAAAAACGCATCATAACGCATTGCACCTGCGCGGAAAAAACTGAACAAATGAACACAATCGCAGGCAAAATTGAATGGCTTTGCCTGCGAAATCGCACAGTTTTCACTGAACGCATCTTCAACGCATCCGGACCTCATCCGGACACGCTCGTGTGAATGCAGCCTTAATGGCAGTTTACTTGCAGCTATTCGGTTTTACTGACAATGTAAAAGTATATTAAATTGCTACAATAGTGCTCCTTGCTAGGCTGTACCTGGTGTGGCTCCAGTATCGCAGCAGAACCGCGCCAACTGCTACACTCTATAAAAGATCCTTAGCTGCAGGAGGGACGTCACTAGCCGCCCCATAAGTGCGCGAAGCCTTCATAGGTGTCAGAAAATTTATGAGGTGAGATTGGCCCTTAAAAAATATTTTTTTTTAAAGGGAAATAAAAAATGAAGCAGTATCTAGGAAAAATTATGAAAAAAAAGAAGTAAATACAGACCATTTCAAACCTACGGATTTAAAACAGAAATCTAAATACAATCCGTTACAAGAATATTCCTCAGCCCTAAACAGCTTTATGAATCAGGTAACAAAAGACATTAGGAAAATTCACCCACAAAAAAAACCCCAGTATATGAGCAACATCACTGCAGAAGAGAAAAAAGCGATTATTTCCATGCAAGATAATAATCAGGTTCTCATCCGTCCCGCAGATAAAGGCGGTGGGATAGTCATAATGAATAAAGACAACCACCATAGGGAAGTAGAGAATATATTGGGTGAACGTAGAACATATAAAGAACTAAAAAAGATCCAACAGAATTTTTTCAAAAAGAGCTGAAAACCCTGGTTCATAAGGGAAGGGAGCAAGGTATTCTATATAAGAGAGAAGCAATATTTATAAACACGGAACATCCAAAAGTAGCAGCATTCTACCATAACCCCAAAATACATAAAAACATGCAAAACCCACGGGGGAGACCCATCGTGTCAGGTGTGGACTGTTTAACCAGTTCCTTGTCCAGGTACATAGATCAACATCTGCAGCCTTATGCACCGACACTGCCCACTTACCTGAAGGATACAAAACATACCCTACAAATCCTAAATAGGGTAAAATGGAAACAGGATTATATAATGGGCACACACTGGACGTTAAATCGCTCTATACCGTGTGAAGCTGTGAAATATTTTTAAAAAATAAGGGAGAAATGCAAGAAACACAAATAGACTACCTAGGGGAGTGCATTATGTTCATTTTAACTAAAAATTATTTTACGTTCGCACCGGAGTTCGCAAATCTGGATGGTGGGAAGATCAATACATCTATCCAAACGGCGAGCTCCGGGCGGGCCTCGTCCTCTGGCGGCGTTTTATTGATGATATAATTTTTATTTGGGGGGGGGGGGGGGGGAGTTGTAGTATTTTTTAAAAGATATCAATAAAAATGAATTTTATTTTGAATTTACATTAATGTATAGCCAAAAAGAAATACATTTTTTAGATTTAACAATATACCCTGAAGGGGACAAAATGTGAACAAAAACGTTCAACAAACCTACTGATGCGAACAGTTTTATCGCCCTGGAAAGCTGTCACCTACTGCGTTGGCTGGAGAACATCCCAAAAAGTCAGTTTCTACAAATTAAAAGGAGCTGTGCAGAAAAAGAGGAATATGAGAGGGAGGCAGAGTTCTTACAAAGGAAATTTGAATACAAAGGTTATGATAGAGGCAAATTAATGAAACAGCAAATAGAGATAGACATGTTAAATAGACAAACATTGCTTGAAGAGAGAAAAATAGAAGAAAAAATAAAAACTAAAATAGAAAAATCTCCAATCCCCCCAATAATCATACCCTACAACAGTCAAGTGTCATTGTTTAAAAATAAATAGTGAAAAAACTTTGGGACACACTTAAAGAGGACAAAATCATTGGTGAATTTGTCCCAGCAGAACCAAAATTCATATTCCACAAAGCTAGAAATATAGGTAACTTAGATGCATCCACAACAGGTGCATAGATATACTAAGAATAGAGAAAGATTAAAGTATTAAAACAGAAGGACAACTATACGGTTTTTATCCATGCGAAAAATGCATGAGGTGTAAAAAATCATAGGGCAATGAAGTCAAAACACAGATAATAAGTACTGAAGGCTCATATAAACAGAACATTAAGCAACTCATAACATGCAATAACAGTGGAGCGATATATGTTATAACCTGCCCCTGTAATAAAATATACATAGGACGGATAAAAAGACAACTCAAGAAGACAATAGGGGAACATGTATACAATATACACAGAAAGTATGAGGTACATCCATTATCAGGCCACTATAAAGAAAGACCAAAGGGGTGTTCACTGGTTCAAGCTTTTATGGAGTGGAAATTGTGAAAAAGAACAAAAGGGGAGGCAATTTCATCAAAGAAATGTTCAAAGTGGAAACAAAATGGATATTTAACATGGATTCCTTAATACCAAATGGCCTTAATGCCGAGATAGAGCTCTTTGCATTTGAATAGGTAAACCACACTGTACAGTGGGGATGAAGGGGTTAAACATTATCATCTTGAGTGAGCGCATATATAGGGCAGGACAAGAGCCCTGTTAGACTCCCTAAGGAAGTTACAGTCCAAAACGCTTCAGAGGTTTTTTTGGCATCTGCAGCGATCCTTAGCATCACTAGCCGCCCCGTAAGTGCGCGAAGTATCAATCCCCTATCTCCATAGCACTGCGGTGCCGGGGCATAAGCTGTGGTTTTGAGCAAGCGTCCCTTCTAAGTGTGGGACCCTGGACGGATTGTAAAGGATAAAGATACAACTCGGCAGAGAGCAGTTAGCCACAAGGTAAATTAAACAATATTCAAGAAGAGATTCTTGTACTGGAGAGGATATGTGGTGTGACTCGTTACACCGCACTATTCTCGTATAATATACAGGCACGCATTGTTTTTAGTATTTAGGTATATAATTCACAAGAAGCAATCTGATGATTACTAGATAGTCATGCTTTTAGGATTCCTGTTGCTGAACAGGATGCCAAATTGCTTTATTACCATTGAACTGCGTATGCAATTTGCCACAGCTTTTGTGATGCCTGCCAGGTATGTGCCTTGGAGCATTGGTCGAAACTGTCCCAGTGTGCTCTCCCTCTACTGTCTTCCCCAGCCATAAATGTCATCTCAGAGAGGGATTTTAGCACTGCAGGTGACATCTTCACACCCAAAGTTGTTTTTTGCCAGTACGAAAACATCACGTTTGTCAAAATGAAGAAAGAATGGATTTCTGGGGATTTTCAGATCCCTTTGGCTGAGGCCAGTGATGTGCCCTTGTTGATGGTGCCCCATCATGTCACTGCTGCTGTCTGCCTACCATCAGGTTCCACAGCGTATGGCTGCTTCTGCCATCATCATGCCCAGGGCCATTGCTAGGTTAAAACATTCGGGGCCTGGGCGGAGGGAGGGAAATTGTGTTATTTACATGGGACTGTATATTGCAGGGGCTGAAGGGAGGGGAGTGAGGTTATTAGCATGGGACTGTATTTTGGAGGGGGCAGGGGAGATAGTATGATATTATTTATACGTGTGACTGTATGGTGGAGGGAGGAATATAACTACAGGGGGCAGTATAAATACTGGGGGCACTATAGGGGTATTATAAATCCAGAGGACATTATAGGCGTTCTTATTAGTACTGGGGGCTCTATAGGGGGGACTGATAGATCTGCCTTATTTCTACTAAGTGCACTATGGGGGCATTATTACTACCGAGGGGGTCTGTAGAGAGCTTTATTACCATTATTGCAGCCACATGAAACTATATTTCTACCATGTCCACATCCACATTGTACTTCTGTGGCTCCCAATTAAAAGGCAGACTTTTTCCAGGCTCTTTCAGAATAACCCTTTGTTTCTTCTGACACTTGTGTGTGTATAAATACAGGCAAGCATTCTGCCTCTTTTTACACATAATTTTTGGATGCTTGTGTGGAATGACCCAGTTACTTATCGCAGTAACATATTTGTGCATAAACAGGGGCAGGGATCTATCAAGGCATCAATTTTGGATACTTGGTCCCAATAAGCCAATTTCTGCATTATTTGCTATCTCTGTGTTTTAGAGTTTAAAAGGTGGCGAGGAGAGGAGAAAAAGAGCAAAAATTTGTAATAAAAAACAAAAAACTAAATATTTAAAAATATAACCAAAAGATCGCAGGAGACCTCAAATTTTCATATATCATTTTCAGGCAAATTGAAGCAGATTTGATTAGTGCAGAATCGGTTAGGACACATCACATTTAAAAAAAAATTGAATGAATTAGACACAAAACAAATTCACTGATCTGTAGTTTGTTCATTTAGATATATGTATTTTTGGCAGATGAGTTCACTGTGGAACTGTCTAAATTGCAGTATCTGTGAGTCTGCGGCTATGTTATTATAAAAATAGTCGAATAAATAAACATTTCCCACAACATTTTAGAATTAGTATAATTATACCATGTATGTATGCTTCAACCTTTACTATGTAAAAGGTAGTATGTGAAAAACAAGGGCAAATTGAAATGTACGATCACTTGTAAATTTTTACAGTCCAGTAACATACCGCTTTTTTTTTAATAGTATTAGTGGACACATTTAATAACTACAGTAAGTTACAACATTTTAATAAAGAAATTTAGCATCCTTCATACATTGTGAAGATTGAGTAATACCCAGCATTTGCTATTGGCGTCAATATTCTGTATCTATTGGCGCTTTCAAGTCACTTCTGTTACATTCTTAAAGTTACGTAATGTAGATATATTGAGTCTGGGAGATACTTGAATTCTACTGCATTGTCTTCTCTTAGCAAATCCTTCATTCTACAAAGAAAAGCAAAGAAAAACTTTTCAGTTATTATTATTTTTTTTAAAGATTTTAGGTTAGGTTAACTTCACATACAAAGCAGTTTTGGTGCAGATACATTCACCAAAACTGCACTGTATGAACCCAGTTTGAGAAAATTAATACATTTTGTGGGAGCATAGTAAAATGCATTTACAGTATTATGCTTAAGTTCTTCCCTTGCTACTTTTAGACACAGATGTAATGCAGATTTTATTCCTTGGATTTGTGTGAAAATTGGATGAGATTTTAAGAAATCATATGTACACACTGCAAAGAATTCTGCAGTGTAATTTGAACTGCTGTGTGAATTTTAAATGTGCAACCTGTCAATTTATGTTGTGGATTTCCACCACAGATTTCATCCTTTGTAATGCATAAAGTGAAACCTATGGTAATTTAGCAGCAAAATCCTCATGTAATATATGCAGCTTTTGGTTTAGAAATGTAACAAAATCTGCGGTGGAAATTCCATCACGCGTGGCAATATCCTAATACTTTTTCAGGAGTTTCTCCAACCTATCACATATCTTGTGCAAAAAGTTATTTTTCAATTTTTTTGTTGAATTTAGTTGAATGTTGCATTTCAAAATTAAATTAACTTAAATTCAACAAAGGGTGTACAAAAATAGAGAATTCAGACACATCAATGTTGGTGACAGGTCATGGACAATTCTGTATCGCCTCTGTCTTACTCATCTGGGGTTTGTTGACTCTACACCCAATGACATACCCTAGGTATTGTGCCTCCTCCAACCCTATGACATATTTTTTTGGGTTAGCGGTTAGCCCTGGTGACTCTCCCAGTCAGTACTAAAAACAACAACATCATCAAGGTATGCCGAGGCATACAACTGATGCAGATGAAGCACAATGTCCATTAACCGCTGGAATGTGATGGGAGCGCCATGCAGGCCAAGGGGTAATACCTTATACTGATATAGCCCCTCGAGTGTGATAAAGGCTGTTTTCTCTTTGGCAACCTCCGTGAAGGGCAGTTGCCAGTACCCTTTTGTGAGGTCCAAGACAGAAAAATACCACGCCTGCCCTAATCGCTCGATTAACTCATCCACCCAGGGCATGGGATACGCAGCAAATTTAAAGACCTCATTTATTTTTTGGAAATCATTACAGAACCATAATGTCCCATTCGGCTTGGGTATCAGGACTATGTTGACTCCTCATGCATTTGCCACCCTCACCACTCTGTGACTGACCACTATTTTGACTACTCATACGGTTTCCACCTCACCACTCTGTGACAGGGCCATTGTGTTGACTCTCTAATCGGTTGCCACTCTTCCCACTCTATGACGGGGCCCCTATTGTCCCTGTTTGGAATTGTTGACATCACTATTTATTTTGCTCTTCTTCTGATCTATCAGAAGGACGCAAAAATGAGAAACAAAACGGATCCTTTCTTTGTAGCATCTGTAAGGCCTGTATCACACGATCCCCATTTCAGCATCAGGATATGGTCATGATTTGGAAGCCAAAAACAGGAGTGGGTACAAAACACAGAAGACATGTAAACTTTCCAGTCGCGTCATTTCTGTTTTGCATCCACACGTGTTTTTTTTTGCCTAAGCAATACTGATGGATTACTGAGCAAATTCTGACCGTGTGAAGGCAGATGCTCAAAAGACAGGATCCATTTTTTTGGGGTTGTTCATATAACAGATTAGAAGAAGGGCAAAATAAACAGTGATGTCAACACAAACTTACTGCTGACAACCTGTCCACTCGGTCATGGGGGCACTACTTGTTTCAGTGTGTAACAGAACAGGTGCTGTAGAAATCTATGTGGAATCAGCTGACTCTATAGTAGAATCTTGGGCCACTGCACGGTTCTTTATACCTGACGAAACATTGACCTGTAAGACCGAGTTCACACGAGTTATTTGGTCAGTTTTGGCCCCGTAACTGACTAAATAAGTAAAGTATGAAGCAATTCTAAGAGCTGCCAACTGCCGGTCATACAGACACAAGGTAACTATTTCACTACCACAGCGGACTACCTAAGCATGTTTCTGCAATGCATAGTGTTCTACATCAATATACAGACTCTCTACAGCCAGGAAATTTCTGTTTTTTAATGCAATTCGTCACAAATAAATTTGGATCCAATCAAATCTTTTTAGAAAGGTCAGCGAACCATCTAAATTGAATTTTTGAAAAGTTCACTCATCTCTAATTATTTTTCTCTCTATTATTTTTACAACTCCGGGTTGTAAAATTCATAGGGTTCCCTAGCAAAATTAGATGGGGCCCCCAACACCTAGTGTAAGAAGTTAAAAACAGCAGCATAAGTATCAATAATTAAATATATAGTACTCTAGGCATAATAGGATCTTCATATATATCAGAAAACCAAAATTATAACACAATTTCACCATATTGTTATTCCCAAAAAAAAAGTTCTATGGCTATAGTAACGCCCATGCTTATACTATCTATCACATACATGCCAGTGCATCACATGACCTCTGATTCAAGGTTGTAAGAAAGCAAGAAAGTAGAAAAATTATATATTATGGGATGCACTGGAATTTATTTGTTAACAATAATATCCATAAGGTCTTTGTAAATGTCAAAAATAGCTAGTAAATAACATACCTCTTTGTCTGAGTTTGAAGATATTATGAGGATTTTTTTTTCTGTTCATGTTTCAATGGAACTTGTTGTGTGATGTTCTGGCAGACAGCAATGAGTTTTAAAGCTTGAATGTATCTCATTTTTACTTGGTGGCTCTAAACCAGAGCCCATTTCCTGGAAGATTCTTTTTAACTTCCGCCAGCTTTCCCAGAATGCTTTCCTATATTTTCTTTAGTTGCATATAAAAAGAAAAACTGTTATCATGAGACATTTTAGAAATCAAGAATATTTAGCTTAAAGAGGTTATCCCCAAGAAGATTATTGTTTATAGTTAAATCCAGACCAGAATTATTATAATCAGTTTATAAAACTGTTTAAAAAAGCTTGTCCCCAGATATTCCCAGAAGAATGTTATATAGTATATTGCCATCTGGAATTTCTTTTGAAATACCTTTCTCTGGGCACCTCGGTAAATGTGCTGTGGCTATGCAACGGATTTCTGGTGTGGTGATCCAGCTGCTCCCGAAAAGCTGAAGTGTTTTCTCTGAGGAGATGCAGAGCACTTGCTCAGCATCTTCTCTCACAAGCAAAGAAGAACCTGCAGTTTATAAGCAGCCAAGTAACCACACCAGGGATCCTCCCATAATCAAAGAAGAAGAAGAGAGAGAGGCAAGACTGAGCTTGTGTGTTCACCTCAGTGCATATATGGAGGTGGACATAGTAAGGCTGTTCAATAGGAACAGCAGGTGGCACTATACTAAAGTTATTTCGGGAATATCTGGGATATAATCATTTTGGAGATATACATTTAAATATAAAAAATGTTTCTAATTATGGGATTAATTTAACTACAGACAATATTCTTCGTGGGATAGCCCATATAAATATACCAGAGTGTCAAATAAAACAGTGTTCATCGAACCCAAACCCCACTGAAGTCAATGGGGACCTGAACTTTGGTGCGCTAAAATGGCTGTAAAATAGTGGTAGTAAGAGGCATGCAAAATTAAGTAAAATGGGGGTAATAACAGGACAGTTGCCCTGCAGACAAATGTGGATAAGGAAATTGTTATAGTTTGAATCTCTCTGTGATAGTGGCAAACCCTAATTTGCATGGCCACACCCATCCACATTTTACAAGGGACCAATAGGGAGTGGTTGTTTGAGGGGAGGTTTTCCATCTATTGAATATAACAATATGTTGTGTGCGTTCAATAAAGTGATTTTCAGTTTGAACTGACATACAGCCTGTTTGTTCTGCACTAGTTCAACTCTGATTAAGACGGCACGTAGCTGTCGTTTGGATCCCAGATTACCGAAAGCTGAACCCTCAGACATTGCAGTCTGAAATTGGGGAGTGGCTCAGAGTGAGTCGAGACTCGTTATAGAAATGACTTAAAATAACATGGAAATCCAAAAAAATAAAGAATAATAGTCTTGAACTAGAAGGTGGAAGTCAAAGTGGAGTAGGAGGTTGAGGAGGCGGAGGAAGTGGCGGTGTAGGTTGAAGCAGGCGTGGAGGAGGAGGTAGCCAAAACTGTTTTTGCTGTTTTTTTATTTTTTCATTTTTTTATTTGATATTTTTTATTTATTTATTTTTATATAAATTAGGGAAGATCCCAAAACATTGGGAAATAGAAAGGAGAATGCAAAGAGAAAGTGTGCTGGAGTATAACAATGGCTGGGTGCGGCCGGTATACTTGTCTACTCAGCGCAAGGTACGGACAAGACCTGTGGGATCCATGCCAGATTCATTTTAATGAATGTGAGCTTGTCCATGTTGGCTGTGGACAGGCAGCTGCACTTGTCTGTGAATACTCCCCCCCCCTGCCGTGCTAAACACACGCTCGGAAAATACACTTGCTCCAGGGCAGGCCAGCACCTCCAAGGCATGAAGGGCAAGTTCAGGCCATGTGCCCAATTTGCAGACCCAGAACTTGAATGGGGCAGACCCATCAGTCAGTACATGGTGTTGCCTTGTAGCTGTCCTTCTGGGCTGTGGGAATGATCCCGTCGCTGGCCACCAATTGTAATGAACCGTTAAGCACACAACTCCGTTTAGACGATATTCCCCTTTCAGACACACCAGCGGTTACTGCAAGCACCAATTTTCCAAACTGCAAGCACATGAAAGCTCTATCCCCAGATGGCTTGGATCCGAGCACTCAATATATCTGAACAGCACTCACATGCCACAAACACAGTCAAATCGCCATGGGGTTTAAGCTTAGCATGGGCTGATGAGAGGGGCCATAATCCAAGGGCAGCCGGCGGGCAACCAGGCTTCTCCAGCACCCAGTGGCGAGGTTGGTTTCGCCACAGGGTGATATTATTTACTTTGGACTGTATGTTGAAGGCACCTGGGGATGAGATGATGTTATTTACATGTGACTGTATTTGGGAGGGGGCTGTAGATAGAGAGGGATGTTATTTACATGGGACTCTATGGCCGAGGGAGGGAAATAGTGTTATTTACATGGGACTGTGTATTAGAGGGGCTGAAGGGATTGATGTTATTTACATGGGACTGTATTTTAGTGGGGCAGGAGAGATGGTGTGATGTTATTTACATGGGACTGTATGATGGAGGGAGGAATATAACCACAGGGGGCATTATGAATACTGGGGGTACTTTAGGGTGAGCATTATAGCAGTATAAATACTGGGGGCATTGTAGGGGACACTATAGGCATTCTTATTATTACTGGGAGCTCTATGGGAGGGACTTATAGATCTGCCTTATTTCTACTAAGATCACTATGGGGGGCCTTATTTCTACTGGTGGCTCTGTAAAGGTATTATTAATACTGGAGGGCTCTTTTATTAATGGGGGCATTCTTGGGGAGCGTTATCACTGTTGGGAGCACTGTAGGGGGCAGTATTACTAATGGGGGCATTCGAGAAGGGAATTACTATTGGTTAGACTATGCGGGCACTCATTTTTTTTTAGGATAGTATTTGGGGGTATTGGATAGCACAGCGAACAGCAGGATAACACTGTGGGGACTTCAGGTTAGGGGATGATGATAGAAATGTGAGGAAGCTAGGATGTCGGTGTGTCACACTCTGCAGAGATGAGGCACTGGATGTGATAGGCATGTACTTCTGGATAGCAAGTACCAATGTTGAGCGCGAATATTCGAATTTTTATTGCGAATATCGGCACTAAATATAGTGATATATATTCGTAAAAACGAATTATTATTTATATTTTTCATCTGAGCCCATTACCTACTATACCTACCTGCTTCTTGCTTGTGGGCCAGTGTGAGAAGACTGCAATACTGTAGTCTGTAGTGAATTAGAATATTCTTCATTATTAGATTTTTTTTCTCTTATGCGAAAAATCGGCAATGTAATATTCGCGTAACGTGAATATTCTAAAACACGAATATATAGAACTTAATATATAGTGCTATATATTCGTTTTTTAGAATATTCGTCATTTTTTCCAATTTAATGTGAATCATGTGGGGGGGAAATCATGACTTCAGATGGGAAAAATTGATGAATATTCTAAAAAAAGAATATATAGCACTATAAGTGCTATATATTCGGGTTTCAGAATATTCGCATTATGCGAATATTTAATTGCCGATTTTTCGCAATAAATAGAATAATCTCGAATACGAATATTCGCGAATATATGATGAATATTCTGATGAATATTTGCGAAATATCGCAAATTCGAATATCGCCCCTGTCGCTCATCACTAGCAAGTACAGCAAAATGCAGTGAGCGGGGGGAGAGTCGAGAATTGGACCATATTCTTTGGGGCTTGGGCCCCGGATCCTTTGAGACCCTAGCAATGCCCCTGCTGCCCACAGATCCTACATACGGCCACGCTGATGTCCTCCGGCAACTTGATGAAAAATTCCCACAATGGTGAGTATGGCATTTTACCACCATTACTGCGTTCTGACTGTCTGCTGCTGCTGCCTCTATAAAGCCATGCATAGCTAGTTGTTTCACAGCCATGCTTGCACCCTGCTGGCTCAGCCACATGCCACTCTGCCGCTGTCTCACGCACAAGCTGCCACCCTTATCCCCAATAACAGTAAAAATAGACAACTTATACATCCCAATTTGAGAATCAAATTACACTAATTAATCACCCCACTTTGAGAATAAAGGTGTAATAGATCTGCTTATCTAGTTAACAGGGTGGGCATCCCAATAACAGTAAAAATAGACATCTTATTAAGTCCAATTTGAGAATCAAGGTCTAATGGAATTGCTTATCTAATAAACAATATGGTCATGCAATAAAAGTTAAATTACACAGCTTTTTCACCCCAATTTGAGAATCAATTCATAATAGATCTGCTGATGTCTTAAACAAAGTGGGCACCCCAATAACAGTTTAATTACACTACTTATTCACCCCAATTTGAGAATCAAGGTGTACTATAATTGCGAATCTATTCAACAGGGGGGACACCCCGATAATAGTTAAATTGGACAACTTATTCACCCCAAATTTGAGAAGCAAGAAGTATTACAATTGCTTATCTATTAAACAAGAATAACTGTTTAATTAGCTAATTCTGTGCAGGGATTGAAGCAAACTGAGCTGTCTCCTATGGATCCTTTCAGTTTCTGATTACACAGCCTACACTGTCCCTATGCTCTCCCTACAATGTGTAAAAACTCTCCCTATGATCTCCTTACACTATCCTTATACTCTCCCTGCAATCTCCCTATCCAATATTCTACAATTAAATCTTTATTAAACACTGTCCCTCGCACTTGTCATGTCTCCCTACGCTCAGTTCACTGTAAAATTGCGCCATGATGCTTTTGAACAGCCTCTGAGGTTCCAATACAGCCATTTTCTGACAACCATACATTTTTAAATTTTCTTTTAAAAAACAAGTTTTTTTTTTTACTTTTATTTTTGTCCTTGTATGGGACGTCAACTTTTCAGGGTTTGATACCTGTACTACTGACACTGGCTGGGCCTCATAGGCCTCCATAGCTGCCTTTGCAAGGCGTGTAAATGCTATAGCAGCCATCAGGACCCCCTCATCGCAGCACAGGGACCCAATGGGGTAAGAAAGGGAGCTCCCTCCCTCTGTGAACCTCCTATAGGCTGGTCAGTAACAGCTGGGCCCCTGCTGTTGAGCAAGCAAGGGCAGTAGCTGGGTCTGCTTGATCAGCATGCTGTATATGTACGATGGGTATACGGAAGTCACTGGTTTTCTGGTTCTCTGTCCTCCGTCCAGCGCAGGGCCTGATCGAATGCAGGGATGTCCTGCTTTTTTGTGGCATCACGCTCATACAGCACAATGCTACAGGCACAACCTGGCTGACTGAGGCATCTCTTATCCCCCAGTCAGTTACTAGTGCCAGCAGCAGGCCAGTCTCTGTGACTGAATAAGGGGGAGAGAAGCACTTCCCCTGCCAACAGCTCACCTAAAGGTCTTCCAGTACTCCCCCCCCCCTTTGTTGGCAGCAGGGGGCATTAGGAGACTGGGAGGGGTGGTTAGAGTGTCCAGCTTTTGGGGTTGAAGCAAGTGGCCAGCCTAATGGCACATGTCAGTAAGAGCTTAAAGGGGAACTAAAGCTAGAATACAGACACAAAAGAAGAACAACCAACAAAACATAATCGCCTTATGTTTCTTTGTTATTTGCCTTTATTCTGTGAGATATCCCAATTGTGGACTATGAAAAATGCAACATAGAAGCAGTGCATTATTGTCGCAGGCTGACAGCCTGTTAACCCAAAGGTGATCTCCGCCATACATGTACGACGCTTGCAGGTAGTATCTTAAAGCCCAGCACCGTATATGTATGGCACACTGATTGGGCGGGTGCAGGAGCTTCATGAACATTATCAGCAGCAGGGGCCGGCTGTTACTGAGCATACTGTTACATAGGCACACAATCAGTGTAATATTGACAGTACAATGAATTTCAAATACACCACATCGCCCAGTAATGCCGCCCCTGGGCACCTTCAACGCCTGATTTACATAGGGTTTAAAAGTCTTTTTTTCAGCATCTGGACCACGGACGAATAAAAGAAAGGTAGTATAGTAATGAGGGGCAAAGAGTCTGTAACCTGATCTGAGCGGTCTAAAACGCTCAGATTAGGTGAAAGACTCCCTTTAAGAATGTATTTATGTACTGCAGGGACTTGATGCATTCTTATTGATTAGTGGGTTTATAGTCAAATAACATAACTGCGCATTATCTGTAGATCTCCCATAACATATCATCCCTAGATCCCCATTGGAACAAAACCCACCAAAGCACACCATTTGGCTCAAAATATTTTTTTCTTATTTTTTTCCTCTAAAACCTAGGTGCGTCTTATCATCAGGTGCATCTTATAAAGCGAAAAATACGATACCCCTTTCCCATAATCACATCATTTTACATAGTAAAAAACAGAAAAAAATCAAATAACAAAGTATATATATTAGTTATCCCCATGTCCATAACAACTGGCTTTATAAAAATATCACATGATCAGGATTTTAATCCATGAGGGTTTAATGTGTTACTAACGGTAATCTTTGAGACTGGTCCGAGCTCTCTTCAGGTTATTGACCAGGTCCACCCATGTAGTTCTGGGCTGATTCCTGACCTTTCTCAGAATCATCCTTACCCCCACGAGGCGAGATCTTGCATAGATCCCCAGACCCAGGAATATGGACAGTCATTTTGTGTTTTTTCCATTTTACAATAATTGAGCCAACAGTTATAGCCTTCTCACCAAGATACTTGACTATTGTCCTGTAGCCCATCCCAACCTTGTGCACCTCTACAGTTTTTTCCCTGGTTTTCTTAAACAGCTCTTTGGTCTTGGCCATGGGGGAGAGGTTGGAGTGCGATTGATTGAATGTGTGGACAGGTGTCTTTTATATAGGTAACAAGTTCAAACAAGTGCAATTAACACTGGTAAGGCTTCTTTCACACTGACGTTAGGATTGTCTGCCTGCCGGAACAGCCTGCCGGATCTGTACTAACATTTGCTGATGGAAGTTCGCTCTGGCCCCATCCACTACAAAAACTGCAGCCAGTGTGAAAGAAACCTAAAGAGTGGAAAGTAAGAGGAATTCTCTTTGACTGACCACTATGTTGACTCCTTATGCGGTTGCCACTCTCACCATTCTGTGACTGGGCCACTGTGTTGACTCCACATGCGTTTGCCTCCTTTACCACTCTTTGATTGGGCCACTGCGTTGATTCCTCATTAGGGATAAGCGGACCACTGGATGTCCGGGTTCAAGGGGATTGGCTGAAGTTCATTTTAAAGTTCGATTCGGGTTCTGAACTTGACCCCGAACAATAAACCCTATTGAAGTCAATGGGGACCCGAACTTTGGGGCACTAAAAAGTCATAAAAAGGGCTGGAGGGCTGCAAAAGGCTCCAAAGTAGGCATAAGAGCAGTACAATTGCCCTGCAAACAAATGTGGATAGGGAAATGACTGAAAATAACATAAAATACATAAAAATATAAATGAACAATCTTGAACCAAGAGGTAGAGGTCCAAGTGCACTAGAAAGTTGAGGAGGCTGTGGACGTGGCGGTGTAGATGGAAGAAGAAGCCAACACTCTTTCTGTTTTTTATTTTTTAATGTGTCTGTCCTTTCTGTGTGTGACCTTTAGACATTTTTGGGGGTGTGGCCGGTATATTTCTCTACACTGCCAATATAATACATATGTCACAAGGGTGTCAGGAGCCACGTCTGACTCAGTTATACCCGGGGTCAGGAAGTCACAGCGGGTGGCTGCGCGCTCTATGTCTAAAGATCGCGCTGTTACTTAATGGTAGCTTTCTGTGTTTGCCTTGCAATCCTTTTTGTCTCACTCAGGGATCCGTAGCTTTTTCTCCTCAGCTGTTTCTTGTCCGTCACTCCCAACCTCCTTATATTCCCCCTTCTCACTTCTCTGGTTGCCAGATATAGAGCTTCCTGCCTGGACTTCTATACTGACCCACTGGAGCTGTGTAGCTGTTGTTCCTGGTTGTCGTACCAGAACATTACCCTCCGGATCCCTGTTGGGCTTTTGTTGTCCGCTGTTGTCACCCACCTGCAGGGCCGGTGCAAGGATTTTTGCCAACACAAGCGCAGCTACATTTTGGCGCCCCTCCTCCACCCCCCCATGATCACATTATGACCCCCTATTGTGTCACACTTCTCCCCCCTCCCCCCATGGCACATTTCTCCCCCTCCATGGCACAGACTACAGACATTTGATTTGTCCCCCCTCCCATCATGTCACCCGTGACCCCCCCCCCATTAATGTTGTGTAATAATTATAAACAATATGCTATCTGCGCTATTCACCTACCACCTATCCTACGGCTGTCGACAGTCCGTCTGGGCTGGCCTGGGCTGGCTGTGTGAGTCACAGTCACCAACAGCTGCTCCAGTCCAGTGCCGCTCTGTGAGTGAGGACCGGGGCCGAACGGCACATGCAGGCTGGGGTGGGTGGCCGGCGGCGCAACTTGCAGCAAGTGATTTTAAAAAAAGTTCATTTTTCCTCCCCCCCCTTCTCTGCGCCCTAAGGCAGCCGCTTGGTCTGCATTATAAAACCGGCCCTGCCCACCTGAGATTATATGTTTTGTCTATATTGAGGACTAGTTCTCCCACCGCCCTATTCACTACTTAGTGCTCATCTTAAGGAAAGCCAGGGTTTAGGCACGTGATCGGCGTACGGGTGAAAAACCCGTCTTGGGACGTCAGGGCAGTCAGGTGCCAGCCTCAAGATGAGTTAGGGGTCACCACCTTTCTCTCTCCCTTGGACAGGGCTTTCCCTTTTCCCTCCCTTTGCGTGACGTCTGTGATCGGCACGCCGGTCATGATAACATAATGATCTTGAGCCAGGAGGTGGAGGTCCGAGTGGAGGAGTAGAAGGACGTGGAGGTGTAGCTGAAAGAGGCGGGGAACTAGCCAACATTGTTTGTTTTTTTTTTTTCCATGTGTCCATCAATTCTGTGTCAAGTTGCTAAGGGCCACAACGTGACAGTTTGGTGCTTTTATGTCCTGGGTTAAAACTGGGTAAAAATGTTGTCTCAGTTATAGAACTTATACGTCCCCTATCTGGGGACCATATATTAAAATACATTTTCAACTAGGACAGTAAGATGGATGCCAAAGGGGTGTTCTAAATCTTTAAAAAATTGCCAGAGTCTCATAGACACACTCCACAGAAGAATTTCCTCTCCCACAATAGTTAGACAGATGGGGGTGTTCCTACTTTTAAAAACAATTCATGACTTTCACAGACACACTCAACAAAAGAATTTCCTCCCCCTACAACAGTTATGCCTCATGCACATGACCATATGTATTTTGTGGTCCTCAAAATTTACTGATGACATCTCTGTGTGTTCCATATTTTGCAGAATGGAACAGATGGCCTCTAATAAAACAGTACCATCCTTGTCCTTAATGCGGACAATAATAGGACATGTTCTATTTTTTTTGTGGAACGGAAATACAGACATACGGAAATGGAATGTATATGGAGCAACTTCCGTTTTTTTAGGGACCCATTGAAATGAATGGTTCCGTATACAGTCCGCAAAAAAACAGAACGGACACAGAAAGAAAATATGTTCATTTGCGTGTGGCCTTAAAGAAATTCATGACTTTCACAAACACACTCCACTGAAGAATTTCCTCTCCTACATTAGTTGGATGGATGCAAAATGTGTCATCTTATTACAATTCTTAAGTTTTTTTTGGGGGGGGTGTTAATATAAGACATAATAATCTTGAGCCTGGAGGCAGAGGTCCCAATAGGGATCACCCCCCGCCATGCACAAAATAAAGCGTTCAGACAATATACTTGCTGCAGGGCAGGCCAGCACCCCCAAGGCATAAAGGGTAAGCTCAAGCCATGTGCCCAATTTGGAGACCCAGAAGTTAAATGGGGCAGACCCATCAGTCAGTACATGCAGATTTGTGGACATGTACAGTTCCACCATGTTGCTGAAACACTGCCTCATGCTAAGATGGTCTATATGAGTGCTGTATATTGTGGCATGCAGACAAACCTTTTCCACATTTCGGCCATGCTAATCCTCCTTTCTGAGGTGCTGATGGTGCCCCTGCTGCGTTGGCGACTTCCTCCTCCGTCTCGTGCTTCCACTAAGCCCCCGCAGTCAGGTGGGAATGCCATCAGTAGCGACTCTAACAGCAAT
Source organism: Bufotes viridis (assembly GCA_033119425.1). Lineage (NCBI taxonomy): Eukaryota > Metazoa > Chordata > Amphibia > Anura > Bufonidae > Bufotes > Bufotes viridis. Next base: position 46,909,505 of record CM065599.1, read on the forward strand.
CGCTTGTACTCGCGCATCTTCCATTCACTCTCCAGTGATGGAAGTAAGGACAGCACGTTGTCCTTGTAGCGGGGATCCAGCAATTCCCTCACCCCGTCCCTGTCAGCAAGGTATATCCTCAGAAACAATTCCGGGTGTGTAGCAAACATGGAAGGAAGAGGGACACCTGATTTTACTGCGCCAGTTGCCCATCACAACCAGGCCTCTGCAATTACCCATGTTTTGAAACGTATCATACGGATGCTAGTTATTAATTTTATTTAATACCAAAAAGGGTAAGTGGGGGGGTCTTTTTAGGAAGTCAATTTATTCTGATTTTTCTGTTTAGTTTGTGGGCCTTCCAGGGCGGGAGGGATCCTTTTGAGATGGGCTGTGGAGCTGTTTTTTTTTTTTTTTTTTTTAGACATTGGAACACATTTTACTTTTTCTGATTCGTTTTCTTAATTTTCCTAATCTCTTTTTTTATGACTATGTCCTGCCACACAAAGCTGTTAATTCCATTCACATTACTGTATCATGATATTGGCATGATATTTTTTTATTTGGAAGATCTCTAATGGGCTTTATTAAAAAAACTTTTTTTGTGGACACCCCACAACACGTCTAGAAATACTGACATCATTTTGGGAATTATTTATCCATTACTGTTCCTACAGACGGTTCTGGACACTGTCCTTTTATATATTCTGTAGGTGACTGGTTGATTGTGTGCATAGCGGTCTCTACCTTGCCGGGCAGGGGCCTGTTATGGTGCACTGCGTCACTTAGCACGTTCTTCTCTCATATAGGGATTGATGGGGCTAAAGAGACGTTGTACGGCCAGTCACTGTCCTTGAATGCCAGCTTGTCATTATAGCCCTATCGGTGTTCTTGTATCTTGTGAACAAACTGGAATTTGCAACATAGTTGGCGACATTTTGTTCCGTTTTCTTGGACTTGCCTTTCACTGCAGTTCAGTTTTTTTCCTTTTTTTTCAGTTTGGCGAGACATAGTCATATGTAGAGGCAAATGCCTTTTTAGAAATCTGCCTCCCTTATAAGTGCACAGCTTCACTTCTTAGCTGTATGCGCCACAAAGATAAGAATGTAAAAGGTAAAAGCTAGGCTGCGCAATCAAAACTGGAATACTAATTGTGCACCAGGTGATATTTTAAAATATTTTTAACATGTTTATTCTCTGCAAAACACATACAATGAAAACTATAAACTAACATGTAATTACATATAAGTCCTAATATAAACCAGATGTAGCAATGTGCTGTAATATATTATCAGTTAATGCTCCCACATCAAGGGGTTAAATGCACGAAAAAGGAACAATGTCCAGTATATATTTCCACTTCAGTTTAAAATGGTAGGTGTATGTACATACCTCAAGTTCAGTTCAGTGGTCACCACTGAGGAAGGGGTAAAGTTGAAACCCCGAAATGCGTTTAGTCAGGACCTGCGGTATTTACGGATGAGCAACTGTATATTTGCCTTTATCGACCGCCTTCTCTGAAGAAATATAGATTGAAGTATATCTCTCTGGAATCCTGCTAACTTCCAGGTGTCGCCGGACACTGGTTGTATCATACACCTTGAGAGTCCTGCAAACATCTAAATCAACTACTCACCATAAACTTGGTGAATTAAGGATTATATGAACGGGCCCGTCCACAAAGGATATATACAGCGATAGAAGCCGTCTAGAAAAGTAAAAGGTGCTTTAGGTAGAGTGGGAAGCCACGAATATACCGCAAGCTTTTATGCCACACCGCCTTATTCTATGACTGTTTTACATTTTGCTGATTTGACCTGGAATAGTGTGGGCATTTCCTGCAGATGGATTAACACACCTGTTGATTAATTAAAGGGATTCTGTCACCTCATTTTACCCTATAGAGTTGCGGACATGCACGGCTAGATCGCCGCTAGCATGTCCGCAATATACCTGTCCCATATCTGTGTGCTTTTATTGTGTTTAAAAAATGATTTTATTGATATCTAAATTCGCTTGTGAAGGTGCCCAAGGGGCTGTACTAACCGTTCTGGTGCCCAGCCACACCCCCCTGTGAAGGAGCCCAGCACCGTCTGTGTCCGCCGAATCTCCTCCTTACTTAGTGAGATCGCCGTAAATCTCACGATGCGCGAGATCATGCATGCGCAGTTCTGACATAGTGTTCCTTCCATATGCTGGCATCAGCCTCAGGGAAGGAACTGCACATGCGCAAGCTCGAGATTTACGGAGATCTCACTGAGTGCAAGGAGGAGATTCGGCGGGCGCAGGCGGTGCTGGGCTCCTTCACAGGGAGGCATGGCTGGGCACCAGAACAGTTAGTACAACGGTTAGTTGTACTAACTCTGTTACGACGATTTCTGGCAGATGTGGCAGATTTCTAAGTGCACTGCGTCACTTAGCACGTTCTTCTCTCATATAGAGATTGATGGGGCTAAAGAGACGTTGTACGGCCAGTCACTGTCCTTGAATGCCAGCTTGCCATTATAGCCCTATCGGTGTTCTTGTATCTTGTGAACAAACTGCAATTTGCAACACACTGTCCCATATCTCTGTGTGCTTTTATTGTTTAAAAAGTGATTTTATTGATATGTAAATTCGCTTGTGAAGGTGCCCAAGGGGCTGTACTAACCGTTCTGGTGCCCAGCCACGCCCCCCTGTGAAGGAGCCCAGCACCGACTGCGTCCGCCGAATCTCCTCCTTACTTAGTGAGATCGCCGTAAATCTCACGATGCGCGAGATCATGCATGCGCAGTTCCGACATAGTGTTCTTTCCATGTGCTGGCATCAGCCTCAGGGAAGGAACTGCGCATGCGCAAGCTCACGCATCGCGAGATTTACGGCGATCTCACTGAGTGCAAGGAGAAGATTCGGCGGACGCAGGCGGTGCTGGGCTCCTTCACAGGGGGGCGTGGCTGGGCACCAGAACGGTTAGTACAGCCCCTTGGGCACCTTCACAAGTGAATTTACATATCAATATAATCATTTTTGAAACAAAATAAAAGCACACAGAGATATGGGACAGGTATATTGCGGACATGCTAGCGACGATCTAGCCGTGTATGTCCGCAACTCTATAGGGTAAAACGAGGTGACAGAATCCCTTTAATGATACTGGATAACTGAATTTGAGGTGTGTACATACACCTACCATTTTAACCTGAAGTGGAAATATATACTAGACATTGTTGCTTTTTTCATGCGTTCAACCCCTTGATGTGGGAGCATTAACTGATAATATATTACAGCACATTGCTACATCTGGTTTATATTAGGACTTATATGTCAGTTTATAGTTTTCATTGTATGTGTTTTGCAGAGAATAAACATTTAAAAATATTTTTAACATATCACCTGGTGCACAATTAGTATTCCAGTTTTAAGTGCTCAGCCGAGCTTTTACCTTTTATTTTATATTTGTGTTGGTTGGGTAGATCAACGGGGCTTTGCAGCACCACTTCTTTGTTATAGGTATAGTTAGCTGGCAGATTTCTGGCAGATGTGGCAGATTTCTAAGACAGTAACAGGGTTACCTATCTAAAAATATTTTCCCCCAATTTCCTGTGAAAATTTTATTAACAATTTGAATAAAACCATATATAATCCTATAATAATTTTGCTCTCAGCATGCTCACTACACCATTAGATGCATGCTTTAAGGGATCTAGTTTTTAAAATGGGGTAATTTATAAGGATTTTCTATCATTTTGCAGCTCAACGTTATTACATGTGTGCAATGGGGCCTGAATAGTAATGAGCGAGCATGCTCGGCCGAGTACCAGTTTGGCTCGAGCATCGCGTCAGACACGTGTTTGGCTCAGTCAGCGTCAGGGAGACCAGAGCCTAGGCAGGGAAAGATATGTGTGTGAAGCGAAATTTAACAGATTTTATTAGAAACAAGATTTGCAAAGACCCAAAAGTTCTTTTAAGGACTACAGTGTGTGTGTTTGAGAGCAGTAATATATTTTTAGTACCTGCGCTCAATTGATCAGTCTCAAGGACAACCATGCTTAGGAAGAGACACAATCTCAGTTTTAACAACTACCTAAAGCTTTTCATACAACCAATAATCCTTTTAAGGTATAGTGTGTGTGTTTGACAGCAGAAATATATTTTTCTTTAATACCTATTAGTGACGTATACTGTACACCATCTGCAGACTGTGTATTTTTGCGTAAACTCAACTAATCAGTGCTACATTTATTATCAATAGTTTGTGCGTGCGTTTAACCCACATCCGTGACATATACAGTCCTCCATCCGGAAAATGTTTTTTTGTAGGGAAATTTAACTAATTTGTGCCACATCTGTGTGTGCGTTTAATCCACATCCTTGACATATACTGTACTCCATCAGCAAACTATGTTTTTGGGGGAAATTTAACTAATTTGTGCGACATCTGTGTGTGCGTTTAATCCACATCTGTGACATATACTGTACTACATCCGCAACCTTTGTTTTTGGGGGAAATGTAACTAATTTTTGCCACATCTGTGTGTGCATTTAATCCACATCCGTGACATATACTGTATTCCATCCATAAACTATGTTTTTGGGGAAATTGAAATAATTTGTGCCACATCTTTGTGTGCGTTTAATCCACATCCGTGACATAGTTTGCGGATGGAATACAATATATGTCACGGATGTGGATTAAACGCACACAAAGATGTGGCACAAATTATTTCATTTTCCCAAAAAAACATAGTTTGCGGATGGAATACAGTATATGTTTTTTGGGGAAATTGAAATCATTTGTGCCACATCTTTGTGTGCGTTTAATCCACATCCTTGACATACAGTGGACACCCCTGTTAAAATGTCAGTTTCTGTGTTGTAAAAAAATGAGACAAAGATAAATAATTTCAGAACTTTTTCCACCTTTAATGTGACCTATAAACTGTACAACTCAATTGAAAAACAAACTGAAATCTTTTAGGTGGAGGGAAGAAAACAAAAAAAGTAAAATAATGTGGTTGCACACCCTCTTATAACTGGGGATGTAGCTGTGTTCAGAATTAAGCAATCGCATTCAAAAAATCAAGTTAAATAGGAGTCAGCACCTGGCATACACCTGCCATCATTTAAAGTGCCTCTGATGAACCTCAAATAAAGTTCAGCTGCTCTAGTTGGTCTTTCCTGAAATTTTCTTAGTCGCATCCCACAGCAAAAGCCATGGTCCACAGTGAGCTTCCAAAGCATCAGAGGGAACTCATTGTTAAAAGGTATCAGTCAGGAGAAGGGTACAAAAGAATTTCCAAGGCATGAGATATACCATAGAACACAGTGAAGACAGTCATCATCAAATGGAGAAAATATGGCACAACAGTGACATTACCAAGAACTGGACGTCCCTCCAAAATTGCTGAAAAGATTAGAAGAAAACTGGTCTGGGAGGCAACCAAGGGGCCTACAGCAAGATTAAAGGAGCTGCAGGAATATCTGGCAAGTACTGGCTGTGTGGAACATGTGACAACAATCTCCTGTATTCTTCATATGTCTGGGCTATGGGGTAGAGTGGCAAGACTAAAGCTTTTTCTTACGAAGAAAAACATCCAAGTCAGGCTACATTTTGCAAAAACACATCTGAAGTCTCCCAAAAGCATGTGGAAAAAGGTGTTATGGTGTGATGAAACCAAGGTTGAACTTTTTGGCCATAATTCCAAAAGATGTTTGGTGCAAAAACACTGCACATCACTAAAAGAACACCATACCCACAGTGAAGCATGATGGTGGCAGCATCATGCTTTGGGGCTGTTTTTCTTCAGCCGGAACTAGGGCCTTAGTTAAGAGGGAATTATGAACAGTTCCAAATACCAGTCAATATTGGCACAGAACTAGAGTTGAGCGAACACCTGGATGTTCGGATTCGAGAAGTTCGGCCGAACTTCCCGAAAATGTTCAGGTTCGGGATCCGAACTCGACCCGAACTTCATCCTGAACCCGAACCCCATTGAAGTCAATGGGGAACTTAACTTTTGGGCACTAAAAAGGCTGTAAAATAGTCCAGGAAAGGGCTAGAGGGCTGCAAAAGGCAGCAAAATGTAGGTAAATGCCCTGCAAACAAATGTGGATGGGGAAATGAATTAAAATTAAATAAAATATATAAAAATTAACCAATATCAATTGGAGAGAGGTCCCATAGCAGAGAATCATGCGTCATATCACCCACCACTGGAGAAGGCCACTTTGAGCTATTTAGGCCCCAGCACCCAGACAGAGGAGAGAGGTCCCACAGCAAGGAATAAGGCGTCATATCACCCACCACTGGAGAAGGCCACTGAGTTATTTAGGCCTCAGCACCCAGACAGAGGATAGAGGTCCCACAGCAAGGAATAAGGCATCATATCACCCACCACTGGAGAATGCCACTTTCAGTTATTTAGGCCCCAGCACCCAGACAGAGGAGAGAGGTCCCACAGCAGAGAATCATGCGTCATATCACCCACCACTGGAGAAGGCCACTTTCAGTTATTTAGCCCACGGCACCCAGACAGAGGAGAGAGGTCGCATGGCAGAGGTTCAGGCTTCATGTCACCCACCATTGTAACAGGCCGCTTTCAGTTATTTAGGCCCCGGCGCCCAGATTAAGGAGAGGTTCATTCAACTTTGGGTTGCACCGCAAGATCATGGTAAAGTTAAAAAAATGAGGTTTCAATAAAGAAGTGCCCCGGAGTACAAGAATACATGGTTGAGGGGGGGGGGGGGGCAGTTATAAATGTCTATTCTGCACAAGGGAGGGACAGGTCCTGTGGGAGCCATGCCTGGTTCATTTTTATGAACGTCAGCTTGTCCATGTTGGCTGTGGACAGGCGGCTGCGTTTGTTAGTAATGACGCCCCCTGCCGTGCTGAATACACGTTCAGACAAAGAGTTGGCTGCCGGTCAGGCCAGCACCTCCAAGGCATAAAATGCTAACTCTGGCCACGTGGACAATTTGGAGACCCAGAAGTTGAATGGGGCCGAACTATCAGTCAGTACGTGGAGGGGTGTGCAGACGTACTGTTCAACCATGTTAGTGAAATGCTGCCTCCTGCCAACACGTTCCGTATCAGGTGGTGGTGCAGTTAGCTGTGGTGTGGAGACAAAACTTTTCCACATTTCTGCCATGCTAACCCTGCCCTCAGAGGAGCTGGCCGTGACACAGCTGCGTTGGCAACCTCTTGCTTCTCCTCTGCCTTCGCCTTGGCTTCCACCTGTTCCCCTGTGACATTTGGGAATTCTCTCAGTAGCGTGTCTACCAAAGTGCGCTTGTACTCGCGCATCTTCCTATCACGCTCCAGTGCAGGAAGTAAGGTGTGCACATTGTCTTTGTACCGGGGATCCAGCAGGGTGCCAACCCAGTAGTCCGCACACGTTAAAATGTGGACAACTCTGCTTTCGTTGCGCAGGCACTGCAGCATGTAGTCGCTTATGTGTGCCAGGCTGCCCAGAGGTAAGGACAAGCTGTCCTCTGTGGGAGGCGTATCGTCATCGTCCTCCGTATCCCCCCAGCCACGCACCAGTGGTGGGCCTGAGCTGTGTTGGGTGCCACCCCGCTGTGAACCTGCTTCATCCTCATTCTCCACCACCTCCTCATCCTCCTCGTCCTCCAGTAGTGGGCCCTGGCTGGCCACATTTGTACCTGGCCTCTGCTGTTGCAAAAAACCTCCCTCTGAGGCACTTCTAACAGACTGGCCTGAAAGTGCTAAAAATGATCCCTCATCCTCCTCCTTCTGGGCCACCTCCTCTTCCATCATCGCCCTAAGTGTTTTCTCAAGGAGACATAGAAGTGGTATTGTAACGCTGATAACGGCGTCATCGCCACTGGCCATGTTGGTGAAGTACTCGAAACAGCGCAACAGGGCACACAGGTCTCGCATGGAGGCCCAGTCATTGGTGGTGAAGTGGTGCTGTTCCGCCGAGCGACTCACCCGTGTGTGCTGCAGCTGAAACTCCACTATGGCCTGCTGCTGCTCGCACAGTCTCTCCAGCATGTGCAAGGTGAAGTTCCACCTGGTGGGCACGTCGCATATGAGGCAGTGAGCGGGAAGGCCGAAGTTACGATGTAGCGCAGACAGGCGAGCAGCGGCAGGATGTGAACGCTGGAAGCGCGCACAGACGACCCGCACTTTATGCAGCAGCCTTGACATGTCAGGGTAGTTGTGAATGAACTTCTGCACCACCAAATTCAGCACATGCGCCAAGGAAGGGATGTGCGTCAAACCGGCTAGTCCCAGAGCTGCGACGAGATTTCGCCCATTATCGCACACCACCAGGCCGGGCTTGAGGCCCACCGGCAGAAACCACCGGTCGGTCTGTTGTACAATACCCCGCCACAACTCCTGCGCGGTGTGGGGCCTGTCCCCCAAACATATGAGTTTCAGAATGGCCTGCTGACGTTTACCCCGGGCTGTGCTGAAGTTGGTGGTTAGGGTGTGTGGCTGACTGGATGAGCAGGTGGAAGCAGAGGAGGAGGAAGCCGAGTAGGAGGAGGAGGCAAAGAATGATGCCCTGCGATCCGTGGCGGCGGAAGCACGTGCGCCAAAGAACTCTCCGCCTGGGGCCCAGCCGCCACTACATTTACCCAGTGTGCAGGTAGGGAGATATAGCGTCCCTGGCCGTGCTTACTGGTCCACGTATCTGTGTTTAGGTGGACCTTGCCACAGATGGCGTTGCGCAGTTCACACTTAATTTTATCGGATACTTGGTTGTGCAGGGAAGGCACGGCGGTCTTGGAGAAGTAGTGGCGGCTGGGAACAACATACTGTGGGACAGCCATGGCCATCAGCTGTTTGAAGCTGTCTGTGTCCACCAGCCTGAATGCCAGCATGTAAAAGACCAGTAGTTTAGAAATGCTGGCATTCAGGCCCAAAGCTCGAGTGTAACTAGGTGGGAATTTACGCTTTCTCTCCAAGGTTTGTGAGATGGAGAGATGCTTGGTGATGCAGGTGGTGGTGTCGGTGGCACATCCTCTGTTTGGTGGGCGGCAGGTGCCAACATTCCTCCCGAGGCGGAGGAAGAGGCCGAGGCAGCAGCAAAAGAGGGAGCAGGGGTAGCCTGAGTGAGTTCCTTGCTTTTAAGGTGTTTACTCCACTGCAGTTCATGCTTTGCATGTAGATGCCTGGTCATGCAGGTTGTGCTAAGGTTCAGAACGTTAATGCCTCGCTTCAGGCTCTGATGGCACAGCGTGCAAACCACTCGGGTCTTGTCGTCAGCACATTTTTTAAAGAAGTGCCATGCCAGGGAACTCCTTGAAGCTGCCTTTGGGGTGCTCGGTCCCTGGTGGCGGTGGCCAGTAGCAGGCGAACTCTCTTGGCGGCGGCTGTTCTGCTTTTGCCCCCTGCTCCCTCTTTTGCTATGCTGTTGGCTCGGTCTCACCACTGCCTCTTCCTCTGAACTATGAAAGTCAGTGGCACGACCTTCATTCCACGTGGGGTCTAGGACCTCATCGTCCCCTGCATCGTCTTCCACACAGTCTTCCTCCCTGACCTCCTGTTTGGTCTGCACACTGCAAGAAGAAGCAGCAGTTGGCACCTGTGTTTCGTCATCATCAGAGACGTGCGGACTCCGATGAGGTGGTATTCCCATGTCCTCAGGAAACATCAGTGGTTGTGCATCAGTGCATTCTATGTCTTCCACCACTGGGGAAGGGCTAGGTCAGGCATGTCCAAACTGCGGCCCTCCAGCTGTTGAAAAACTACAACTCCCAGCATGCCCTAATAGCTGTAGGCTATCCAGGCATGCTGGGAGTTGTAGTTTTGCAACAGCTGGAGGGCCGCAGTTTGGACATGCCTGGGCTAGGTGGATTCCCTTTGTTAAACCCTGCCAGCAGAGTCTTCAAACAGCATAAGAGACTGTTGCATAACTTGAGGCTCTGACAGTTTCCCTGATATGCATGGGGGTATTGTGACAGACTGATGGGCTTGGTTTTCAGGCGCCACCTGTGCGCTTTCTGCAGAAGACTGGGTGGGAGATAATGTTGTGAACGTGCTGGATCCACTGTCGGCCACCCAATTGACTAGCGCCTGTACCTGCTCAGGCCTTACCATCCTTAGAACGGCATTGGGCCCCACCAAATATCGCAGTAAATTCTGGTGGGTACTGGAAGCTGAGGTTCACTAGGACGTGTGGCTGTGGCAGAATGGCCACGTCCTCTCCCAGCACCATAGGGTCCACTAACACCACCACGACCGTGTCGCGTCCCTTACTAGATGTTTTCCTCATTGTTACCGTTCACCAAGCACCACAATAAGAAAAAAAATATTTGGCCCAATGTATTGATTTCAAATTCAGGCCTTTTTTTTACAGGCACCTAACACTATCTGCCTATTTATTTATGTACCGTATTACACTAATCCAGGCACATCAGTAACCACTGATTTAGGGGAATATCAATTGTAGGGCTAGTATTTAGGCCCTGGATGAAAGGTAGCCTTTTATGGACAGATTTACACTTGGAGATGCACAGTAGCGTGTGAAAAAATATGTAGGTTTATGCCTTCAGCAATTGTATTTTAACACTTTGTGTAATATACCCTTTAACGGACAGAAATACAATGGGAGATGCACAGTAGCGTGTGAAGTTATTGAGGATGACACTCAGCACTTGTATATACACCTTGAGTGTAAAATACCCTTTTACGGACTGACTAACACTTGGCCTGCAACAGCTGGAACACCAGATTCAAGGTATTGCTATATTGGCAAGTGAATTTCACCCCAGAACAAAATATAACCTTTGCCGAACACTATTTAACTTGGCCAGCCACAGCTGAAACCACTGATTTATGGTGTTGCTATTTTGGCAATTGAATTTAACCCCAGAACAAAATATATCCTTTGCAGGACACTATTAAACTTGGCCAGCCACAGCTGAAACCACTGATTTATGGCATTGCTATTTTGGCAATTGAATTTCACCCCAGAAAAAAATATACTCTGTTACGGTCAGATTTAAACTAAGCCTACAACAGCTGGAACACCAGATTTAGGGTATTGCTATTTTGGCAATTAAATTTCACCCCAGAACAAAATATATCCTTTGCAGGACATAATTAAACTTGGCCAGCCACAGCTGAAACCACTATTTTATGGTATTGCTATTTTGGCAATTAAATTTCACCCCATAAAAAAAAATATACCCTGTTACGGACAGATTTAAACTAGGCCTGCAACAGCTGGAACACCAGATTCAGGCTATTGCTATTTTTGCAATTAAATTTCACCCCAGAAATAAATATACACTGTTACAGACAGATTTAAACTAGGCCTGCAACAGCTGGAACACCAGATTAAGGGTATTGCTATTTTGGCAATTAAATTTCACCCCAGAAATAAATATACCCTGTTACAAACAGATTTAAACTAGGCCTGCAACAGCTGGAACACCAGATTCAGGCTATTGCTATTTTGGCAATTCAATTTCACCCCAGAAATAAATATACACTGTTACAGACAGATTTAAACTAGTCCTGCAACAGCTGGAACACCAGATTCAGGGTATTGATATTTTGGCAATTGAATTTCACCCCAGAACAAAATATATCCTTTGCAGGACACTATTAAACTTGGCCAGCCACAGCTGAAACCACTGATTTATGGTATTGCTATTTTGGCAATTAAATTTCAACCCAGAACAAAATCTATCCTTTGACGGTTACTATTAAACTTGTCCAGTCACAGCTGGAACACCAGATTCAGGCTATTGCTATTTTGCTAATTAAATTTCACCCCAGAAAAAAAATATACCCTGTTACGGTCAGATTTAAACTAGGCCTGCAACAGCTGGAACATCAGATTCAGGGTAATGCTATTTTGGCAATTGAATTTCACCCCAGAACAAAATATATCCTTTGCAGGACACTATTAAACTTGGCCAGCCACACCTAAAACCACTGATTTATGGTTATGCTATTTTGGCAATTGAATTTCACCCCAGAACAAAATGTATCCTTTACAGGACACTATTAAATTTGGCCAGCCATAGCTGAAACCACTGATTTGGTATTGCTGGTATTAGTCTTTGGTATTGCTATTTTGCTATTATTGCTATTTTGATAATTAAATTTCACCCCAGAACAAAATCTATCCTTTGACGGATACTATTAAACTTGTCCCGTTACAGCTGTAACACCAGATTCAGGGTATTGCTATTTTGGCAATTAAATTTCAACCCAGAAATAAATATACCCTGTTACGGTCAGAATTAAATTAGGCCTGCAGTACCTGGAACATCAGATTCAGGGTATTGCTATTTTGGCAATTAAATTTCACCCCAGAAAAAAATATACCCTGTTACAGACAGATTTAAACTAGGCCTGCAACAGCTGGAGCACCAGATTCAGGGTATTGCTATTTTGTCAATTAAATCTTTCCCCAGAACAAAATTTATCCTCTGACGGATACTATTAAACTTGTTCAGTCACAGCTGGAACAGCAGATTCAGGGTATTACTATTTTGGCAATTGAATTTCACCCCAGAACAAAAATGATGATTACACTTACCGGTAATCGGATTTTCCAGACCCCACGACAGCACCTTGGAGAGATGGCTCCGCCTCCAGGACAGGAAACCTGTAGCATAAAAAAGGAGGAGCCACTCTCCATCCTCAGTGAGTTTTCCAGAGTATGAGAGGGACTCCCCAAGTTAGTTCAATTTTATATATATATATACTTTTTTTTTTTTTTCTTTTTTTTTGCACAAACGTGAACACACCATACCGTCACCAAGGGAGGGAATAAAGAGGTGCTGTCGTGGGGTCTGGAAAATCCGATTACCGGTAAGTGTAATCATCATTTTCCCCTCCCCACGACAGCACCTTGAAGAGATTTCAGAGAAACAATCAAGGGTGGGATACAGCGCCCAAGACTTTAGTGCCAAAGAGCAAATCTGAGATAGAGTTCAACTGAAGTCTATAGTGCTTGTAAAGGTAGATGGAGAGGACCAGGTAGCCGCCCGACAGATCTGATCTATCGACACACTGGCCCTCTCCGCCCAAGAAGTGGACACCGCCCGTGTGGAATGAGCTTTAACCGAGATAGGTGCAGCTAGACCCGAAGCTGTATAAGTCAAACATATCACTTCCCTGATCCAACGGGCAATGGAAGCCTTTGAAGCCGCCTTGCCTTGTTTAGCACCTCCGAAGAGGACAAACAAGGCTGGAGACTTTCTTATATCCTTGGTAACCTCCAAGTACCGCAGGAGACATCGTTTGACATCCAGAGCATGGAATTCGACTTCTTCATCGTTTTTCGGATCTGGGAAAAAACTGGAAGAACTATCTCTTGGATTCTGTTAACCTTGGACGGAACCTTAGGTAAGAACCCCGGATCTGGCTTCAGCACTACCCTGTCTTCCCTAATCTCCATAAACGGTGTGTTGATAGAGATAGCCTGGATCTCACTAACTCTTCTCGCTGAAGTCAAGGCAACTAACAAGACTAATTTTAGTGTAAGCATCTTTACAGAGCAGGACTCTAAAGGTTCAAAAGGGTTTTTGTTAATGCTTTCAAGACTATGTTCAGATCCCAAGGGGGAATCTAGGGCCTATAACTGGAACCATTCTGTCCACCGCCTTAAAAAATCTTACTATCCAAGGATCCAAGGCCAGAGTCCTTCTGCCTAGAACAGATAATGCTGAAACCTGAACCTTTAAGGTACTTTTTGCCAGTCCCAAGGACAATCCCTTTTGAAGGAACTCCAACACCTGCGCAATAGAGAATTCTAATGGCCAAATCACCTTATCCATACCTATAAAAGAAAGAAATTTTCTCCAAACCCTTGCATAAATCACATTAGTCACCTGTTTTCTACTTCTTAACAGTGTATTCACTAGGTTTTCCGAGAATCCCTGACTAGCTAGAAATGTCCTCTCAAATTCCATGCTGTCAGATGAAGATACTCTATGCTCGTATGAAAAACCGGTCCTTGCGACAGCAGGTTTGGAATCTCTGGTAGAATCCATGGATCCGAGATTGACATGGTCCTCAGAAGAGAGAACCATGCCCTTTTCGGCCAGAAGGGGGCAATTACAATTACTCTTGCTTGCTCGTACCTGATCTTTTTCAAAACCCGAGGCAACAGTTGAATGGGCGGAAACGCATATCCTAGTGGAAAGTCCCACTTCTGGAGCAGAGCATCCACCCCAGATGGGTATTCCATTGGATTTAGGGAAAAGAACTTCTCCACCTTCCTGTTTTCCTTTGTCGCAAACATATCTATTGACGGTAGACCCCACAGTTTTACTATTTGGCCAAATACCTGTGGATTCAGGGCCCACTCTCCCTGACGTAACCTGTGTCGACTCAAAAAATCTGCTTGTACATTTTCTGTTCCTTTTATGTGGAGAGCTGAAAGATGCATCACCTGATCCTCTATTTCCCTGAAAATCCACTCTGACTCTTTTAGCAAAGAGGCTGACCTGGTCCCCCCTGGTGATTGATATAAGAGACCACCGTCCGATTGTCGGACATTACTCTGACGTGCTTGCCCTGCACCTGTGGAAGGACCGCTCTTAAAGCCATCAAAACTGCCCTCAACTCCTTCCTGTTCGATGAAAACTGTCTCTGTCCCTGAGACCAGCTTCCCTGAAACACTTGGTCCTTGACATGTGCCCCCAACCCCATCGGCTGGCATCCGTAGTTATTACGACTGGATCCGGGTAGGACCAGGGCACCCCTGACTTAAGTTCCGTGGATTCTTCCACCAATCTAGGGATAATAACGACTGGTTTGTTAATTTTATCACCGAGTCCAGAGAGGCATTCCTTATCTTTGTGTGGGACAATATTTCTGTCTGCAACTGTCTGGAGTGCCTCTGAGCCCAACGAACCGCTGGCATGCATGAAGTCAACACCCCTAGAAGCGACATAGCTTTCCTTAATGTCAAGGATTCCCTGACTGAACTCTTAGAACTCCCTGTCGAACTTGGGCAATTTTTTCCTGTGTGAGAAAAGTTTTCTCCTGTAAAGAGTCCAATACCAACCCCAAAAACAGCTGCTTTGTTGCTGGTTGGAGCCTTGATTTTTCTAGGTTCAGTAACCAACCCAGATTTTTGAGAACAGATATTACCTGTTTCACACCTCTGGAACATGCTTCCCCAGATTGGGCAATTATTAGAAAGTCGTCCAAGTATGGTAGGAAAGTGATGTCCCCCTTCCTTATGAAGGAAGCCATCTCTGCCACCACCTTGGTAAAAATTCTGGGAGCCATCGAGAGGCCAAACGGTAGGGCCTGAAACTGAAAATGAAGGATACCTTCCTCTGTCTTCAAGGCTACCCTGAGAAATTTTTGATGTTCCGGATGAATTGGCACATGGTGATAGGCATCTTTCAGATCCAGTACTGCCATGTGGCACCCTGGAAATAGAAGATGAATAGTGGAGCGAATAGTCTCCATCTTGAATTTCTTGGCCCTCAAATACCTGTTTAGGTATTTGAGATTTATGATGGTCCGAAATGATCCATCCGGTTTTTTACCAGAAAAAGGGTAGAATAGAATCCCCTCCCTTTTCCATCTCCGGAACTGGAATCAACACGTGTTTGCTCAATAATTTCTTTATTTCTAGAGACAACGCTTGAGAGTATTTTGAAATTACAAACTTTTCCGGAGGACAATTTTTGAATTCCAGTCTTAACCCGTGTTCTATGAGATCCAGGAGCCATTTTCCTGCAATCTTCTCCCAAGCAGGTAGGAAGAACTTTAACCTTCCTCCTACCGGGATCATGGCGTCATTGTTTGGTTTGTTTTTCAGTGCGAGAGGCTGCAGAACCGAACATGAATCCTTTATTTCCTGTTCTATTTCTGGAACCTTGCTCCCTATCTCCCATCTGCCTTTTGGTCTGAAATCTGGGAGCTGTCCGAAAGGGACGTTTGTAACTTCTGAACTGAGTAAAGGATTCCTGTGGGAACTTCTTCCTTTGTCCGCCGCTTTGTCTAACAACGTGTCTAATTCTGCACCAAATAGGAACTGGCCCTCACATGGAATGCCACATAACCTAAGTTTGGACGGTGTATCTCCCCCTTCCAATTCTTTAACCACAGGGCTCGCCTTGCTGAATTAGAGAGAGATGCTGCTCTGGCTTCTAGCCTAACAGCGTCCATGGAGGCGTCCGCTATAAAATCAGCTGCTTTCTGAAAGGTGGGAATAGAGGCCAACAATTGCTCCCTAGGACATTTTTCTCTGATTTGTCCTTCCAACTTCTCCAGCCAGACTGCCATAGATCTAGCGGTCACCGTAGCCGCAATGCTAGGCCGAAAGGATGCCGCCGAGGCTTCCCAAGTATTCTTCAAAGAGGAATCAATACGTTTATCCAATGGGTCCCTGAGGAACCCCATATCCTCAAAGGGTAATGACGACTTTTGGATACTTTAGATATGGCAACATCCAACCTTGGAGCCTTATCCCAAGTAACTGAGGCTTCCTCCTCAAAAGGGTACTTCCTCTTAAAAGTCTTGGAAATAAATGGCTTTTTCTCTGGTTTTTTCCATTCATTTTCAATGACTGCAGATATGGTTTTGTGAAAAGGAAAGCATCTACGCTTTTTCTCTCTCCAAGTACCAAAACGGAGTCAGCCACCGAACTGTCTTCTTTAACATCCTCCAATTCTAATGTGGATCTTATTATTTTTAATAGTTTCTCCGTTTCCTCTGCCGGAAATAAAAATTTTCCTGTTTTCTCGTCATTCGTATCTGAGGATTCGTCCGAATCCTTCTCCGCCCAGGAATGTTCACTATCTCCTAAGGACTCCGCTTCTGACTCTATAGTCTTCTTCTGTTTTTTACCCGCTTTGAGGGATACTTTAACCTCTGACCTAATGAGAGTCTTTAAATCCTTCAAAAAGTTAGGCGTTTCCTCTGCCACTGTCCTCTCTATGCATAGTTGGCACAGTCTTTTCGTGTATGAAGATGATAATGGACTTTTACAAATGGCGCACTCCTTATTCTTTCTCTTGGCCCCCACTTTCTTTGGTGCCGTCTAAGGAGAAAACGTATAGGCCATTCACTAACAAAAATTAAACCCCTTTAAGTGCTCCTTTTTTTTTTTTTTTTTTAATAATACCGGTTGTCCATTCTCCAATTCGGTAGCCTCTGTTACCTTTTCACCTTCCATTTTTTCCATATCCTGCATGCACACAATACACCCAATTAATATCAGAAAACGATACATCTCACCTGAGAGTCGCTTGTCTCACATCCTGCGGACCCACCGAATGCCAGACGCCAGTAACTGCTACCATCCACGTGCAGCACCACAAGGACACCAACCCCGCTCTTAGCGTTCTTTTATTAGCGTCCTGAAGATCGCGCCGTCAATTCCTACTTCCGGTCACCTGACCGGAAGTTCCTTCCTGTGGAACGCATGACGTCATAGCCCCGCGACCCGCGTCTTCGCACCGGTCCACTGCCGCCTCGTCCGGGCCGTCTGGCCACCGCCACTGTTACAGATGCGGCCTACCTCTTCTGAGGCGCCAACATCTCCTGCCCCCATGAAGCTCTGGCCGCTCCTGGAAGACCGCCATCACTTCAACCCTCCAACCTCAAGCCTATGAGGAGGAAAGGACGCCCGGCAGGAATCCTCAATGCCCATGGCCCTCCGGCAGCTGCCAGGACTTCCTAGCCATGTGCACCTGTAAAGGTAAAACTACAGGCTTCCCGCTCCAGGACAGGAAACCTCACTGAGGATGGAGAGTGGCTCCTCCTTTTTTATGCTACAGGTTTCCTGTCCTGGAGGCGGAGCCATCTCTCCAAGGTGCTGTCGTGGGGGAGGGGAAAATATATCCTTTGCCGGACACTATTAAACTTGGCCAGCCACAGCTGAAACCACTGATTTATGGTATTGCTATTTTGGCAATTGAATTTGACCCCAGAACAAAATATATCCTTGTCATGACACTATTAAACTTGGCCAGCCACAGCTGAAACCACTGATTTATGGTATTGCTATTTTGGCAATTAAATTTCACCCCAGAACAAAAGCTATCCTTTGACAGATACTATTATACTTGTCCAGTCACAGCTAGAACACCAGGTTAAGGATATTGCTATTTTGGTAATTGAATTTCACCCCAGAATAAAATCTATCCTTTGACAGATACTGTCAAACTTTTCCAGTCACAGCTGGAACACCAGATTCAGCGTATTGCTATTTTGGCAATTGAATTTCACCGCAGAACAAAATATATCCTTTGCCGGACACTACTAAACTTGGCCAGCCACAGCTGAAACGACTGATTTATAGTATTGCTATTTTGGCAATTGAATTTCTTCCCAGAACAAAATATATCCTTTGACGGATACTATTAATCTTGTCCAGTCACAACTGGAACAGCAGATTCAGGGTATGGCTTTTTTGGCAATTGAATTTCACCCCAGAACAAAATATATGTTTTGGCGGACACTATTATATTTTGCCAGCCACTGCTGGGACACCAGATTCAGGGTATTGCTATTTTGGCAATTGAATTTCACCCCAAAACAAAATATATGTTTTGGTGGACACTATGATACTTTGCCAGCCACTGCTGGGACACCAGATTCAGGGTATTGCTATTTTGGCAATTCAATTTCACCCCAGAACAAAATATATGTTTTGGCGGACACTATTATACTTTGCCAGCCACTGCTGGGACACCAGATTCAGGGTATTGCTATTTTGGCAATAGAATTTAGCAGAAACTAGCACTACCATTTGTTCTGTTAAATCTCCCTACTACTGGCTGCTGAGGCTACCGGCGCATGGGCAGCGTCGCCTGGTGCCCAGCTCAGAGGTAAGGTGCAAGCGCATTAGGTGGCCCGTTCTCATCAACTCTGGTGTGAAATTTCCCTACCCCGTCATTGTGTGCCTGCGCGGCGAGACACACCTGACACAATATATGTCCTTTACGGTCAAATGAGTTAATGTGGTTCCTGTCCAACCAAACCAGGAACTTGGCCGGGTGACGCTGCTTCCGCCTCAAAGTTCTCACGCTGTTGGTTCTGCGACAATGTCCGCCTCTGCCTCCTAATCCTCCACCTTGTCCTCAGCCTCCACTGCAGGGACAATTCACAGTGCCCCACCAGCATACCACATGTGCAGGGCACTGCGGTATCACGCTTTTCTGCACTTAGTTTGCCTGGGCGAACTAAGTCACACAGGGGAGGAACTGCTCCACATCCTTCATCAAGAAATTGAATCCTGGCTTTCTCTGCGAAAACTCAAAATCGGAACCATGGTGACCGACAACAGGAAGAACATGGTGTTGGCGCTACTTCAAGGAGGGCTGAGCCATTCGCCTTGCGCCCTGCATGGTGCACATGTTCAATCTGGTAGTGTCACGATGGGAAGGGTACAAGATACAATAAACTCACAAGAAACAACAAACAAGCGTCTAGGCCAAAGCTGGGGATAACGGTCACCTCCTGACAAAATCCTATTAGCTCACCCTAGACCCCAAAGGTGGAAATCAACGTGCCCCCGTGCCTAAGACTGAATAAACCCTATAGTCCCTGAGATAGTGAACAAGGGGGAATAAAGGCAGCCTGCCTCCTCAAATCCTGCAGGAGGGAGGTGTCTAACAGCCTAGACAGAACACCAAAATGACACCAAAATACACTTATCTTGAAGCTGAGCAGAAACAGCAATCCACCTTTTCTCAGAGTGAGAAAGAAGCTATAACCCGCACAGGACACTGGATAGGGGCTAGATTTGAACTCACACAAACGACCCCACCCAGTGCACCTGCAGGGAGGCAGGTACAGCTCGTCTTCAAGTTCCACTGCAAACAGAAAACACTACACACGTGCTGCCAACCTGACAGACCTCCGCACCAAACCAGAGCAGGGCATGCCAGTTAGTCAAGCATTTCCTGAAGTCTTCCACCCATCTGCAAGACATCCTAAAAATGGCCAGAAAACTTTGCATGCACCTCAGCCACTCGTACACTGCCAAGCACACCCTCCTTGAGCTACAGCTGCAGAACAGCGTCCCCCAACATAGGCTGATATGCAACTTTTCCACCCTCCATATGTTGGACCGACTGCACGAACAGAGAAAGGCCGTAAAAGATTTCTTGATGATACAAGCGGACAGAGTTACCCCCCTGCGTAACTTTGATGTTAGCCATTGGCAGCTCATGTGTGACACCTGTCCTTTGCTCGTGCCCTTTGCGGAGGCCACTTTATTTGTCAGTCGCCAGGACTACGGGATGAACAACATCATTCCACTGATTAATATCCTGGAAAAGATGCTGGTAAATCTGGCTGGTCAGGGGACTGGAGACACTGCGCCTATATCTCACTGCCACTGCCTATCTGCACCATCATCCGTCCTCTCACAGGTCTGAACGGGGGGGCCTCTGTGCTCACGTTCCACTGCCATGGCTGCTGGGGAGGGGTGGGGTGGCAGGAGCAGTACCAGCTCCATCAGCAGCAGCCTGTCTAGATTCGCTGCTGAACAGCTTTCTTCACCTGCATATTGAAGAAACTACTCACCAGCATCTAGACATTGAGCATAACCTGAACCAGCATCTTCTATGCCTAAGGTACGCAAGACTACAGCCAAAGACAAAAAGGATATAGCGAGTACTAATAGTAAGCAGCTATTGGTGGGCGATTCCATCATAAGAGGTGTGATGTTTAATGAAAATGGTTTTGTGAGATGGTGCTACGGCTAGCAGGGACAGGCAACGTATCCCTAACATTTTTAAGCAAGCAAAGAAGGAAAAGGATGTGGATGTTATTGTCGATATTGGGACAAATGATCTGGCTTGCAATGAAGTTTCAAAGGTGAAGGAAACTTTTCATACACTTGGTAAAGATATACAGGAGATTGCATCGACTGTCTCATTCTCTGCAGTTCTGCCTGTGCATAACCGTCAGCATGACAAGCAGTTGCGTATTAAGGAATTCAATGTATGGCTTGGTGAATGGCGTTTGAACCAGGGATTTGGCTTTGTGTCTCATGTTGGCTCTAGCTGGAATGGAAAAGAACTGTACAAGAAAGATGGCTTGCATCTTTCTCTCAAGGGAAGGAATGTCCTCAGTGAAGAGTTCAAAGTTTTTGCTAAGAAGCATTTAAACTAGGAAAGGGGGGCACAAGAGAGATAATCCATCAGTTCGTCTGCCCCCCGAAAAAACAATGCCAGAAGATGCCAGGAGCTGATAGGATAATAAATGACAAGCTGAGAGTCTTGTCTACAAATGCTCGCAGTTTAGGGAATAAGATCAACGAACTTGAGTCTATAATGGCATCTGAGAATATAGATTTAGTGGCTGTTACTGAGACATGGTTTAATGAGAGTAATGACTGGGATATAACAATATCTAGGTTCTCTCTATATAGGAAAGACAGAGAAGGCAAGAAAGGGGGTGGGTGGCCCTATATGTGAAAGATAGCATAAAATCTAATCTAATACATTTCAGCGAGACCAATTTAGAGTCAGTTTGGGTTACGTTGCAGCTTAGTAATCATAATGTAACTCGTGTAGGTGTCATATATAGACCACCTAGCCAAGTCAAAGAATTAGATGATCTACTAGTTGAGGAAATGGCTAAAATAACATTGAAAGGGGAAGTTGTCATTATGGGAGACTTTAATCTTCCTGATAAACTGGAAAACCAAAATAGCTAGTTCTGCCAGGAGTACAGACATTCTAAATTCCCTATTGGGATTATCTCTACAGCAAGTAGTTGAGGAACCAACCCGGAAGGAGGCCATTTTAGATTTAGTATTCACAAATGGCAATTTGGTATCTGATATTACTGTAGAGGAAAGCTTAGGATCTAGTGATCACCAGTCAGTGTGGTTTACTATAAGTACAGTGGCTGAGTCACTCCACATAAAAACAAAAGTTTTAGATTTTCGCAAAACAGACTTTTCTAAAATTAGATCAGTGGTATACGAGTCCCTATCAGACTGGAACAATTTCAAGAGAGTCCAAGAGAAATGGGACTACTTAAAAGTGGCACTATTGAAGGCAACAGAAAAGTGCATTCGGTTTGTCAGTAAAAGCAAAAAAAGGAAGAGACC
Organism: Bufotes viridis; assembly: GCA_033119425.1. Lineage (NCBI taxonomy): Eukaryota > Metazoa > Chordata > Amphibia > Anura > Bufonidae > Bufotes > Bufotes viridis. The sequence goes on from CM065599.1 coordinate 46,931,488, forward strand.
ATTGTGGTACTCAGCAGAAGTGGCCAAAATCATTAAAAACAAAAAGATGGCATTTAGTAAGTATAAAAACACCCAAAACGAGGATGACAGGGAAATCTATAAGATTAGGCAGAGAGAGGCCAAGCAAGTTATAAGAGCTTCTAAAGCTCAGGCAGAAGAGAAATTAGCTTAGTCAGTGAAAAAAGGTGATAAGACATTCTTCAGGTACATAAATGAAAAAAGGAAATTAAAAACAAGGAATTACCAAATTAAAAACAAAAGAAGGAAGGTATATGGAAGATGATGAACTAGCTGACTGCCTCAATGAATACTTCTGTTCAGTTTTTACAAAGAAAAGTGAAGGAGAAGGACCTCAGTTAGGGAGGAAGACTAATTAGTCCTTTGATGCATGTGTCTTTACAGAGGAAGAGGTTCTATGTCAGCTGTCTAAAATTGATACAAATAAATCACAGGGGCCTTATGGGATACACCCAAAGCTATTAAAAGAGCTTAGAGGTGTACTAGCAAAACCATTAACAGATTTATTTAACCAATCACTGGTAACAGGTGTCAACAGGTGCCCAGAAGATTGGAAATTAGCAAACGTTGTGCCAATTCACAAGAAAGGTAGTAGAGAGGAATCTGGCAACTATAGGCCAGTAAGCCTGACATCAATAGTGGGGAAATTAATGGAAACCATAATCAAGGAGAGGACATAGTTTTAAATTAGAGGGGCAAAGGTTTAAAAGTAATATCAGGAAGTATTACTTTACTGAGAGAGTAGTGGACGCATGGAATAGCCTTCCTGCAGAAGTGGTAGCTGCAAATACAGTGAAGCAGTTTAAGCATGCATGGGATAGGCATAAGGCCATCCTTCATATAAGATAGGGCCACGGCCTATTCATAGTATTCAGTATATTGGGCAGACTAGATGGGCCAAATGGTTCTTATCTGCCGACACATTCTATGTTTCTATGTTGCCTCACCCAAACCTTGACAAAAGAGACTGGTTTCTTCTGGCTACCTGCCTCAGCTACTATTCTGATGCTACCACCCGCCTGATGCCACACATCTGATGCAAAGTGCTCCTTCTTACACCCACCATCGTCAGCGGGTACTGTTAGTGCCACCCACCTCCCCACTCTTTCACCTTAGCACTCTGTGGTCTCCTGATGCTGCTACCACTTCCACACTATGTCACCTTGCCACTCTGTGGTCTCCTAATGTTGCTTCCACCTCCACACTATGTCACCTTGCCACTCTATGGACTCCTCAGGTTGCTGTTAACTCCACACTATGTCACCTTGCCGCTTTGTGGTCTCCATCATTGTTGCTGCCACCTCCACACTATGTCACCTTGCCGCTTTGTGGTCTCCATCATTGTTGCTGCCACCTCCACACTATGTCACCTTGCCACTCTGTGGTCTCCTGATGCTGCTGACACCTCCACACTATGTCACCTTGCCACTCTGTGGTCTCCTGATGCTGCTGCCACCTCCACACTATGTCATTGGGCCACTCTGTGGACTTCTCATGCTGTTCTCACCCTTCCCACTTCATGACTGGGCCAGTATTTTGCCTTTTTGTCCTGGTTGACATCATCATTTATTTGACCCTTCTTCTGATCTGTCAGATGGAAGGAAAAATGAGATACACAACGGATCCTGTCTGTGTAGCAGCTGTAAGGCCCGTATGGTCCCATCAGAATTGGCTTATGATTTGGTAGCCAAAAGCAGGAGTGGGTACAAAACACAGAAGACATGCAAATATTCCACGTGTCATCTTTGTTTTGGATCCACTCCTGTTTTTTTGGGCAATTAGCTATACTGATGGATTACTGACCAAATACTGACTGAGTGAAGGAGGATGCTCAACAGACAGTATTCCTTTTTTGGGGTTATTGTTTTGAGGGATCAAAGGAAGGGCAAAATAATCAGTGACGTCAACACAAACTTACTGCTGTCACCCTCTCCACTCTGTCAGGGGGTTTCTACTTGTATAAGCGTTTAGTAGAACAGGTTCTGTAGACATCTATGTAGAGTCAGCTGATGACAGTGTAAAAGAAGACTATAGTAGGATCTTGGGCCTCTGCACGGTCCTTTATACCTGACAGTAACATCGACCTGTAAGGTTGAGTTCACACTTGAGTTATTTGGTCCCGTAACTGCCCAAAGAAGTGGAGTGTGCAGTGATTCTAAGAGCCACGCATGCACTATACAGGCTCTACACCACTATACAGGCTCTCTGCAGCCAGGAAATAGCTGTTTTTCCACCGAATCGAATTTTTGAGAAGTTCGGGATGACTATCTTTTTGACTTACTTTGAGCATTCTTTTCATAGACTCTTCTAAGAGTCTTCTCGGGTACTCCCTTGTCTTTAAATCTCATGTTTAGAGTTTAATTGTTCTTTCATAAGAAAGACGGGGGATCTGACTGAAAAGGATACTACGTTTTCACTTCTGGTGGTGGCAACTATTGAAATCCAAATAACTATTGGCATCCACATTTTTGAAGTGGCTTCTAGTGGAGATTTTGTATTTGTTCATGATGAGATGTAGGTCTAAGAAGATAGTTTCTTTTGAATTTTGTTCACAACTGAATGAAAGATTCCATTCATTGATGTTGAGCAGTCCGATGTACTGATTTAGTTCATCGACCTCTCCCTGCCAAACAAAGATAATATCATTGATATATTTACTGTGAAATTAGATTCGGGGGTGTGTAAGTTAACAGAATTTGTGCCAAGGGTCGTTTCTTGGACCTGGTGGGCCGGGTGGCCGCCCGAGGCGCTGTCAGAAGGGGGCGCCAGACGTGGCAGTGGCAGAGCACAGGGAGATGATCATCTGTATCGCCGTCCTCAGGACAACGATACAAATGGCTGTGCTGCGGCAGGGGAGGGAGAGGTGTCTCCCTTCCCTGTTCCTCTGATAGGCTGCGGACCTAGTGCCCGCAGCCTATCAGAGGCGCCTGAGCCTAGCACATGGAGGGGGGAGAGAGAGAGGCATTTTACAGGCACAAGGGGGAGAGAAGAGAAGCACTTTACTGGCACAAGGGGAAGAGAGGCACTTTGCTGGCACAAGGGGGAGAGAGGCACTTTGCTGGCACATGGGGGAGAGGAGAGTGGCACTTTATTGGCACATGGGGAGAGGAGAGTGGCACTTTATTGGCACAAGGGGGAGAGGAGAGTGGCACTTTATTGGCACATGGGGGAGGGAGAGGCACTTTGCTGGCACAAGGGGAGAGGAGAGTGGCACTTTGCTGGCACAAGGGGGAGAGAGAGAGGCGAGTGGCAGTTTACTGGCACATGGGGGGAGAGGAGAGAGGCATTTTACAGGCACAAGGGGGAGAGAAGAGAAGCACTTTGCTGGCACATGGGGAGGGAGAGCAGTTTACTGGCACATGGGGGAAGAGGCACTATGCTGGCACATGGGGGAGAGGAGAGTGGCACTTTACTGGCACAAGGGGGTGGGGGGAGAGGAGAGAGGCACTTTACTGGCACAAGAGGGGGAGAGGCACTTTGCTGGCACATGGGGAGAGGAGAGTGGCACTTTACTGGCACAAGAGGGGGGGGAGAGAGGCACTTTACTGGCACATAGGGGGGGGAGGGAGGCACTTTGCTGGCACATGGGGGGAGAGGAGAGTGGCACTTTACTGGCACAAGGGGGGGGAGTGGAGAGAGGCACTTTACTGGCACAAGGGGGGGAGGGGAGAGGAGAGAGAGGCACTCGTTACTGGCACATGATTGGTGGGGCACTATGGGGGCTTCTACTGAGGCCACAAAGAAGGGGTATTTTATATGGGGGGGGCTCCGTGTGGTACTAGTATTATCAGGGGGTTTATCTGTTTCTGCAGTGTCTTGATGGCTCTGTTATGGGGGATCTGTCGGTGACACTGTTATGGGGGATCTGGGGATGACGTACTGTTACGGGGGATCTGTGGATGGCACTGTTATGGAGCCTGGAGGATCTGTGGGTGACACTGTTATGGGGAATCTGTGGCTGACACTGTTATGCTAACATGACAGTCTTTTCGTTTTGCACATTATTGATGATTGTATTTCTTGACTACTCTTCTAAGGGTATTGCCTCCCTTTATACTACAATTCTCCTGTACCACTCTGCGTGCTACTTTTAGCAGTTTAAGCAGTAATTTATGATTTTGTTTTGCTCTCAATAAATCTTGTGTTAAGCATAAAAAAATATATATTATATATATATATATATATATATATATATATATATATATATATATATAGTGAGGCAGTGACAGGCCTCATGGCTGATAGAAGAGAGGAATGGCAGGATTATCCATCTCTTTCCCATCAGTGGGCAGGCCTGAGGCAGCAACAGGTGCCACAATCAACAGAGCATAAAGCTGTCCTCAAAGTGAGATGGGTGTGTCCTGTGTGGTACAGAAGCCTGGAGTGGTTCTGTGGGTGGTCTGAGCTGGGAGCGCTGAGAAACCACGAGGCTGGGAGTAGCCTGAAGTTTGGGGGGTCCCGCGACGCATGGTCAGCGTCGGGCGGACGACTGGACCACAACCCCCTAAAAGACACCGGTGAGGTAACAGCCAGGAGGCTTATGGACATTGGGCTGGGAAAGCCGCATGGGTTCCGTGTGTGTGAACAGTGACTTAGGTGAGTCAGGGACACACTGTGTTAAGTTAGAGCCCAGCCGGGCAGGTGTTTGTTTTGATTTATTTATGTTGATGCTGGGACAATAAAGCGATGTTTGGCCCCTAAAGCTGCGGTGGACAACAATCTGTGTGTGAACGATCCTTGAGACCAGAGTTAACCCCCCACAAATAAATAAATATATATATATATATATATATATACACATACATACATACATACATACATACACACACACACACATGATGAGACAGTTGCAAGTACTCTTCTGATATTATTTCATCGAGCAGTTTTGATGCGGGGGGCATCAATAATTTCTCTTAGGGCGAGTGTAAAAATAACCTCTTCCGCCCCCGGAAGAGGTTTTTTTACACTCGCCCTAAGAGAAATTTTACCTAGAAACTGCACTGGCTGTGCCCTTTACTTGGTTAAAGATAGTGTCATTGAATGTAAAGTAATTGTGATGCAGTATAAAATCAATGGCTTTTAAAATAAACTATTTTTGTAACTTAGGCATAAGAGGTTCTTTGGTTAACACTTCTAGTATTGTTGCAATACCAAGATTGTGTCGGATGTTGCTATATAAGGATGATACATCTAGTGTTACGCATAAGTAGCTTTCATCCCATTGGAAAACTTCAAGTAATTGGATAAGGTGGGAAGTGTCTATAAGGTAGTATGGATACATACTTCTGTAAAAAAAATGTCCACATAGACAGAAAGTTTGCTATGAGACATCCTATCCCCAAATTAATAGGTCTCCCTGGGGGATTCACCAGGGATTTATGGATTTTAGGTAAAAAATAAAACCGTGATGTGGACGGGTGAGAAACTTTAAGGAAGGATCTTTCTTTTTTTATCAATGATATCTGATTCTTCCTGAAATTGATTACCTCAAAAAGGGCTTTTTTTAAATATCTTAGTTGGCTCATCTCTCAACATTCTAGAGTATTCTTGGTCAGACAGTATTCTGAGGGACTCAGTAGGATAATAATCTGATCCCATAATAACGATACCTCCCCCCTTATCAGCACTGTTTATCACAATAGCTTTATTTTTAGTGAGGTTCCTAAGGGCCGAACATTCGCTGTCGTGTATTCCGGTAGGAAGATAATTCTCATTATTGGCTGGATTGCCAAATCTATCTTTTAGGTCATCCATCACCACGTTGGAATACATGGTTACCAGCAGATATGCTTTTTAGCCTTCTGAATTTTTTGTTTTTGTAACTCCCCAGAGTGGCATTACCACCTTTGCACCCCGCTACTGTCTTTATTGGTTAACCTCATGTCATGTGTATTTCTTTCAGGTCCAGGCACTGTGCATTTCCTATTTTGCAACTGTTATGTTCATGTACTGTGCCTGGTTGACCAGCAGGTGGCAGCAAATACGGCAGAGCTGTAGTTACATAGAATGGCGCTTTTCATTCCCATTTCCTGCAGGAAGGGTGTGGACTATTTTCAGAGAGCAGTCTAGCTGACCCTCTGCTAGGGGAAGAAGCAAGTGCTGGGCACGTCGCTGTTGGATATGCCCAAGCCAAGCCAGTTAGAGCACCTTCAGCTCTGCTGGATATGGAGGCCACAGCTTAGAGCCTCAGGAGCCAGGAGGACAAGTTCCCTGGTATAATTTATAGTCAGACTACAGAGAGAAGTTGCAGCATAGAGAAAAAGCAAAGATTCTATTTAAGCCTGAAGTACAGCAGAGCCAGAGAGCAACTGATGTATTAGAGACGAGTTTGTCTGCCAGAGTTCAATGGTAAAGCCTGCTGGAACCAAGATAAAGTTTGTATACCGTTTTGGAGAACGTTTTTTGCAAAGTAAAGCTGCTATTCAACTTCATTAGAAGGTCTGGATCCAATTTATTCTTCATCCCCAAGTAAATTTTTCTCCTTTTTCTGATCGGAGCCAATGCCTGGGGTTCCAGCGTATCCAGGTAAGAGCACCATGACACAACATTACTTAAAGGGACATTGTAGGCCACTCTATACCACTAAACCATTCCTACACCTGGGTACCCACCACCATTGCCTTGAAAAGACGGGGTGGTGGTACGTCACATTTGATGTCACGAACAGGATAAATTTGTGTGTCTTATTACTACAAAGCCTATAGAATTGACAAAAAAAAACACCTGAAAATGACTTTATTGCATTTTCTGCGGAGTGACAGGCCCAGGAAAGTGCGCATTGGCATCCGACGGGTTAATCAGCCATCTTTGCCTGTGATGGCGTATATTTTTCTACAAGCCCAGCCCTAGAGTGGGTAAATACGGCCATGCCGACAGGGAACAACAACCCAGTACATCCACAGTAAGTGGAGACTCCTCCCCTAATGCCCCTTCTCCTCCACCAGTTTGTGCTAGCACGAGAGGTAGCAAGATGGCACTTCCTCGGTAGCCAGACTGGGGTAGCATATGCTATGGCGACGACCTGCCCGAACTTCGGGAAGCAGTGGAGGAAATACGGGTGTCACAGCTTGTAAGGAGACCCGAGAAGGGGTCTGGAGTATTTTCTGTGGCGGAGGCGGCTAGAGTTACCACTCCACTGCCCAGGAAGAGTGGGACCTTTGAAGGATTGAATCCAATGGTGCCAAGAGGAGTCACGGCCTATGCATCTTCGATTTGGGATTACCACAAAGCAATCGAGAATTGGGTGGTCCGTCTGCTAGACGGACCACTGCCCCATGACCCAGTTTTAGAGAGAAGAACGGTTATCTGGTTTTCTGTCGAGATGAGTACAGGTTTCATCCAAGACAATGAGACCGGGTGGGAGCTATTCGTGAACCGACGTCAAGTGCCCATATCTACCTCAGGCCTGACACAGCCTCTATAAAGGGGACCAAGTGGAGTACACTCCCATAGAGTCACTCAAGGGACCCTTCGCTACCGGAGTGATTCTCCTAAAAAAAACTTGTTCCAGCATCAGCACTGGAATGCTGGCAGGAGGATCCAGTGTCTATTTTCTGCAGGAGACCACATCTCCGGATTGCCTGCGCCACCAACACCAACTCACCAACCTGGATGTGTATCCAACACTTCTTTTACTTTTAGTCTGACAGTGGTAACCTACCAGTTATCCTGGAAGATGGAGCCAGCTATGATAAAAGCCACCCAGGAATTACCACCACCTAGAGAGGAGGACTACTTTCCAGCACCCTTACATCCGGAGGTCCTGGATCCCTTTTCCATGGCAGGAGCATCTGGATCTATGAAACAAAAGGTTGCAGCCAAGATGACGAGCGTGACCACCAGGACTCTACAAAGGTCCGCCAGTAGGTGTCACCAGAGCACCACTGTTGCTACAAGATTGGATTACAAGAGGCAGGACAGACCTCTCATGGCCTTCGGCAGCAGCAGCAGTGAGGAGGATCTAAGGTCCTCCCTCCTGAAGAGCTAATCTTACTTTTTCTTTAATTGATGCAGAAGAAGGAAGGACTTATGGGAGCCATGGCCTGGACTATTCTTGAAGGATAAGGAAATGTTGGCTTTGTGTTTTTGTTGCCTTTTTTATTCCTCATCCAGATGGACACATCAGTTAGGACTCCCCACACTTGCAAATTGCTTCCTAGTTGCGTACGGTTGCGAACCATTGCCCTTTTTTCCCCCCTTCTCAGGTTAACTGGGAGCCCCTTTGCCAAAAGGGTTCTCATTGCCTTTGTTGCTATGCCATTTTATACCCATGTGGATTACAAATGATATTGTTGCCTTATGTGGATTACAAAAAGTGACATTACTACCTCATATGGATTACAAATAATGACATTATTTCCCGTGGATTACAAAGGAACTTTTTGCACTACCTGATTCCCTATTGGTGCATTCCATCTGCCAACATGGAAGAATAAAATTTAATGTGAAGTATTTGCACTGTTTAATTGCATTAGACATGTGTGCCTTGCACTAACCTTTTCAAGTTTCAGCAACGTTTAAAATATTGTACCCATTGTGTGTATTCTTTGCAGGTGCCACAATGCGATTGTATGCACTTTAATTGGACTCTGCACTTTATACTGTTAGCCAGATTGCTAGCACCTTACTTCTTTGCTCATATGGACTGCCTCTTACTTCTTTGCTCATATGGACTGCCTCTGAGGAAGTTTAATAATAACAGTTCTTATGTTACCTTGTGTTAGCTAGAAAGCCTAGGTATTATATTGTATTATTGCTACACAAGGGGAACCAAGTGGTAAGTCACAAGCAGATCTAACATCATCGAGGGTAACCTGCTTCTAATATGTGTTTGGAGGGAATAGTCCTCCAGGAGGTATGGGAGAGCCCTGCCTCCTCCTCATAATTTGTGTATGTTTTAAGGCCTTGTGCATTGCCAAGGAAATTTTTTTAGCTACCTGTTCAGACATCAAGGTGGCGAAAAGTAATGCATGATTAGATCTTGGTGCTAGGAAGGGAATACAGGATGAAGCCACCCTTCTATTTGCGGGCGTTTCATAGTATTGTGGAGGGATTACAGTACATGACACGCTTCCGGTGGTACTAGAGCTCTGTATCCACAACGGGAGCATTTGAGCACTTTGTGCAGTCTTATTTGGTTCACCTGTTATTACCGAGAATAGACACGCTATTCATAAGGGCAGTAACCTATTGGTAGCTGTCTTTATGTCAGTCTACCGATATAGCAGAGATGAGTTTGCCTGCCAGAGTTCAATGCTAAAGCCTGCTGGAACCAAGATAAAGTTTGTAAACCGTTTTGGAGAATGTTTATGCAAAATAAAGCTGCTATTCAACTTCATCACAAGGTCTGGATTCAATTTTTTCTTCATCCCCAAGTTAACTTTTCCCCTTTTTCTGCTTCGGAGCCAACGCTTGGGGGTCCAGCGTATCCAGGTAGGAGCACAGTGACACAACATTACTTAAAGGGACATTGTAGGCAACCCTATACCACTCAGCCATTCCTACACCTGGGTACCCACCACCATTGCCTTGAAAGAAGGGCCACGGAGAACGCTGCAACTGGCGTCACGAGACTCTGTCCAATCTCAAATAGGGCCCCAGTGGGTGGCAACGTTGCATTTTTTCTTCCCTATGGATAGAAACTTTTTTCAATATTAGTTTTTAGTAATTGTTTATACAATACCAATTGTTTTGATGTCCCCATTTGAAGCGCTCCCCTGACTGTACCTATTGGAAGTGCACATACATGAACGGTTATCTGGAATTGTCGTATCTCTTGATGCAACTTACGGCAACCGCAGATTATACATGCGGAATTTAGTTACATACTGATATATATATATATATATATATATATATATATATATATACACACACACACACACACACTCGTGGAGACAAGCATTTTAATATATGTACAATATGTTTAACGTCCCCCTCTGAAGCGCCTTCCTAGCATCTCATACCGAAAGCATGAATGTATGCATTCCATTTGAAATAATTTATTGTTTTACCAGTTTGATATCCTATCCAGGGTCTCTATAATCAATAGCTCTTCTATCTGCTAACAAGTGGTTTTCTCCCTTTTTTTCCTGTTCTTCTCTGATGCTAACTAGTACCGGTTACTACACACCACTCTCAGTACTATTCTTTGAAGACAACCTTCTGGGTTTATCCCCTTTTTCTTCTTAGGGAGTGGCACCTACCTGTGGACCAACAAAATATTTTTTTCCTGTTGGAGTAAACAGGAGCTATATGACTATGTAGCCCCCCCATCACTCCAATACATCCCTTCATTGTCCCTCATGTGTGCCAGGCTGCCCTGAGGCAATGACAAGCTGTCCTTGATGGGAAGTAAATCATCCGTGTCCTCTGTATCCCACAGCCACGCTCCAGTAATGCCCGTGAGCTGATTTGGGTGCCACCCTGGTGTGAATTGGGATCCTCCTTTTCCTCCAAAACTGTGCCCTGGCTGGACAGTTGGGTACCTGGCCCTTGTTGGTGCAGGAACCCACCCTCTTAGCCACCTGTGGACCACTGGCCTGATAACTGTTGGAATGATCCCTATTCCTCCTCCTATTCCTCCTGTGCCACATCCTCATCCATCAGTGCCTGACAACCCTCACTTTCTGCACCAGCTCTGACATATCGGGGAAATTCTTTAGGAACCTCTGCACCACCACATGTGCCAGGCAAGGGATGTGCATTAAACCGGCTATGCCCAATGCTGCTACAAGATTTTGCCGATTGTCACACACCACCAGGCCGGGCTTGAGACTCAGCGGCATCAGCCACTTAACTGTCTGTTGTTCCATACCCGCCGGCAGCTCCTGCGTGGTGTGGGGTCTTTCCCCCAAACATATGAGTTTCAGAACAGCCTGCTGTCGTTTCCCCCTGGCTGTGATGAAGTTGTTGGTGCAGATGATGAGGAGGCAGTAAAGGAGGAACAAGAGGAAGAAGCAGAGTAGGAGGAGGAGGCAACAGGAGGCACAGAGAAAAAGTCCAGCAATCCTCGGTGGCAGTAAGACATGCACCAAACCACTGTCTGCCTCATGCACAGACGCCACTACATTTACCCAGTGGGCAGTTAGGGAGATATAACGTCCCTGCCTGTACTTACTGGTCCACATGTCAGTGGTTATGTGGACCATGGCGTGCAGGGCAGGGATGGCCTCCTTGAAAGGTAGTGGCAGATGGGAACCACATACCATGGGATAGCTACCATCATGACATTTTTAAAACTCTTAGTCTCTACCAGATGAAATGGCAGCATTTCAAAGGCCAGCAATTTTGAAATGCTGGCATTCAGGGCCAGGGCCAGCGGGTGGGTAGCGGAAACTTCTGTTTTCTATCCAGTGTTTAGGGGACGGACAGCTGAACACTTCCATGGGACAGATGCTCAACGACGGTGACAGTGGTGGTGTTGCTGCCGCATCCTCTGTTTCTGGGGTTGCAGATGCCACAGTTGTTCCAGAGGGTGGGAAGATGCCAAAACTGCAGCAGAAGAGGGAGCAGGAGGAACCTCTGATCTTTCATAGTTCTTGAGTAGAGTTGAGCGAACACCTGGAAGTTCGAGTTCGCCAGGTTCGACCGAACTTCACCGCAAAGATCGAGTTCGGTACCCGAACTTGACCCCGAACCCCATTAAAGTCAATGGGAACCCAAACTTTGGGGCACTAAAATGGCTCTAAAAAAGTCCTGGAAAGGGCTAGAGGGCTGTAAATTGAAGCAAAATGGGGGTAAGAGTAAACCAAGTGACCTGCAAACAAATTTGGATAGGGAAATAACTTAAAATTGCATAAAATACATAAAAATTCAAAATAAACGTTCTAAACCTGAGCACAAGTGAGTGACAGTGGCATCTGCCACTCCGCAAACAGAGGATGTGGCAGCAACACCACCACATCTTTCACCGTCACCAAGCATTTCCACACTATCCCATGGAAGCGTTCAGCTGTCCATCTCCCAATTAGAAAGAGAAAGTATCCCCCTACCCACCTGCGATCCCTGGCCCCGAATGCCAGGATTTCAAAATTCCTGGTCCTTTGAAATGCTGCCATTCTGTCTGGTGGAGATGGATGGGACTTTTAAAAAACTTATGGCGGTGGCTGTCCCACAGTACGGGGTTCCCAGCCACCACTACTTTTCCAGGCGAGCCATCCCTTCTGTGCACAACCAAGTGGCAGACAAAATCAGGTGTGCACTGTGCAACGCCATCTGTGGCAAGCTCCACATAACCACCAATACGTCGACCGGTAAGCACGGGCAGGGAAGTTATATCTCCCTAACAGCACACTGGGTAAATGTAGTGGCGGCTGGGCCAGAGGCGGATAGCAGTTTGGCGCATGTCCTTCCACCCCCGAGGATTGCAGGGCATTTCTACTTGCCTCCAGTTGCCTCCTCCTCTATCACCTCCTCATCCTTTCAGCGTAACACCTTCACCCCAACATCAGCACAGCCAGGGGGAAACGACAGCAGGCTGTTCTGAAACTCATCTGTTTGGGGGACAAACCGCACACTGCGCAGGAGCTGTGGACGGGCATGGAACAACAGACTGATAAGTGGTATGTGTCACTGAGCCTCAAGCCCAGCTTGGTAGTGTGCGATAATGGGCGAAATCTCATAGCAGCTCTGGGCCTAGCCGGTTTGACACACATCCCTTTCCTAGTGCATGTGCTGAATTTGGTGGTGCAGAAATTCCTGAACACTTGACAGAGAAAATCAATTTAGTTAAACCAGCTCTTAGATTATGGTGGGACAAATTCACTTTTATTGCTGCTCAAGGACCCCTGCGGCCAGATCCGCAGATGTGACAGGCAAATAATTTTATTAAATTTGTTGGTTAGATTGTTGGGTAACACTTTGACGGTTATCAGGACTTTTTATTATGAATCATAACAAAAACTATACAAGGAACATTTCAAAAACAGAAAAAAAGAGAAAATTAACCCGACCACACTGCCACCCTACACCCCCCCCCCCTCGTTTCACTCAAACCACTCATTAATGCCCACTCACTATTTACTTATTAACATATTTAAATAACTATAAGTCAGATAGACTAAATAAACAAACAAAACCTGCCTTACCCTTAACTTATAAGGCCAGTCATATACAGGTGGCTCGGAGGGTGGGTTCCTGCACCAACATAGGCCAGGTACACAATTGTCCAGCCAGGGCACAGTTCTGGAGGAGGAGGAAGAGGAGAAGAAACTGTGTTCACAGCAGGGTGGCACCCAAAACAGCTCACGGCCATCACTTGAGCATGGCTGGGGGGATACGGAGGACACAGATGATACACCTCCCACAGAGGACAGCTCGTCGTTGCCTCTGGGAAGCCTGGCAAACAAGAGCGACTACATGTTGCAGTGCCTGCGCAATGACTGCCGAGTTGCCCACATTGTAACTTGTGCAGATTACTGGGTGGCCACCCTGCTGGATCCCCGTTAAAAGGACAACGTGCCGTCCTTAATTCCGTCACTGAAGCATAATCGGAAGATGCCAACGCTGCTGATGGCATTCACACCTGACACCGGGGGCTCAGTGGAAGCACAAGGCTAAAGCAAAGGAGGAGGAGGAAGAAGTCACCAATGCAGCTGGGTCACCGCCCGCACCTCGAAGGCAGGGTTAGCATGGCCAAAATGTGGAAAAGCTTTGTCACCACACCACAACAACCAGCACCACCAGCAGATATGGAACGTCTTAGCAAGAGGCAGCATTTCAGCAAAATGGTGAACTAGTATCTGTGCACATGCCTACATGTACTGAATTATGGGTCTGCCCAGGGTCGTAGCTACAGGGGAAGCAGGGAAAGCTGCTGCTTTGGGGCCCTGACCAAGAAGGGACCCATCCAGGAGGGGGAGGACTAAAAGACTTTGTCAGTGCCCCCTCAACAGTATTATACAATGAAATTATATACAGTGGCAGTATAGACAGTGTTGAAAACGGATGGAACAGCTGACTGGTCTGAGAGCTCGATCTTTAGTAGCCACAAGAATGGGGGCAGCATGAAAGGAAGGGGTTGCGAAAAAATTACTGGGGGAGGGGGGCCCCATTCAAAAATTTGCTGTTGGGCCCAGTCATTTCTAGCTATACCACTGGGTCTGCCGCATTCAACTTCTGGGTCTCCAAATTGGGGACATGGCCTCAGCTTCACCTTTACGCCTTGGAGGTGCTGGCCTGCCCTGCAGCCAGTGTATTGTCTGAACGTGTGTTTAGCACGGCTGGGGGCGTTATCACAGACAAGCGCAGCCGCCAGTTTACAGCCAACTTGCACAATCTCACGTTCATCAAAAAGAACCAGGCATGGATCCCACAAGACTTGTTCGTACTTTATGCAGAATATACATGTATACCAGCCTCACCCAACCATTATTTTACTACAGCGCACTTACTCTTTGTTTTCTTTTTTATATTTCCCAATGTTTTGGGGTCTACCCCATTATATATATATATAAAAAAGAAAGAAGACAAAACACATTGTTGTTGGCGACTACCTTTGGCTTCACAGCCAAATAAGGATTTATGTCAGGCAACAATGTAACTGCCAATTGTAATGAACTAAGTTCCCTGTCTGTTCTACATTGTAGGGGTACTTTGAAAGAAAGAAGTGGTAAAGATCACCTAACAATTTGAAGGCTACCCAATTTACTGAATATATTTCCAAGTTAGGTATGCAGTGCAGGGGTACTTCATGGCCCGAAAATGTAACATACTTTTTTTTGCAGAGCAGGGGTTTGTATAGGGCAAAACTGTCAACCACCAATGTAACAGATGATTTTTTGAACGTTACCTACCTGTCACTTATGGAGAGCAGGGGTTTGTATACGGCAAAACTGGCAAAATGTCACCCACCAATGTAACAGATCATTTTTTTTAACGTTACCTCCATGTCACTTATGCAGAGCAGGGGTTTGTATATGGCAAAACTGGCAAAATGTCGCCCACCAATGTAACAGATCATTTTTTGAAATTTACCTCCCTGTCACTTAAGCAGAGCAGGGGTTTGTATATAGCAAAACTGGAAAAATGTCACCCACCAATGTAACAGATGATTTTTTGAACGTTACCTCCCTGTCAATT
Source organism: Bufotes viridis (assembly GCA_033119425.1). Classification (NCBI taxonomy): domain Eukaryota; kingdom Metazoa; phylum Chordata; class Amphibia; order Anura; family Bufonidae; genus Bufotes; species Bufotes viridis. The sequence goes on from CM065599.1 coordinate 46,946,587, forward strand.
ATAGAGAGCAGGGGTTTGTATAGGGCAAAACTGGCAAAATGTCACCTACCAATGTAACAGATCATTTTTTGAAATTTACCTCCCTGTCACCTATGCAGAGCAGGGGTTTGTATATGGCAAACTGGCAAAATGTCACCTATGTCACCAACATAGGCCAGGTACACAATTGTCCAGCCAGGGCACAGTTCTGGAGGAGGAGGAGGAAGAGGAGAATAAACTGTTCACAGCAGGGTGGCACCCAAAGCAGCTCACGGCCATCACTTGAGCATGGCTGGGGGGGATACGGAGGACACAGATGATACACCTCCCACAGAGGACAGCTCGTCGTTGCTTCTGGGAAGCCTGGCAAACAAGAGCGACTACATGTTGCAGTGCCTGCGCAACGACTGCCGAGTTGCCCACATTGTAACTTGTGCAGATTACTGGGTGGCCACCCTGCTGGATCCCCGTTAAAAGGACAACGTGCCGTCCTTAATTCCGTCACTGAAGCATAATCGGAAGATGCCAACGCTGCTGATGGCATTCACACCTGACACCGGGGGCTCAGTGGAAGCACAAGGCTAAAGCAAAGGAGGAGGAGGAAGAAGTCACCAACGCAGCTGGGTCACCGCCCGCACCTCTAAGGCAGGGTTAGCATGGCCAAAATGTGGAAAAGCTTTGTCACCACACCACACCAACCAGCACCACCAGCAGATATGGAACGTCTTAGCAAGAGGCAGCATTTCAGCAAAATGGTGGACTAGTATCTGTGCACACGCCTACATGTACTGAATTATGGGTCTGCCCAGGGTCATAGCTACAGGGGAAGCAGGGAAAGCGGCTGCTTTGGGGCCCTGACCAAGAAGGGGCCCATCCAGGAGGGGGAGGACTAAAAGACTTTGTCAGTGCCCCCTCAACAGTATTATACAATGAAATTATATACAGTGGCAGTATAGACAGTGTTGAAAACGGATGGAACAGCTGACTGGTCTGAGAGCTCGATCTTTAGTAGCCACAAGAATGGGGGCAGCATGAAAGGAAGGGGTTGCGACAAAATTACTGGGGGAGGGGGGCCACATTCAAAAATTTGCTGTTGGGCCCAGTCATTTCTAGCTATACCACTGGGTCTGCCGCATTCAACTTCTGGGTCTCCAAATTGGGGACATGGCCTAAGCTTCACCTTTACGCCTTGGAGGTGCTGGCCTGCCCTGCAGCCAGTGTATTGTCTGAACGTGTGTTTAGCACGGCTGGGGGCGTTATCACAGACAAGCGCAGCCGCCAGTTTACAGCCAACTTGCACAATCTCACGTTCATCAAAAAGAACCAGGCATGGATCCCACAGGACTTGTTCGTACTTTATGCAGAATATACATGTATACCAGCCTCACCCAACCATTATTTTACTACAGCGCGCTTACTCTTTGTTTTCTTTTTTATATTTCCCAATGTTTTGGGGTCTACCCCATTATATATAAAAAAAAAGAAAGAAAACAAAACACATTGTTGTTGGCGACTACCTTTGGCTTCACAGCCAAAAAAGGCCTTATGTCAGGCAACAATGTAACTGCCAATTGTAATGAACTAAGTTCCCTGTCTGTTCTACATTGTAGGGGTACTTTGAAAGAAAGAAGTGGTAAAGATCACCTAACAATTTGAAGGCTACCCAATTTACTGAATATATTTCCAAGTTAGGTATGCAGTGCAGGGGTACTTCATGGCCCGAAAATGTAACATACTTTTTTTTGCAGAGCAGGGGTTTGTATAGGGCAAAACTGTCAACCACCAATGTAACAGATGATTTTTTGAACGTTACCTACCTGTCACTTATGAAGAGCAGGGGTTTGTATACGGCAAAACGTCACCCACCAATGTAACAGATGATTTTTTGAAATTTACTGCCCTGTCACTTATGCAGAGAAGGGGTTTGTATATTGCAAAACTGGCAAAATGTCACCCACCAATGTAACAGATGATTTTTTCAAATTTACCGCCCTGTCAGTAATACAGAGCAGGGGTTTGTATATTGCAAAACTGGCAAAATGTCACCCAACAAATGATATTTTGAAATTTACCTCCCTGTCACTTATGCAGAGAAGGGTTTTGTATACGCCAAAACTGACAAAAGTGACCCACCAATGTAAGATGATTTTTTGAAATTTACTGCCCTATCACTTATGCAGACCAGGGGTTTGTATACCTCAAAACTGGCAAAATGTCACCCACCAATGTAACAGATGATTTTTTGTCACCGGTATATGTGAACAAAAGGAGCATAAACAGTGCTGAAGCTACCGACCGGACCCAAACTAGGGAGCATAAAGGGTGACCCCTGTCAGACTCTAAGAGCTCTCCCTATGCTGCTATGCGTCACCTTGTGTGTACTCTGACATTGTCCGTGGATTTTACGTATACAAGAAATCAATAAAGGAATCGGTTTTAAGGAAAGCTGGATTGGATATTTTTCTATGAATATACCGCAAGGACCTGGTTCGGGTCTCTCATCCGTGCTTCCAGAGCTAAAGGGTGGAGGTGAGCGCTGCAGCAATTTGTTTGTATGAGTATCATAGACTGAACAGCGTGCACTCCCTTCACTGAATATAACAGATTTCAATATATGATATACGATCCACTGGACTGTCAGTGTGTGATCTTAACTCAGTAATGATGTCAGCTGCATTACGGTCTGTGGAACAGTGTGAGGACCGCATGAAAAAAATGGATGACATATTTAATATCTCGGATACCCCTAAACAGGGGAACATAAATCTGAAGGTTAAGATGACATTATTGGAGAAACTACTTATGAAAGAATTACGAACGTGGTGGGACTGCACATCCTTAAAAAATATATGGAAAAGGGCATGGTCCCGAGAGGACTGCGATTAAAAAGAAACCAACCACGGTATATTCGGAATCTTTCACAGCACACTGGTATAATGTATTAACAGAATGTTCTTTGAAATTGATGCAACTAATTGTAGAACATGAAGAAGAGTGTCTCAAGGAAATCCATGAGGAAATAAAGGTGTCTCAGGAATGTTTAAAGCAGTATGAACAAGATGAAAACTTTTTAACTATGGATGCAAAATTAAAAGAAAATCTGAGTGCAATGGAGGATAGTCTCATGGAATTCAAGCAGAGCAAATTCAATAGAGACCTTTTGGACTATAGCACAAATACAGTCTATACTTGGTCTAATGAAAAAGTCGGCACTCCAAAATCTATCCTTAAGAAAAAGAATAATAATAAAAAAGAGGGAAACGCAATTCATATGTCTCTTTTAGTTCCACGGACATGGAGTCCGGGAATCTGCTTCAGAGGAGGGGAACTCCACAGCTGCGGGAATTCAACCAGAGAACAGCGATAGAAGTGAAGAAAAGAAAGAAAAGGATAAACCAAGCCATAAACAGCAGACAAAAACGCAGGGCGGGGAGAAAGCACCGCAGAAAATCGGCGATATCCGAATCGTCGGAGGTAGAAGCCCAGGATATACAGGTATTGAATCTCTCTGCTGTGCCTATCTCCCTTGTTCAGGAGCGGGTACTGCAGAGAGGTTTTTCTTTCTCCCCGTCCTGCAGTTTTGATTTATATCGCACGATTATAGATGTGAACAAATTTGCAAGAAATCTTACCCTGAAAAACATTTTTCAGATTTGAAAAAGAAAACGCAATGGGTGTGAATGAGGACTTAAATAATCAGTCAATATTACATGCAAATTTGACCATGGGAAGTGAATCAATGCAAATGCCTATGTTTGATTTTTCTGAATTAGCGTGTATATCACTACTCCAGGAATCTATTGAGGCAACAGAAACATGCAATTTACAAAATACCTCAGAGACTTTTAAAGTCTCTAATAGGGATTTTATCCCATACAATCACGATCTGTTGCCCTGGATAGATTCCAGGAACTAGTAGAGAAAGATCTCTGTGCACTAAAAAGAAAAATAAATTTACACACAAACATTATAACCTCAGTAAAGAGGAAACTGAGGCACTAGAGCAACTGTACAATATGAATGAGATTGTTATTCGGAAAGCAGATAAGGGGGCGGTTGTGATCTTAGACAGCAATGTATATGAGGAACAGATCCGAAAAATGTTGAATGATAATAGTACATATTTGCTGCTTGGATCCAATCCACTCCTCCTTTATCAGAAAAAACTTTCTGACGTTTTGTTGGAGGGATGTAGACTAGGCATATTGTCAAATAAGGAATCTGAATACATGTATGTGGAATTCCCTATAATTTCTGTATTTCACGCACTTCCCAAAGTTCACAAGGAGGGTTTCCCTCCCCCATGCGACCAATTGTAGCGGGTATCGGGTCGTACTCTGAGAAATTGTCAGAGTGGACCGACTCCCTGCTTCAACCTCTGGTGCCTTTGATACCTGGCTATTTGAGGGATAGCTGCTCAGTATTAAAAAACTTTTATAATTTTGAATGGTGTGAGAAATACATGTGGGTAACTGCTGATATCACTGCCTTATACACCAGCATCCCTCAGGACCAGGCTATCATAGCTTTAAAATGGTTTTTGGTACATTACAGCAATTACACGATAGAACTACAAGATTTTTATGCAGAAGTGTTTCTTTTCTTATGGGACATAATTTTTTTATGTTCGATAGAAAATACTACCTTCAATTGACTGGTGTTTCTATGGGGCGAAGCATTCGCCCTCAATAGCAAACATATATATGGCATGGTGGGAGAGGCAATTTTTGTTTTCGGAGAAAACCCTTTGCAAACTGCATTAAATGGTATGGGAGATATATTGATGATATGCTGTGGGTCTGGCAGGGGAGGTGGAGATTTTGACTCAGTGCATACACTATTTAAGTGGTTGCACTGATTCTATAAAATTGACACATGTAAGTGATCAGGTCAAAATTGACTTTTGGACCTACATCTGGAAGTGAATTCTTCTGATAATATGGTCAATACTTGTACCTACAGAAAGAAAACGTCGGGGAATACCATTCTCCAGGCCTCCTCCTGCCACCCACCGCATGTCATTAAAAATATTCCCACAGGAGAAATGATGAGAGCTAGACGAAACTGCTCCACAGAAGCATTATTTGACCAGGAAGCAGTAGACATTATGCGTAGACTCATTGTCAGAGGTTACATTAAGGATAACATACTTAAAAGTATAGAATATGTTAAATCCAAGGATAGAGAGTCCCTGATTTTTTCTACAGATAATAAGAATAAGAGAATGAATACAAGGAATCACAATGCAAAAACTGAATGGAAAAATGTGTAGACCACGTGAGGACACACCCACAACATTTATTACTAGCTATAGCAGGGAGTATTATCAAATCTGCCGTATTTTGCGGAAACATCTCCCAGTATTGAATTTTGATGAGGAATGGAAGGATACAGTGTCAAATGGCATTAGATGCATATCTAGAAAAGCTCCCACAATAGGACAAAAAGTAAGTCCAAGTTTGTTTGTCAGCAATGTTCCACGTATATGTCCATGGCCAAAACGCATGGCAATTATAAATGTGGTAGCAGGAGATGCATCTGCTGCCAACATATGCATGTGACAAAAGAGGTTGTTTCAATGGCTAATAACAATGTATTTGCTCTCAAACAGTATATTAATTGCAATACTGAATTTGTAGTTTATGTCATCTCGTGCAAGCTGTGCAAACTTCAATATGTGGGATGCACTACAAAAGAATTGAAAACACGTATTAGGAAACATCTGAGTGACATCCCACATTTTTCAACACGGAATGTCTCTGCAGCAACACTTCACTTTGCCACTGTTCACAAAGGGAATACTGCAGGTTTTTGTGCACAGGGCATTGAAGTTGTGACACTACCTATGAGAGGGGAGACAGAAAGCGGAAGCTCCTCAGTAGGGAAACTTTTGGATGTTCTCTTTAGATACATGTATACCTAAGGGGTTAAACAGGAAACATGACCTGATCTTGCAATATGATTAGTGTTTTTTTTTTTCCTTTGTTTTTAATGTGATAAATCACCTGTCTGATCTGATCTCCTCCCCTGGAGCCTGGGGAGGTAGCTAGGACCCAGGTCCCAGGTGAGGACTATTAGATCAATCAAGATGGGGGTGGTTATCTGCCTCTTTATGCTGATGTATATAAGTTCTGGTTTTATGCACATTCTATGTCTGATGAAGGGCATGATTCTGTAAGCCCGAAACGCGTCACCTTGTGTGTACTCTGACATTGTCCGTGGATTTTACGTATACAAGAAATCAATAAAGGAATCGGTTTTAAGGAAAGCTGGATTGGATATTTTTCTATGAATATACCGCAAGGACCTGGTTCGGGTCTCTCATCCGTGCTTCCAGAGCTAAAGGGTGGAGGTGAGCGCTGCAGCAATTTGTTTGTATCAGAATATACATGTATACCAGCCTCACCCAACCATTATTATACTACAGCGCGCTTACTCTTTGTTTTCTTTTTTATATTTCCCAATGTTTTGGGGTCTACCCCATTATATATAAAAAAAAAGAAAGAAAACAAAACACATTGTTGTTGGCGACTACCTTTGGCTTCACAGCCAAAAAAGGCCTTATGTCAGGCAACAATGTAACTGCCAATTGTAATGAACTAAGTTCCCTGTCTGTTATACATTGCAGGGGTACTTTGAAAGAAAGAAGTGGTGAAGATCATCTAACAATTTGAAGGCTACCTAATTTACTGAATATATTTCCAAGTTAGGTATGCAGTGCAGGGGTACTTCATGGCCCAAGAATGTAACATACGTTTTTTTTTTTGCAGAGCAGGGGTTTGTATAGGGCAAAACTGTCAACCACCAATGTAACAGATGATTTTTTGAACGTTACCTACCTGTCACTTATGAAGAGCAGGGGTTTGTATACGGCAAAACGTCACCCACCAATGTAACAGATGATTTTTTGAAATTTACTGCCCTGTCACTTATGCAGAGAAGGGGTTTGTATATTGCAAAACTGGCAAAATGTCACCCACCAATGTAACAGATGATTTTTTCAAATTTACCGCCCTGTCAGTAATACAGAGCAGGGGTTTGTATATTGCAAAACTGGCAAAATGTCACCCAACAAATGATATTTTGAAATTTACCTCCCTGTCACTTATGCAGAGAAGGGTTTTGTATACGCCAAAACTGACAAAAGTGACCCACCAATGTAAGATGATTTTTTGAAATTTACTGCCCTATCACTTATGCAGACCAGGGGTTTGTATACCTCAAAACTGGCAAAATGTCACCCACCAATGTAACAGATGATTTTTTGTCACCGGTATATGTGAACAAAAGGAGCATAAACAGTGCTGAAGCTACCGACCGGACCCAAACTAGGGAGCATAAAGGGTGACCCCTGTCAGACTCTAAGAGCTCTCCCTATGCTGCTATGCCCATGCCCAAACCCTGATGGTGGGTCGTGGCATGCCCACGTACCTAAGGCTGGTGACAGCTTAAACCCTTACAATAGTGGGAGGGGCACGGCCACCGGCGCCCTGCTCAGAACACGGACGGACCCGGGGTCGCCTCGGATCCAGTCAGCAAACAAACCAAAACACACAATGTCTGCAAACTTATCTGTAGGAGCTGCAGCAGCGAAGACAGATCCAAACTCACCCGACAATATCCGATGTTACTTGCTTCAGCAGAACACAGGTCCAGTGTAAGGAGACCACACAAGTGCAGATATTCCAGAGACTGACACAACTCAGATGAGAAATATAATCCGCACCATTAAACAGGAAGAGGGGTGTTTTATAGGAAGAGGAATCAATCACAGGAGGGACAGCTGGGAGGAGGGAAACTGAAAGTAAAGACCTCATCACAGGGGCGGAGGAACAGAGCTGTGAGAACTCCTCAAAACTCTGGTAGCGACAGTACCCCCCCCCCCCTCTACGGGTGGACTCCGGACACCCAGGACCCACCTTCTCAGGATGAGCGCTATGAAAAGCCTTGATGAGGCGAGTGGCTATAATGTCCGACACCGGAACCCACATCCTCTCCTCAGGACCATAACCCTTCCAATGAACGAGGTACTGAAGAGAACCGCGGACAAGGCGAGAGTTCACAATTCTGGAAACCTCAAACTCCAGATTGCCATCGACCGAAATCGGAGGAGGAGGCAAAGAGGAGGGTACCGTGGGCTGGACATATGGTTTTAAGAGAGACCTGTGAAATACATTATGTATCTTCCAAACCTGTGGAAGATCAAGACGGAAGGCAACAGGATTGATGATGGACAGGATCTTATAAGGCCCAATAAACTTGGGACCCAAGTTCCAGGAGGGAACCTTCAGTTTAATATTTCTTGTAGACAACCACACCAGATCACCCACATTCAGGTCCGGACCAGGCACACGTCTCTTATCAGCCACACGCTTATATTTCTCACTCATCTTACTTAGATTACTCTGAATCTTTTGCCAAATAGTAGACAAAGACGAGGAAAATCTCTCCTCCTCAGGCTCCTCTCTTCCCTCCCGAGAATGTCCCAAACTGCGGATGAAACCCATATGCACCAAAGAATGGTGACTTATCAGAAGATTCCTGACAACAGTTGTTCAAAGCAAACTCAGCAAGAGGCAGAAACGAACACCAATCCTCCTGGTTCTCTGCCACAAAACAGCGCAAATACGTCTCCAGATTCTGATTGAGGCGTTCAGTCTGACCATTCGACTGCGGGTAAAAAAAAAAAAAAAAAAAAAAAGAAGAGAAGGACAGCCGAACCCCCAGGCGAGAACAGAAAGCCTTCCAGAATCTGGACACAAACTGCGTGCCTCTATCGGAAACAATATCAGAGGGGATGCCATGCAATTTAACAATGTGGTCGACAAAAGCTTGCGCCAACGTCTTAGCATTGGGCAAACCAGGGAAGGGTATGAAATGAGCCATCTTGCTAAAACGGTCCACCACCACCAGGATCACCGACTTCCCTGAGGAACGAGGAAGATCCGTGATAAAGTCCATGGACAGGTGTGTCTAAGGACGAGAAGGTATGGGTAACGGGAGAAGGGGACCTGAAGGCCGTGAACGAGGGACCTTAGCGCACGTCTCACAAGCTGCCAAAAAACCCTCCACTGACTTACGAAGAGCCGGCCACCAAAATCTCCGAGTAATGAGATCTACAGTGGCTCTACTCCCGGGGTGACCAGCAAGAACAGTATCGTGATGCTCCTTGAAAAGTTTGTGACGTAACTCAAGAGGTACAAACAACTTCCCAGAAGGACAACGAGCAGGTACCTCTGTCTGGGCAGCCTGGACCTCGGCCTCCAAATCAGGATACAGAGCAGAAACAACTACCCCCTCCGCCAAAATGGGACCCGGGTCCTCGGAGTTTCCCCCTCCCGGAAAACAGCGAGAGAGGGCATCCGCCTTCACATTTTTAATCCCAGGGCGGAATGTAACCACAAAATTGAATCTGCAGAAGAACAAAGACCATCTGGCCTGTCTCGGATTCATACTTTTGGCCGACTCCAAGTACGCCAGATTCTTATGGTCGGTAAAAACGGTGATAGGGTGCCTGGCCCCCTCCAACCAATGGCGCCATTCCTCGAAAGCCAACAACTCCCTATCTCCCACATCATAGTTTTTCTCTGCAGGGGAGAGTTTTTTAGAGAAAAAGGCACAGGGTCGCCATTTGGCAGGAGAGGGGCCCTGGGACAAAACCGCACCCACACCCACCTCAGAAGCATCCACCTCAACAATAAAAGGTAAAGAAACATCGGGATGCACCAAGATGGGAGCAGACGCAAAACTCTCTTTAATCTTAGAAAAAGCTGTAAGCGCTACTTCCGACCAAGAGGAAAAATCTGCCCCCTTTTTTGTCATATCCGTGAGTGGCTTGACAACAGAGGAATAATTCAAAATGAACTTTCTGTAATAGTTCGCAAAACCCAGAAAGCGCATCAATGCCTTCTGATTCTCAGGAAGCTCCCACTCAAGCACAGCACGGACCTTCTCCGGGTCCATGCGAAAACCAGAAGCAGAGAGGAGAAAACCCAGAAATTGAATCTCCGATACCATAAACACACATTTCTCAAGCTTGGCGTACAATTTATTTTCCCGCAGAATCCGCAGAACCTGAAAAAGGTGATCCTGATGGGTCTGGAAATCAGGTGAAAAAAATCAAAATATCATCAAGATACACCAACACAAATTTCCCCATTAAATGGTAGAAAATACTGTTAACAAAATGCTGAAAGACGGCCAGAGCATTCATCAAGCCAAAAGCCGTAACGAGATTCTCGAAATGCCCTTCAGGGGTATTAAAGGCTGATTGTGGCAGCTTGGCGCCGGGAATGAGGTTAATGGGACAGTCATACTCCCGGTGAGGAGGTAGCTCCTGAGCACCACTCTCGGAAAACACGTCCGAAAACACATCCTCTCTACAAAAATCACTCCATTCATTTATTTGCCTTGCTTGCCAATCAATAGTGGGGTTATGTCTAGTGAGCCAGGGTAACCCCAAGACTAGAGGAGTAGGCAATCCGTTAAGGACAGAACAAGATATATCCTCCACATGAGCGTCACCCACAGCCAACCGGATATTGTGAACAATGCCCTTCAGGGATCTCTGTGAGAGTGGAGCAGAGTCAATAGCAAAAACAGGTACAAACTTTTCTAATGTGCAAACTATGGCTACAAATTGACTGTCAATAAGATTGACGGCCGCTCCACTATCAACAAAAATTTCACAAGAAATGACTTTGCTCCCTAGCGCCACCCTGGCAGAAAGGAGAAAACGGGAACTGCAGGCCAGAGGAAAAGCATCTATTTCTACATCAACTTTGCCCAGGGTAGCAGATGGGGCAAACCTTGAGGATTTTTTTTTACCTTTTGAGATTTTTCTTTTATTATCACCCTTAGTAAAGTTCATGAATTCCCTAGAGGAGCAAACATTTGCCAAATGACCAATGCCCCCACAACAGAAACACATCATTCTCTGAGGACTAAATCCTCCTTTATCAGGGGCAAGTCGACCTAGCTGCATAGCCTCCTCCTCAGAGGGGACCGAGGCAGTGGCCCCTGCACATTGAATGAGTCCGCCCCACTGCCCCTAGGCTGAAAATGGCAGGGAAGAGAAGTCTCCTCTCTTTCTCTAAGGCGCCTGTCCAGGCGTACCGCTAGAGACATGGCAGACTCTAAGAACGTTGGTCTCTCATGGAAAGCAAATGCATCTTTTCATCTCTCTGAGAGACCATGACAGAACTGACTCCGGAGTGCAGCATCATTCCAACTTGAATCAGCTGCCCATCTCCGAAATTCAGAACAATAAAGCTCAGCAGACAGTTTGTTCTTGCATAAAAAACGTAAGCTAGATTCAGCCAGAGCAACACGATCTGGGTCATCATATATCTGCCCCAGGGCCACAAAAAATCCATCCACTGATCGGAGGAGGAGTGCCCCCGATGGCAGCGAAAAAGCCCGAGTCTGAGCATTACCCCTGAGCAGGGAGATGACAATCCTCACCCTCTGCTCCTCATCACCAGAGGAATGGGGAAGCAAGCGGAAATGAAGTTTGCATGCCTCTCTGAAGCGAACAAAATTTTCACTGCCCCCGGAGAACGTTTCCGGAAGTGAGACCTTCGGCTCGCAACAAACTCCATGGACCCGAGCTGAGCCAGAAGCTTGAAGCTGAGTCATAGATTGACGGAGATCCGCTACCTCCAAAGAAAGACCATGCATGCGGTCAACCAGGACAGAAAGCGGATCCATGTCAAAAGACGGTTATGGCGGATTATAATGTTATGGGTATATGTGAACAACAGGAGCATAAACAGTGCTGAGGTTACTGACCGGACCCAAACTAGGGAGCATAAAGGGTGACCCCTGTCAGACCCTAAAAGCTCTCCCTATGCTGCTATGCCCATGCCCAGACCCTGATGGTGGGTCGTTGCATGCCCACGTACCTAAGGCTGGTGACAGCTGAAACCCCTACAATAGTGGGAGGGGCATGGCAATCGGCGCCCTGCTCAGAACACGGACGGACCCGGGGTCGCCTCGGATCCAGTCAGCAAACAAACCAAAACACACAATGTCTGCAAACTTATCTATAGGAGCTGCAGCTGCAGTTAAGACAGATCCAAACTCACCCGACAATATCCGATGTTACTTGCTTCAGCAGAACACAGGTCCAGTGTAAGGAGACCACACAAGTGCAGATTTTCCAGAGACTGACACAACTCAGATGAGAAACATAATACTCACGATTAAACAGGAAGAGGGGTGTTTTATAGGAAGAGGAATCAATCACGGGAGGGACAGCTGGGAGAAGGGAAACTGAAAGTAAAGACCTCATCACAGGGGCGGAGGAACAGAGCTGTGAGAACTCCTCAAAACTCTGGTAGTGACATCATCACAGGGGCGGAGAAACAGAGTTCTGAGAACACCTCAAAACTCTGTTAGTGACATTACCTCCCTGTCAATTATGCAGAGCAGCGCTTTGTATACGGCAAAACTGGCAAAATGTCACCCACCAATGTAACAGATGATTTTTTTAAATTTAACTCCCTGTAGCATTATGCAGATCAAGGGATGGTATACACAAAACTGGCAAAAAATCACCCACCAATGTAAAAGATCATTGTTTGAAATTTACCTCCTTGTCACTTATGCAGAGCAAGGGTTTGTACATGCAAAACTGGCAAAATGTCACCCACCAATGTAACAGATGATTTTTTGAAATTTACCTAGCTGTCACCTATGCAGATCAAGGGTTTGTATATGCAAAACTGGCAAAATGTCACCCACCAATGTAACAGATGATTTTTTAAACTTTACCTCCATGTCACTTATGCAGAGAAGGGTTTTGGATACGGCAAAACTGGCAAAATTTCACCGATCAATGTAACAGATTATTTTTTGAAATTTACCTCCCTGTCACCTATGCAGAGCAGGGGTTTGTATACGGCAAAACTGGCAAAATGTCACCCACCAATGTAACAGATGATTTTTTGAAATTTACCTCCCTGTCACCTATGTAGAGCAGAGGTTTGTATACGGCCAAACTGGCAAAATGTCACCCACCAATGTAACAGATGATTTTTTGAAATTTACCTAGCTGTCACCTATGCAGATCAAGGGTTTGTATACGCAAAACTGGCAAAATGTCACCCACCAATGTAACAGATGATTTTTTTAAATTTACCGCCCTGTCACCTATGCAGAGCTGGGGTTTGTATTTGGCAAAACTTGCAAAACGTCACCCACCAATGTAACAGATGATTTTTTAAACTTTACCTCCATGTCACTTATGCAGAGAAGGGTTTTGGATACGGCAAAACTGGAAAAATTTCAACCACTAATGTAACAGATGATTTTTTGAAATTTACTGCCCTGTCACTTATGCAGAGCAGGGGTTTGTATACGGCAAAACTGGCAAAATGTCACCGACCAATGTAACAGATAATTTTTTGAAATTTACCTCCCTGTCACCTATGCAGAGCAGGGATTTGTATACGTCAAAACTGGCAAAATGTCACCCACCAATGTAACAGATGATTTTTGGAAATTTATCTCCCTGTCACCTATGTAGAGCAGGGGTTTGTATACGGCAAAACTGGCAAAATGTCACCCACCAATGTAACAGATGATTTTTTGAAATTTAACTAGCTGTCACTTATGCAGAGCAAGGGTTTGTATACGCAAAACTGGCAAAATGTCACCCACCAATGTAACAGATGATTTTTTTGAAAGTTACTGCCCTGTCACCTATGCAGAGCTGGGGTTTGTATTTGGCAAAACTTGCAAAACGTCACCCACCAATGTAACAGATGATTTTTTAAACTTTACCTCCATGTCACTTATGCAGAGAAGGGTTTTGGATACAGCAAAACTGGCAAAATGTCACCCACCAATGTAACAGATGATTTTTTAAAATTTACCGCCCTGTCACCTATGCAGAGCTGGGGTTTGTATTTGGCAAAACTGGCAAAACGTCACCCACCAATGTAACAGATGATTTTTTAAACTTTACCTCCATGTCACTTATGCAGAGAAGGGTTTTGGATACCGCACAACTGGCAAAATGTCACCCACCAATGTAACAGATGATTTTTTGAAATTTAACTCCCTGTAGCATTATGCAGAGCAAGGGATGGTATACACAAAACTGGCAAAAAATCACCCACAAATGTAAAAAATCATTGTTTGAAATTTACCTCCCTGTCACCTATGCAGAGCAAGGGTTTGTACATGCAAAACTGGCAAAATGTCACCCACCAATGTAACAGATGATTTTTTGAAATTTACTTCCCTGTCACCTATGCAGATCAAGGGTTTGTATATGCAAAACTGGCAAAATGTCACCCACCAATGTAACAGATGATTTTTTGAAATTTACCGCCCTGTCACCTATGCAAAGCAGTGGATTGTATTTGGCAAAACTGGCAAAACGTCACCCACCAATGTAACAGATGATTTTTTAAACTTTACCTCCCTGTCACCTATGTAGAGCAGAGGTTTGTATACGGCCAAACTGGCAAAATGTCACCCACCAATGTAACAGATGATTTTTTGAAATTTACCGCCCTGTCACTTATGCAGAGCTGGGGTTTGTATTTGGCAAAACTTGCAAAACGTCACCCAACAATGTAACAGATGATTTTTTAAACTTTACCTCCATGTCACTTATGCAGAGAAGGGTTTTGGATACGGCAAAACTGGCAAAATGTCACCCACCAATGTAACAGATGATTTTTTGAAATGTATCTCCCTGTCACCTATTTAGAGCAGGGGTTTTGTATACGGCAAAACTGGCAAAATGTCACCCACCAATGTAACAGATGATTTTTTTAAATTTACCTAGCTGTCACTTATGCAGAGCAAAGGTTTGTATACGCAAAACTGGCAAAATGTCACCCACCAATGTAACAGATGATTTTTTAAAATTTACCGCCCTGTCACCTATGCAGAGCTGGGGTTTGTATTTGGCAAAACTGGCTAAACGTCACCCACATATGTAACAGATGATTGTTTAAACTTTACCTCCATGTCACTTATGCAGAGAAGGGTTTTGGATACCGCACAACTGGCAAAATGTCACCCACCAATGTAACAGATGATTTTTTGAAATTTACCGCCCTGTCAGCTATGCAAATCAAGGGTTTTTATATGCAAAACTGGCAAAATGTCACCCACCAATGTAACAGATGATTTTTTGAACTTTACCTCCCTATCACTTATGCAGAGCAGGGGTTTCTATATGGCAAAACTGGCAAAATGTCACCCACCAATGTAACAGATCATTGTTTGAAATTTACCTCCCTGTCACCTATGCAGAGCAAGGGATTGTATACGGCAAAACTGGCAAAATGTCACCCAACCAATGTAACATATCATTGTTTGAAATTTACCTCCCTGTCACCTATGCAGAGCAAGGGTTTATATTTGGCAAAACTGGCAAAAAATCACCCACCAATGTAACAAATGATTTTTTGAAATTTAATGCCCTGTCAGTAACACAGAGCAGGGGTTTGTATATGACAAAACTGGCAAAATATCACCCACCAATGTAACAGATGATTTTTTGAAATTTACCTCCCTGTCACCTATGCAGAGCAAGAGTTGGTATACGCAAAACTAGCAAAAAATCACCCATCAATGTAAAAGATTATTTTTTTAAATTTACCTCCCTGTCACCTATGCAGAGCAAGGGGTTGTACATGCAAAACTGGCAAAATGTCACCCACCAATGTAACAGATGATTTTTTGAAATTTACTTCCCTGTCACCTATGCAAAGTAGTGGATTGTAATTGGCAAAACTGGCAAAATGTCACCCACCAATGTAACTGATGATTTTTTAAACTTTACCTCCATGTCACTTATGCAGAGAAGGGTTTTGGATACAGCAGAACTGTCAAAATGTCACCGACCAATGTAACAGATTATTTTTTGAAATTTACCTCCCTGTCACCTATGCAGAGCAGGGGTTTGTATACGGCAAAACTGGCAAAATGTCACCCACCAATGTAATAGATGATTTTTTGAAATTTACCTAGCTGTCACTTATGCAGAGCTGGGGTTTGTATTTGGCAAAACTTGCAAAACGTCACCCACCAATGTACCAGATGATTTTTTAAACTTTACCTCTATGTCACTTATGCAGAGAAGGGTTTTGGATACGGCAAAACTGGCAAAATTTCAACCACTAATGTAACAGATGATTTTTTGAAATTTACTGCCCTGTCACTTATGCAGAGCAGGGGTTTGTATACGGCAAAACTGGCAAAATGTCACCCACCAATGTAACAGATGATTTTTTGAAATTTACCTCCCTGTCACCTATGCAGAGCAGGGATTTGTATACGTCAAAACTGGCAAAATGTCACCCACCAATGTAACAGATGATTTTTTGAAATTTATCTCCCTGTCACCTATGTAGAGCAGGGGTTTGTATACGGCAAAACTGGCAAAATGTCACCCACCAAAGTAACAGATGATTTTTTGAAATTTACCTAGCTGTCACTTATGCAGAGCAAGGGTTTGTATACGCAAAACTGGCAAAATGTCACCCACCAATGTAACAGATGATTTTTAAAAATTTACCGCCCTGTCACCTATGCAGTGCTGGGGTTTGCATTTGGCAAAACTGGCAAAACGTCACCCACCAATGTAACAGATGATTTTTTAAACTTTACCTCCATGTCACTTATGCAGAGAAGGGTTTTGGATACAGCACAACTGGCAAAATGTCACCCACCAATGTAACAGATGATTTTTTGAAATTTACTGCCCTGTCACTTATGGAGAGCAGGGGTTTGTATACGGCAAAACTGGCAAAATGTCACCCACCAATGTAACAGATCATTGTTTGAAATTTACCTCCCTGTCACCTATGCAAAGAAAGGGTTTGTATACGGCAAAACTGGCAAAAAAATCACCCACCAATGTAACAGATGATTTTTTTAAAATTTACCTCCCTGTCACCTATGCAGTTCAAGGGTTTGTATATGCAAAACTGGCAAAATGTCACCCACCAATGTAACAGATGATTTTTTGAACTTTACCTCCCTGTACTTATGCAGAGCAAGGGTTTATATTTGGCAAAACTGGCAAAAAATTACCCACCAATGTAACAGATGATTTTTTGAAATTTACCGCCCTGTCATGTATGAAGAGCAGGGGTTTGTATAGGGCAAAACTGGCAAAATGTCCCCCACTAATGTAACAGATGATTTTTTAAACTTTACCTCCATGTCACTTATGTAGAGAAGGGTTTTGGATACGGCAAAACTGGCAAAATGTCACCCACCAATGTAACAGATGAATTTTTGAAAATTACCGCCCTGTCAGAAATGCAGTGCAGGGGTTTGTATATGGCAAAACTGGCAAAATGTCACCCACCAATGTAACAGATGATTTTTTAAACTTTACCTCCATGTCACTTATGTAGAGAAGGGTTTTGGATACGGCAAAACTGGCAAAATGTCACCCACCAAAGTAACAGATGATTTTTTGAAATTTACCTCCCTGTCACCTATGCAGAGCAAGGCTTTGTATACGCAAAACTGGCAAAAAATCACCCACCAATGTAAAAGATTCTTTTTTGAAATTTACCTCCCTGTCACCTATGCAGATCAAGGGTTTGTATATGCAAAACTGGCAAAACGTCACCCACCAATGTAACAGATGATTTTTTGAAATTTACTTCACTGTCACCTATGCAGATCAAGGGTTTGTATATGCAAAACTGGCAAAATGTCACCCACCAATGTAACAGATGATTTTTTGAAATTTACCTAGCTGTCACTTATGCAGAGCAAGGGTTTGTATACGCAAAACTGGCAAAATGTCACCCACCAATGTAACAGATGATTTTTTGAAATTTACCGCCCTGTCACCTATGCAGAGCTGGGGTTTGTATTTGGCAAAACTGGCAAAATGTCACCCACCAATGTAACAGATGATTTTTTAAACTTTACCTCCATGTCACTTATGCAGAGAAGGGTTTTGTATACGGCAAAACTGGCAAAATGTCACCCAACAATGTAACAGATGATTTTTTTAAATTTACCTCCCTGTCACCTATGTAGAGCAGGGGTTTGTATACGGCAAAACTGGCAAAATGTCACCCACCAATGTAACAGATGATTTTTTGAAATTTACCTTCCTGTCAACTATGCAGAGCAAGGGTTTGTATACGCAAAACTGGCAAAACGTCACCCACCAATGAAACAGATGATTTTTTGAAATTTATCTCCCTGTCACTTATGCAGAGCAGGGGTTTGTATACGGCAAAACTGGCAAAATGTCACCCACCAATGTAACAGATGATTTTTCGAAATTTACCTAGCTGTCACTTATGCAGAGCAAGGGTTTGTATACGCAAAACTGGCAAAATGTCACCCTCCAATGTAACAGATGATTTTTTGAAATTTACCTCCCTGTCACCTATGCAGAACAAGGGTTTGTATACGCAAAACTGGCAAAACGTCACCCACCAATGAAACAGATGATTTTTTGAAATTTATCTCCCTGTCACTTATGCAGAGCAAGGGTTTGTATACGGCAAAACTGGCAAAATGTCACCCACCAATGTAACAGATGATTTTTTGAAATTTACCTCCCTGTCACCTATGCAGAGCAAGGGTTGGTATATGCAAAACTAGCAAAAAATCACCCACCAATGTAAAAGATCATTGTTTGAAATTTACCTCCCTGTCACCTATGCAGCGCAAGGGTTTGTACATGCAAAACTGGCAAAATGTCACCCACCAATGTAACAGATGATTTTTTGAAATGTACCTCCCTGTCACCTATGCAGATCAAGGGTTTGTATATGCAAAACTGGCAAAATGTCACCCACCAATGTAACAGATGATTTTTTGAACTTTATCTCACAGTCACTTATGCAGATCAAGGGTTTGTATATGCAAAACAGGCAAAACGTCACCCACCAATGTAAAAGATGATATTTTGAACTTTATCTCACAGTCACTTATGCAGAGCAGGGGTTTGTACATGCAAAACTGGCAAAATGTCACCCACCAATGTAACAGATGATTTTTTGAAATTTACCGCCCTGTCACCTATGCAGAGCTGGGGTTTGTATTTGGCAAAACTGGCAAAATGTCACCCACCAATGTAACAGATGATTTTTTAAACTTTACCTCCATGTCACTTATGTAGAGAAGGGTTTTGGATACGGCAAAACTGGCAAAATTTCACCCAACAATGTAACAGATGATTTTTTGAAATTTACCTCCCTGTCACCTATGCAGAGCAAGGGTTTGTATACGGCAAAACTGGCAAAATGTCACCCACCAATGTAACAGATGATTTTTTGAAATTTACCTCCCTGTCACCTATGTAGAGCAAGGGTTTGTATACGCAAAACTGGCAAAATGTCACCCACCAATGAAACAGATGATTTTTGAAATTTACCTCCCTGTCACCTATGCAGAGCAGGGGTTTGTATATGGCAAAACTGGCAAAATGTCACCCACCAATGTAACAGATGATTTTTTGAAATTTACCTCGCTGTCACTTATGCAGAGCAAGGGTTTGTATACCGCAAAACTGGCAAAATGTCACCCACCAATGTAACAGATGATTTTTTGAAATTTACCTCCCTGTCAGCTATGCAGAGCAAGGGTTTGTATATGCAAAACTGGCAAAATGTCACCCACCAATGTAACAGATGATTTTTTGAAATTTACCTCCCTGTCACTTATGCAGAGCAGGGGTTTGTATACGGCAAAACTGGCAAAATGTCACCCACCAATGTAACAGATGATTTTTTGAAATTTACCTCCCTGTCACCTATGCAGAGCAAGGGTTGGTATAGGCAAAACTGGCAAAAAATCACCCACCAATGTAAAAGATCATTGTTTGAAATTTACCTCCCTGTCACCTATGCAGAGCAAGGGTTTGTACATGCAAAACTGGCAAAATGTCACCCACCAATGTAACAGATGATTTTTTGAAATTTACCTCCCTGTCACCTATGCAGATCAAGGGTTTGTATATGCAAAACTGGCAAAATGTCACCCACCAATGTAACAGATGATTTTTTGAAATTTACCTCCCTGTCACCTATGCAGATCAAGGGTTTGTATATGCAAAACTGGCAAAACGTCACCCACCAATGTAACAGATGATTTTTTGAACTTTATCTCACAGTCACTTATGCAGAGCAGGGGTTTGTACATGCAAAACTGGCAAAATGTCACCCACCAATGTAACAGATGATTTTTTGAAATTTACCGCCCTGTCACCTATGCAGAGCTGGGGTTTGTATTTGGCAAAACTGGCAAAACGTCACCCACCAATGTAACAGATGATTTTTTAAACTTTACCTCCATGTCACTTATGCAGAGAAGGGTTTTGGATACGGCAAAACTGGCAAAATTTCACCGACCAATGTAACAGATTATTTTTTGAAATTTACCTCCCTGTCACCTATGCAGAGCAGGGGTTTATATACGGCAAAACTGGCAAAATGTCACCCACCAATGTAACAGATGATTTTTTTAAATTTACCTAGCTGTCACTTATGCAGAGCAAGGGTTTGTATACGTAAAACTGGCAAAATGTCACCCACCAATGTAACAGATGATTTTTTTAAATTTACCGCCCTGTCACCTATGCAGAGCAGGGGTTTGTATATGGCAAAACTGGCAAAATGTCACCCACCAATGTAACAGATGATTTTTTGAAATTTACTGCCCTGTCACTTATGCAGAGCAAGGGTTTGTATACGGCAAAACTGGCAAAATGTCACCCACCAATGTAACAGATGATTTTTTGAAATTTACCTCCCTGTCACCTATGCAGAGCAGGGGTTTGTATACGGCAAAACTGGCAAAATGTCACCCACCAATGTAACAGATGATTTTTTGAAATTTACCTCCCTGTCACCTATGCAGAGCAGGGGTTTGTATACGGCAAAACTGGCAAAATGTCACCCACCAATGTAACAGATGATTTTTGAAATTTACCTCCCTGTCACTTATGCAGAGCAAGGGTTTGTATACGGCAAAACTGGCAAAATGTCACCCACCAATGTAACAGATGATTTTTTGAAATTTACCTCCCTGTCACCTATGCAGAGCAAGGGTTTGTATACGGCAAAACTGGCAAAATGTCACCCACCAATGTAACAGATGATTTTTTGAAATTTACCTCCCTGTCACCTATGCAGAGCAGGGGTTTGTATACGGCAAAACTGGCAAAATGTCACCCACCAATGTAACAGATGATTTTTTGAAATTTACCTCCCTGTCACCTATGCAGAGCAAGGGTTTGTATACGCAAAACTGGCAAAATGTCACCCACCAATGTAACAGATGATTTTTTGAAATTTACCTCCCTGTCACTTATGCAGAGCAGGGGTTTGTATACGGCAAAACTGGCAAAATGTCACCCACCAATGTAACAGATGATTTTTTGAAATTTACCTCCCTGTCACCTATGCAGAGCAAGGGTTTGTATATGGCAAAACTGGCAAAATGTCACCCACCAATGTAACAGATGATTTTTTGAAATTTACCTCCCTGTCACTTATGCAGAGCAAGGGTTTGTATATGGCAAAACTGGCAAAATGTCACCCACCAATGTAACAGATGATTTTTTGAAATTTACCTCCCTGTCACTTATGCAGAGCAGGGGTTTGTATACGGCAAAACTGGCAAAATGTCACCCACCAATGTAACAGATGATTTTTTGAAATTTACCTCCCTGTCACCTATGCAGAGCAAGGGTTTGTATATGGCAAAACTGGCAAAATGTCACCCACCAATGTAACAGATGATTGTTTGAAATTTACCTCCCTGTCACCTATGCAGAGCAAGGGTTTGTATATGGCAAAACTGGCAAAATGTCACCCACCAATGTAACAGATGATTTTTTGAAATTTACCTCCCTGTCACCTATGCAGAGCAAGGGTTTGTATATGGCAAAACTGGCAAAATGTCACCCACCAATGTAACAGATGATTTTTTGAAATTTACCTCCTGTCACTTATGCAGAGCAAGGGTTTGTATACGGCAAAACTGGCAAAATGTCACCCACCAATGTAACAGATGATTTTTTGAAATTTACCTCCCTGTCACTTATGCAGAGCAAGGGTTTGTATACGCAAAACTGGCAAAATGTCACCCACCAATGTAACAGATGATTTTTTGAAATTTACCTCCTGTCACCTATGCAGAGCAAGGGTTTGTATATGCAAAACTGGCAAAATGTCACCCACCAATGTAACAGATGATTGTTTGAAATTTACCTCCCTGACACCTATGCAGAGCAAGGGTTTGTACATGCAAAACTGGCAAAATGTCACCCACCAATGTAACAGATGATTTTTTGAAATTTACCTCCCTGTCACCTATGCAGATCAAGGGTTTGTATATGCAAAACTGGCAAAATGTCACCCACCAATGTAACAGATGATTTTTTGAAATTTACCTAGCTGTCACTTATGCAGAGCAAGGGTTTGTATACGCAAAACTGGCAAAATGTCACCCACCAATGTAACAGATGATTTTTTGAAATTTACCGCCCTGTCACCTATGCAGAGCTGGGGTTTGTATTTGGCAAAACTGGCAAAATGTCACCCACCAATGTAACAGGTGATTTTTTGAACTTTACCTCTCTGTCACTTATGCAGAGCAGGTGTTTGTATACGGCAAAACTGGCAAAATGTCACCCACCAATGTAACAAATGATTTTTTGAAATTTAACTAGCTGTCACTTATGCATAACAAGGGTTTGTATATGCAAAACTGGCAAAATGTCACCCATCAGTGTAACAGATGATTTTTTGAAATCTACCGCCATGTCACCTATGCAGAGCTGGGGTTTATATTTGGCAAAACTGGCAAAACGTCACCCACCAATGTAACAGATGATTTTTTAAACTTTACCTCCATGTCACTTATGCAGAGAAGGGTTTTGGATACGGCAAAACTGGCAAAATGTCACCCACCAATGTAACAGATGATTTTTTTAAATTTACTGACCTGTCACCTATGCAGAGCAGAGGTTTGTATATGGCCAAACTGGCAAAATGTCACCCACCAATGTAACATATGATTTTTTGAAATTTACCTCCCTGTCACCTATGCAGATCAAGGGTTTGTATATGCAAAACTGGCAAAATGTCACCCACCAATGTAACAGATGATTTTTTGAAATTTACTGCCCTGCCACTTATGCAGAGCAGGGGTTTGTATATGGCAAAACTGGCAAAATGTCACCCACCAATGTAACAGATCATTGTTTGAAATTTACCTCCCTGTCACCTATGCAGAGCAAGGGTTTGTATATGGCAAAACTGGCAAAATGTCACCCACCAATGAAACAGATGATTTTTTGACATTTATCTCCCTGTCACTTATGCAGAGCAGGGGTTTGTATATGGCAAAACTGGCAAAATGTCACCCACCAATGTAACAGATGATTTTTTGAAATTTACCTCCCTGTCACTTATGCAGAGCAAGGGTTTGTATACGCAAAACTGGCAAAATGTCACCCACCAATGTAACAGATCTTTGTTTGAAATTTACCTCCCTGTCACCTATGCAGAGCAAGGGTTTATACTTGGCAAAACTGGCAAAATATCACCCACCAATGTAACAGATGATTGTTTGAAATTTACCTCCCTGTCACCTATGCAGAGCAAGGGTTTATATTTGGCAAAACTGCCAAAATATCACTCACCAATGTAACAGATGATTTTTTGAAATTTACCTCCCTGTCACCTATGTAGAGCAGGGGTTTGTATATGGCAAAACTGGCAAAATGTCACCCACCAATGTAACAGATGATTTTTTGAAATTTACCTAGCTGTCACTTATGCTGAGCAAGGGTTTGTATACGCAAAACTGGCAAAATGTCACCCACCAATGTAACAGATGATTTTTTGAAATTTACCTCCCTGTCACCTATGAGATCAAGGGTTGGTATACGCAAAACTAGCAAAAAATCACCCATCAATGTAAAAGATTATTTTTTGAAATTTACCTCCCTGTCACTTATGCTGAGCAAGGGTTTGTATACGCAAAACTGGCAAAATGTCACCCACCAATGTAACAGATGATTTTTTGAAATTTACCTCCCTGTCACCTATGCAGAGCAAGGGTTTGTATATGCAAAACTGGCAAAATGTCACCCACCAATGTAACAGATGATTTTTTGAAATTTACCTCCCTGTCACTTATGAGAGCAAGGGTTGGTATACGCAAAACTGGCAAAATGTCACCCACCAATGTAACAGATGATTTTTTGAAATTTACCTCCCTGTCACTTATGCAGAGCAGGGGTTTGTATACGGTAAAACTGGCAAAATGTCACCCACCAATGTAACAGATCATTGTTTGAAATTTACCTCCCTGACACCTATGCAGAGCAAGGGTTTGTACATGCAAAACTGGCAAAATGTCACCCACCAATGTAACAGATGATTTTTTGAAATTTACCTCCCTGTCACCTATGCAGAGCAAGGGTTTGTATACGCAAAACTGGCAAAATGTCACCCACCAATGTAACAGATGATTTTTTGAAATTTACCTCCCTGTCACCTATGCAGAGCAAGGGTTTGTATACGGCAAAACTGGCAAAATGTCACCCACCAATGTAACAGATGATTTTTGAAATTTACCTCCTGTCACTTATGCAGAGCAAGGGTTTGTATACGGCAAAACTGGCAAAATGTCACCCACCAATGTAACAGATGATTTTTGAAATTTACCTCCTGTCACCTATGCAGAGCAAGGGTTTGTATATGCAAAACTGGCAAAATGTCACCCACCAATGTAACAGATGATTTTTTGAAATTTACCTCCCTGTCACCTATGCAGAGCAAGGGTTTGTATACGGCAAAACTGGCAAAATGTCACCCACCAATGTAACAGATGATTTTTTGAAATTTACCTCCCTGTCACCTATGCAGAGCAAGGGTTTGTATATGGCAAAACTGGCAAAATGTCACCCACCAATGTAACAGATGATTTTTTGAAATTTACCTCCCTGTCACCTATGCAGAGCAAGGGTTTGTATATGGCAAAACTGGCAAAATGTCACCCACCAATGTAACAGATGATTTTTTGAAATTTACCTCCCTGTCACCTATGCAGAGCAAGGGTTTGTATATGGCAAAACTGGCAAAATGTCACCCACCAATGTAACAGATGATTTTTTGAAATTTACCTCCCTGTCACCTATGCAGAGCAGGGGTTTGTATATGGCAAAACTGGCAAAATGTCACCCACCAATGTAACAGATGATTTTTTGAAATTTACCTCCCTGTCACCTATGCAGAGCAGGGGTTTGTATATGGCAAAACTGGCAAAATGTCACCCACCAATGTAACAGATGATTTTTTGAAATTTACCTCCTGTCACCTATGCAGAGCAAGGGTTTGTATATGGCAAAACTGGCAAAATGTCACCCACCAATGTAACAGATGATTTTTTGAAATTTACCTCCCTGTCACCTATGCAGAGCAAGGGTTTGTATATGGCAAAACTGGCAAAATGTCACCCACCAATGTAACAGATGATTTTTTGAAATTTACCTCCCTGTCACTTATGCAGAGCAAGGGTTTGTATACGGCAAAACTGGCAAAATGTCACCCACCAATGTAATAGATGATTTTTTGAAATTTACCTCCCTGTCACCTATGCAGAGCAGGGGTTTGTATATGGCAAAACTGGCAAAATGTCACCCACCAATGTAACAGATGATTTTTTGAAATTTACCTCGCTGTCACTTATGCAGAGCAAGGGTTTGTATACGCAAAACTGGCAAAATGTCACCCACCAATGTAACAGATGATTTTTTGAAATTTACCTCCCTGTCACCTATGCAGAGCAAGGGTTTGTATATGCAAAACTGGCAAAATGTCACCCACCAATGTAACAGATGATTGTTTGAAATTTACCTCCCTGTCACCTATGCAGAGCAAGGGTTTGTATATGCAAAACTGGCAAAATGTCACCCAACAATGTAACAGATGATTTTTTGAAATTTACCTCTCTGTCACCTATGCAGAGCAAGGGTTTGTATATGCAAAACTGGCAAAATGTCACCCACCAATGTAACAGATGATTTTTTGAAATTTACCTAGCTGTCACTTATGCAGAGCAAGGGTTTGTAT
Source organism: Bufotes viridis (assembly GCA_033119425.1). Taxonomy (NCBI): domain Eukaryota; kingdom Metazoa; phylum Chordata; class Amphibia; order Anura; family Bufonidae; genus Bufotes; species Bufotes viridis. Next base: position 46,972,656 of record CM065599.1, read on the forward strand.
ACGCAAAACTGGCAAAATGTCACCCACCAATGTAACAGATGATTTTTTGAAATTTACCTCCCTGTCACCTATGCAGAGCAGGGGTTTGTATATGGCAAAACTGGCAAAATGTCACCCACCAATGTAACAGATGATTTTTTGAAATTTACCTCCCTGTCACTTATGCAGAGCAGGGGTTTGTATACGGCAAAACTGGCAAAATGTCACCCACCAATGTAACAGATGATTTTTTGAAATTTACCTCGCTGTCACTTATGCAGAACAAGGGTTTGTATATGCAAAACTGGCAAAATGTCACCCACCAATGTAACAGATGATTTTTTGAAATCTACCGCCCTGTCACCTATGCAGAGCAGGGGTTTGTATTTGGCAAAACTGGCAAAACGTCACCCACCAATGTAACAGATGATTTTTTGAAACTTTACCTCCATGTCACTTATGCAGAGCAAGGGTTTTGTATACGGCAAAACTGGCAAAATGTCACCCACCAATGTAACAGATGATTTTTTGAAATTTACCTGCCCTGTCACTTATGCAGAGCAGGGGTTTGTATATGGCAAAACTGGCAAAATGTCACCCACCAATGTAACATATGATTTTTTGAAATTTACCTCCCTGTCACCTATGCAGATCAAGGGTTTGTATAAGCAAAACTGGCAAAATGTCACCCACCAATGTAACAGATGATTTTTTGAAATTTACTGCCCTGCCACTTATGCAGAGCAGGGGTTTGTATAAGGAAAAACTGGCAAAATGTCACCGACCAATGTAACAGATTATTTTTTGAAATTTATCTCACTGTCACCTATGCAGAGCTGGGGTTTGTATTTGGCAAAACTGGCAAAACGTCACCCACCAATGTAAGAGATGATTTTTTAAACTTTACCTCCATGTCACTTATGCAGAGAAGGGTTTTGGATACGGCAAAACTGGCAAAATGTCACCATCTAATGTAACAGATGATTTTTTGAAATTTACCGCCCTGTCACTTATGCAGAGCAAGGGTTTGTATACGCAAAACTGGCAAAATGTCACCCACCAATGTAACAGATGATTTTTTAAAATTTACTGCCCTGTCACTTATGCAGAGCAGGGGTTTGTATACGGCAAAACTGGCAAAATGTCACCCACCAATGTAACAGATGATTTTTTGAAATTTACCTCCCTGTCACCTATGCAGAGCAAGGGTTTGTATATGGCAAAACTGGCAAAATGTCACCCACCAATGTAACAGATGATTTTTGAAATTTACCTCCCTGTCACCTATGCAGAGCAGGGGTTTGTATACGGCAAAACTGGCAAAATGTCACCCACCAATGTAACAGATGATTTTTTGAAATTTACCTAGCTGTCACTTATGCAGAGCAAGGGTTTGTATACGCAAAACTGGCAAAATGTCACCCACCAATGTAACAGATGATTTTTGAAATTTACCTCCCTGTCACCTATGCAGAGCAAGGGTTTGTATATCGGCAAAACTGGCAAAATGTCACCCACCAATGTAACAGATGATTTTTGAAATTTACCTCCCTGTCACTTATGCAGAGCAAGGGTTTGTATATGGCAAAACTGGCAAAATGTCACCCACCAATGTAACAGATGATTTTTTGAAATTTACCTCCCTGTCACTTATGCAGAGCAGGGGTTTGTATATGGCAAAACTGGCAAAATGTCACCCACCAATGTAACAGATGATTGTTTGAAATTTACCTCCCTGTCACCTATGCAGAGCAAGGGTTTGTATACGGCAAAACTGGCAAAATGTCACCCACCAATGTAACAGATGATTTTTTGAAATTTACCTCCATGTCACTTATGCAGAGCAAGGGTTTGTATACGGCAAAACTGGCAAAATGTCACCCACCAATGTAACAGATGATTTTTTGAAATTTACTGCCCTGTCACTTATGCAGAGCAGGGGTTTGTATACGGCAAAACTGGCAAAATGTCACCCACCAATGTAACAGATGATTTTTTGAAATTTACCTGCCCTGTCACTTATGCAGAGCAGGGGTTTGTATAAGGTAAAACTGGCAAAATGTCACCCACCAATGTAACAGATGATTTTTTGAAATTTACCGCCCTGTCAGTAATGCAGAGCTGGGGTTTGTATTTGGCAAAACTGGCAAAACGTCACCCACCAATGTAACAGATGATTTTTGAACTTTACCTCCCTGTCACTTATGCAGAGCAGGGGTTTGTATATGGCAAAACTGGCAAAATGTCACCCACCAATGTAACAGATGATTTTTTGAAATTTACCGCCCTGTCAGTAATGCAGAGCTGGGGTTTGTATTTGGCAAAACTGGCAAAACGTCACCCACCAATGTAACAGATTATTTTTTGAAATTTATCTCCCTGTCACCTATGCAGAGCAGGTGTTTGTATATGGCAAAACTGGCAAAATGTCACCCACCAATGTAACAGATGATTTTTTGAAATTTACCGCCCTGTCAGTAATGCAGAGCTGGGGTTTGTATTTGGCAAAACTGGCAAAACGTCACCCACCAATGTAACAGATGATTTTTTGAACTTTACCTCCCTGTCACTTATGCAGAGCAGGGGTTTGTTTATGGCAAAACTGGCAAAATGTCACCCACCAATGTAACAGATGATTTTTTGAAATTTACTACCCTGTCACCTATGCAGAGCTGGGGTTTGTATTTGGCAAAACTGGCAAAACGTCACCCACCAATGTAACAGATGATTTTTGAAACTTTACCTCCATGTCACTTATGCAGAGAAGGGTTTCGTATACGGCAAAACTGGCAAAATGTCACCCATCCAATGTAACAGATGATTTTTTGAAATTTACCGCCCTGTCACGTATGCAGAGCAAGGGTTTGTACATGCAAAACTGGCAAAATGTCACCCACCAATGTAACAGATGATTTTTGAATTTTACCTAGCTGTCACTTATGCAGAGCAAGGGTTTGTACATGCAAAACTGGCAAAATGTCACCCACCAATGTAACAGATGATTTTTTGAAATTTACCTAGCTGTCACTTATCCAGAGCAAGGGTTTGTATACGCAAAACTGGCAAAATGTCACCCACCAATGTAACAGATGATTTTTTGAAATTTACCGCCCTGTCAGCTATGCAGAGCTGGGGTTTGTATTTGGCAAAACTGGCAAAACGTCACCCACCAATGTAACAGATGATTTTTTAAACTTTACCTCCATGTCACTTATGCAGAGAAGGGTTTTGGATACGGCAAAACTGGCAAAATGTCACCTACCAATGTAAGAGATGATTTTTTGAAATTTACTGTCCTGTCACTTATGCACAGCAGGGGGTTGTATATGGCAAAACTGGCAAAATGTCACCCACCAATGTAAGAGATGATTTTTTAAACTTTACCTTTATGTCACTTATGCAGAGAAGGGTTTTGGATATAGCAAAACCTTGCAAAATGTCACCCAGCAATGTAACAGATTATTTTTTGAAATTTACCTCCCTGTCACCTATGCAGAGCGGGGGTTTGTATACGGCAAAACTGGCAAAATGTCACCCACCAATGTAACAGATGATTTTTTGAAATTTACCGCCCTGTCACGTATGTAGAGCAGGGGTTTGTATATGGCAAAACTGGCAAAATGTCACCCACCAATGTAACAGATGATTTTTTGAAATTTACTACCCTGTCACTTATGCAGAGCAGGCGTTTGTATACGGCAAAACTGGCAAAATGTCACCCACCAATGTAACAGATGATTTTTTTAAATTTACCTCCCTGTCACCTATGCAGAGCTGGGGTTTGTATTTGGCAAAACGTCACCCACCAATGTAACAGATGATTTTTTAAACTTTACCTCCTTGTCACTTATGCAGAGAAGGGTTTTGGATACGGCAAAACTGGCAAAATGTCACCCACCAATGTAAGAGATGATTTTTTGAAATTTACTGCCCTGTCACTTATGCACAGCAGGGGTTTGTATACCGCAAAACCGGCAAAATGTCACCGACCAATGTAGCAGATTATTTTTTGAAATTTACCTCCCTGTCACCTATGCAGATCAAGGGTTTGTATACGCCAAAACTGGCAAGAAAATCACCCACCAATGTAACAGATGATTTTTGAAATTTACCTCCCTGTCACCTATGCAGAGCAAGGGTTTGTATATGCAAAACTGGCAAAATGTCACCCACCAATGTAACAGATGATTTTTGAACTTTACCTCCCTGTCACTTATGCAGAGCAGGGGTTTGTATATGGCAAAACTGGCAAAATGTCACCCACCAATGTAACAGATGATTGTTTGAAATTTACCTCCCTGTCACCTATGCAGAGCAAGGGTTTGTATATGCAAAACTGGCAAAATGTCACCCACCAATGTAACAGATGATTTTTGAACTTTACCTCCCTGTCACTTATGCAGAGCAAGGGTTTGTATACGGCAAAACTGGCAAAATGTCACCCACCAATGTAACAGATGATTTTTTGAAATTTACTGCCCTGTCACTTATGCAGAGCAGGGGTTTGTATACGGCAAAACTGGCAAAATGTCACCCACCAATGTAACAGATGATTTTTGAAATTTACCTCCCTGTCACTTATGCAGAGCAGGGGTTTGTATATGGCAAAACTGGCAAAATGTCACCCACCAATGTAACAGATGATTTTTGAAATTTACCGCCCTGTCAGCTAATGCAGAGCTGGGGTTTGTATTTGGCAAAACTGGCAAAACGTCACCCACCAATGTAACAGATGATTTTTTGAACTTTACCTCCCTGTCACTTATGCAGAGCAGGGGTTTGTATATGGCAAAACTGGCAAAATGTCACCCACCAATGTAACAGATGATTTTTTGAAATTTACCGCCCTGTCACGTAATGCAGAGCTGGGGTTTGTATTTGGCAAAACTGGCAAAACGTCACCCACCAATGTAACAGATGATTTTTGAAATTTACCTCCCTGTCACTTATGCAGAGCAGGGGTTTGTATATGGCAAAACTGGCAAAATGTCACCCACCAATGTAACAGATGATTTTTTGAAATTTACCGCCCTGTCACTTATGCAGAGCAGGGGTTTGTATATGGCAAAACTGGCAAAATGTCACCCACCAATGTAACAGATGATTTTTTGAAATTTACCTCCCTGTCACCTATGCAGAGCAGGGGATTGTATTTGGCAAAACTGGCAAAACGTCACCCACCAATGTAACAGATGATTTTTTAAACTTTACCTCCATGTCACTTATGCAGAGCAAGGGTTTCGTATACGGCAAAACTGGCAAAATGTCACCCATCCAATGTAACAGATGATTTTTGAAATTTACCGCCCTGTCACGTATGCAGAGCAAGGGTTTGTATATGCAAAACTGGCAAAATGTCACCCTCCAATGTAACAGATGATTTTTTGAATTTTACCTAGCTGTCACTTATGCAGAGCAAGGGTTTGTACATGCAAAACTGGCAAAATGTCACCCACCAATGTAACAGATGATTTTTTAAATTTACCTAGCTGTCACTTATCCAGAGCAAGGGTTTGTATACGCAAAACTGGCAAAATGTCACCCACCAATGTAACAGATGATTTTTTGAAATTTACCGCCCTGTCAGCTATGCAGAGCTGGGGTTTGTATTTGGCAAAACTGGCAAAACGTCACCCACCAATGTAACAGATGATTTTTTAAACTTTACCTCCATGTCACTTATGCAGAGAAGGGTTTTGGATACGGCAAAACTGGCAAAATGTCACCTACCAATGTAAGAGATGATTTTTTGAAATTTACTGTCCTGTCACTTATGCACAGCAGGGGGTTGTATATGGCAAAACTGGCAAAATGTCACCCACCAATGTAACAGATGATTTTTTAAACTTTACCTTTATGTCACTTATGCAGAGAAGGGTTTTGGATATAGCAAAACCTTGCAAAATGTCACCCACCAATGTAACAGATTATTTTTTGAAATTTACCTCCCTGTCACCTATGCAGAGCGGGGGTTTGTATACGGCAAAACTGGCAAAATGTCACCCACCAATGTAACAGATGATTTTTTGAAATTTACCGCCCTGTCACGTATGTAGAGCAGGGGTTTGTATATGGCAAAACTGGCAAAATGTCACCCACCAATGTAACAGATGATTTTTTGAAATTTACTGCCCTGTCACTTATGCAGAGCAGGCGTTTGTATACTGGCAAAACTGGCAAAATGTCACCCACCAATGTAACAGATGATTTTTTAAATTTACCTCCTGTCACCTATGCAGAGCTGGGGTTTGTATTTGGCAAAACGTCACCCACCAATGTAACAGATGATTTTTTAAACTTTACCTGCTTGTCACTTATGCAGAGAAGGGTTTTGGATACGGCAAAACTGGCAAAATGTCACCCACCAATGTAAGAGATGATTTTTTGAAATTTACTGCCCTGTCACTTATGCACAGCAGGGGTTTGTATACCGCAAAACCGGCAAAATGTCACCGACCAATGTAGCAGATTATTTTTTGAAATTTACCTCCCTGTCACCTATGCAGATCAAGGGTTTGTATACGCCAAAACTGGAAAGAAAATCACCCACCAATGTAACAGATTATTTTTTGAAATTTACCTCCCTGTCACCTATGCAGATCAAGGGTTTGTATATGCAAAACTGGCAAAATAACACCCACTAATGTAACAGATGATTTTTTGAACTTTACCTCCCTGACACTTATGCAGAGCAGGGGTTTGTATATGGCAAAACTGGCAAAATGTCACCCACCAATGTAACAGATGATTTTTTAAACTTTACCTCCCTGTCACCTATGCAGAGCAAGGGTTTGTATATGCAAAACTGGCAAAATATCACCCACCAATGTAATAGATGATTTTTTGAACTTTACCTCCCTGTCACTTATGCAGAGAAGGGTTTTGGATACAGCATAACTGGCAAAATGTCACCCACCAATGTAACAGATGATTTTTTGAAATTTACTGCCCTGTCACTTATGCAGAGCAGGGGTTTGTATACGGCAAAACTGGCAAAATTTCACCGATCAATGTAACAGATTATTTTTTGAAATTTACCTCCATGTCACCTATGCAGAGCAGAGGTTTGTATACGGCAAAACTGGTAAAATGTCACCCACCAATGTAACAGATGATTTTTTGAAATTCACCTCCCTGTCACCAATGTCGAGCAGGGGTTTGTATACGGCAAAACTGGCAAAATGTCACCCACCAATGTAACAGATGATTCTTAGAAATTTACCTCTCTGTCACCTATGCAGATCAAGGGTTTGTATATGCAAAACTGGCAAAAAAAATCACCCACCAATGTAACAGATGATTCTTAGAAATTTACCTCTCTGTCACCTATGCAGATCAAGGGTTTGTATATGCAAAACTGGCAAAATGTCACCCACCAATGTAACAGATGATTTTTTGAAAATTACTGCCCTGTCACTTCTGCAGAGCAGGTGTTTGTATACGGCAAAACTGGCAAAAAATCACCCACCAATGTAACAGATGATTTTTAAAATTTACCTCCCTGTCACCTATGCAGATCAAGGGTTTGTATATGCAAAACTGGCAAAATGTCACCCACCAATGTAACAGATGATTTTTTGAACTTTACCTCCCTGTCACTTATGCAGAGCAGGGGTTTGTATACGTCAAAACTGGCAAAAAATCACCCACCAATGTAACAGATGATTTTTTAAAATTTACCTAGCCGTCACTTATGCAGAGCAAGGGTTTTTTATACGCAAAACTGGCAAAATGTCACCCACCAATGTAACAGATGATTTTTTGAAATTTACTGCCCTGTCACTTATGCAGAGCAGGGGTTTGTATATGACAAAAATGGCAAAAAGTCACCCACCAATGTAACAGATGATTTTTTGAAATTTACTGCCCTGTCAGTAATACAGAGCAGGGGTTTGTATATGACAAAACTGGCAAAAAGTCACCCACCAATGTAACAGATGATTTTTTGAAATTTACTGCTCTGACAGTAATGCAGAGCAGGGGTTTGTATATGGCAAAACTGGCAAAATGTCACACACCAATGTAACAGATGATTTTTTGAAATTTGCCGCCCTATCACGTATGCAGAGCAGAGGTTTGTATACGGCAAAACTGGCAAAATGTCACCCACCAATGTAACAGATCATTGTTTGAAATTTACCTCCCTTTCACCTATGCAGAGCAAGGGTTTGTACATGCAAAACTGGCAAAATGTCACCCACCAATGCAAAAGATTATTTTTTGAAATTTACCTCCCTGTCACCTATGCAGAGCAAGGGTTGGTATACGCAAAACTAGCAAAAAAATCACCCACCAATGCAAAAGATTATTTTTTGAACTTTACCTCCCTGTCACTTATGCAGAGCAGGGGTTTGTATATGGCAAATCTAGCAAAATGTCACCCACCAATGTAACAGATCATTGTTTGAAATTTACCTCCCTGTCACCTATGCAAAGCAAGGGTTTGTACATGCAAAACTGGCAAAATGTCACCCACCAATGTAGCAGATGATTTTTTGAAATTTACCTAGCTGTCACCTATGCAGAGCTGGTGTTTGTATTTGGCAAAACTGGCAAAACGTCACCCACCAATGTAACAGATGATTTTTTAAAATTTACCTCCCTGTCACCTATACAGAGCAGGCGTTTGTATACGGCAAAACTGGCAACATGTCACCCACTAATGTAACAGATGATTTTTTGAAATTTTCCGCCCTGTCAGCTATGCAGAGCAAGGGTTGGTATACGCAAAACTAGCAAAAAAATCACCCACCAATGTAACAGATTATTTTTTTAAATTTACCTCCCTGTCACCTATACAGAGCAGGCGTTTGTATACGGCAAAACTGGCAACATGTCACCCACCAATGTAACAGATCATTGTTTGAAATTTACGTCCCTGTCACCTATGCAGAGCAAGGGTTTGTACATGCAAAACTGACAAAATGTCATCCACCAATGTAACAAATGATTTTTTGAAATTTACCTAGCTTTTCACTTATGCAGAGCAAGGGTTTGTATACGCAAAACTGGCAAAATGTCACCCGCCAATGTAACAGATGATTTTTTTGAAATTTACCGCCCTGTCACCTATGAAGAGCTGGGGTTTATATTTGGCAAAACTGGCAAAACGTCACCCACCAATGTAACAGATGATTTTTTAAACTTTACATCCATGTCACTTATACAGAGAAGGGTTTTGGATACGGCAAAACTGGCAAAATGTCACCCACCAATGTAACAGATGATTTTTTGAAATTTACTGCCCTGTCACTTATGCACAGCAGGGGTTTCTATACGGCAAAACTGGCAAAATGTCACCGACCAATGTAACAGATTATTTTTTGAAATTTATCTCCCTGTCACCTATGCAGAGCATGGGTTTGTATACCGCAAAACTGGCAAAATGTCACCCACCAATGTAACAGATGATTTTTTGAAATTTTCCTCCCTGTCACCTATGTAGAGCAGGGGTTTGTATACGGCAAAACTGGAAAAATGTCACCCACCAATGTAACAGATGATTTTTTTTTTATTTACCGCCCTGGCAGTAATGCAGAGCAGGGGTTTGTATATGGCAAAACTGGCAAAATGTCACCCACCAATGTAACAGATGATTTTTTGAAATTTACTCCCTGTCACTTATGCAGAGCAGGGGTTTGTATACGGCAAAAATGGCAAAATGTCACCCACCAATGTAAGAGATGATTTTTTGAAATTTACTGCCCTGCCACTTATGCACAGCAGGGGTTTGAATAAGGTAAAACTGGCAAAATGTCACCGACCAATGTAACAGATGATTTTTTTAAATTTACCGCCCTGTCAGTAATGCAGAGCTGGGGTTTGTATTTGGCAAAACTGGCAAAACGTCACCCACCAATGTAACAGATGATTTTTTGAACTTTACCTCCCTGTCACTTATGCAGAGCAGGGGTTTGTATATGGCAAAACTGGCAAAATGTCACCCACCAATGTAACAGATGATTTTTTGAAATTTACCGCCCTGTCAGTAATGCAGAGCTGGGGTTTGTATTTGGCAAAACTGGCAAAACGTCACCCACCAATGTAACAGATTATTTTTTGAAATTTATCTCCCTGTCACTTATGCAGAGGAGGTGTTTGTATATGGCAAAACTGGCAAAATGTCACCCACCAATGTAACAGATGATTTTTTTAAATTTACCGCCCTGTCAGTAATGCAGAGCTGGGGTTTGTATTTGGCAAAACTGGCAAAACGTCACCCACCAATGTAACAGATGATTTTTTGAACTTTACCTCCCTGTCACTTATGCAGAGCAGGGGTTTGTTTATGGCAAAACTGGCAAAATGTCACCCACCAATGTAACAGATGATTTTTTGAAATTTACCTCCCTGTCACTTATGCAGAGCAGGGGTTTGTTTATGGCAAAACTGGCAAAACGTCACCCACCAATGTAACAGATGATTTTTTAAACTTTACCTCCATGTCACTTATGCATAGAAGGGTTTTCGATACGGCAAAACTGGCAAAATGTCACCATCCAATGTAACAGATGATTTTTTGAAATTTACCGCCCTGTCACGTATGCAGAGCAAGGGTTTGTACATGCAAAACTGGCAAAATGTCACCCACCAATGTAACAGATGATTTTTTGAATTTTACCTAGCTGTCACTTATGCAGAGCAAGGGTTTGTACATGCAAAACTGGCAAAATGTCACCCACCAATGTAACAGATGATTTTTTTAAATTTACCTAGCTGTCACTTATCCAGAGCAAGGGTTTGTATACGCAAAACTGGCAAAATGTCACCCACCAATGTAACAGATGATTTTTTGAAATTTACCGCCCTGTCAGCTATGCAGAGCTGGGGTTTGTATTTGGCAAAACTGGCAAAACGTCACCCACCAATGTAACAGATGATTTTTTAAACTTTACCTCCATGTCACTTATGCAGAGAAGGGTTTTGGATACGGCAAAACTGGCAAAATGTCACCTACCAATGTAAGAGATGAGTTTTTGAAATTTACTGTCCTGTCACTTATGCACAGCAGGGGGTTGTATATGGCAAAACTGGCAAAATGTCACCCACCAATGTAACAGATGATTTTTAAACTTTACCTCCTATGTCACTTATGCAGAGAAGGGTTTTGGATATAGCAAAACCGGCAAAATGTCACCGACCAATGTAGCAGATTATTTTTTGAAATTTACCTCCCTGTCACCTATGCAGATCAAGGGTTTGTATACGCCAAAACTGGAAAGAAAATCACCCACCAATGTAACAGATGATTTTTTGAAATTTACCTCCCTGTCACCTATGCAGATCAAGGGTTTGTATATGCAAAACTGGCAAAATGTCACCCACCCAGGGGCGTAACGATCGCAGTCGCAGAGAGTGCGACTGCGACCGGGCCCGGCGGGGGAGGGGGCCCGCTTCGCTCACATGTAATGGGAGCGCTCTGACAGGGCCCGGCATGAAGCACAGTGACAATGCCGGGCCCCGGTTAGACCGATCTGTAAGCATGTATAATATGCGCCCCTGCAGAGACTAGACGGGGAGCAGAGGCAAGTGAGGCAAGTGGGGGGTGGCGCACATACTCACCCGGCAGTTCTTGTCACTGCCGGGTTGTCCTCTCCAGCGTGAAGCAGGGAGCACTCTCCGCTCTCCGCTTCACTTACCTTCACAGCGCTGGAGCTCCCCCTGCTGGCTGCTCATGGCACTGCTGGCTGTGGGAGGAGTGCTGAAGCCCGGGAATCAGCCTCCAGAGACCAGGTCCAGAACAGCCAGCACTGCAGCACGATGTGTGTGATACCTTCTTCCCTGATGACAGGTATGTTTTTTGTTTTTAAATAAAGCTGCAGACTGGAGGCAAAGGGGGTTGGGGGGTCGCCCAACAAGCATGAGGGGGCACAAAAGTGGGCATTTTAGTGAGGGGGCACCTAATCTGACATGACTACTGTAAGGGGCCCATATTCTGGCCATAACTACTGTAAGGGGCCCATATTCTGGCCATAACTACTGTGAGGGGCACATATCTGGGCATATTACTGTGAGGGGCACATATCCGGGCATATTACTGTGAGGGGCACATATCCGGGCATATTACTGTGAGGGGGCACATATCCGGGCATATTACTGTGAGGGGCACATATCCGGGCATATTACTGTGAGGGGCACATATCTGGGCATATTACTGTGAGGGGGCACATATCTGGGCATATTACTGTGAGGGGCACATATCTGGGCATATTACTGTGAGGGGGCACATATCTGGGCATATTACTGTGAGGGGGCACATATCTGGGCATATTACTGTGAGGGGAACATATCTGGGCATATTACTGTGAGGGGCACATATTTGGCCATAACCACTGTGAGGGGTATAACTAGGTGTGAGGGGCCACAAGGAGGACATAACTATTGTGAAGGGGCCACAAGGTGGGCTTCACTACTGTGAGGGCCACAATGTGGCCATTAGTGCTGTGTGGTAGCACTTAGGGAAATGTCCTAGATTACCCTGCTATACCATCACCAACCCTTCCTGATGTGATTATTCTTTTTCTCACCACAGGGACCTTGTTCTGGATCCAGCGGACATCACGCCAACGCCAGCGACACCCTGGATGAGGTAGGACCGGATTTTATTAGTTAGGAATGGGTGAGTGTAGCCATACATTGGGCTAAGGTCCGCAATTCCGTTATGCATTTTGTGGAACGGAATTGCGGACCCATTCATTCTATGGGGACACACTTTGTCCCGCTCGGATCCAGAATTGCGGATCCGCACTTCCGGGTCCGCACTTCTGTTCCGCAAAAAAATAGAACATGTCCTATTCTTGAAAGAAAAGGCATTTTCTATATAGTGCCGGCTTTGTGCGGTCCGCAAAATGCGGAATGCACATTTGATGCCTTTATATAAATGGGGGGGGGGGGGGGGGGCCTAATCCAAAGTTTGCACCCGGGCCCATAACACTCTAGTTACGCCACTGCACCCACCAATGTAACAGATGATTTTTTGAAATTTACCTCCCTGTCACCTGTGCAGAACAAGGGTTGGTATATGCAAAACTGGCAAAATGTCACCCACCAATGTAAAAGATGATTTTTTAAACTTTACCTCCCTGTCACTTATGCAGAGAAGGGTTTTGGATACAGCATAACTGGCAAAATGTCACCCACCAATGTAACAGATGATTTTTTGAAATTTACTGCCCTGTCACTTATGCAGAGCAGGGGTTTGTATACGGCAAAACTGGCAAAATTTCACCGATCAATGTAACAGATTATTTTTTGAAATTTACCTCCATGTCACCTATGCAGAGCAGAGGTTTGTATACGGCAAAACTGGTAAAATGTCACCCACCAATGTAACAGATGATTTTTTGAAATTCACCTCCCTGTCACCAATGTCGAGCAGGGGTTTGTATACGGCAAAACTGGCAAAATGTCACCCACCAATGTAACAGATGATTCTTAGAAATTTACCTCTCTGTCACCTATGCAGAGCAATGGTTGGTATACGCAAAACTGGCAAAAAAAATCACCCACCCATGTAAAAGATTATTTTTCGAAATTTACCTCCCTGTCACCTATGCAGATCAAGGGTTTGTATATGCAAAACTGGCAAAATGTCACCCACCAATGTAACAGATGATTTTTTGAAAATTACTGCCCTGTCACTTCTGCAGAGCAGGTGTTTGTATACGGCAAAACTGGCAAAAAATCACCCACCAATGTAACAGATGATTTTTAAAATTTACCTCCCTGTCACCTATGCAGATCAAGGGTTTGTATATGCAAAACTGGCAAAATGTCACCCACCAATGTAACAGATGATTTTTTGAACTTTACCTCCCTGTCACTTATGCAGAGCAGGGGTTTGTATACGTCAAAACTGGCAAAAAATCACCCACCAATGTAACAGATGATTTTTTAAAATTTACCTAGCCGTCACTTATGCAGAGCAAGGGTTTTTTATACGCAAAACTGGCAAAATGTCACCCACCAATGTAACAGATGATTTTTTGAAATTTACTGCCCTGTCACTTATGCAGAGCAGGGGTTTGTATATGACAAAAATGGCAAAATGTCACCCACCAATGTAACAGATGATTTTTTGAAATTTACTGCCCTGTCAGTAATACAGAGCAGGGGTTTGTATATGACAAAACTGGCAAATAGTCACCCAACAATGTAACAGATGATTTTTTGAAATTTACTGCTCTGACAGTAATGCAGAGCAGGGGTTTGTATATGGCAAAACTGGCAAAATGTCACCCACCAATGTAACAGATTATTTTTTGAAATTTACCTCCCTGTCACCTATGCAGAAAAAGGGTATGTATATGCAAAACTGGCAAAATAACACCCACTAATGTAACAGATGATTTTTTGAACTTTACCTCCCTGTCACTTATGCAGAGCAGGGTTTGTATATGGCAAAACTGGCAAAATGTCACCCACCAATGTAGCAGATGATTTTTTGAAATTTACCTAGCTGTCACCTATGCAGAGCTGGTGTTTGTATTTGGCAAAACTGGCAAAACGTCACCCACCAATGTAACAGATGATTTTTTAAACTTTACCTCCATGTCACTTATGCAGAGAAGGGTTTTGGATACGGCAAAACTGGCAAAATGTCACCCACCAATGTAACAGATGATTTTTTGAAATTTACCTGCCCTGTCACCTATGCAGAGCAAGGGTTGGTATACGCAAAACTGGCAAATAATCACCCACCAATGTAAAAGATTATTTTTTTAAATTTACCTCCCTGTCACCTATGCAGAGCAGGCGTTTGTATACGGCAAAACTGGCAACATGTCACCCACCAATGTAACAGATCATTGTTTGAAATTTACGTCCCTCTCACCTATGCAGAGCAAGGGTTTGTACATGCAAAACTGGCAAAATGTCATCCACCAATGTAACAAATGATTTTTTGAAATTTACCTAGCTTTTCACTTATGCAGAGCCAGGGTTTGTATACGCAAAACTGGCAAAATGTCACCCGCCAATGTAACAGATGATTTTTTGAAATTTACCGCCCTGTCACCTATGAAGAGCTGGGGTTTATATTTGGCAAAACTGGCAAAACGTCACCCACCAATGTAACAGATGATTTTTTAAAATTTACATCCATGTCACTTATTCAGAGAAGGGTTTTGGATACGGCAAAACTGGCAAAATGTCACCCACCAATGTAACAGATGATTTTTTGAAATTTACTGCCCTGTCACTTATGCAGAGCAGGGGTTTGTATACGGCAAAACTGGCAAAATGTCACCGACCAATGTAACAGATGATTTTTTGAAATTTATCTCCCTGTCACCTATGCAGAGCAGGGGTTTGTATACGGCAAAACTGGCAAAATGTCACCCACCAATGTAACAGATGATTTTTGAAATTTACCTCCCTGTCACCTATGCAGAGCAGAGGGTTTGTATATGACAAAACTGGCAAAATGTCACCCACCAATGTAACAGATGATTTTTTGAAATTTACCTAGCTGTCACTTATGCAGAGCAAGGGTTTGTATACGCAAAACTGGCAACATGTCACCCACCAATGTAACAGATGATTTTTTGAAATTTACCGCCCTGTCACCTATGCAGAGCTCGGGTTTGTATTTGGCAAAACTGGCAAAACGTCACCCACCAATGTAACAGATTATTTTTTAAACTTTACATCCATGTCACTTATGCAGAGACGGGTTTTGGATATGGCAAAACTGGCAAAATGTCACCCACCAATGTAACAGATGATTTTTTGAAATTTACTGCCCTGTCACTTATGCAGAGCAGGGGTTTGTATACGGCAAAACTGGCAAAATGTCACCCACCAATGTAACAGATTATTTTTTGAAATTTACCTCCCTGTCACTTATGCAGAGCAGGGGTTTGTATACGGAAAAACTGGCAAAATGTCACCCACCAATGTAACAGATCATTGTTTCAAATTTTCCTAGCTGTCACTCTTGCAGAGCAAGGGTTTGTATTCGCAAAACTGGCAAAATGTCACCCACCAATGTAACAGATGATTTTTTGAAATTTACCTCCCTTTCACCTATGCAGATAAAGGGTATGTACAGTATATGCAAAAATGGCAAAATAACACCCACTAATGTAACAGATGATTTTTTGAACTTTACCTCACTGACACTTACTGCAGAGAAGGGGTTTGTATATGGCAAAACTGGCAAAATGTCACCCACCAATGTAACAGATCATTGTTTGAAATTTACCTCCCTGTCGCCTATTCAGAGCAAGGGTTGGTATACGCAACACTGGCAAAAAATCACCCACCAATGTAAAAGATTATTTTTTAAAATTTACCTTCCTCTCACCTATGCAGAGCAGGCGTTTGTATACGGCAAAACTGGCAACACGTCACCCACCAATGTAACAGATGATTTTTTGAAATTTAACTAGCTGTCACTTATGCATAACAAGGGTTTGTATACGCAAAACTGGCAAAATGTCACCCACCAATGTAACAGATGATTTTTTGAAATTTACCGCCCGGTCACCTATGCAGAGCTGGGGTTTATATTTGGCAAAACTGGCAAAACGTCACCCACCAATGTAACAGATGATTTTTTAAATTTTACCTCCATGTCACTTATGTAGAGAAGGGTTTTGGATACGGCAAAACTGGCAAAATGTCACCCACCAATGTAACAGATGATTTTTTGAAATTTACTGCCCTGTCACTTATGCAGAGCAGGGGTTTGTATTCGTCAAAACTGGCAAAATGTCACCCACTAATGTAACATATGATTTTTTGAAATTTACCTCCCTGTCACCTAGGCAGATCAAGGGTTTGTATAAGTAAAACTGGCAAAATGTCACCCACCAATGTAATAGATGATTTTTTGAACTTTAACTCCCTGTCACTTATGCAGAGCAGGGGTTTGTATACGGCAAAACTGGCAAAATGTCACCCACCAATGTAACAGATGATTTTTTGAACTTTAACTCCCTGTCACTTATGCAGAGCAGGGGTTTGTATACGGCAAAAATGGCAATATGTCACCCACCAATGTAAGAGATGATTTTTTGAAATTTACCGCCCTGTCAGTAATGCAGAGCTGGGGTTTGTATTTGGCAAAACTGGCAAAACGTCACCCACCAATGTAACAGATGATTTTTTGAACTTTACCTCCCTGTCACTTATGCAGAGCAGGGGTTTGTATATGGCAAAACTGGCAAAATGTCACCCACCAATGTAACAGATGATTTTTTGAAATTTACCGCCCTGTCAGTAATGCAGAGCTGGGGTTTGTATTTGGCAAAACTGGCAAAACGTCACCCACCAATGTAACAGATGATTTTTTGAAATTTATCTCCCTGTCACCTATGCAGAGCAGGGGTTTGTATATGGCAAAACTGGCAAAATGTCACCCACCAATGTAACAGATGATTTTTTGAAATTTACCTCCCTGTCACCTATGTAGAGCAGGGGTTTGGATACGGCAAGACTGGCAAAATGTCACCCACCAATGTAACAGATAATTTTTTGAAATTTACCTAGCTGTCATTTATGCAGAGCAAGGGTTTGTATACGCAAAACTGGCAACATGTCACCCACCAATGTAACAGATGATTTTTTGAAATTTACCGCCCTGTCACCTATGCAGAGCCCGGGTTTGTATTTGGCAAAACTGGCAAAACGTCACCCACATATGTAACAGATGATTGTTTAAACTTTACCTCCATGTCACTTATGCAGAGAAGGGTTTTGGATACGGCAAAACTGGCAAAATGTCACCGATCAATGTAACAGATGATTTTTTTAAATTTACTGACCTGTCACTTATGCAGAGCAGGGGTTTGTATTCGTCAAAACTGGCAAAATTTCACCGATCAATGTAACAGATTATTTTTTGAAATTTACCTCCCTGTCACCTATGCAGATCAAGGGTTTGTATAAGTAAAACTGGCAAAATGTCACCCACCAATGTAATAGATGATTTTTTTAAATTTACCGCCCTGTCAGTAATGCAGAGCTGGGGTTTGTATTTGGCAAAACTGGCAAAACGTCACCCACCAATGTAACAGATGATTTTTTGAACTTTACCTCCCTGTCACTTATGCAGAGCAGGGGTTTGTATATGGCAAAACTGGCAAAATGTCACCCACCAATGTAACAGATGATTTTTTTAAATTTACCGCCCTGTCAGTAATGCAGAGCTGGGGTTTGTATTTGGCAAAACTGGCAAAACGTCACCCACCAATGTAACAGATGATTTTTGAACTTTACCTCCCTGTCACTTATGCAGAGCAGGGGTTTGTATAAGGAAAAACTGGCAAAATGTCACCGACCAATGTAACAGATTATTTTTTGAAATTTATCTCACTGTCACCTATGCAGAGCTGGGGTTTGTATTTGGCAAAACTGGCAAAACGTCACCCACCAATGTAACAGATTATTTTTTGAAATTTATCTCCCTGTCACTTATGCAGAGGAGGTGTTTGTATATGGCAAAACTGGCAAAATGTCACCCACCAATGTAACAGATGATTTTTTGAAATTTACCGCCCTGTCAGTAATGCAGAGCTGGGGTTTGTATTTGGCAAAACTGGCAAAACGTGACCCACCAATGTAACAGATGATTTTTTGAACTTTACCTCCCTGTCACTTATGCAGAGCAGGGGTTTGTTTATGGCAAAACTGGCAAAATGTCACCCACCAATGTAACAGATGATTTTTTGAAATTTACTACCCTGTCACCTATGCAGAGCTGGGGTTTGTATTTGGCAAAACTGGCAAAACGTCACCCACCAATGTAACAGATGATTTTTTAAACTTTACCTCCATGTCACTTATGCAGAGAAGGGTTTTCGATAAGGTTAAAACTGGCAAAATGTCACCATCCAATGTAACAGATGATTTTTTGAAATTTACCGCCCTGTCACGTATGCAGAGCAAGGGTTTGTACATGCAAAACTGGCAAAATGTCACCCACCAATGTAACAGATGATTTTTTGAATTTTACCTAGCTGTCACTTATGCAGAGCAAGGGTTTGTACATGCAAAACTGGCAAAATGTCACCCACCAATGTAACAGATGATTTTTTGAAATTTACCTAGCTGTCACTTATCCAGAGCAAGGGTTTGTATACGCAAAACTGGCAAAATGTCACCCACCAATGTAACAGATGATTTTTTGAAATTTACCGCCCTGTCAGCTATGCAGAGCTGGGGTTTGTATTTGGCAAAACTGGCAAAACGTCACCCACCAATGTAACAGATGATTTTTAAACTTTACCTCCATGTCACTTATGCAGAGAAGGGTTTTGGATACGGCAAAACTGGCAAAATGTCACCTACCAATGTAACAGATGATTTTTGAAACTTTACCTTCATGTCACTTATGCAGAGAAGGGTTTTGGATATGGCAAAACCTTGCAAAATGTCACCCACCAATGTAACAGATTATTTTTTGAAATTTACCTCCCTGTCACCTATGCAGAGCAGGGGTTTGTATACGGCAAAACTGGCAAAATGTCACCCACCAATGTAACAGATGATTTTTGAAATTTACCGCCCTGTCACGTATGTAGAGCAGGGGTTTGTATATGGCAAAACTGGCAAAATGTCACCCACCAATGTAACAGATGATTTTTTGAAATTTACTGCCCTGTCACTTATGCAGAGCAGGCGTTTGTATACGGCAAAACTGGCAAAATGTCACCCACCAATGTAACAGATGATTTTTTTAAATTTACCTCCCTGTCACCTATGCAGAGCTGGGGTTTGTATTTGGCAAAACGTCACCCACCAATGTAACAGATGATTTTTTAAACTTTACCTCCTTGTCACTTATGCAGAGAAGGGTTTTGTATACCGCAAAACCGGCAAAATGTCACCGACCAATGTAGCAGATTATTTTTTGAAATTTACCTCCCTGTCACCTATGCAGATCAAGGGTTTGTATACGCCAAAACTGGAAAGAAAATCACCCACCAATGTAACAGATGATTTGTTGAAATTTACCTCCCTGTCACCTATGCAGATCAAGGGTTTGTATATGCAAAACTGGCAAAATGTCACCCACCAATGTAACAGATGATTTTTTGAAATTTACCTCCCTGTCACCTGTGCAGAACAAGGGTTGGTATATGCAAAACTGGCAAAATGTCACCCACCAATGTAACAGATGATTTTTTAAACTTTACCTCCCTGTCACCTATGCAGAGCAAGGGTTTGTATATGCAAAACTGGCAAAATATCACCCACCAATGTAATAGATGATTTTTTGAACTTTACCTCCCTGTCACTTATGCAGAGAAGGGTTTTGGATACAGCATAACTGGCAAAATGTCACCCACCAATGTAACAGATGATTTTTTGAAATGTACCTTCCTGTCACCTATGTGGAGCAGGGGTTTGTATACGGCAAAACTGGCAAAATGTCACCCACTAATGTAACAGATGATTTTTTGAGATTTACCTTCCTGTCTCCTATGCAGAGCAAGTGTTTGTATACGCAAAACTGGCAAAAAATCACCCACCAATATAAAAGATTATTTTTTTGAACTTTACCTCCCTGTCACTTATGCAGAGAAGGGTTTTGGATACAGCAAAACTGGCAACATGTCACCCACCAATGTAACAGATGATTTTTTGAAATTTACTGCCCTGTCACTTATGCACAGCAGGGGTTTGTATACCGCAAAACCGGCAAAATGTCACCGACCAATGTAACAGATTATTTTTTGAAATTTACCTCCCTGTCACCTGTGCAGAACAAGGGTTGGTATATGCAAAACTGGCAAAATGTCACCCACCAATGTAACAGATGATTTTTTAAACTTTACCTCCCTGTCACCTATGCAGAGCAAGGGTTTGTATATGCAAAACTGGCAAAAAATCACCCACCAATGGAAAAGATTATTTTTTTGAACTTCACCTCCCTGTCACTTATGCAGAGAAGGGTTTTGGATACAGCAAAACTGTCAACATGTCACCCACCAATGTAACAGATGATTTTTTGAAATTTACTGCCCTGTCAGTAATATAGAGCAGGGGTTTGTATATGACAAAACTGGCAAAATGTCACCCACCAATGTAGCAGATGATTTTTTGAAATTTACCGCCCTGACAGTAATGCAGAGCAGGGGTTTGTATATGGCAAAACTGGCAAAATGTCACCCAACAAAGTAACAGATGATTTTTTGAAATTTACCGCCCTGACAGTAATGCAGAGCAGGGGTTTGTATATGCAAAACTGGCAAAAAATCACCCACCAATGTAACAGATGATTTTTTTGAACTTTACCTCCCTGTCACTTATGCAGAGAAGGGTTTTGGATACAGCAAAACTGGCAACATGTCACGCACCAATGTAACAGATGATTTTTTGAAGTTTACTGCCCTGTCAGTAATACAGAGCAGGGGTTTGTATATGACAAAACTGGCAAAATGTCACCCACCAATGTAACAGATGATTTTTTGAAGTTTACTGCCCTGTCAGTAATGCAGTGCAGGGGCTTATATATGGCAAAACTGGGAAATTGTCACCCACCAATGTAACAGATGATTTTCTGAAATTTACCGCACTGTCACGTATGCAGAGCAGGGGTTTGTATATGGCAAAACTGGCAAAATGTCACCCACAAATGTAACAGATGATTTTTTAAACTTTACCTCCATATCACTTATGCAGAGAAGGGTTTTGGATACGGCAAAACTGGCAAAATGTCACCCACCAATGTAACAGATGATTTTTTGAAATTTACCGCCCTGACAGTAATACAGAGCAGAGGTTTGTATAGGGCAAAACTGGCAAAATGTCACCCACCAATGTAACGGAACATTGTTTGAAATTTACGTCCCTGTCACCTATGTAGAGCAGGGGTTTGTATACGGCAAAACTGGCAAAATGTCACCCACTAATGTAACAGATGATTTTTTGAAATTTTCCTTCCTGTCACCTATTCAGAGCAAGGGTTTGTATACGCAAAAGTGGCAAAATGTCACCCACCAATGTAACAGATGATTTTTTGAACTTTACCTCCCTGTCACTTATGCAGAGAAGGGTTTTGGATACAGCAAAACTGGCAAAATGTCACCCACCAATGTAACAGATGATTTTTTGAAATTTACTGCCCTGTCACTTATGCACAGCAGGGGTTTGTATACGGCAAAACTGGCAAAATGTCACCGACCAATGTACCAGATTATTTTTTGAAATTTACCTCCCTGTCACCTATGCAGAGCAGAGGTTTGTATACGGCAAAACTGGCAAAATGTCACCCACTAATGTAACAGATGATTTTTTGAAATTTATCTCCCTGTCACCTATGTAGAGCAGTGGTTTTTATATGGCAACACTGGCAAAATGTCACCCACCAATGTAACAGATGATTTTTTGAAATTTACCGCCCTGTCACTTATGCAGAGCAAGGGTTTGATACGCAAAACTGGCAAAATGTCACCCACCAATGTAACAGATCATTGTTTGAAATTTACCTCCCTGTCACATATGCAGAGCAAGGGTTTATACATGCAAAACTGGCAAAATGTCACCCACCAATGTAACAGATCATTGTTTGAAATTTACCTCCCTGTCACATATGCAGAGCAGGGGTTTGTATACGCAAAACTGGCAAAATGTCACCCACCAATGTAACATATGATTTTTTGAAATTTACCGCCCTGTCAGCTATGCAGAGCTGTGGTTTGTATTTGGTAAAACTGGCAAAATGTCACCCACCAATGTAAGAGATGATTTTTTGAATTTTACTGCCCTGTCACTTATGCACAGCAGGGGTTTGTATACCGCAAAACTGGCAAAATGTCACCGACCAATGTAACAGATTATTTTTTGAAATTTACCTCCCTGTCACCTATGCAGAGCAGGGGTTTGTATACGGCAAAACTGGCAAAATGTCACCCACCAATGTAACAGATGATTTTTTGAAATTTTCCTCCCTGTCACCTATGCAGATCAAGGGTTGGTATATGCAAAACTGGCAAAATGTCACCCACCAATGTAACAGATGTTTTTTTGAACTTTACCTCCCTGTCACTTATGCAGAGCAGGGGTTTGTATACGGCAAAACTGGCAAAATGTCACCCACCAATGTAACAGATCATTGTTTGAAATTTACCTCTCTGTCACCTATGCAGAGCAGGGGTTTGTATACGCCAAAACTGGAAAGAAAATCACCCACCAATGTAACAGATGATTTTTTGAAATTTACCTCCATGTCACTTATGCAGATCAAGGGTTTGTATATGCAAAACTGGCAAAATGTCACCCAACAAAGTAAACAGATGATTTTTTGAAATTTACCTCCCTGTCACCTATGTAGAGCAAGGGTTTGTATATGCAAAACTGGCAAAAAATCACTCACCAATGTAATAGATGATTTTTTGAACTTTACCTCCCTGTCACTTATGCAGAGAAGGGTTTTGGATACGGCAAAACTGGCAAAATGTCACCCACCAATGTAACAGATGATTTTCTGAAATTTACCTCCCTGTCACCTATGCAGAGCAAGGGTTTCTATATGCAAAACTGGCAAAATGTCACCCACCAATGTAACAGATGATTTTTTGAAATTTACTGCCCTGTCAGTAATACAGAGCAGGGGTTTGTATATGACAAAACTGGCAAAAAGTCACCCACCAATGTAACAGATGATTTTTTGAAATTTACCGCCCTGACACGTATGCAGAGCAGAGGTTTGTATATGACAAAACTGGCGAAAAGTCACCCACCAATGTAACAGATGATTTTTTGAAATTTACCGCCCTGACAGTAATGCAGAGAAGGGTTTTGGATACAGCAAAACTGGCAAAATGTCACCCACCAATGTAACAGATGATTTTTTAAACTTTACCTCCATGTCACTTATGCAGAGAAGGGTTTTGGAGACGGCAAAACTGGCAAAATGTAACCCACCAATGTAACAGATGATTTTTTGAAATTTACCTTCCTGTCTCCTATGCAGAGCAAGTGTTTGTATATGCAAAACTGGCAAAAAATCACCCACCAATGTAAAAGATTATTTTTTGAAATTTACCTCCCTGTCACCTATGCAGATCAAGGGTTTGTATATGCAAAACTGGCAAAAAATCACTCACCAATGTAACAGATGATTTTTTTGAACTGTACCCCCCTGTCACTTATGCAGAGAAGGGTTTTGGATACAGCAAAACTGGCAAAATGTCACCCACCAATGTAACAGATGATTTTTTGAAATTTACCTCCCTGTCACCTATGCAGAGCTGGGGTTTGTATATGGCAAAACTGGAAAAATGTCACCCACCAATGTAACAGATGATTTTTTAAACTTTACCTCCATGTCACTTATGCAGAGCAAGGGTTTTCGATACAGCAAAACTGGCAAAATGTCACCCACCAATGTAATAGATGATTTTTTGAAATTTACTGCCAATCACTTATGCACAGCAGGGTTTTGTATACGGCAAAACTATCAAAATGTCACCGACCAATGTACCACATTATTTTTTGAAATTTACCTCCCTGTCACCTATGCAGAGCAGGGTTTTGTATACAGCAAAACTGGCAAAATGTCACCCACCAATGTAATAGATGATTTTTTCAAATTTACTGCCAATCACTTATGCACAGCAGGGTTTTGTATACGGCAAAACTATCAAAATGTCACCCACCAATGTAACAGATGATTTTTTGAAATTTACCTCCCTTTCTCCTATGTAGAGCTGGGGTTTGTATACGGCAAAACTGGCAAAATGTCACCCACCAATGTAACAGATGATTTTTTTAAATTTGCCGCCCTGGCAGTAATGCAGACCAGGGGTTTGTATATGGCAAAACTGGCAAAATGTCACCCACCAATGTAACAGATGATTTTTTAAAATTTACCTCCATGTCACTTATGCAGAGCAAGGGTTTGTATACGCAAAACTGGCAAAATGTCACCCACCACTGTAACAGATCATTGTTTGAAATTTACCGCCCTGTCACGTATGCAGAGCAAGGGTTTGTACATGCAAAACTGGCAAAATGTCACCCACCAATGTAACAGATGATTTTTTGAAATTTACCGCCCTGTCACGTATGCAGAACAAGGGTTTGTATACGCAAAACTGGCAAAATGTCACCCACCAATGTAACAGATCTTTGTTTGAAATTTACCTCCCTGTCACCTATGCATATCAAGGGTTTGTACATGCAAAACTGGCAAAATGTCACCCACTAATGTAACAGAGGATTTTTTGAAATTTACCGCCCTGTCAGCTATGCAGAGCTGGGGTTTGTATTTGGCAAAACTGGAAAAATGTCACCCACCAATGTAACAGATGATTTTTTAAACTTTACCTCCATGTCACTTATGCAGAGAAGGGTTTTCGATACAGCAAAACTGGCAAAATGTCACCCACCAATGTAACAGATGATTTTTTGAAATTTACTGCCAATCACTTATGCACAGCAGGGTTTTGTATACGGCAAAACTGGCAAAATGTCACCGACCAATGTACCACATTATTTTTTGAAATTTACCTCCCTGTCACCTATGCAGAGCAGGGTTTTGTATACGGCAAAACTGGCAAAATGTCACCCACCAATGTAACAGATTATTTTTTGAAATTGATCTCCCTGTCACCTATGCAGAGCAGGTGTTTGTATACGGCAAAACTATCAAAATGTCACCCACCAATGTAACAGATGATTTTTTGAAATTTACCTCCATTTCTCCTATGTAGAGCTGGGGTTTGTATACGGCAAAACTGGCAAAATGTCACCCACCAATGTAACAGATGATTTTTTTAAATTTGCCGCCCTGGCAGTAATGCAGACCAGGGGTTTGTATATGGCAAAACTGGCAAAATGTCACCCACCAATGTAACAGATGATTTTTTGAAATTTACCGCCCTGTCACGTATGCAGAGCAAGGGTTTGTATACGCAAAACTGGCAAAATGTCACCCACCACTGTAACAGATCATTGTTTGAAATTTACCGCCCTGTCACGTATGCAGAGCAAGGGTTTGTACATGCAAAACTGGCAAAATGTCACCCACCAATGTAACAGATGATTTTTTGAAATTTACCGCCCTGTCACGTATGCAGAACAAGGGTTTGTATACGCAAAACTGGCAAAATGTCACCCACCAATGTAACAGATCTTTGTTTGAAATTTACCTCCCTGTCACCTATGCATATCAAGGGTTTGTACATGCCAAACTGGCAAAATGTCACCCACTAATGTAACAGATGATTTTTTGAAATTTACCGCCCTGTCAGCTATGCAGAGCTGGGGTTTGTATTTGGCAAAACTGGAAAAATGTCACCCATCAATGTAACAGATGATTTTTTAAACTTTACCTCCATGTCACTTATGCAGAGAAGGGTTTTGGATATAGCAAAACCTCGCAAAATGTCACCCACTAATGTAACAGATGATTTTTTGAAATTTACTGCCCTGTCACTTATGCAGAGCAGGGGTTTGTATACGGCAAAACTGGCAAAATGTCACCCACCAATGTAACAGATGATTTTTTTAAATTTACCTCCCTGTCAACTATGCAGAGCTGGGGTTTGTATTTGGCAAAACGGGCAAAACGTCACCCACCAATGTAACAGATGATTTTTTAAACTTTACCTCCTTGTCACTTATGCAGAGAAGGGTTTTGGATACGGCAAAACTGGCAAAATGTCACCCACCAATGTAACAGATGATTTTTTGAAATTTACTACCCTGTCACTTATGCACAAAAGGGGTTTGTATACCGCAAAACTGGCAAAATGTCACCGACCAATGTAACAGATTATTTTTTGAAATTTACCTCTCTGTCACCTATGCAGAGCAGGGGTTTGTATACGGCAAAACTGGCAAAATGTCACCCACCAATGTAACAGATGATTTTTTGAAATTTACCGCCCTGTCACGTATGCAGAGCAGAGGTTTGTATATGACAAAACTGGCAAAAAGTCACCCACCAATGTAACAGATGATTTTTTGAAATTTACCGCTCTGACAGTAATGCAGAGAAGGGTTTTGGATACAGCAAAACTGGCAAAATGTCACCCACCAATGTAACAGATGATTTTTTGAAATTTACCTCCCTGTCACCTATGTAGAGCAGGGGTTTGTATACTGCAAAACTGGCAAAATGTCACCCACTAATGTAACAGATGATTTTTTGAAATTTACCTTCCTGTCTCCTATGCAGAGCAAGTGTTTGTATACGCAAAACTGGCAAAAAATCACCCACCAATGTAAAAGATTATTTTTTGAAATTTACCTCCCTGTCACCTATGCAGATCAAGGGTTTGTATATGCAAAACTGGCAAAAAATCACCCACCAATGTAACAGATGATTTTTTTGAACTTTACCTCCCTGTCACTTATGCAGAGAAGGGTTTTGGATACAGCAAAACTGGCAACATGTCACCCACCAATTTAACAGATGATTGTTTGAAATTTACTGCCCCGTCAGTAATGCAGTGCAGGGGTTTGTATATGGCAAAACTGGCAAATTGTCACCCACCAATGTAACAGATGATTTTTTGAAATTTACCGCCCTGTCACGTATGCAGAGCAGGGGTTTGTATATGGAAAAACTGGCAAAATGTCACCCACTAATGTAACAGATTATTTTTTGAAATTGATCTCCCTGTCACCTATGCAGAGCAGGTGTTTGTATACGGCAAAACTGGCAAAATGTCACCCACCAATGTAACAGATGATTTTTTGAAATTTACCGCCCTGTCACGTATGCAGAGCAAGGGTTTGTACATGCAAAACTGGCAAAATGTCACCCACCAATGTAACAGATGATTTTTTGAAATTTACCGCCCTGTCAGCTATGCAGAGCTGGGGTTTGTATTTGGCAAAACTGGAAAAATGTCACCCACCAATGTAACAGATGATTTTTTAAACTTTACCTCCATGTCACTTATGCAGAGAAGGGGTTTGTATATGGCAAAACTGGCAAAATGTCACCCACCAATGTAACAGATGATTTTTTAAACTTTACCTTTATGTCACTTATGCAGAGAAGGGTTTTGGATATAGCAAAACCTCGCAAAATGTCACCCACAAATGTAACAGATGATTTTTTGAAATTTACTGCCCTGTCACTTATGCAGAGCAGGCGTTTGTATACGGCAAAACTGGCAAAATGTCACCCACCAATGTAACAGATGATTTTTTTAAATTCACCTCCCTGTCACCTATGCAGAGCTGGGGTTTGTATTTGGCAAAACGGGCAAAACGTCACCCACCAATGTAACAGATGATTTTTTAAACTTTACCTCCTTGTCACTTATGCAGAGAAGGGTTTTGGATACGGCAAAACTGGCAAAATGTCACCCACCAATGTAAGAGATGATTTTTTGAAATTTACTGCCCTGTCACTTATGCACAAAAGGGGTTTGTATACCGCAAAACTGGCAAAATGTCACCGACCAATGTAACAGATTATTTTTTGAAATTTACCTCTCTGTCACCTATGCAGAGCAGGGGTTTGTATACGGCAAAACTGGCAAAATGTCACCCACCAATGTAACAGATGATTTTTTGAAATTTACCTCCCTGTCACCTATGCAGATCAAGGGTTGGTATATGCAAAACTGGCAAAATGTCACCCACCAATGTAACAGATGATTTTTTGAAATTTACCGCCCTGGCAGTAATGCAGACCAGTGGTTTGTATATGGCAAAACTGGCAAAATGTCACCCACCAATGTAACAGATGATTTTTTGAAATTTACCGCCCTGTCACGTATGCAGAGCAAGGGTGTGTATACGCAAAACTGGCAAAATGTCACCCACCAATGTAACAGATCATTGTTTGAAATTTACCTCCCTGTCACATATGCAGAGCAAGGGTTTGTACATGCAAAACTGGCAAAATGTCACCCACCAATGTAACAGATGATTTTTTGAATTTTACCTAGCTGCCACTTATGCAGAGCAAGGGTTTGTACAGGCAAAACTGGCAAAATGTCACCCACCAATGTAACAGATGATTTTTTGAAATTTACCTAGC
This sequence comes from Bufotes viridis, assembly GCA_033119425.1. NCBI lineage: Eukaryota > Metazoa > Chordata > Amphibia > Anura > Bufonidae > Bufotes > Bufotes viridis. The sequence continues at coordinate 47,001,589 of CM065599.1, forward strand.
TGTCACTTATCCAGAGCAGGGGTTTGTATACGCAAAACTGGCAAAATGTCACCCACCAATGTAACAGATGATTTTTTGAAATGTACCGCCCTGTCAGCTATGCAGAGCTGGGGTTTGTATTTGGCAAAACGGGCAAAACGTCACCCACCAATGTAAGAGATGATTTTTTGAAATTTACTGCCCTGTCACTTATGCACAGCAGGGGTTTGTATACGCCAAAACTAACAAAATGTCACCGAACAATGTAACAGATGATTTTTTGAAATTTACTGCCCTGTCACTTATGCACAGCAGGTGTTTGTATACGGCAAAACTGGTAAAATGTCACTTACCAATGGAACAGAAGACTTTTACAAATTTACATCCCTGTCACCTTTCTAGCACAAAAAGTGTTTTTTTTATAGCACCAATGTAAATGCAGTATGTTACGGTTGTATTGGATTGTCAGAAATGCAGCATAGCACGCAAATTTGCTATCTTGCAAAAAAAGTGTGCTTTTTTTATCAGCAAGTTTACTGCGGTATTTAGCGGTTTTATTGGACTGTCAGATATGCAGTGCCTGTGGCAGACAGATAAAAAATTGCTTTAGGGCACAAATAAGTTTGACAGACTAATGTAATTGAATTATTTGCACTGCCAGGTATGCACTGCAGGCTGCAGGGGTACTTGGACGGGCAAAAAAGAGAATTTGTCCTCCACTGTGCTACCAGAACGGAATTAAAGTAATGTCCCTGGCACACATGCAGTTCACATGCAGTTGCAAGGGCACTGCACTTGCAAAAATGGCTGCCGACGCCCACCGAACTAGCAGATAGATTAAACTTTTTTTAAGTGTCACTTGGCTCATAGCACCCTCAATAATTTCTGTAGTTTTAAGATTGAATACTACACCACCAAGTTCAACAGAATTCTTCCCTAATGTGTCCCTCACAGCAGCAGCAGCATCCTATCCCTACATTGAGAAGAGCAGTGTAACGTGCGGCTCTACGGGACTCCAGCCTATTTAGAGGCTGGGTCACATGCTGCTCTTGGCCATCCACAGCCATGCCAGAAATAGGATGATGATCGGTGGTGTGATAATACACCACCAATCAACATCCTTAGATCCTGTGAGTTGATGGTGACATCACCTCACAGGATCGAATCCAATTAGCTGCACGGGCGGGCGGGAGTTAACTCCCTCCTGCTCTATACTTCGTCCTGGATCGAGGAGAGGAGCAGCATGCTGTGGATCTCTAGAGTTCAGCACCCCAACACTCCCCTGTGACCCTCCAAAGTGCCATCTGTCACTAGCAGGTAGATTAGGAACAGGTTAGGGAAAGATTTAGGTCAGGCAGGGAGACTTAGGGAGAGTTAGGGGTAAAAACAAAAAAATTAACTGTTGCATCACCCTGATCGGGTGTCTGCGGTCCACAGCACTGTGTGACCCTAGACCCCCCAGGGATGCTGCAACTTGCCCCCCCCCCTCATTTTATGGGGTGCAAGCATTTTTTTTTGGCATATGCTGACAGTGGCTGGCACTCTTTAGCGTCCGGCTACTGTTAGCACACCGCCCACTACACTTCGCTGTCAGCCGTCAGCTTTGAATTTTATTTTTTCACTTTTTTGGGGATTTTTTTTGTTATTTGTTTTTTTCTTTCTGTTAGGTTTAGGGAAAAGTCCAGGAACAACCGTGCCCCCCCACACACGTACACTGAATAAAGGTTTCCAGGCACGCACACACACATGCACACACACACTCCTGCCGGACGTTCTCAGCCGAGGAGACATACGCCCAGCCTGCCTCCGAGTCCGAGAGCCCCAGTGAGGATGAGGATGATGCCACGTTCCTTTTGTCATCCACGTCCTCCTCATCATCTAGCGATGATTATGAGCCCCCAAGGCGGCAGAGATGCAGCCAGGCAGAGCAAGGGGACCGCCATGCTAGGGACCCTGTGGCCCACCCTAGTACGAGCAGCTCTGTGGCTCGTACTAGTTTTCCGGCCCACCAGATAAGTTCACCTGAGCCCCCTACCGGTGAACTTGGATGGTGTACCCCAGAGAATTTTCACCCCGTGATTCCTGAATTTGCTGGTCAACCAGGAATCCAGATTTCCACAGTGGGCTTTACTCAATACAACTATTTTAGTCTTCTTTTCAGTGACCACTTTGTGAATCTGATGGTGGAACAAACAAATCTGTACGCCCAACAGATCATTGCTCAACACCTGGGCTCTTTTTTGGCTAGGTCCAGTGGCTGGATGCCGGTCAGTGCAGCCGAGATGAGGACGTTTTGGGGACTCGTGCTGCACATGGGCCTAGTGAAAAAAAACAGTGTCAGGCATTACTGGAGTGGGGACGTCCTCTACCAGACCCCACTTTACAGTACGGCCATGACACGCCCCGGTTTGAGGCCATCCGGAAATGCCTGCATTATGCAGATAACACAGCATGTCCCCCCCAAGGTGATCCTGCCTATGACCGCCTGTACAAAATCAGGCCGGTCATCGATCACTTTGGGGCCAAATTTTTGGAGGCCTATGTACCTGGAAGGGAGGTCGCGGTTGATGAGTCTCTCATTGCTTTCAAGGGGAGACTCATTTTCCGCCAGTACATTCCCTCAAAGTGGTCGAGTTATGGCGTGAAGCTGTACAAACTTTATGAGAGTACCTCAGGGTACACTTACAAGTTTCGTATGTACAAGGGGCGAGATTCCCGTATTGAACCCCCAGAATGCCCCCCCACTCTGGGTGTTAGCGGGAAACTTGTGTGGGACCTTATGCACCCACCTGTACGTGGATAATTTTTATACTAGTATCCCCTTGTTCCAGTCCCTTGCTGCCAGTTCCACGTCCGCTTGTGGGACCGTGCAGAAAAATCAACACGGCCTCCCTACCTACCCCCTCCGGGTACCTATTCCCAGGGGTGAGACCCGTGCCTTTACAAGTGGAAACCTGTTGCTGGTCATAAATAAGGACAAGAGGGATGTCCTTATGCTGTCTACAATTCATGGTAAAGGCATCACCCCTGTTCCTGTGCGAGGTACCTACTGCAATCGGTATATGGGAGGAGTTGATCTCTCTGATCAAGTCCTCAAGCCATATAACGCCATGCACAAAACCCGGGCATGGTATAAAAAAAGTTGCGGTCTACTTGGTATAGGTTGCCATGTACAACTCTTTTGTGCTGTCCCGGAGTGCTGGCAACACAGGAAAATTCCTTCAGTTCTATGAGGCAGTCCTCAAGGACCTGATCTTTTCTGACTGGGAACTGGAGGCGCCCGGATTGTCCCTGGCCAACACCTTCCAGGTGTGGTCCCCCATACTAGAAAGAAGGGACGGACCCCAAAAAAATGCAGAGTGTGTCACAGGAGGGGGATACGGAAGGACACCACCACTCAGTGTGACACGTGCCCCGATCATCTGGGCCTCTGCATTATTGGTTGCTTCAGGGAGTACCACAGTTCCATGGAGTAATAAATTTATAATCCCCTTCCCCAATTTTTATTCCATTTAGCCACTGACAATCGAATAAAAAGTATGGTTCTCAGACTTGAGACGCCCCCAAAAAAATTTTGGCCAAAAATGATAGTTTGTAAAACTAAAATAATTTTAAAAGTAGACAAATTATGTATCGCCGCGTCCGTAAAAATCTGCTCTATAAAAATAACCCATGACCTAACCCCTTAGATTAACACGGTAGAAAATAAAAAACAGTGCAATAAAAAGGAATTTTTTTGTCACCTTACATCACAAAGTGTAATAGCAAGCGATCAAAAACTCTTATGCTCCCCAAAATAGTGCCAATAAAACCGTCGTCTCATCCCGCAAAAAATGAGCCCCTATCTAAGACAATCGAATAAAAACTTTAAAAAACTGACTCTTAGACTGTGTAGATAGTAACATTTTTTATTTTGTTTCAAATCTGATATATAGTGTTAAACCTAAATAAATTTTAAAAAAAGTAGACAAATTATGTATTGCCGCGTCCGTAATAATCTGCTCTATAAAAATACCCCATGACTTAACCCCTTAGATTAATACGGATAAAAATGTTAAAGAAAAGGTGCAAAAAAAGGAATTTTTTTTGTCACCTTACATCACAAAAAGTGTAATAGCAAGAATTTGCATATCATAAAAAGCGTTTTTTTGAAGAAATGACAAGGCACACAAGTAAATCAAGAACAGATATGGAAAGAAGGTAATTTTTTACACATGGATTCATGAAAAAAGAAAATTAGCTAATATACTGGTGACATATTCCTTTTAAACTTGGCCAGCCACTGCTGGGACACCAGATTTAGGGGATTGCTATTTTGGCAATTGAATTTCACCCCAGAACAAGTGGAGATTAAAGAAACCGGAGTTTTACTGCTGAGTGTCATTTTGTGGGATTGCAAGGGATTGCAAGTGACTGAGTGTGGTTTGAAGCTGAGATCCTAGCATGGGCAAAATGTGGAAAAGCTTTGTCATCATGCCACAACAACCTGCACCACCAGCAGATCTGGAACATCTTAGCAGGAGGCAGCATTTCAGCAACATGGTGGAACAGTACACGTACTGACTGATGGGTCTGCCTAGGGCAGGGGTAGGCAACCTTTGGCTCCCAGATGTTGTGAAACTACAACTCCCAGTATGCATAGTTGCTCTGCTTTTCTAAGAACTTACACAGAAATGAATGGAGCATGCTGGGAATTGTAGTTTCACAACAGCTGGGAGCCGAAGGTTGCTGATGCCTGGCCTAGGGGAATAGCTACAGGGGAAGCAGGGAAAGACACTGCTTTGGGGCCGTGACCTAGAAAGGGCCCATCCAGGAGGAGGAGGAGGACTAACAGTATTATACAATGAAATTATATACAGTGGCAGTATAGACAGTGTAGAAAGCGAATGGAACAGCTGCTTGGCCTGGTCTGAGAGAGCGATCTTTAGTAGCCACAGGCATGGCGGCATGAAAGGAAGGGGTTTGCGCAAAAATTACTGGGGGAGGGGGGCCCCATTGAAAAATTTGCTGTGCTGCCCTTTACGCCTTGGTGGTGCTGGCCTACCCTGCAGCCATTGTATTGTCTGAACGTGTGTTTAGCATGGCTGGTGGCATTATCACAGACAAGCGCAGCCGCCTGTCCGCAGACAATGTGGGCAAGCTTTCGTTTATTAAAAAGAACCAGGCATGGATCCCACAGGACTTGTTTGTATCTTATGCAGAATAGACATGTATATCGGCCTCACCCAACCACTAGTATATTACCGTGCACTTACACTTTGTTTTATTTTTTATATTTTCCCAATGTTTTGGGGTCTACACTAATTTATTTAAAAAAATTAAAAATAAAAAAACAGTTATTGGCGACTACTGTTGGCTTCACAGCCCAAAAAGGCTTTATTTCATGCAAGAATGTAACCGCCAATTGTAAGTTCCCTGTCAGTTATGCAGTGCAGGGGTTTGTACTTGGCAAAAATGGTAATATTTCACCAAACAATTTAAAATCTATCCTTTCCCGGACAGTATTAAATTTGGCCAGCCACAGTTGGAACCACTGATTAACGGTATAGCTATTTTTGAATTTCACACCAGAACAAAATCTATCCTTTGCCGGGCACTATTAAACTTGGCCAGCCACTGCTGGGACACCAGATTTAGGGGATTGCTATTTTGCCAATATAATTTCACCCCAGAACAAAATCTACCCTTTGCCGGACACTATTAAACTTGTCCAGCCACAGCTGAAACCACTGATTTACGGTATTGCTAATTTGGCAATTGAATTTCACCCCAGAAAATAATATATCCTTTGACGGACACTATGAAACTTGTCCAGTCACAGCTGGAACACCAGATTTACGGTATTGCTATTTTTGTAATTGAATTTCACCCCAGAACAAAAGCTATCCTTTGATGGACACTATAAAACTTGTCCTGCCACAGCAGAAACCACTGATTTAGGGTATTGCTATTTTGGCAATTGAATTTCACCCCAGAAAATATTTTTATCCTTTGACGGACACTATGAAACTTGTCCAGTCACAGCTGGAACACCAGATTTACGGTATTTCTATTTTTACAACTAAATTTCACCCCAGAAAATAATATATTCTTTGACGGACACTATGAAACTTGTCCAGTCAGAGATGGAACACAAGATTTACAGAATTTCTATTTTTGCAACTGAATTTCACCCCAGAAAATAATATATTCTTTGACGGACACTATGAAACTTGTCCAGTCAGAGATGGAACACAAGATTTACAGTATTTCTATTTTTGCAACTGAATTTCACCCCAGAAAATAATATATTCTTTGACGGACACTATGAAACTTGTCCAGTCAGAGATGGAACACAAGATTTACAGTATTTCTATTTTTGCAACTGAATTTCACCCCAGAAAATAATATATCCTATGACGGACAATATGAAACTTGTCCAGGCACAGCAGGAACACCACATTAACTGTATTTCTATTTTGCCAACTGAATTTCACCCCAGAAAATCCTTTGCCGGACACTATTAAACTCGTCCAGTCACAGCTGGGACACCAGATTTACGGTATTTCCATTTTTGCAACTGAATTTCAGCCCAGAAAAAAAGTATATCCTTTGCCGGACACTATTAAACTTGGCCAGCCACTGCTGGGACACCAGATTTACAGTATTGCTATTTTGGCAATATGAATTTCACCCCAGAACAAAATCTACCCTTTGCCGGACACTATTAAACTTGGCCAGCCACAGCTGAAACCACTGATTTATGGTATTGCTATTTTGGCAATTGAATTTCACCCCAGAAAAAAAAAATATCCTTTGCCAGACACTATTAAACTTGTCTAGTCACAGCTGGGACACCAGATTTACGGTATTTCTATTTTTACAACTGAATTTCACCCCAGAAAAAGTATATCCTTTGCCGGACACTATTAAACTTTGCCAGCCACTGCTGGGACACCATATTTAGGGGATTGCTATTTTGGCAATTGAACTTCACCACAGAAAAAACTATACTTTGCCAGACAGCAAACAGTTTTACACTTGTCTAGCCACAGCTGGAACACCAGATTTAGGGGATTGCTATTTTGGCAATTGAATTTAACCCCTCAATAAAATATAGAAATTTCTATCCTGAGTTTCTAGGAGTGACAATAAGCACAGCCAAGCCCCTGATGTAGGATATAGCAAATAAAACCCTAGTATTGATGGATTGATGAACTTGGTGGCAGCTTGTGCTGGTGCACCACAAGACACAAAATGGCCACCGATCACCCCAGAAAAACGTGACAGAAAATCGCTCTGTACAGCCTAAAAACCAGTGAGCAATTAACTAGCAGAAGTTGATTGATTCACAGCTTTAGATCGATCACTTCATTAGGTATTTTTGCTGAGTTTTCCCTGCCTAATCTCACCCTCACAGCAGCTGCCTCCTATCCCTACACTAATCAGAGCAGAGTGACGTGCAGCGCTACGTGACTCCAGCTTAAATAGAGGCTGGGTCACATGCTGCACTTGGCCAATCACAGCCATGCCATTAGTACGCATGGCTGTGATGGATTCTTAGGGCAAGAAGTAAAACGCTAGCTGATTGGCTGCTGTGCAGCCCTTCAGAAAGTGTGAACAAATCGCCTAACAACGAACCCGAACTTTTTTGAAAATGTTCGGGTCCCGGTCCGGGTCCCGAACACCCCAAAATTCGGTACGAACCCAAACTATACAGTTCGGGTTCCCTCATACCTAGTCAAAAGCTTAGGGCAAGGACCTCAAAAGTCAAAAGGAGATTAGGGAGGTTAACAGGTGGCTCAAGAACTGGTGTAGAAAAGAGGGGTTCGGGTTCCTGGAGAACTGGGCCGACTTCTCTGTCGGCAGCCCGCACCTCAATGGGGAAGGGGCAGCTGTGTTGGTGAGAAAGATGGCTAGAAGGTTGGAGGAGTGTTTAAACTATGGACTGGGGGAGGGTAATTACATTATAGGAGGGGAAGATAGTGCAGATAGAGACCAGGGGTGAGGTAGTTTGACTGGGGGAAGAATGGAACGGGGGACTAGAACAGTTCAGAATGAAAGGGGTAGGGCCAGAAGCCGGACTAACAAGACTGGTGAACTGGAATTAGTGATGTGTGAGGAGGACTATGACATAGTGGGAATAACTGAGACATGGCTGGATGATAGCTATGACTGGGCAGTTAATATAAAGGGTTACAATCTGTTTAGAAAGGATCGTCAAAAACGGAGAGGGGAGGGGTCTGCCTTTATGTGAAGTCCTGTATAAAGCCCACAATTCGAGAAAATATAAGTGAGGAACATGAACATGTGGAGTCACTGTGGGTAGAAATACATGGAGGCAAAAACAATAATAAATTACTAATAGGAGTTTATTATTAACCACCTAATATACCAGAGTCCACCTAAAATCTATTACTAAACGAGATAGATGAGGCGGCAAATCATAATGAAGTCGTTATTATGGGGACTTCAACTACCCAGATATAGACTGGGAAACTGAAAGCTGTAAATCCCATAAATGAAACAGGTTCTTGGCAATAGCCAAAGACAATTACATTTCCCAACTGGTTCAGGACCCCACTAGAGGGACGGCCATGCTGGAATTAGTATTAACCAATAGACTGGATAGAACAACAGATGTGCAGGTGAAGGAACACCTAGGAAATAGTGACCATAAAGTAATAACCTTCCAATTATCCTTCAAACAAGCGTTTTTAAAGGAGGAACAAAAATACCAAACTTCATAAAAGAAAAATTTAGCCAACTAAGCGAGGTCATAGGCCTAACTAACTGGGACAAAGTCCTCAAAAATAAAATACAACCACAAAATGGGAGATTTTTAAAAGCATTGTAACATCTAATTGTGAGAGGTACATACCTTATAGGAATAAAAGGCTAGGAAACAATAAGAAACCAATGTGGATAAATAGAACCGTAAAGAAAGCAATACATGACAAAAAGAAAGCATATAAATCACTAAAACAGGAGGGGAGCCAAGAAGCACTGATAAACTATAATAAAAAAAATAGAATATGTAAAAAACTAATAAAAACTGCCAAACTAGAGACTGAGAGATTAATTGCCAAAGAGAGTAAAACTAACCCTAAAATGTTCTTCAATTATATAAATGGTAAAAAATATAAATGACACTATTAAACTTTGCCTTTGCCAGCCACTGCTGGGACACCATATTTAGGGGATTGCTATTTTGGCAATTGAACTTCACCACAGAAAAAACTATACTTTGCCAGACAGCAAACAGTTTTACACTTGTCTAGCCACAGCTGGAACACCAGATTTAGGGGATTGCTATTTTGGCAATTGAATTTAACCCCTCAATAAAATATAGAAATTTCTATCCTGAGTTTCTAGGAGTGACAATAAGCACAGCCAAGCCCCTGATGTAGGATATAGCAAATAAAACCCTAGTATTGATGGATTGATGAACTTGGTGGCAGCTTGTGCTGGTGCACCACAAGACACAAAATGGCCACCGATCACCCCAGAAAAACGTGACAGAAAATCGCTCTGTACAGCCTAAAAACCAGTGAGCAATTAACTAGCAGAAGTTGATTGATTCACAGCTTTAGATCGATCACTTCATTAGGTATTTTTGCTGAGTTTTCCCTGCCTAATCTCACCCTCACAGCAGCTGCCTCCTATCCCTACACTAATCAGAGCAGAGTGACGTGCAGCGCTACGTGACTCCAGCTTAAATAGAGGCTGGGTCACATGCTGCATCTTGGCCAATCACAGCCATGCCATTAGTACGCATGGCTGTGATGGATTCTTAGGCAAGAAGTAAAACGCTAGCTGATTGGCTGCTGTGCAGCCCTTCAGAAAGTGTGAACAAATCGCCTAACAACGAACCCGAACTTTTTGAAAATGTTCTGGTCCCGGTCCGGGTCCCGAACACCCTGGGACTCGGTACGAACCCAAACTATACAGTTCGGGTTCCTCATACCTAGTCAAAAGCTTAGGGCAAGGACCTCAAAAGTCAAAAGGAGATTAGGGAGGTTAACAGGTGGCTCAAGAACTGGTGTAGAAAAGAGGGGTTCGGGTTCCTGGAGAACTGGGCCGACTTCTCTGTCGGCAGCCCGCACCTCAATGGGGAAGGGGCAGCTGTGTTGGTGAGAAAGATGGCTAGAAGGTTGGAGGAGTGTTTAAACTATGGACTGGGGGAGGGTAATTACATTATAGGAGGGGAAGATAGTGCAGATAGAGACCAGGGGTGAGGTAGTTTGACTGGGGGAAGAATGGAACGGGGGACTAGAACAGTTCAGAATGAAAGGGGTAGGGCCAGAAGCCGGACTAACAAGACTGGTGAACTGGAATTAGTGATGTGTGAGGAGGACTATGACATAGTGGGAATAACTGAGACATGGCTGGATGATAGCTATGACTGGGCAGTTAATATAAAGGGTTACAATCTGTTTAGAAAGGATCGTCAAAAACGGAGAGGGGGAGGGGTCTGCCTTTATGTGAAGTCCTGTATAAAGCCCACAATTCGAGAAAATATAAGTGAGGAACATGAACATGTGGAGTCACTGTGGGTAGAAATACATGGAGGCAAAAACAATAATAAATTACTAATAGGAGTTTATTATTAACCACCTAATATACCAGAGTCCACCTAAAATCTATTACTAAACGAGATAGATGAGGCGGCAAATCATAATGAAGTCGTTATTATGGGGGACTTCAACTACCCAGATATAGACTGGGAAACTGAAAGCTGTAAATCCCATAAATGAAACAGGTTCTTGGCAATAGCCAAAGACAATTACATTTCCCAACTGGTTCAGGACCCCACTAGAGGGACGGCCATGCTGGAATTAGTATTAACCAATAGACTGGATAGAACAACAGATGTGCAGGTGAAGGAACACCTAGGAAATAGTGACCATAAAGTAATAACCTTCCAATTATCCTTCAAACAAGCGTTTTTAAAGGGAGGAACAAAAATACCAAACTTCATAAAAGAAAAATTTAGCCAACTAAGCGAGGTCATAGGCCTAACTAACTGGGACAAAGTCCTCAAAAATAAAAATACAACCACAAAATGGGAGATCTTTAAAAGCATTGTAACATCTAATTGTGAGAGGTACATACCTTATAGGAATAAAAGGCTAGGAAACAATAAGAAACCAATGTGGATAAATAGAACCGTAAAGAAAGCAATACATGACAAAAAGAAAGCATATAAATCACTAAAACAGGAGGGGAGCCAAGAAGCACTGATAAACTATAATAAAAAAAATAGAATATGTAAAAAACTAATAAAAACTGCCAAACTAGAGACTGAGAGATTAATTGCCAAAGAGAGTAAAACTAACCCTAAAATGTTCTTCAATTATATAAATGGTAAAAAATATAAATCTGAAGGAGTCGGCCCTCTACACAGCAATGAGGGGGGTGTTGCAGAGAGCGACGAGGATAAAGCAAAACTATTAAATATTTTTTTCTCCACTATATTTACTGAGGAAAATAGACTGTCAGATGAAATGCAGAATGTAAAAGTAAATTCCCCATTAAAAGTGCCCTGTCTGCCCCAGGAAGAAGTACAACAGCGAATTAAAAAGATTAAAATAGACAAATCGCCAGGACCAGATGGCATACACCCCCATATCCTAAGGGAATTAAGTGATGTCATAGCCAGACCTTTATTTCTGATATTTGCGGACTCTATACTGACAGGGAATGTTCCACAGGATTGGCGAATAGCAAATGTGGTGAAAATATTCAAAAAGGGTCCAAAAACAGAGCCTGGAAATTATAGACCAGTAAGTTTAACATCTATTGTGGGTAAACTGTTTGAAGGTTTTCTAAGAGATGCTATCTTGGAGTATCTCAATGAAAATAAGCAAATAACACCATATGAGCATGGCTTTATGAGGGATCAGTCATGCCAAACAAATTTAATCAATTTCTTTGAAGAGGTAAGTTCTAGACTTGACAGCGGCGAATCAATGGATGTCGTATATATGGACTTCTCCAAAGCATTTGACACTGTACCTCATAAAAGGTTAGTATATAAAATGAGAATGCTTGGACTGGGGGAAAATGTCTGTATGTGGCTAAGTAACTGGCTGAGTGACAGAAAACAGAGGGTGGGTATTAACGGTACAAACTCAGATTGGGTCACTGTCACTAGTGGGGTACCTCAGGGGTCAGTACTGGGACCTATTCTCTTCAATATATTTATTAATGATCTTGTAGAAGGCTTTCACAGTAAAATATCAATTTTTGCAGATGACACTAAACTGTGTAAAGTAATTAACACTGAAGAGGACAGTTTTCTGCTACAGAGGGATCTGGATATATTGGAGGCTTGTGCACAGAAATGGCAGTTGAGGTTTAACACTGACAAATGTAAAGTTATGCACGTGGGAAGGAATAATGCAAGTCACCAGTACATACTAAATGGTAAAACACTCGGTAACACTGACATGGAAAAGGATCTAGGAATTTTAATAAACAGCTGCAAAAGCCAGTGTCAGGCAGCTGCCGCCAAGGACAATAAGATAATGGGTTGCATCAAAAGGGGCATAGACGCCTGTGATGAGAACATAGTCCTACCACTTTACAAATCGCTAGTCAGACCACACATGGAGTACTGTGTACAGTTCTGGGCTCCTGTGAACAAGGCAGACATAGCAGAGCTGGAGAGGGTTCAGAGGAGGGCAACTAAAGTAATAACTGGAATGGGGCAACTACAGTACCCTGAAAGGTTATCAAAATTAGGGTTATTCACTTTAGAAAAAAGAGGACTGAGGGGAGATCTAATATCTATTTATAAATATATCAGGGGTCAGTACAGAGATCTCTCCTATCATCTATTTATCCCCAGGACTGTGACTGTGACGAGGGGACATCCCATGCATCTGGAGGAAAGAAGGTTTGTACACAAACATAGAAAAGGATTCTTCACGGTAAGAGCAGTGAGACTATGGAACTCTCTGCCTGAGGAGGTGGTGATGGTGAGTACAATAAAGGAATTCAAGAGGGGACTGGGTGTATTTCTGGAGTGTAATAATATTACAGGCTACAGCTACTAGAGAGGGGTCGTTGATCCAGGGAGTTATTCTGATTGCCTGATTGGAGTCACGAAGGAATTTTTTCCCCTTAAGTGGGGAAAATTGGCTTTTGCCTCACAGGGGTTTTTTGCCTTCTTGAGTCAGGAGAAAAGAAATCCAGCACTGGAGTCACAACTTGAAAAAGCCAAAATTACCTTTATTCCGTTGCATTAAAATACAAGCGACAGCTCTGCCTTGACACATGGAAACGCTCCCGGTCTACGCGTTTCAAACACACCTGTCCTTAACCTCTTTACATGTACATGTACACCCTGTGAATATCCGATCACTGCTGCGCACGTGGCGGTGATCGGAACCCGGTGCCTGCTAAAATCATTTAGCAGGCACCTTGGCACAATGCCCAGGGGGGTCCTGTGAACCCCCCCATGTCGGCGATGGCGGCAAACCGCAGGTCAATTCAGTAGAAACTCCAAAAAAGTGACCCTATTTTGGAAACTACGGGATAAGGTGGCGGTTTTGTTTGTATTATTTTAGGGTAAATATGATTTTTGGTTGCTCTATAATACACATTTTTTGAGGCAAGGTAACAAAAAATAGAAATTCTGAAATTTCATCTCCATTTGCCAATAACTCTTGTGGTACACCTGAAAGGTTAACAAAGTTTGTAGAATCTTTTTGAATACCTTCAGGGGTGTAGTTTCTTAGATGGAGTCACTTTTTTTGGAGTTTCTACTCTAGGGGTGCATCGGGGGGGATTCAAATGGGACATGGTGTCAAAAATCCAGTCCAGCAAAATCCGCCTTCCAAAAACCATATGGCGTTCCTTTCCTTCTACGCCCTGCCGTTTGGCCATACAGCAGTTTACGACCACATATGGGGTGTTTCTGCAAACTACAGAATCGGGGCAATAAATATTGAGTTTTGTTTGGCTGTTAACACTTGCTTTGTTACTGGAAAAAATTGATTAAAATGGAAAATTTTCCCCCAAAAATCTAAATTCTGAAATTTTATCTCCATTTGCCATTAACTCTTGTGGAAAACCTAAAGGGTTAATGATGTTTGTAAAATCAGTTTTGAATACCTTGAGGGGTGTAGTTTATAGAATGGGGTAATTTTTGGGTGGTTTCTATTATGTAAGCCTCACAAAGTGACTTCAGACCTGAACTGGTCCCTAAAAAGTGGGTTTTTGAATATTTCTGAAAAATTTCAAGATTTGCTTCTAAACTTCTAAGCCTTGTAACATCCCCCAAAAATAAAATGGCATTCCCAAAATGATCCATACATGAAGTAGACATATGGGGAATGTAAATCAATAACTTTTTTTGGCGGTATTGAAGGAGAAAATGAAAAATATATAGTATAATGAATGCCGCCTGATTATACCAGACACTACATTCCCAAATCTTATATGTGTGTACACATTCCTAAGGTGGGGGTAGCACTCATTTGGGTGAGGGGCTATAGATTAGCAAGGATGAAGCAAACATTGTTAATGAATAGCAGATGTTGGTCAAGAAGAACATGACGCAAGCATGCATTGTCCATACATGGATATGTCCAATGGGGTTGTAGAGAGTGTTTAACCCATCCAATAAGGATAAGACAAGTATCTAAAGTTTGGGATGATTATGTGTATAAGATGAGTGTGGGCCTCTCCCCCTTTGAGCATTTTCCTTTGTGCGATTGAAGCTGTTAATGCTCCCGGCTAGCTGAAATAAACCTTATTCTTCCTGAAGACTGCGTTTCCTTAGTGGTTTTCCACAACAGTATTACTATGTATTATAGAAGTAGAGAAATTGAAACTTGGGAAATTGCAAATTTTTGGTAAATTTGGAATTTTTTTTATAAATAAAAATGAAATTTTTCGACTTCATTTTACCACTGTCATGAAGTATAATATGTGACGAAAAACAATCAGAATGGCCTGGATAATAAAAAGCGTTTTAAAGTTATCACCACATAAAGTGACACTGGTCAGATTTGCAAAAAATGGCCAGGTCCTTAAGGTGAAATAGGGCCGAGTCCTTAAGGGGTTAAAGAGTAATGAAGAAGGAGTTGCAGAGAACGACGAGGAGAAAGCAAAGCTGTTAAATATTTTTTTCTTCAATGTATTCACTGAGGAAAATAAACTGTCAGATGAAATGCTGAATGTGAAAATAAATCCCCCATTAAAAGTGTCCTGTCTGACACTAGAAGAAGTACAGTAGCGAATTAAAAAGATTAAAATAGACAAATCGCCAGGACCGGATGGCATACACCCCCGTATCCTAAGTGAATTAAGTAATGTCATAGCCAGACCCTTATTTCTGATATTTGCGGACTCTATACTGACAGGGAATGTTCCACAGGATTGGCGCATAGCAAATGTGGTACCAATATTCAAAAAAGGTCCAAAAACAGAGCCCGGAAACTATAGGCTAGTAAGTTTAACTTCTGTTGTGGGGAAACTGTTTGAAGGTTTTCTGAGAGATGCTATCTTAGAGGATCTGAACGGAAATAAGCAAATAACGTCATATCAGCATGGCTTCATGAGGGATCGGTCATGCCAAACGAATTGAATCAGTTTCTATGAGGAGGTAAGTTCTAGACTTGACAGCGGCGAATCAATGGATGTCTTATATCTGGACTTCTCCAAAACATTTGACACTGTACCACAGAAAAGGTTAGTATATAAAATCAGGATGCTCGGCCTGGGAAAAAATGTCTGTAAGTGGGTAAGTAACTGGCTGAGTGACAGAAAACAGAGGGTGGTTATTAACGGTACACAGTCAGATTGGGCAACTGTCAATGGTGGGGTACTTTATGGGTCAGTACTGGGCCCTTTTCTTTTTAATATATTTATTAATGATCTTGTAGAAGGCTTGCGTAGTAAAATATCAATTTTTGCAGATGACACTAAACTGTGTAAAGCAATTAACACTGAAGAGAACAATATACTGCTACAGAGGGATCTGGATAGATTGGAGGCTCGGGCAGAGAAATGGCAGATGAGGTTTAACACTGACAAATCTAAAGTTATGCACATGGGAAGGAATAATGCAAGTCACCCATACATACTAAAACGTAAACCACTCGGTAACACTGACATGAAAAGGATCTAGGAATTTTAATAAACAGCAAACTAAGCTGTAGAAACCAGTGTCAGGAAGCTGCCGCCAAGGCCAATAAGATAATGGGCTGCATCAAAAGGGGCATAGATGCCCCTGAGCTGGAGAGGGTTCAGAGGAGGGCAACTAAAGTAATAACTGGAATGGGGCAACTACAGTACACTGAAAGATTATCAAAGTTAGGGTTATTTACTTTAGATAAAAGACGACTGAGGGGAGATCTAATAACTATGTATAAATATATCAGGGGTCAGTACAGAGATCTCTCCCATCATCTATTTATCTCCAGGACTGTCACTGTGACGAGCAGACATCCTTTGTGTCTAGAGGAAAGAAGGTTTGTACACAAAAATAGAAAAGGATTCTTTACAGTAAGAGCAGTGAGACTATGGAACTCTCTGCCTGAGGAGGTGGTGATGGTGAGTACAATAAAGGAATTCAAGAGGGACTTGGATGTATTTCTGGAGTGTAATAATATTACAGGCTATAGTTACTAGAGATGGGTCGTTGATCCAGGGAGTTCTTCTGATTGCCTGATTGGAGTCGGGAAGGAATTTTTTACTCCCCGCTTCTACTAGAGTTGAGCGAACCCGAACTGTATAGTTCGGGTTCGTACCGAATTTTGGGGTGTTCGGGACCCGGACCTTTTCAAGAAAGTTTGGGTTTGTTGTTCAGCGATTTCTTCCCGCTTTCTGAAGGGCTGCACAGCAGCCAATCAGCTAGCGTTTTACTTCTTGCCCTAAGAAGCCATCACAGCCATGCCTACTATTTAAGCTGGAGTCACGTAGCACCGCACGTCACTCTGCTCTGATTAGGACGCAGCTGCTGTGAGGGCGAGATTAGGCAGGGAAAACTCAGAAAAAAAAACTAATGAAGTGATCGATCTACAGTTGTGAATCATTCAACTTCTGCTAGTTAATTGCTCACTGGTTTTTAGGCTGTACAGAGCATTTTTCTGTAACTTTTTTCTGAAGTGATCGGCGGCCATTTTGTGTCTTGTGGTGCTGCCACCAAGTCCATAAATCCATAAATACTAGTTGTTGTTTTTTTGCTATATCCTACATCAGTGGCTTGGCTGTGCTTAATGTCACCCCTAGAAACTCAGGATAGAAATTTCTATATTTTATTGAGGGGTTAAATTCAATTGCCAAAATAGCAATCCCCTAAATCTGGTGTTCCAGCTGTGGCTAGCCAAGTGTAATACTGTCTGCTGTCTGGCAAAGGATAGATTTTTTTTCTGTGGTGAAATTCAATTGCCAAAATAGCAATACCGTAAATCAGTGGTTTCAGCTGTGGCTGGCCAAGTTTAATAGTGTCCGGCAAAGGATATATTTTTTTCTGGAGTGAAATTCAGTTGCAAAAATAGAAATACCGTAAATCTGGTGTTCCAGCTGTGACTGGCCTGCACAACAAGTGAAGGATAAAATCAAGTGTGCACTGCGCAACGCCATCTGTGGCAAGGGCCACATAACCACAGATACATGGACCAGTAAGCACGGGCAGGGATAGCGGTTTGGCGCATGTCCTTCCATCACCGAGGATCGCAGGGCATTATTCTTTGCCTCCTGTTGCCTCCTATTCCACTTCCTCCTCCTCCTCTTCTACCACCTCCTTATCCTGTCAGCGAAAGACCTTCACCACCAACTTTAGCACAGCCAGGGGTAAACGTCAGCAGGCGGTTTTAAAACTCATGTGTTTGGGGGACAAACCCCACACCACACAGGAGCTGTGGAGGGGCATAGAAGAACAGACCGATTGCTGCCAGTGAGCCTCAAGCCCGGCCTGGTGGTGTACGGTAATGGGCGAAATCTCGTTGCAGCTCTGGGACTAGCTGGTTTGACGCACATCCCTTGCCTGGCGCATGTGCTGAATTTGGTGGTGCAGAAATTTCTTAAAAACTAGCCAGACATGTCAGAGCTGCCGCAGAAAGTGCGGGCCCTCTGTTCGCGCTTTCGGCATTCTCACCCTGCTGCTGCTCGCCTGTCTGCTCTGCAGCGTAACTTCTTCCTTCTCGCTCACCGCCTTATATACGACGTGCCCACCAGGTGGAACTCCACCTTGCATATGCTGGCGATAGTGGAGTTTTATCTATCCTTTGACAGACACTATTAAACTTGGCCAGCCACAGCTGAAACCACTGATTTACGGTATTGCTGTTTTAGCAATTGAATTTCACCCCAGAAAATAATATATCCTTTGACGGACACTATGAAACTTGTCTTTCTCTACAGTGTTTGGGAGATGGACAGCTGAACGCTTGCATGTGACATGTTGGAGATGCTTGGTGATGGTGACGATGGTGGTGGTGTTGGTGGCACATCTTCTGTTTGCTGGGGGGCAGGTGCCACTGTGACTCCAGAGGTGGAGGAAGCAGGAGGAGCCTGAGACCTTTCTTGTTTTTTTAGGTGTTTACTCCACTGTAGTTTGTGCTTTGCATGTACTGTAGATGCCTGGTCATGCAGGTTGTGCTCAGGTTTAGAACGTTTATGCCTCACTTTACGCTCTGATGACACAACGTGCAAACCACTCGTGTCTTGTCATCAGGACATTGTCTGAAGAACTGCCATGCCAATGAACTCCTTGGAGCTGGCTTTGGTGTGCTCGGTTCCTGGGTGCGGTGGGCAGTAACAATTGTACTGTGTTGGGGACGGCCGCTCCGCTTTTGCACCCTGCTCCCTCTTTTGCAGAAAGCCACAGCAGTTGGCACCTGTGTTTCTTCATCATCAAAGACGTGCTGCGATGTTATTCCCATTTCCTCAAACTGCAACATAAGTGGTTGGGCATCAGTGCATTCAATGTCTTCCACTTCTGGGGCAGGGCTATGTGGATGGCCCGGGGAAACCCTGCCAGCAGAGTCATCAAAAGGCATAAGAGTCTTCTGCATGACTTGGAGCTCAGACTGCTTGGCTGCTTTGCAAGGGGGTAACATAGTAACATAGTACATAAGGCCGAAAAAGACATCTGTCCATCCAGTTCAGCCTGTCATCCTGCTAGTTGATCCAGAGGAAGGCAAAAAAAAAAAACCTGTGAGGTAGAAGCTACAGTTGAGCGAGTTCGAGTAGTTCGGCCGAACCTCACAAAAATGTTCGGGTTCGGGATCCGAACTCGACCCTAACTTCACCCGAACCCGAACCCCATTGAAGTCAATGGGGATCTGAACTTTTGGGCACTTAAATGGCTGTAAAAAAGCCCTGGAAAGGGCTAGAGGGCTGCAAAAGGCAGCAAAATGTAGGTAAATGCCCTGCAAACATATTTGAATAGGGAAATGACTTAAAATAAAATAAAATACAGAAAAATAATAAATAAACATTCTAAACTTGAGCCCAAGTGAGTGACAGTGGCACCTGTCACCCAGCAAACAGAGGAAATAGCAGCAATGCCACCACATCTGTCATTGTCACCAAGCATCTCCACCAAATCCCATGGAAGTGTTCAGCTATCAGCTGTCCATCTCCCAAACACTGGAGAGAAAAAGAAATAGAAAGAGGAAGTACCCCCCTACCCATGGCTCTGAATGCCTTATTTCAAACTTCCTGGTCCTTTGAAATGCTGTCATTCTGTCTGGTGGACAGTTTTAAAAACCTTAAGGCTGTGGCTATCCCACAGTACGTGTATCCCAGCCGCCGCTACTTTTGCAGGTGAGCCATCCCTTCCCAGCACAACCAAGTGGCAGACAAAATCAAGTGTGCACTGCGCAACGCTATCTGTGGCAACGTCCACACAGTGGGTAAATGTAGCGGCTGGCCAAAAGGCGGATAGCATTTTTGCAAATGTCCTTCTGCCCCCGAGGATTGCTGGGCATTTCTCTTTGTATTCTGTTACCTCCTCCTCCTCCTCCTACTCGGCTTCTTCCTCTGCTACCACCTCCTCATCCACTCAGCGTAACACCTTCACCACCCACAGCAGCACAGCCAGGGGGAAACGACAGCAGGTTGTTTTAAAACTTGTGTGTTTGTGGGACAAACCCCGCACAGCGCAGGAGCTGTGGACAGGCATGGAACAATAGACTGACCAGCCTCCAGCCTGGCCTGGTGTTGTGCGCTAATGGGCGAAATATACTAGCAGGTCTGGGCCTAGCCAGTTTGACACACATCCCCTGCCTGCCACATTTGTGCTAAATTTGGGGTGCACAAATTCCTAAACACCAGACAGTGAAAATCAATTCAGTTAATCAAACACACACACAACACCCCCACCCCCCCTTTCACTCAAACCATTAACAAACTATTTACAAATTTTCTTAAAAAAATATTAAAATAACTATAATGCAGCTAAACTTACTATATAAACAAACAAAACTATATACACGTCTTATCCTTAACTTAAGGCCAGTGACATCCAAGTGGCTCGAAGGGTGGGTTCCTGCACCAACAAAGTCCCTGGCCTGGAACACAATTGTCCAGCCAGGGCACAGTTCTGGAGGATGAGGAGGATAAGTAGGATGACGAGGAGTAGGAGGAACCGTGTTCTCAGCAGGGTGGCACCCAAGCCAGCTCACGGGCAGCTGGGTCACCATCAGCACCTCAGAAGGCTGGGTTTGCATTGGCGAAATGTGGGAAAGTTTTATCATCACGCCACAACAACCTGCACCACCAGCAGATCTGGATCGTCTTAGCAGGAGGCAGCATTTCAGCAACATGGTGGAGGAGTACTCGTACTGACTGATGGTTTTGCCCAGGAGCGTAGCTACAGGGAAGCGTGGGAAGCACACTGTTTTGGGTCCCTGACCTAGAAGGGGCCCATCCTGGAGGAGGAGGAGGACTAAAAGACATTGTCAGGGCCCTCTCAACAGTATTATACAATGAAATTAGATACAGTAGCAGTATAGACAGTGTAGAAAGCAGATGGAAAATAAACCCAAACAGCCTCACACCCTACACACTCAACACTCCCACCCCCTTTTACTCAAACCATTAACAAACTATTTACAAATTTACTTAAAAACATATTAAAATAAATATAAGGCAGCTAAACTAACCATATAAAGAAACAAAACTATATCCACGCCTTATCCTTAACTTAAGGCCAACCAAATACAAGTGGCTCGGAGGGTGGGTATCTGCACCAACATAGGCCCTGGCCTGGAACACAATTGTCCAGCCAGGGCAAAGTTCTGGAGGATGAGGAAGAGGAGTAGGAGGAACGCTGGGTAATACAGAGAACACAGACGATATACCTCCCTTAAAGAGGATAGCTTGTCCTTGCCCCGGGCAGCCTAGCAGACATGAGCGACTACATGCTGCAGTGCCTGCGCAACGACCGCCCAGTTACTGCCACATTCTAACTTTTGCTGATTACTGGGTGGCCAGCCTGCTGCATCCCCGTTACAAGGACAACGTGCCGTCCTTAATTCCCTCACTGGAGAGTAATAGGAAGATGAGCCCGCTAGTAGACACGCTGCTGATGGCATTCACACCTGACACCAGGGACTCAGTGGAAGCACAAGGTGAAGGCAGAGGAGGAGGAGGAAGGATTTGCCAATGCAGCTTTGACATCACGCCACAACAACCTGCACCACCAGCAGATCTGGAACATCTTAGCAGGAGGCAGCATTTCAGCAACATGGTTGAACAGTACACGTATTGACTGATGGGTCTGCCTAGGGGAATAGCTACAGGGGAAGCTAGAAAGGGCCCATCCAGGAGGAGAAGGAGGACTAACAGTATTATACAATGAAATTATATACAGTGGCAGTATAGACAGTGTAGAAAGCGAATGGAACAGCTGCTTGGCCTGGTCTGAGAGAGCGATCTTTAGTAGCCACAGGCATGGCGGCATGAAAGGAAGGGGTTTGCGCAAAAATTACTGGGGGAGGGGGGCCCCATTCAAAAATTTAATGTGTTGACCAATCATTTCTAGCTACGCCACTGGGTCTGCCCCATTCAACTTCTGGGTCATCAAATTGGGCACATGTCCTGTCACACGGGTGGTAAGTAATTTAATTTTAACCCTTAAATATAATTGCAGTTGCCTGCCAGTGTGTCAAGCCCACTGACTGTACTGTGCCCACTGCCCACCACTCATATAGGGTGACACAGTACCTTGCACATAAAAAGAGTCATTTAATTGTTACCCTTTAATATAATTGCAGTTGCCTGCCAGTAAGTTTCAGGCCCACTGGATGTACTGTGCCCACTTCCAGTGCCCACCACTCATATCAGGTGGCACAGTACCTTGCAGATAAAAAAGTGATTTAATTTTTACCCTTTAATATAATTGCAGTCGCCTGCCAGTGTGTGTCAGGCACGCAGACTGTAGTGTGCCCACTGCCAGTGCCCACTACTCATATCGGATGGCACAGTACCTTGCAGATAGAAAAAGTCATTTAATATTTACTCTTTAATATAATTGCAGTTGCCTGCTTATGTGTGTCAATCCCACTGACTGTACTGTGCCCACTGCCCACCACTCATTTAGGGTGGCACAGTACCTTGCAGATAAAAAAGTAATGTAATTTTTACCCTTTAATATAATTGCAGTAGCTTGCCAGTGTGTGTCAGGCCCACTGACTGTACTGTACCCACTGCCCACCACTCATATCAGGTGGCACAGTACCTTGCAGATAAAACAGGAATTTAATTTTTCCTCTGTAATATAATTGCAGTTGACTGCCAGTTAGTGTCAGGTCCAATGACTGTACTGTGCCCACTGCCAGTGCCCACCAGTCATACCGGGTGGCACAGTACCTTGCATATAAAGAAGTCATTTAATTTTTTCTCTGTAATATAATTGCAGTTGCCTGCCAGTGAGTGTCAGTGTTACGACCAGAGGAAGTGGATCCTCTGTGTCAGCTGATAGAGGACTAGGAATTTGCCCAATATTGCTGACTGCTGACTCACAGAGTCAGGACACTGGTGTTTGCACCAGTCACCCAGAATGCAGCTAACTGCAGCAATGTGAACAGAGTCCAACAAATGCAGAATAAAGGAACAGAAGGTCTTTACTGGCAGACGGTTATACAAAAGTCACTTGAGATAAAGGCAAAACAAAGTTCAGAGTAATGCAGTGTGTAGATTAAAGCTGTCTCGTTGTCAGGCAGTGCAGGGTCAGGAATCCAGGCAGACTTACAGGAGACGATGGACAGAAGCGTAGACAGAAGATGCAGTGTTCAATAATCCAGGTGATTCAACAAACAGATGGCAGGCAGATACGTAGTCAAACTGAGCAGCGATCCATAGTCCAGGCAATCCAGCAAGTAGATGGTAGGCAGAGTCAGGGTCCAGCTAAGCAGGGGTCAGAATCCAGAAAATCCAACAAACAGACACAGATGGACGCTTCAGCGGGAGTCAACAGGTACAACAACCACGCTTGGGCACTTCCTCCAGAGTGAAGCTGCCCTAAATACTCAAAGCCCCACCCATGGGTGGGGAGGATAATCAGGACCAGCTGCTTATCCCCTATAAGACAGGGAGAGGTGCACGCGCATGCTCTATAGCGCCTCAGATGACACCTGGTAGTGAGAATGGATGTGGCGATATGCTGGAGGACGCCTGCTTCTCTTATAAGGTAAGCCAGCCCTGGAATCCATGGTGCTGAGCTGTGCAGACAGGGATCTGACAGTACCCCCCCTCTTACACCCCCTCCTCCGCACGGTCGACCTGGAGTGAAATTTCTTCAACAACAGGGGGGCATGGATATTGGCTGCGGCCTCCCATGACCTCTCTTCAGGACCATAGCCCTTCCAGTCCACCAGATAGAAGGTCTTACCTCGGATAACCTTCATATCTAGAATGTCATTGACCTCAAATTCGTCATTTGTAGTGACAGGAGGAGGGTTCAGTGAGGTACCTTTGCAAAACCTGTTAAAGACAGCTGGTTTAAGTAACGACACATGAAAAGAATTGGGAATCCGCAAGGTAGCTGGTAATTTGAGTTTGTAAGCAACAGGATTAATTTTTCTTATCACAGGAAAAGGTCCCAGGAATCGCGGAGCCAGTTTGTAGGAGGGCAGTCTGAGACGGATATTCTTAGAAGAAAGCCATACCTTGTCTCCAATGGCAAACTGAGGAGAAGGTCTACGCCTCTTATCTGCGGACCTTTTCATCCGGTCAGCTGTTCTCTGAAGAAATTCCTTTGTGTCAGACCAGACACGAGAAAGCTGCTCCACACAAGAATCTGCTGCAGGAACCCCTGAAGAAGGTTGTATAGGGAGAGGAACACTTGGATGTCGGCCGTAGATTACAAAAAATGGAGAGTTACCTGTGGCTTGACTGACTTGGTTATTATGGGCAAACTCCGCCCAGGGAAGATGCCTCACCCAGTCGTCCTGATGGGCATTAGAGAAATGTCGCAGGAAGTTGACCAATATTTGATTCATGCGTTCCACCTGACCATTAGACTGTGGATGGTAAGCAGAAGAAAAATCCAGAGATACATTCAGAGACTTACATAAAGATCTCCAGAACCGGGAGGTGAATTGTACTCCTCTATCTGAGACGATGTGGAGAGGAAATCCATGAAGACGGAAAATATGTAAGATGAATAGCTCAGCCAGCCGAGGAGCAGATGGTAGACCTGGAAGCGGGATAAAGTGTGACATCTTGGAAAAACGGTCAACGACAACCCAAATGACTGTACAACCCTCGGAGACAGGTAAATCGGTTATAAAGTCCATACCAATATGCTGCCAGGGGACCTCCGGTACTGGCAGTGGCAATAATAAACCTGCAGGTTTCATCCTGGGAGATTTATTCTGGGCGCACGAGGTACAGGATGCCACGAAGTCCCCAATATCCGCTGTCATGGAAGGCCACCAGTAATGTCTGGAAATGAGATTCAAGGTCCCCGTTGACCTGGATGGCCAGCAATCTTGGACGCATGTCCCCACCGTAGGATTTCCCTACGTTTGGATTCTGGAACAAAGATCTTACCTGGGGAACCTTGGACAGGTTGACTGGAGCCACTGGGACTACTTTAGTCGGTTCAATAATGAACTGGGGTTCCTCCTCAGTATCTGTGGTTTCAAAAGACCTAGAGAGCGCGTCCGCTTTGGTATTTTTATCAGCAGGCCGGAAGTGAAGTTGAAAATTAAATCGAGCAAAGAAGAGAGACCAACGAGCCTGACGAGGATTGAGCCGCTGAGCTGTCTGCAGGTACGTCAGGTTTTTGTGATCTGTGTAAATTATGACTGGTAGACAGGAACCCTCCAGAAGGTATCTCCATTCCTCTAGAGCCATCTTGATTGCTAGGAGTTCCCTGTCTCCAATAGAATAGTTCTTTTCTGCAACAGAAAATAACTTAGAAAAGAAACCACAAGGATACATACGACCCGAGTCATTCTTCTGTGACAGGACCGCCCGGCTCCTACAGAGGATGCGTCCACCTCCAAGAAGAACTGTTTGTGAAGTTCCGGGCGTCTAAGGACTGGAGCTGAAGAAAAGGCCTGCTTGAGGGAGGAGAATGCCGTCTCTGCTTCAGAGGACCACTGTTTGGGATTGGCACCCTTCCTGGTGAGACTGGAAATAGGAGCTGTCAAGGTAGAAAAATTACGAATGAACTGACGATAATAATTAGCAAAGCCCAAGAACCTCTGTATTGCCTTCAGGCCGGAAGGACGGGGCCAGTTGAGCACTGCAGCCACCTTTCCAGGATCCATTTCGAGACCCTGATCAGAGATGATATATCCCAGGAAGGGCAGGGATGATTTTTCAAAGACACACTTCTCCAGTTTAGCGTATAGACGATTTTCCCGTAAGCGTTGTAAGACCAGCTGCACATGCCTGCGATGAGTTTTGATGTCTCTGGAAAAATAAGAATATCATCCAAATAGACTACAACACAAGAATAGAGCAGATCACGAAAAATGTCATTTACAAACTCCTGAAAGACAGCAGGGGCATTACAGAGACCAAATGGCATAACGAGGTATTCATAGTGGCCATCCCTGGTGTTAAAGGCTGTCTTCCATTCGTCACCCTTACGAATACGTATTAAATTGTAAGCCCCCGCAAGTCCAATTTAGAGAAGATCCGAGCCCCACGGAGTCTATCAAATAGCTCGGAAATTAATGGTAACGGATACTTATTCTTGATGGTGATCTTATTTAGACCACGGTAGTCTATACAGGGGCGAAGGGACCCATCCTTCTTTTCACGAAAAAGAATCCTGCCCCTGCAGGTGATGAAGACCTCCTGATGAAACCCCTTCAAGATTCTCCTTGATATAATCTGCTGTAGCTAGCATTTCAGCAGGAGACAGTGGGTACACACGACCTCGAGGAGGAGATGTACCAGGTAGCAGATCGATAGGACAGTCATAAGGGCGATGGGGTGGTAGTACCTCAGCCTCCTTTTTATCAAATACATCAGAAAAGGAATGATAGACAACTGGCAAAGCCTCCAGGCCTTTAGGAGGAGGAGTAGAAACCCTTCGTTGGCAAGAACGTAGGCACCTGTCTTGGCACTGCGGTCCCCATCGAAGAACCTCTCCAGAAGTCCAGTCGATTATGGGATTGTGCATTCTAAGCCAGGGTATCCCCAGCAAGAGAGAATGGGACAGTTCAGGGAGCACATACAGAGAAATCCTTTCTACATGTAACACCCCTACCTGCAGTTCCAACGGCTCAGTGACAAACCGGACTGGATCCGTCAGCACTTTCCCGCTGACTGCCGTCACCAGTAGGGGATTCTTTAGCAGGCGTACAGGGATGTGATATTGATTTACTATATGCTGATGTATGAAGTTCCCCGCCGATCCGGAATCCAAGGAAGCAGGTATGGAGACTTTGACGCCCCCAAGAAACAGAGTTACAGGAATCTGGAGAGTGGAATAATTTTCGCCTAGGGCCGCCTCCCCCAGAGACCCTAAGCGCTGGAGTTTCCCGACTTTTGAGGACAATTGCGGACACGGTGGCCCGGGCCACCACAGTAGAGGCAGAGTCCAGAAGACATGCGGAGACGACGTTCCTCATCCGAAAGCCGAGTGGAATTCACCTGCATGGGTTCAGGATCCGAAAAAGAGGGGCGTAATGGAGGCTGAGACAAATTAGACTTAAACTGGAGTTTTGGAAGTCTTTTTTCCCGGCTGACCTCCCGAGCTCGCTCCGAAAACCGTATGTCGATTCTTGTTGCCAGAGAGATCAGTGACTCAAGGGAGGTAGGCACATCACGACCTGCGAGTTCATCCTTAATATGTCCAGACAAACCCTCCCAAAAGCCGCCACCAGAGCCTCCTCATTCCAGGAAACCTCGGACGCTAAGGTGCGGAACTGAATCGCATATTGGCCCACCGACCGGCCTCCTTGATGGACGTGCAGCAGCGAGGAAGCCGCAGAAGAAGCTCGTCCTGGCTCCTCAAACACCCTCTTAAAAGAGTCCATAAATAATGCCACATTACTGGTGATAGGTCCAGATCTCTCCCATATTGGATTCGCCCAGGCCAGAGCCTCACCCTCAAGATGAGAGATAATGAACGCCACTTTAGCCCGGTCAGATTGAAAGTGATGAGGAAGCAGTTCAAAGTGAATTGTACACTGGTTAAGAAACCCACGACAGGTTTTTGGGTTGCCGCTGTAACGGGCGGAGCAGATAATCGCGGTCCGGAAAAGCTTGGCTGCGCTGCAGCCGCAACAGGAACAGCCGGGGCAGTAGGGCCCTGTGCAGACGGTGCTGGAGAAAGGGAGTCCAGGCGAGCTGCTACATGCTGCAAGTAATTTATCACTTGTTTCTGGGTGGTACGCTGTTGTTCGAGTTCCTGTAGAAGTTCAGACATTCCTGGGTTAGAGCCAGCGGAATCCATGGCCCAAGCGTACTGTTACGACCAGAGGAAGTGGATCCTCTGTGTCAGCTGATAGAGGACTAGGAATTTGCCCAATATTGCTGACTGCTGACTCACAGAGTCAGGACACTGGTGTTTGCACCAGTCACCCAGAATGCAGCTAACTGCAGCAATGTGAACAGAGTCCAACAAATGCAGAATAAAGGAACAGAAGGTCTTTACTGGCAGACGGTTATACAAAAGTCACTTGAGATAAAGGCAAAACAAAGTTCAGAGTAATGCAGTGTGCAGATTAAAGCTGTCTCGTTGTCAGGCAGTGCAGGGTCAGGAATCCAGGCAGACTTACAGGAGACGATGGACAGAAGCGTAGACAGAAGATGCAGTGTTCGATAATCCAGGTGATTCAACAAACAGATGGCAGGCAGATACGTAGTCAAACTGAGCAGGGATCCATAGTCCAGGCAATCCAGCAAGTAGATGGTAGGCAGAGTCAGGGTCCAGCTAAGCAGGGGTCAGAATCCAGAAAATCCAACAAACAGACACAGATGGACGCTTCAGCGGGAGTCAACAGGTACAACAACCACGCTTGGGCACTTCCTCCAGAGTGAAGCTGCCCTAAATACTCAAAGCCCCACCCATGGGTGGGGAGGATAATCAGGACCAGCTGCTTATCCCCTATAAGACAGGGAGAGGTGCACGCGCGTGCTCTATAGCGCCTCAGATGACACCTGGTAGTGAGAATGAATGTGGCGATATGCTGGAGGACGCCTGCGTCTCTTATAAGGTAAGCCAGCCGTGGAATCCATGGTGCTGAGCTGTGCAGACAGGGATCTGACAGTCAGGACCACTGACTGTACTGTGCCCACCACTCATATAGGGTGGCACAGTACCTCTCAGATAAAAACGTCATTTAATTTTTCCTCTGTCATATAATTGCAGTTGCATGCCAGTGAGTGTCAGGCCCACGGACTGTACTGTGCCCACTGCAATTGCCCACCACTTATATCAGGTGGCACAGTACCTTGTAGATAAAAAATTAATTTAATTTTTACCCTTTAATATAATTGCAGTTGCCTGTCAGTGTGTGTCAGGCCCACTGACTGTACTGTGCCCACTGCCCACACTCCTATAAGGTGCTACAGTACCTTGCAGATAAAAAAAATAATTTAACTTTTACCCTTTAATACAATTGCAGTTGCCTGGCAGTGTGTGCCAGGCCCATTGACTGTAATGTGCCCACTGCCCACCATTCATATAGGGTGGTACAGTACCTTGCAGATAAAAAAGTCATTTAATTTTTCCTCTGTAATATAATTGCAGTTGCCTGCCAGTGAGTGTCAGGCCCACAGACTGTACTGTGCCCACTGCCCACTACTCATATAGGGTGGCATAGTACCATGCAGATAAAAAAGTAATTTCGTTTTTCCTCTGTAATATAATTGCAGTTGCCTGCCAGTGAGAGTCAGGCCCACTGACTGTACTGTGCCCATTGCCTACCACTCAGATAGGGTGGCACAGTACCTTGCACGCATAGTAACACTAATCAAAAAAAAAAATGACAGGCAGAGGCAGGCCACCCTGCAGGGGCCGTCGTGGTGCTGTGATTTCCTTTGCCCCTAGAATAATGGCCAGTGTTCAGAGGCCACGTACCCTGAGCTCGAAAAATTCTTAGGACATAGTTGACTGGCTTACACAGGACATCCAATCTAATACAACTTCCGCTCGGAACCTTGACGCACCATCCTCCTACAGATCAGCTTCGGGCGCCTCTCAAGTTACCACTCTCCCGCCTGCCACCACCACCAACACTAGCACCACAGCCGCTTCACTTGATCTGTCAGAGGATTTATTTACACATCAGTTGGAAGAAATGAGTGCTGCGCAACCATTATTGCCAGAGGATGTAGATAACAGTGATATGTCTCATTCAGGCAGCATTACACACATGGACGTACGGTGTGATGATGATGATGTTGTACCTGCCACTGCTTCCTTTGCTGAGTTGTCAGATACAAGGGAAGCGGTTGATGATGACGATGTGTCCGTGGATGTCACGTGGGTGCCCGCTTGAAGAGAAGAAGAACAGGGGGAAAGTTCAGATGGGGAGACAGAGAGGAGGAGGAGACGAGTTGGAAGAAGGGGGAGGTCGTCGCAAGGAGCTAATGGCACAGTCAGACAGCATGTATCGGCACCCGGGGTCAGCCAGACAGCACGCCAATCAACGCATGCTGTTGCCAACACCAGAATGCTATCATTGCAAAGCTTAGCAGTGTGGCATTTTTCTTTTGTGTGTCTGCCTCTTATAACAGCGATGCCATTTGCAACCTCTGCCAAAAGAAACTGGGTTGTGGGAAGTCCAACACCCACCTAAGTACAACTGCTTTGCGAAGGCACATGATCTCACATCACAAACGCCTATGAGATCGATCAACACATGCGTACAAGCAGCACACAAACTCAAAGCCACCATCCTCCTCCTGGTCCAGCATCTTCAGCCACGTCAACCACTGCTGTCCTCCTTGCCCCCTCTCAACCACCCGCCACTCCGCCTCTCACCTTCAGCAGTTCCTGCTCATCTGCACACAGTCAGGTGTCTGTCAAGGAAATGTTTGAGCCTAAGAAGCCAATGTCACAGAGTCACCCCCTTGCCCGGCGTCTGACAGCTGGCTTGACGGAACTCTTAGCCCGCCAGCTTTTACCATACAAGCTGATGGAGTCTGAGGCCTTTAAAAAATTTGTAGCTATTGGGACACCGCAGTGGAAGGTACCCGGCCGAAATTTTTTTTCTCAAAAGGCAATCCCCAACCTGTACTCTATTGTGGAAAAGGAAGTCTTGGCATGTCTGGCACACAGTGTTGGGGCAAGGGTCCATCTGACCACTGATACCTGGTCTGCAAAGCACGGTCAGGGCAGGTATATCATGTACACTGCGCATTGGGTAAACCTGCTGACGGCTGCCAAGCATGGAATGCGTGGCTCTGCAGCGGAGTTGGTGACACCGCCACGACTTGCAGGCAGGCCTGCTGCAACCTCCTCTACGCCTCCTACTCCATCCTCTTCACTAACCTTCTCAGCTGAGTCCACTTCTGCTGCTGCGTCTTGCTCCACATCAACTGCACCCCCCAGTATCACGACCGGCGTACCGATCACAGACGTGTGACGCAAAGGTAGGGAAAAGGGAAATCCCTGTCCAAGGGAGAGGGAAAGGTGGTGACCTCTAACTCACCTTGAAGCTGGCACCTGACTGCCCTGATGTCCCTAGACAGGTTCTTCACCCGTACGCCGATCACGTGCCTAAACCCTGGCTTTCCTTAAGCTGAGCCCTGAGTAGTGAATAGGGCGGTGGGAGCACTAGTCCTCACCACTAACACTAAAGGAAAACACCAGGGAGAGGACAGACAATACAGACAAAACATATAAGCCCAGGTGGGCGACAACAGCGGACAACAAAAGCCCAGACGTGGCTCCTGACACCCTCGTGACAGTACCCCCCTTTCTACGAGGGACCTCCGGACACTTAGGACCAGGTCTCTCAGGATGAGAGGCATGGAAAGCCTGAACTAACCTGTTGGTGTTTACCTCTGACGCTGGTACCCACATTCTTTCCTCGGGGCCATAACCCCTCCAATGCACCAGATATTGAAGAGAGCGGCGGACCCGACGAGAATCAACAATTTTGGATATTTGAAACTCCAGATTACCATCAACAATAACAGGAGGGGGTGGTAGCGGTGACGGTTCTAGAGGTGCAACATACCTTTTGAGTAATGACTTATGGAAGACGTTATGGATTTTAAAAGTCTGAGGTAGCTCCAGGCAAAAAGCCACGGGGTTAATGATGGCTACTATTTTGTAAGGACCAATGAACCTAGGACCCAGTTTCCAAGA
Organism: Bufotes viridis; assembly: GCA_033119425.1. NCBI lineage: Eukaryota > Metazoa > Chordata > Amphibia > Anura > Bufonidae > Bufotes > Bufotes viridis. The sequence continues at coordinate 47,033,297 of CM065599.1, forward strand.
GGGAACCTTTAACTTAATATTCCTAGTAGACAACCACACAGTCATTCACTCCTAGGTCCCGACCTGGTGAACGTTTCTTATCAGCCATGCATTTATATTTAATCCCCATATTTTTCAAGTTAGCTTGCACCTTCTGCCATACAGATGAAAGTGATGACGAAAGGCATTCCTCCTCGGGAACCCCTGATGACCCCCCTTCTTTGAAAGTACAGAATTGGGGATGAAAACCATATGCACCAAGAAATGGTGACTTGCCAGTGGATTCCTGACAGCGATTATTTATAGCAAACTCAGCTAACGGTAAGTATGATGACCAATCCTCTTGGTTTTCAGACACAAAACACCTTAGGTATGTCTCAAGGTTTTGGTTGGTACGCTCAGTCTATCCATTCGATTGAGGATGGAATGCTGAGGAAAAGGACAAGTGTACCCCCAAACAGGAACAAAAAGCTTTCCAAAACTTAGAAATAAACTGGGTTTCCCGATCCGAAACAACATTGGAAGGGACCCCGTGAAGCTTCACGATTTCACTGATGAATACCTGAGAGTCTTAGCATTAGGTAGTGCGGGTAACGCAATAAAGTGTACCATTTTGCTAAACCTGTCCACTACTACCAAGATAACTGATTTACCCGCAGACAAAGGTAAGTCAGTGATGAAATCCATTGACAGATGTGTCCATGGCCTATTGGGAATGACAAGTGGCAATAAAGACCCTGCTGGACGTTTATGAGAGACTTTAGCGCGTGCACAAGTAGAACAAGTAGACACAAAATCCATTACATCCTGACGCAACCTCGGCCACCAAAATCGACGAGACAGTAGCTCCAAGGTTGCTTTACTACCCGGGTGCCCAGCAAGTGCCGAATTATGATGTTCCTTTAATAATTCGAGACGCAGGTTTACCGGTACAAACAATTTCTCTGAGGGGCAAGAGACCGGGGCGTCCCCCTGGGCCTCTAGTACCTTCCCCTCCAGAACAGAGTGTACAGCAGAGACAACCACTCCTCTTTGTAGGATGGGTACCGGATCACCCACATTACCCCCTCCAGGGAAACTACGAGATAATGCATCTGCCTTGGTATTTTTTGCCCCAGGACGATAGGTGATGATAAAGTTAAACCTGGTAAAAAATAGAGACCACCTAGCTTGTCTAGGGGTGAGATGCTTAGCTGATTCGAGGTACAGAAGGTTTTTGTGGTCGGTAATCACTGTGACGGTGTGGATTGCCCCCTCTAAAAAGTGAAGCCATTCCTCAAACGCTAGTTTAATAGCTAATAGTTCCCTATTGCCAATATCATAGTTCCTTTCCGCTGCAGATAGTTTTTTAGAAAAGAAAGCGCAAGGACGCCATTTGCCAGGCGACGGACCCTGAGACAGTACAGCCCCCACTCCCACCTCTGACGCATCTACTTCAACAATAGAAGGCTGGGAGACATCCGGTTGGATTAGTACAGGTGCCGAGGTAAACCTCTACTTTAGAGAGGACAATGCCATTTTAGCGGCGTCAGACCATTTAGAAAAATCAGTCCCCTTCCTAGTCATGTCAGTAAGGGGTTTGACAATCACAGAATAGTTTTTAATAAACTTTCTATAGAAATTTGCGAAACCCAAGAACTGTTGCAGTGCTTTAAGGTTCTCAGGAAGATCCCAATCTAGAATTGCCTGGACCTTCCCAGGATCCATACGGAAACCTGAAGCAGACAATAGATATCCCAGGAACTGTATCTCCTGAACGGCAAAGGCATACTTTTCAATCTTCGCATATCATTTATTCGTCCGTAGGACCTGCAGTACCTGTCTGACATATACCTTGTGTGTTTTTAGATCAGACAAATAAATTAAAATATCATCTAGGTATATCACCACAAACCTGCTGATAGGATGACTAAAAATATCGTTAACGAAATGTTGGAAGACAGCAGGAGCATTGGTCAGACCGAAAGGCATGACTAGATTTTCTTATTGCCCCTCAGGGGTGTTAAAAGCTGTCTTCCACTCATCCCCTTCCTTGATACGAATCAGATTGTAGGCCCCCCTAAGATCAAGTTTGGAGAACCACCTAGCAATCTGATTAAACAGGTCAGGAGTGAGAGGAAGAGGGTGTGGGTCTCGGATGGTTATCCGGTTTAGTTCGCGGAAATCTAGGCAAGGACGTAGGCCCCCATCTTTCTTTTTAACAAAGAAAAACCCTGCAGCCACGCGTGATGAAGAGGGTCTAATGTGTCCCTTAGCCAGACTCTCGGAGATATAATCTTTCATGGCTTGTCTCTCGGGACCCGAAAGATTATATAACCTGGTCTTGGGTAATTTTGCACCGGGAATCAGGTTAACCGGGCAATCATAAGGACATTTCTCTGCAATGCTCACTCCACTCCAATATCTCCCTGGCCTGCCAATCTACCACAGGATTGTGCACTACCAACCAGGGAAGACCCAATACCACAGGAGAGGGAAGGCCCACCAGAACATAACATGAAAGACACTCGTTATGATGGTCCCCTACCCGAAGGTGTAAGTTATGGACAATATGAGTGAGGTTTCTCTGAGACAGAGGAGCAGAGTCAATAGCGAATATGGGAATAGGTCTCTGTAGCGTACAGAAAGACAAACCCATAGTCTGGGCAAAATGGGCATCTATCAAATTAATCCCTGCTCCACTGTCTAGAAAGAAAGAAATAGTCTCCGTCTTATCACCAAAAACAACAACCACTGGCAACACAAATTGAGACGTTCGTATGGAGGAAATGTATACCCCCCGGCTGACATCCTCCACACAGCTTGGGGTTAGTAGTTTTTCCGACGGTCATTTGTTTTTGGGTATGGAAGGACAGACATTAATGAAATGACCCCTCTCCCCACAGAAAAAACAAACCCCATGCCTACTGCGAGCCTCAGGAGGACGGACCTGACAAGTAGTTCCTCCTAGCTGCATAGGTTTGTCTAGGTCAGACGAGCTGCTGCTTGTGAGGGGTTACTAATTGCTCAGGATTTTTCATTCTGTCCCTAAGACGTCTATCTATTCTGATAGAAAGGGACATAACAGCATCAAGAGAAAAGGGGTTCTCATACAGTGCAAGCGCATCCTTAACCCTTTCGGATAAACCAGAGCAGAACTGACTCCTGAGAGCCGGATCGTTCCACTGAGTATCCGTAGCCCACCTACGGAACTCTGAGCAATACTCCTCTGCTGGCCGATCTCCCTGTAGGAGTCTCTGTAACTTCGACTCAGCCAGGGTGACTCGGTCAGGGTCATCATATATGAGACCCAAGGCCCCCAAAAAATCCATCCACTGACCAGAGAGCCTGGGAATCAGTGGGTAAAGAGAACGCCCAGGATTGCGGGTCCCCCTGTAGCAGGGAAATAACAATCCCCACCCGCTGTTCTTCATTACCAGAAGAGTAGGGGCGCAGCTTAAAATATAACTTACAGGCCTCACGGAATCTCACAAATTTGTCCCTTCCCCCAGAAAATCTGTCAGGAAGAACAACCTTGGGTTCCGGAGCAACCTGGTTACCCATAGCAACCGCTGGGCTTGCGGTCTGCTGAAATTGCTGCTGCTGGAGAACCGACGCCTTCAATCCTGCCACCTCCACAGACAGGCCTTGAAGTTGCTTTGTCAAAGCAGCAATAGAATCCATACTGGATTCTAAATAGGCAGAAAGTTTCTACCTACACAAAATAAGGGCAAGATATAATATCACGACCGGCGTACCGATCACAGACGTGTGACGCAAAGGTAGGGAAAAGGGAAAGCCCTGTCCAAGGGAGAGGGAAAGGTGGTGACCCCTAACTCACCTTGAAGCTGGCACCTGACTGCCCTGATGTCCCTAGAGCCCTGAGTAGTAAATAGGGCGGTGGGAGCACTAGTCCTCACCACCAGAGAAGTGGAAAGGGGGAATATAAGGAGGTTGGGAGTGGCGGACAAGAAACAGCTGAGGAGAAGAAGCTACGGATCCCTGAGTGAGACAAAAAGGATTGCAAGGCAAACACAGAAAGCTACCATTAAGTAACAGCATGATCTTTAGACATAGAGCGCGCAGCCACCCGCTGCGACTTCCTGACCCCGGGTTTAACGGAGCTATCCCAATTTGTGATAGAACTTCTGGCCTGCCCCGCTTCAAGTGTCCTGTCAGAAAGGACCTTCAGCGCAGCAGGTGGTATTGTCACGGAGAAGAGAAGTCACCTAGGTCAAAAAAGTCTAGATTATCTCACCTTTATTAAGATGAATGAGGCATGGATCCCGAAGGGACTGACTGTGGGGGATGCATTTGACTAAAAAAGCCCTGATGAGATGCCTTGGGCTAAAAACGGTCGTGGCTGCTGTATCCTCTGCGTCTGGAGGAAAAGAAGGTTTGTACACAAGCATATAAGAGGATTCTTTACAGTAAGAGCAGTAAGATTATGGAACTCTCTGCCTAAGGAGGTGGTGATGGTGAGTACAATAAAGAAATTCAAGAGGGAGTGTTTCTGAATAGAGATGGCCCGAACTATCCGCTGGCGAACAGTTCCCGGCGAACATGGCTTCTTCGTGTTCGCCGCGGCGGGCGAACACATGCGGTGTTCGGTCCGACCCCTATACATCATCATTGAGCAAACTTTGACCCTGTACCTCACAGTCAGCAGACACATTCCAGCCAATCAGCAGCATAGCCTCCCTCCCAAACCCTCCCATCTCCTGAACAGCATCCATTTTAGATTCATTCGGAAGCTGCAGTCTTAGTGAGAGGAGGGACAGTGTAGCTGCTGCTGATTTAATTGGGAAATTGATAGCTAGGCTAGTGTATTCAGTGTCCACTCCAGCCTGAAAGACTCATCTGATCTCTGCTGTAAGGACAGCGTCCTGACAGCACCCCAAAAAGCCCTTTTTAGGGCTGCTACATTAGTCTGCTTTTTTTTTTCTCCATATATATATTGCAGTTGCATGGCCTGCCCGTGTGTGAGGAGCTGCAGGCCCACAGACTGTAGTGTGCCCACTGCCAGTGCCCACCACTCATTCCGTGTGGCACAGGACTTTGCACCAAAAAAGGCATTTTATTTTTACACTTTAGTGTAATTTCAGTTGCTTGCCTGCTGCCAGTGTGTGTCAGGCCGACTTCCACAGACAGTAGTGTGCCCACTGCCAGTGACCACCAGTCATCCCGTGTGGCACAGGACTTTGCATCAAAAAAAGGCATTTAATTTTTACACTTTAGTGTAATTTCAGTTGCTTGCCAGCTGCCAGTGTGTGTCAGGCCATCTTCCACTGACTGTAGTGTGCCCACTGCCAGTGCCCAGCACTCATCCCGTGTGGCATAGGACTTTGCTTAAAAAAAAGGCTTTTAATTTTTACACTTTAGTGTAATTTCAGTTGCTTGCCTGCTAGTGTGTTTCAGGCCGACTTCCACTGACTGTAGTGTGCCCACTGCCAGTGCCCACCACTCATCCCGTGTGGCATAGGACTTTGCATCAAAAAAGCCATTTAATTTTTACACATTAGTGCAATTTCAGTTGCTTGCCTGCTGATGTACATGCCTAATTTTTCTGTCCTATGGTGCAGCACTGTGGCTGCATAAACAAAACAAACAAAAAAAAAGGCACATACAAGTGTCAATTCCCCTTCGAGATCGTTACCTTGTTGTGGTGAAGGGGCTTGCGTATCACAATGAAGCAATCATTCATCACCTCTATGAGTGTGTTGGCAATGTTGCCACACCCCAGATGATAAGGCCGTTGCTTCATTATGGTCAGACCAAAAGCGATAATATTTCATAGAAAAAACATTAATTTACCTTTTTTTTTTTTTTTTTTTTAAAGTTGTATGGGTTTTTAATACATAAAATAAAATATCATAATAAAGTCTCTTAATAGTTTATTAGAAATAATGCAGACAATTAAAAAAATCCCCATCAATTCCAATACAAAGCAAGTACAGAGCTCAGAACTAAATTATTTCATGATGTCGTAATGGTTTGTTAATTCGACAATGGTTAATCAATTCGACACACGTCCCGGATAGGGTACGTAACAGGGATTAAACTGATAGGAATAGTACTAGTTAAGACACCACTCATATAGGGTGTCGCAGCACATCGCTCTGTGCACATGCAGTGCCCCAATTTGAGAGTAAAAGGACCGACCAAGCTGCTTTTTCCATCTCCCGGTTCCTAAAATCAATTCAGTTTGGTGTATGAGAGTTTGGTCTGTCACTGTGAAGGCAGTCGAAGGTACCCGGCCTAAAAATTTTTTCACAAAAGGCAATCCCTGATATGGGAATTAACAGGGATTAAACTGATGAGAATAGTACTACAGAAAATACCAATCATATCGGGTGTGACAGTAAATTGCACGGCGCAGACGCAGTGACCGTGGATTAAAACAGAGTGGAGGGAGTCAGCGTTTTTTTAACCATCTCCCCGTTCGAAAAATCAATTCAATAAATGGACCCCAGATTGAGGATTTAACAGGGATTAAACTGATAAGAATAGTACTACAGAAAATACCAGTCATATCGGGCGTGACAGTAAATTGCACGGCGCAGACGTGGTGACCGTGGATTAAAACAAAGGGGAAGGAGCCAGCGTTTTTTTTAACCATCTCCCCGATCGAAAAATCAATTCAATAAATGGACCCCAGATTGGGGATGTTAGAGGGATTAAACTGATGAGAATAGTACTACAGAAAATACCACTCATATGCGGTGTGACAGTAAATTGCACGGCGCAGACGCAGTCACCGTGGATTAAAACAGAGTGGAGGGAGCCAGCGTTTTTTTAACCATCTCCCCGTTCGAAAAATCAATTCAATTCACCTTTCGGGGACCCTTGGTGTTGTACGTGGCTGGGTGGAGGATGAAACCTTCAATGACATCACCGGGACATGGCTAGCTTGTTCTCCAACCTTGTGCAAATGGGGAGTTTACGGTTGTACAAATGGACTGTTTGCGGTTGTTTGCGGTGCATTAAAAGGGGAGTTTGGTCTGTCAATGTCTGTGAAGCGGGCGTAACCCTTACGCTACCTGATCGATACAACATCATACCTGATCGTATACACACACTGGATGTTTTAAAGCACGTTATTCCAAACAATTTAGGAATGTTAGTTGATTTATGCTCTTTATGGATTAAAACCCGACTCTGCGTCCAATACGTAATTTTTCATGGGAGTTTTGCCATGGATCCCCCTCCGGCATGCCACAGTCCAGGTGTTAGTCCCCTTGAAACAACTTTTCCATCACTATTGTGGCCAGAAAGAGTCCCTGTGGGTTTTAAAATTCGCCTGCCTATTTAAGTTTATGGCGGTTCGCCAGGTTAGCCCGTTCGCGAACATTTGCGGAAGCTCGTGTTCGCCGTTCGCGAACGGAAAATTTTATGTTCGCGACATCACTATTTCTGGAGTGTAATAATATTACAGGCTATAACTACTAGATATGGGTCGTTGATCCAGGGAGTTTTTCTGATTGCCTGATTGGAGTTGGGAAGGAATTTTTTATTCCCCTTAAGTGAGGAAAATTGGCTTCTACCTCACAGGTTTTTTTTTCCTTTCTCTGGATCAACTAGCAGGATGACAGGCCGAACTGGTTGGACAGATGTCTTTTTTCGGCCTTATGTACTATGTTACTATGTCCTGGGGGATGCTGCTATACAGAGATTCAACATCAATACTGGCGAGTAGACAAGAGGGATCAATCACCAGCATCTCTACCTTATTCAAGAAGTCCACTGTATCCCTCCTATGTGACGCAAGGGTGAGGACAAACTCTCTTAGGACCTGATCTAAGTATAGCCCACAGTTCTGTGTCAGAGAGTTGACACCTGATACTATTGGGCACCCCTTCAAGGGATGTGTTCCTTTATGGACTTTGGGAAGTCCATAAAAAGTGGCAATTTGCGGTGTAGTAGGTAGCATGAAATTATATTCTGCCTTACTCATGACCTTTTTCTCCAGTCTAAATGTTAGGATGGACCGGAGTTCCACCAAGAATGTATCGGTGGGTTCACTTGTTAGTACCAACAACAGGAGCTCCCCCAACACCACCACGACCATGCCCACGTCCCTTATTTGATGTTCTCCTCATTATTTGCGTTCACCCACCAAACTAACAGATGGTTTATCTCATTTAAATGCCAATAGTCAACATATAAGTTCACTAATAGTAAGGCAGTTCCCGTGTCATAAACAGAATACATTTATTTAGGTCACACAACAGTGTAACGGAGCAATTCAATACAATTACTTCACTATCACCAAAAATTAGATTTTTCAAATCAACAATCTAAAAGCAGATGTTAACGGTTTAATTTGTCAGAAATGCAGCGTACACCACTAATGTGCTATCTACCACAAAACCTATGTGTTTCCAACCAACTATGTAAATGCTGAGTTCAAAAGGTTACTTAAAATGACTGAAATGCAGGGTAGGCCTCAGATCTGCTATGTAGCACAAAACCAGTGTTTATTGCAACAAACTACAGAAATGCAGTATGTCAGTGCTAAATTTTAAAATAGGTTTTTGTGCGCTGTATGCCAAACTGCTCTGTGGAACAACAATACTGGTTTATTTCCCCCAAATACAGAAATGCAGTATGTCAATGCAAAATTTTAAAATAGGTTTTTCAGCGTTCTATGCAAAAGTGCTCTGTGGAACAACAATACGGGTTTATTTCCCCCAAATACAGGAATGCCTTATGTCAATGCAAAATTTTAAAATAGGTTTTTCAGAGTTTCATGCAAAAGTGCTCTGTGGAACAACAATACGGGTTTATTTCCCCCAAATACACAAATGCTGTATGTCTCTGCTAAATTTTAAAATACGTTTTTGTGCGTTGTATGCCAAACTGCTCTGTGGAATAACAATACAGGTTTATTTCCCCCAAATACAGAAATGCAGTATTTCACTGTTAAATTTTAAAATAGGTTTTTCAGCTTTGTATGCAAAAGTGCTCTGTGGAACAATAATACGGGTTTATTTTCCCCAAATACACAAATGCTGTATGTCACTGCTAAATTTTAAAATAGGTTTTTCAGCGTTGTATGCAAACATGCTCTGTGGCACAACAGTACGGGTTTATTACCAAACTACAGAAATGCAGTATGTCACCCTAAAAATTATAAAACAGGTTTTTTTAACGTTGTATGCAAACGTGCTCTGTGGTACAACAGTACCGGTTTATTAACTGAACTACAGAAATGCAGTATGTCACCCCAAAAATTATAAAACAGGTTTTTCAGCGGTGTCTGCAAATGTGCCTGTGGTACAACAGGACGGGTTTATTACAGTAACTACAGAAATGCACTGTGTCATCGCAAAATTTTAAAATCGTTTTTTTAGCGGTGTATGCAAACGTGATCTGTGGTATGACAGTACGGGTTTATTCCACCAACTACCAAAATGCGCTATGTTACCGCAAAATTTTAAAATAGGTTTTTCAGCTGTGTATGCAAAAGTGCTCTGTGGAACAACAATACTGGTTTATTTCCCCCAAATACAAAATTGCTGTATGTCACTGCTAAATTTTAAAATACGTTTTTGGGCGTTGTATGCCTAACTGCTCTGTGGTATGACAGTACGGGTTTATTACAGCAACTACAGAAATGCACTATGTCACCCCAAAATTATAAAATAGGTAATGTAGTGGGGAAAATTGGCTTCTGCCTCACAGGGGTTTTTTGCCTTTCTCTGGATCAACTTGTAGGAAACAGGCCGAACTGGATAGACAAATGTCTTTTTTCGGTCTTATATACTATGTTACTACAATGTTACTATGACTTGACCTGCCAGAAAAAAGGAATTTTTCCTCCACTGAGCTACCAAAAAATAATTTGACTGATGTCCCTGGCTGGCTGACACACATGCAGGTGACATGTGAAAAAAAATAGACATAAACCTCTCAAATGTATGTATACTAATGCCAGAGGCCTGACTAACAAGACTGGTGAACTGGAATTAGTGATATGTGAGGAGGACTATGACATAGTGGGAATAACTGAGACTTGGCTGGATGATAGCTATGACTGGGCAGTTAATATAAAAGGTTACAATCTGTTTAGAAAGGATCGTCAAAAAACTGAGAGTGGGAGGGGTCTGCTTTTATGTAAAGTCCTAGCTAAAGCCCACAGTCCGAGAAGATATAAGTGAGGGACATGAGAGGTGGAGGGGTCTGCCTCTATGTGAAGTTGTGTCTAAATTCCGTAATTCGAGAATACATCTCTGAGGGACATGAACATGTGGAGTCACTGTGGGTAGAAATACATGAAGCAAAAAACAATAATAAATTACTAATAGGAGTGTATTATAAACCACCTAATATACCAGAGTCCACAGAAAATCTATTACTAAACAAGATAGACGAGGCAGCAAATCATAATGAAGTCATTATTATGGGGGACTTCAACTACCCAGATATAGACTGGAAAACTGAAAGCTGTACATCCCAAAAAGGAAACAGGTTCTTGGCAATAGCCAAAGACAATTACCTTTTCCATCTGGTTCAGGACCCCACTAGAGGGACGGCCACACTGGACTTAGTATACTATTAACCACTAGACCTGATAGAACAACAGATGTGCAGGTTGGGGGACACCTAGGAAGTAGTGACCATAAAGTAATAACCTTCCAATTATCCTTCAAACGAGAGTTTCTAAAATGAAGAACAAAAATACCAAACTTCAAAAAAGCACAATTTAGCCAACTAAGCGAGGCCATAGGTCTAACTAACTGGGACAAAGTCCTCAAAAATAAAAATACAACCACAAAATGGGAGATTTTTAAAAGCATTGTAACATCTAATTGTGAGAGGTACATACCTTATAGGAATAAAAGGCTAAGGAACAATAAGAAACCAATGTGGATAAATAGAACCGTAAAGATAGCAATAAATGACAAAAAGAAAGCATATAAATCACTAAAAAAGGAAGGGAGCCAGGAAGCACTTGATAAACTATAAGGAAAAAAATAGAATATGTAAAAAACTAATAAAATTTGCCAAACTAGAGACCGAGAGATTAATTGCCAAAGAGAGTAAAACTAACCCTAAAATGTTCTTCAATTATATAAATAGTAAAAAATATAAATCTGAAGGAGTCGGCCCTCTACATAGCAATGAGGGGGGTGTTGCAGAGAGCGACGAGGATAAAGCCAAACTATTAAATATTTTTTTCTCTACTATATTCACTGAGGAAAATAAATTGTCAGATGAAAAGCAGAATGTAAAAGTAAATTCCCCATTAAAAGTGCCCTGTCTGCCCCAGGAAGAAGCACAACAGCGACTTAAAAAGATTAAAATAGACAAATCACCAGGCCGGATGGCATACACCCCCGTATCCTAAGGGAATAAAGTGATGTCATAGCCAGACCTTCATTTCTGATATTTACGGACTCTATACTGACAGGGAAGGTTCCACAGGATTGGCGCATAGCAAATGTGGTGCCAATATTCAAAAAGGGTCCAAAAACAGAGCCTGGAAATTATAGGCCAGTAAGTTTAATATCTATTGTTGGTAAACTGTTTGAAGGGTTTCTAAGAGATGCTATCTTGGAGTACGTCAATGAAAATAAGCAACTAACGCCATATGAGCATGGCTTCATGAGGAATCGGTCATGTCAAACGAATTTAATCAGCTTCTATGAGGAGGTAAGTTCTAGACTTGACAGCGGCGAATCGATGGATGTCGTATATCTGGACTTCTCCAAAGCATTTGACACTGTACCGCATAAAAGGTTAGTATATAAAATGAGGATGCTCGGACTGGGAGAAAATGTCTGTATGTGGGTAAGTAACTGGCTGAGTGACAGAAAACAGAGGGTGGTTATTAACGGTAGATACTCAGATTGGGTCACTGTCACTAGCGGGGTACCTCAGGGGTCAGTACTGGGCCCTATTCTCTTCAATATATTTATTAATGATCTTGTAGAAGGCCTGCACAGTAAAATATCTATTTTTGCAGATGACACTAAACTGTGTAAAGTAATTAACACTGAAGAGGACAGTTTTCTGCTACAGAGGGATCTGGATAGATTGGAGGCTTGGGCAGAGAAATGGCAGATGAGGTTTACCACTGACAAATGTTAAATTATGCACATGGAAAGGAATAATGCAAGTCACCCGTACATATTAAATGGTAAAACACTCGGTAACACTGACATGGAAAAGGATCTAGGAATTTTAATAAACAGCAAATTAAGCTGCAAAAACCAGTGTCAGGCAGCTACTGCCAAGGCCAATAAGATAATGGGTTGCATGAAAAGGGGCATAGATGCCTGTGATGAGAACATAGTCCTACCACTTTACAAATCGCTAGTCAGACCACATATGGAGTACTGTGTACAGTTCTGAGCTCCTGTGAACAACGCAGACATAACAGAGCTGGAGAGGGTTCAGAGGAGGGCAACTAAAGTAATAACTGGAATGGGGCAACTACAGTACCCTGAAAGGTTATCAAAGTTAGGGTTATTCACTTTAGAAAAAAGACGACTGAGGGGAGATCTAATAACTATGTATAAATATATCAGGGGTCAGGACAGAGATCTGTCCCATCATCTATTTATCCCCAGGACTGTGATTGTGACGAGGGGACATCCTCTGCGTCTGGAGGAAAGAAGGTTTGTACACAAACATAGAAAAGGATTCTTCACTGTAAGAGCAGTGAGACTATGGAACTCTCTGCCTGAGGAGGTGGTGATGGTGAGTACAATAAAGGAATTCAACAGGGGCCTGGATGTATTTCTGGAGTGTAATAATATTACAGGCTATAGCTACTAGAGAAAGGTCGTTGATCCAGGGAGTTATTCTGATTGCCTGATTGGAGTCGGTAAGGAATTTCTTTCCTAATTTTTTTCCTAATTCGCGAAAGTCATCCGATATGCAGACATTAAATACAGCAGTGTGGGGACCATTTTGAGGCCAAGGCATGTCATCAGGCCTTTTGTTAGTCAAACGTATCCCTTCAGGATCCATGCCTCATTCATCTTTATGAAGGTAAGGTAATCAACACTTTTTTGACCGAGGCGACTTCTCTTGTCAGTGACAATGCCTCCTGCTGCACTGAAAGTCCTTTCTGACAGGACACTTGAAGCAGGGCAGGCCAGAAGTTCTTTTGCAAACTGGGATAGCTTAGGCCACAGGTCAAGCCTGCACACCTAGTAGTGAAGGGGTTCATCGCTCCTCAGAGTGTCGATATCTGCCTGTAAGGCGAGGTAGTCTGCTATCTGTCGGTCGAGTCGTTCTCTAAGGCTGGATCCCGAAGGGCTGTGGCTATGTATAGAACTGAAAAAGCTCTGCATGTCCTCCATCAACAACACATCTGTAAATCGTCCAGTCCTTGCCGCCGTGGTAGGAGGAGGATTACATTCACCTCTTCCCCCTTTAGATTCCCGTTGTGCTGTGACATCCCCCTTATAAGCTGTGTAAAGCATATTTTTTAGTTTGGTTTTGAACTGCTGCATCCTTTCCGACTTTCGGTAATTTGGTAACATTTCTGCCACTTTCTGCTTATACTGGGGGTCTAGTAGCGTGGCCACCCAGTACAGGTCGTTCTCCTTCATCCTTTTTATACGAGGGTCCCTCAGCAGACATAACAGCATGAAAATTACCCATTTGAACAAGGTTGGATGCAAAGCTACTAATTTCCCGTTCCTCATCCTCACTGATGTCATTGACGGTCTGTTCTTCCCCCCAGCAACGTACAACACCACAGGTCCCAGAAAGGTGACAACAACGAGCACCCTGGGGTGCCTGCTGTGGTTGGTCTTCCTCCTCCTCAAAGCCACATTCCTCCTCTGACTCCACTTCCTCATACTCCTCGTCCAGCTTTGCCGCAGATCCGGCAAGCGATGATGACAAGGCCGTTTCTGGTGGTGATGGTGACCACAACTCTTGCTCTTCCTCTTCACGCTCATCTACAGCCTGATCCAGCACTCTTCGCAGGGCACACTCCAGAAAGAAAACAAATGGGATGAGGTCGCTGATGGTGCCTTCGGTGCGACTGACTAGGTTTGTCACCTCCTCAAAAGGACGCATGAGCCTACAGGCATTGCGCATGAGCATCCAGTAACGTGGCAAAAAAATTCCCAGCTCCGCAGAGGCTGTCCTAGCACCCCGGTCATACAAATACTTGTTGACGGCTTTTTCTTGTTGGAGCAGGCGGTCTAACATTAGGAGTGTTGAATTCCAACGTGTCAGGCTGTCGCAAATCAAGCGCCTCACTGTAATGCCTGAAATGGCCACACACCTTCCTGGCCTGCTTGAGGACGTCCTGTAAGCCTGGGTACTTAGACACAAAGCGTAGTACGATGAGATTCAACACGTGCCATACACGGCACATGTGAAAAACTTGCCCAAATTCAATGGCGAGAACGAATTTGTTCCATTGTCACACACCACTTTGCCAATCTCCAGTTGGTGCGGGGTCAGCCACTGATCCACCTGTGCATTCAGGGCGGACAGGAGTGCTGGTCCTGTGTGGCGCTTTGCTTTCAGGCAAGTCAACCCCAAGACAGCGTGACACTGTCGTATTCGGGATGTGGAATAGCCCCTGGGGAGCTGGGGAGATTCAGTTGATGTGCCGCCAGACGCCGCAGCAGAAGAGGACTCAGACGAGGAGGATATCGAAGAGGATGGAGTAGGAGGAGTAGAGGAGGTGGCAGTGTCACCAACTCCGCTGCAGAGCCACGCATTCCATGCTTGTCAGCCATCAGCAGGTTGACCCAATGCGCAGTGTATGTGATATACCTGCCCTGACCGTGCTTTGCAGACCAGGTATCAGTGGTCAGATGGACCCTTGCCCCAACACTGTATGCCAGAGATGCCATGACTTCCTTTTCAATAACATAGTAGAGGTTTGGGATTGCCTTTTTTGAAAAAAAAATTTGTCCGGGTACCTTCCACTGTGGTGTCCCAATAGCGACAAATTTTTTGAAGGCCTCAGACTCCACCAGCTGGTATGGTAAAAGCTGGCGGGCTAAGAGTTCCGTCAAACCAGCTGTCAGACGCCGGGCAAGGGGGTGACTCTGTGACATTGGCTTCTTACGCTCAAACATTTCCTTGACAGACACCTGACTGTGGGCAGATGAACATGAACTGCTGAAGGTGAGAGGCGTAGTGGCGGGTGGTTGAGAGGGGGCAGGGAGGACAGCAGTGTTTGACGTGGCTGAAAATGCTGGACCAGGAGTAGCATGGTGGCTTTGAGTTTGTGTGCTGCTTGTACTCATGTGTTGATCCCATAGGCATTTGTGATGTGAGATCATGTGCCTTCGCAAAGCAGTTGTACCTAGGTGGGTGTTGGACTTCCCACGACTCAGTTTCTTTTGGCACAGGTTGAAAATGGCATCGCTGTTATCAGAGGCAGACACACAAAAAAAATGCCACACTGCTGAGCTTTGCAATGACAGCATTCTGGTGGTGGCAACAGCATGCGTTGATTGGCGTGCTGTCTGGCTAACCCAGGGTGCCAATACATGCTGTTTGACTGTGCCACAAGCTCCTTGCGATGACCTCCCCCTGCTCCTAACTCGTCTCCTCCTCCTCTCTGTCTCCCCATCTGAACTTTCCCCCTGTTCTTCTTCTCTTCGAGCGGGCACCCATGTGACATCCACGGACACATCGTCATCATCAACCGCTTCACTTGTATCTGACAATTCAGCAACGGAAGCAGCAGCGGGTACAACATCATCATCATCACACCGTACGTCCATGTGTGTAATGCTGCCTGACTGAGACATATCTCTGTTATCTACATCCTCTGGCAATAATGGCTGCGCATTACTTATTTCTTCCAACTGATGTGTAAATAACTCCTCTGACAGATCAAATGAAGTGGCTGTGGTGCTTGTGCTGGTGGTGGTGGCGGGCGGGCGAGTGGTAACTTGAGAGGTGCCCGAAGCTGAGCTGGAGGAGGATGGTGAGTGAAGGTTCCGAGCGGAAGCTGTCAACTATGTCCTCAGAATTTTTCGAATTCAGGGTATGTGACTTCTGAACACTGGGCATTATTCAATGGGCAAAGGAAATCACAGCACCATGACGGCCCCTGCGGGGTGGCCTGCCTCTTCCTATCATTTTTTTTTTTTAATTAGTGGTACTATGCGTGCAAGGTACTGTGCCACCCGGTATGAGTGGTGGGCACTGGCAGTGGGAACACTACAGTCAGTGGAAGTCGACCTAACACACATTGGCAGGCAACTAACCTTAGATTAAAGGGTAAAAATTAAATGCCTTTTTTTATGCAACGTCCTGTGCCACATGTTATGAGTGGTGGGCACTGGCAGTGAGCACACTACAGTCAGTGGAAGTGGGCCTGACACACACTGGCAGGCAACTAACCTTAGATTAAAGGGTAAAAATGAAATGCCTTATTTATCGGCAAGCTACTGTGCCACCCGGTATAAGTAGTGGGTACTAGCAGTGGGCACACTACAGTCAGTGGAAGTGGGCCTGACACACACTGGCAAGCAACAAACCTTAGATTAAAGGGTAAAAATTAAATGCCTTATTTATCGGCAAGCTACTGTGCCACCCGGTATGAGTGGTGGGCCCTGGCAGTGGGCACACTACAGTCAGTGGAAGTTGGCCTGACACACAAGGGCAGGCAACTAACCTTAGATTAAAGGTTAAAAATTAAATGCCATTTTTTATGCAAAGTCCAGTGCCACCCGGTATGAGTGGTGTGCACTGGCAGTGGGCACACTACAGTCAGTGGAAGTCGGTCTGACACACACAGGCAGGCAACGAACCTTAGATTAAAGGGTAAAAATTAAATGCCTTTTTTATGCAAAGTCATGTGCCACCCGGTATGAGTGGTGGGCACTGGCAGTGGGCACATTACAGTCAGTGGAAGTGGGCCTGACACACACTGGCAGGCAACTAACCTTAGTTTAAAGAGTAAAAATTGAATGCCTTTTTTTATGCAAAGTCCTGTGCCACCTGGTATGAGTGGTGGGCACTGGAAGTGGGCACACTACAGTCAGTGGAAGTGGGCCTGACACACACTGGCAGGCAACTAACCTTGGATTAAAGGGTAAAAATTAAATGCCTTATTTATCGGCAAGCTACTGTGCCACCCGGTATGAGTAGTTTGTACTAGCATTGGGCACACTACAGTCAGTGGAAGTGGGCCTGACACACACTGGCAGGCAACTAACCTTAGATTAAAGTGTAAAAATGAAATACCTTTTTTTGATGCAATGTCCTGTGCCACATGGTATGAGTGGTGGGCACTGGCAGTGAGCACACTACAGTCAGTGGAAGTGGGCCTGACACACACTGGCAGGCAACTAACCTTAGATTAAAGGGTAAAAATGAAATGCCTTATTTATCGGCAAGCTACAGTGCCACCAGGTATGAGTAGTGGGTACTAGCATTGGGCACACTACAGTCAGTGGAAGTGGCCTGACACACACTGGCAGACAACTAACCTTAGAATTAAGTGTAAAAATTAAATGCCTTTTTTTGATGCAAAGTCCTGTGCCACACGGTATGAGTGGTGGCACTGGCAGTGGGCACACTACAGTCAGTGGAAGTGGGCCTGACACACACTGAGCAGGCAAACTAACCTTAGATTAAAGGGTAAAAATTAAATGCCTTTTTATGCAAAGTCATGTGCCACCCGGTATGAGTGGTGGGCACTGGCAGTGGGCACATTACAGTCAGTGGAAGTGGGCCTGACACACACTGGCAGGCAACTAACTTAGATTTAAAGAGTAAAAATTAAATGCCTTTTTTATGCAAAGTCCTGTGCCACCTGGTATGAGTGGTGGGCACTGGCAGTGGGCACACTACAGTCAGTGAAGTGGGCCTGACACACACTGGCAGGCAACTAACCTTGGATTAAAGGTAAAAATTAAATGCCTTTTTATCGGCAAGCTACTGTGCCACCCGGTATGAGTGGTTGCACTAGCAGTGGGCACACTACAGTCAGTGGAAGTGGGCCTGACACACTGGCTGGCAGGCAACTAACCTTAGATTAAAGTGTAAAAATGAAATGCCTTTTTTGATGCAAAGTCCTGTGCCACATGGTATGAGTGGTGGGCACTGGCAGTGAGCACACTACAGTCAGTGGAAGTGGGCCTGACACACACTGGCAGGCAACTAACCTTAGATTAAAGGGTAAAAATGAAATGCCTTATTTATCGGCAAGCTACAGTGCCACCAGGTATGAGTAGTGGGTACTAGCATTGGGCACACTACAGTCAGTGGAAGTGGCCTGACACACACTGGCAGGACAACTAACCTTAGAATTAAGTGTAAAAATTAAATGCCTTTTTTTGATGCAAAGTCCTGTGCCACATGGTATGAGTTGTGGGCACTGGCAGTGGGCACACTACAGTCAGTGTAAGTGGGCCTGACACACACTGACAGGCAACTAACCTTAGATTAAAGGGTAAAAATTAAATGCCTTTTTTATGCAAAGTCATGTGCCACCCGGTATGAGTGGTGGGCACTGGCAGTGGGCACATTACAGTCAGTGGAAGTGGGCCTGACACACACTGGCAGGCAACTAACCTTAGTTTAAAGAGTAAAAATTGAATGCCTTTTTTTATGCAAAGTCTTGTGCCACCTGGTATGAGTGGTGGGCACTGGAAGTGGGCACACTACAGTCAGTGGAAGTGGGCCTGACACACACTGGCAGGCAACTAACCTTGGATTAAAGGGTAAAAATTAAATGCCTTATTTATCGGCAAGCTACTGTGCCACCCGGTATGAGTAGTTTGTACTAGCATTGGGCACACTACAGTCAGTGGAAGTGGGCCTGACACACACTGGCAGGCAACTAACCTTAGATTAAAGTGTAAAAATGAAATACCTTTTTTTGATGC
This sequence comes from Bufotes viridis, assembly GCA_033119425.1. NCBI lineage: Eukaryota > Metazoa > Chordata > Amphibia > Anura > Bufonidae > Bufotes > Bufotes viridis. Next base: position 47,052,085 of record CM065599.1, read on the forward strand.
AATGTCCTGTGCCACATGGTATGAGTGGTGGGCACTGGCAGTGGGCACACTATAGTCAGTGGAAGTGGGCCTGACACACACTGGCAGGCAACTAACCTTAGATTAAAGGGTAAAAATGAAATGCCTTTTTTTATGCAAAGTCCTGTGCCACCCGTTATGAGTGGTGGGCACTGGCAGTGGGCACGCTACAGTCAGTGGAAGTCGGCCTGACATACACGGGCAGGCAACCAACCTTAGATTAAAGGGTAAAAATGAAATGCCTCATTTATCGGCAAGCTATAGTGCCACCCGGTATGAGTGGTGTGCACTGGCAGTGGGCACACTACAGTCAGTGGAAGTCGGCCTGACACACACTGGCAGGCAACTAACCTTAGATTAAAGGGTAACAATTAAATGCCTTATTTATCGGCAAGCTACTGTGCCACCCGTTATAAGTGGTGGCCACTGGCAGTGGGCAAACTACAGAGAGTGGAAGTGGGCATGACACACACTGGCAGTCAACTAACCTTAGATTAAAGGGTAAAAATTAAATGCCTTTTGTTATGCAGTCCTGTGCCACCCGGTATGAGTGGTGGGCACTGGCAGTGGGCACGCTACAGTCAGTGGAAGTCGGCCTGACACACACTGGCAGGCAACCAACCTTAGATTAAAGGGTAAAAATTAAATGCCTTATTTATCGGCAAGCTACTGTGCCACCTGGTATGAGTGGTGGGCACTGGCAGTGGGCACACTACAGTTAGTGGAAGTCGGCCTGACACACACTGGCAGGCAACTAACCTTACATTAAAGGGTAAAAATGAAATGCCTCATTTATCGGCAAGCTACTGTGCCACCTGGTATGAGTGGTGGGCACTGGGAGTGGGAACACTATAGTCAGTGGAAGTCGGCATGATACACACTGGCAGGCAACTAACCTTAGATTAAAGGGTAAAAATTGAATGCCTTTTTTATGCAAAGTCCTGTGCCACCCTGTATGAGTGGTGGGCACTGGCAGTGGGCACACTACAGTCAGTGGAAGTCTGGCCTGACACACACTGGCAGGCAACTAACCTTACATTAAAGGGTAAAAATGAAATGCCTTTTTTTGATGCAAAGTCCTGTGCCACACGGTATGAGTGGTGGGCACTGGCAGTGGGCACACTACAGTCAGTGGAAGTCGGCCTGACACACACTGGCAGGCAACTAACCTTAGATTAAAGGGTAAAAATTAAATGCCTTTTTTAATGCAAAGTCCTGTGCCACCCGGTATGAGTGGTGTGCACTGGTAGTGGGCACACTACAGTCAGTGGAAGTGGGTCTGACACACACTGGCAGGCATCTATCCTTAGATTAAAGGGTAAAAATGTAATGCCTTATTTATCGGCAAGCTACAGTGCCAACCGGTATGAGTAGTGGGCACTGGCAGTGGGCACACTACAGTCAGTGGAAGTGGGCCTGACACACACAAGCAGGCAACTAACCTTAGATTAAAGGGTAAAAATTAAATGCCTTTTTTTATGCAAAGTCCTGTGCCACCTGGTATGAGTGGTGGGCACTGGCAGTGGGCACACTACAGTCAGTGGAAGTCGGCCTGGCACACACTGGCAGGCAACTAGCCTTCGATTAAAGGGTAAAAATGAAATGCCTTTTTTTATGCAAAGTCCTGTGCCACCCTGTATGAGAGGTGGGCACTGGCGGTGGGCACACTGCAATCAGTGGAAGTCGGCCTGACACACACTGGCAGGCAACCAACCTTAGATTAAAGGGTAAAAATTAAATGCCTTTTTTTGATTTAAAGTCCTGTGCCACACGGTATGAGTGGTGGGCACTGGCAGTGAGCACACTACAGTCAGTGGAAGTCGGCCTGACACACACTGACAGGCAACTAACCTTAGATTAAAGGGTAAAAATGAAATGCCTTTTTTTATGCAAAGTCCTGTGCCACACGGTATGAGTGGTGGACACTGGCAGTGGGCACACTACAGTCAGTGGAAGTCGGCCTGACACACACTGGCAGGCAACTAACCTTAGATTAAGGGTAAAAATGAAATGCCTTTTTTGATGCAAAGTCCTGTGCCACACGGTATGAGTGGTAGGCACTGGCAGTGGGCACACCATAGTCTGTTGGCCTGCAGCTCCTCACACACAGGCAGGCCAGGCAACTGCAATATATATATGGAGGAAAAAAAATAAAAGCAGACTAATGTAGCAGCCCTAAAAAGGCTTTTTGGGGTGCTGTGACGCTGTCCTTTCAGCAGATGAGTCTGTGGACACAGAACACTGGCGCAGCTAACGCTTTCCCTATGAATTCAGAATCATCAGCACAGCAGCAGCTGCAGTCTCCCTGCTCTCACTAACATGCAACTTCAGACTGAATCTAAAATGGCTTTCCTTTTTATAGGAGGTGGTAAGGTAACATAGTAACATAGTAACATAGTATATAAGGCCGAAAAAAGACATTTGTCCATCCAGTTCGACCTATTTCCTGCAAGTTGATCCAGAGGAAGGCAAAAAACCCCTGTGAGGTAGAGCAAATTTTCCCCACTTAAGGGGAAAAAATTCCTTCCCGACTCCAATCAGGCAGTCAGAATAACTCCCTGGATCAACGACCCATCTTTAGTAGTTATAGCCTGAAATATTATTACGCTCCAGAAATACATCCAGGCCCCTCTTGAATTCCTTTATTGTACTCACCATCACCACCTCCTCAGGCAGAGAGTTCCATAGTCTTACTGCTCTTACCGTGAAGAACCCTTTTCTATGTTTGTGTACAAACCTTCTTTCCTCCAGACGCAGAGGATGTCCCCTCGTCACAGTCACAGTCCTGGGGATAAATAGATGATGGGAGAGATCTTTGTACTGACCCCTGATATATTTATACATAGTTATTAGATCTCCCCTCAGTCGTCTTTTTTTCTAGAGTGAATAACCCTAATTTTGATACCCTTTCGGGTACTGTAGTTGCCCCATTCCAGTTATTACTTTAGTTGCCCTCCTCTGAACCCTCTCTAGCTCTGCTATGTCTGCCTTGTTCACGGGAGCCCAGAACTGTACACAGTACTCCATGTGTGGTCTGACTAGTGATTTATAAAGTGGTAAGACTATATTTTCATCACGGGCATCTATGCCCTTTTGATGCAACCCATTATCTTATTGGCCTTAGCAGCAGCTGCCTGACACTGGTTTTTACAGCTTAGTTTGTTATTTATTAAAATTCCTAGATCCTTTTCAATGTCAGTGTTACTGAGTGTTTTACCATTTAGTATGTACGGGTGACTTGCATTATTCCTTCCCATGTGCATAACTTTACATTTGTCAGTGTTAAACCTCATCTGCTATTTCTCTGCCCAAGCCCCCAATCTATCCAGATCCCTCTGTAGCAGAAAACAGTCCTCTTTAGTGTTAATTACTTTACACAGTTTAGTGTCATCTGCAAAAATTGATATATTACTGTGCAAGCCTTCTACAAGATCATTAATAAATATATTGAAGAGAATAGGGCCCAATACTGAACCCTGAGGTACCCCACTAGTGACCGTGACCCAATCTGAGTGTGTACCGTTAATAACCACCCTCTGTTTTCTATTACTGAGCCAGTTACTTACCCACATACAGATATTTTCTCCTAGTCCAAGTGTTCTCATTTTATATACTAACCTTTTATGTGGTACAGCGTCAAATGCTTTGGAGAAGTCCAGATATACGACATCCATTGATTCGCCGCTGTCAAGTCTAGAACTTACCTCCTCATAGAAACTGATTAAATTAGTTTGACATGACCGATCCCTCATGAAGCCATGCTGTGGGATGGAGGGTGCTGATTGTCTGAATATGTCTGCTGTCTGCTGACTGTGATGTACAGGGTCAAAGTTTGCTCAATGATGATGTATAGGGGGCGGACGGAACATCGCATATGTTCGCCCGTTGCGGCGAACGTGAACAAGCTATGTTCGCCGGGAACTGTTCGCCGGCAAATAGTTCGGGACATCTCTAAACACCACCAAGTTCAACAGTTTTCTTCCCTAATCTGTCCCTCACAGAAGCAGCAGAATCCTATCCCTACACTGAGAAGAGCAGAGTGACGTCCGGCGCTACGTGACTCCAGCTTAAATAGAGGCTGGGTCACATGCTGCACTTAGCCAATCACAACCATGCCAATAGTATGAATAGAGGTGAGGAAAGGTTTATCACCTGTAGACCCTCTTTTCTACCTGGTATTCCCCTCACTCGTAATTGGTATGGGGCTCGACCTTGTGCTAAAAAAGGGGAAGGTGTAGTTGTTGTAACCAAAGACACTACTGCAGAGGAGGACGTTGATTAGGAGGTACTCTGATGTTCACCACCCGGGGGATTGCTGGAGTCCCTTCCCCACATCCTCCATTTTTTCACTTGCTTCTTGAAAGTAGCTATACCCTTCCTTGGGCCATCCCTTTCACCTTTATGGGTGGTTCCAACGTTGGAGAGATCTGCGTCCGAAGAGGAAATTTCAGACACAGAGGGGTTGACCCCTTTCTTTTCTAGTTGATAGGCTTTGTTTTCACGGAAGTCACTAAGATCGTTTACAAATTTTCTATGTTTTCGCTCTTCAAGCAGATTTTGAAACCTCTCTACTGAAGTCTAGATAGACACTTGTTTCTTGAAATCCGGTTTAGGTCAAGTAATTTTTCAAAGGTTTTTTCAAACAGGACTTTTTCTTCCTCTATAAGGATTTTCATAAGATTTAGTGAACTCCGGGTCAGTTCTTCCTCCCCCCTGTCCTAACGACTTAATCGTAATGTTATCTTTAAAGCTGGTAGAAAGCTGCTTAAATGCTAATTTGCATGTAACTGATGAAGACCAGGGATCTCCTTTTAAAATATATTGTGCCTCTTTCATTAGAGCTTCCGTGAACACAGTCCCAATAATGAAACTGGCCATATTCAGACAAAATTAAAAAAACAAAAGGATAGTGTTGGTGTCCTCAAACCGTAGAAAATAATCAAAATAAAAAAAATGGACCCTTAACACATAACTTTTACTAGAGATAACTGCCATTTCACTACCATGAATGAAATTCCTAACATATGTGATGCTGAATGGAGGATATTCATGAAGCATTATTTTTCAGTTAATTTTACCTTTCTGATGTCTGTATTCAGCCCTTAGCAACCCTACTTCCCTGTGCCTCTATTTTTGCATCTTCCTAAAATGGCCTCTGATGTACTTCCTGTGCTGATGTTTGCCGTATCCCTGAAGCCATCCTGTATTTCCCTCACTTCCCATAACCTCTTGCTCTCCTCACAGAACTAGCAGACAAGCAAGACCAATCAGAATGCAGATAACTTCCTACACTACCCCAGAGCAGTGTGTTTCCTCTCATATACAACTAACCAGAGATAGACAAGACCAATCAGAATGCAGATAACTTCCACCACTACCCCAGAGCAGTGTGTATCCTCTCACATACAGCTACCTAAAGACAGACAAGACCAAACAGAATGCAAGGCTAGAGCATTATAGAAGGAAAAAATATTTTACTCCATTCAAAAAAATCTATTGACTTAACATTTAGAAAATAAGTAAAATGAAAGCCCCAGAGAATACTTTTTAAGCAACAGCAAACTTACCTTTGAGACAATGAATTAACCCATGGATTTATGCCAGATGTCAATACAACGAGCCAAATAGAAACCATTTGTGCTATTGGGTGTACATTTTGTGTGTGAAATATTTCATAAAAATTCATTATGATTGATGGAATCCAGCATACTAGAAGATAAACTAGGATCAAAACAAAAAATATAATTAATGTTTTAGAATGGACAGTAAGTTATCATACTGAAATGAGTACCGTCATTACCATATAAAGGCTAGATACTAAAACATGTACTTGTATGTAGCCTACAGGCTACTGAAGGTTTCTAAAATATTTGCAGGCCATACCTTATTTTTTGTTCTGGGGGCATGCACACAACTCAGTAATATCTGCCAGCACTACACATACTGACACTTCTCCATAAGGGTACATTCACACAACTGTATGTATTTTGCGGTCCGTAAAATGAGGATCAGCAAAATACAGATGGCGTTCCTGTGATGTCCATGTTGTATCCATTTCTTTTGTGGACCTTTTGACTTCACATGGTCCATGATCCTCTTTTTGCCACCAAGAAAAGGACATGTTTTAACTTTTGCGGGATGGATATACAGATGCGGAAAGCACACGGATCATCACATTCTCGCCTCTATGCCTATAATCACAGACAGAATAAAATGGGCTGAGGGACACCCCACTTCAGTGGCAACTCCACTGAATGATCAAACCTTTTAAAATAGACAATCTACCTGTCTATCTTTAACTCCACTCCCCCTTGTCACCTTGAGCGGACCGCTAGATGTCTGGGTTCGAGAAGTTCGGCCGAACCTTGTTTCAAAGTTCGATTCGGAGTCCCAACTTGACCCTGAACAATGAACCCCATTTAAGTCAAGTCAATAAGGACCCGAGCTTTGGGGCACTAAAATGGCTCTAAAAAAAATCATAGAAAGGGCTAGAGTGCTGAAAAGACTCCAAAGTGGGCGTAAGAGCAGTACAATAGCCCTGCAAACACATGTGGATATGGATATGACTTAAAATAACATAAAATACACAAAAATAACAATCTTGAACTAGAAGGCAGAGGTCTAAGTGGAGTAGGAAGTTGAAGAGGCTGTGGATGTGGCGTTGTAGGTGTAAGAGGCGGAGGATGTGGCAAAGAAGCCAAAACCCTTTTTTTCTTTTTCTTTTTTAAATGTGTCTGCCAATTCTGTGTGTGACTTTTATTCATTTTTGGGGGTTTGGTAGGTATAATTCTCTACTCTGCCAATATAAGACATAATGATCTTGATCCAGGACATTGAGGTCCAGTGGAGGAGGAGGCAGATGTATACCTCTCATACGTCCCCTATCTGGGGACTATATACTAAAATAATTTTTCTCCTACTACAGTAGGACTAATGCCAAAGGGGTGTTCCTAATTTTTCAAAATAATTCAGGACTTTCACAACACATTCCACAGAAGAATTTGCTCTCCTACAGCAGTTAAAACAGATGAAGGGGGTGCTCCTATTTTTTTTTTTTTAAATCATGACTTTCACACACACACACACACCCCACAGAAGAATCTCCTCTCCTATAACATTTAGACCGCTGAAGTTCCTTATTGTTTTAAAAAAATTCATGACTTTCACATAAACACTCTACAGAAGAATTTCCTCTCCCACATTAGTTGGATGGATTCTAAATGGGTCGTCTTGTTACAATTTTAAATTTTTTTTTATTTTTTTTTGGGGGTGGGGGTGATGGGGAGTTAGTAACTGTTGACCACCAAACACTGGGAGATGGCAAATAGAATGCATAAACTGCGCTGGAGTACAACAATAGATAAGTGGGCCCTATATGCTTCTCTACTCTGCCAATATAAAACATAATAATCTTGCGCATGGAGGTTGAGGAGGACGTGGTGGCGCAGGTGGAAGAGGCGGACATTTCGGTGCAGATGGAGGAGGCGGAAGTGGCGGTAGAGGGCACCACCTTTTTTTTGTGGAGGCCCCAAAACATTGGGAAATAGCAAAGAGAGCGCACAAACGGCACTGAAGTACAACAATGGCTATGTGCGCCCAATATACTTCTCTATTCTGCCAATATAAGACATAATATTTTGAGCCTGGAGGCGGAGGTCCAAGTGGCAGAGAAGGCGGACGTGGTGGTAAAGGCGGAAGAGGAGAATGTGGCAGTGCAGACGGAGGAGGCGATTGTGGCAGTTCAGGCGGAGGAGGTCACTTTTTTTGTGTAAATTTTGTTTTTTATTTCTGTTTTTGTTTTTTGGTTTGTGGAGGCCCCAAAACATTGGGAAATAGCAAAGAGAATGCACAAACTGTTCTGGAGTACAACAATTGTTAGGTGTGCCTGGTATACTTCTATACTCTGCCCAATATAAGACATATTAATCTTGAGCCAGGAGGTGGAGGTCCCAGTAGAGGAGGAGGCGGATGTGGCGGTGCAGACGGAGGAGATGGAGGAGGCGAATGTGGCAGTGCAGGCGAAAGAGGCGGAGGAGGTCACTCACCAACCTTTTTTTTATTTGTTTTTTTTTTGTTAGTTGAGGTCCCAAAACATTGGGAAATAACAAAGAGAATGCACAAACTGAGCTGGAGTACAACAATGGCTAGGTGCACCTGTCCGTGATCAACCCCCGCCGTGCTAAACAAACGTTTAGACAATACACTTGCCACCGGGCAGGCCAGCACCTCCACGGCGTAAAATGCTTGCTCAGGCCATGTGCCCAATTTAGAGATCCAGTAGTTAAATGGGGCAGACCCTTCGGTCAGTACGTGCAGACGTGTGGACACGTACTGTTCCTCCATGTTGCTGAAACGCTGCCTCCTGCTAAGATGGTCCATAACAAATGGTGGTGCAAACAAAGCATTTCCACATTTCGGCTATGCTAACCATCCCTGCTGCGTTGGCGACTTCTTCCTCCTCCGTCTCCGCCTCGTGCTTCCACTGAGCCCCGCTGTCAGGAGGGAATGCCATCAGTGGCGCCTCTACCAGCTGTGGCAATGGAGCTGCCAGAGGGCCATATGATGGCCATTAATCCCTTCCCTCCCAGCGATGTAATAGTACGGCACTGGCTGGGTCTTTAAAGATGGCGCCCACTCCTGAGTGCTGCGGCGCCATAGCCGCAGGTGGCCGCCTGCTTCTTATAACAGACAGTAATGCTGATCGCGGACATTTAACGCTTCAAGTGCATTGGAGTCTCTGATAATAACAATCAGATGATTGATTGTTACAGTTCCCTATGTGAACTATAAAAAAGTGTAAAAAAAAAGTTTATATATAAATAATATTATATATAAGTTTATATAATAAATGAATAAATAAAAAATTCAAATCATTTCCAAAATAAAAATAAAAGAACTAAATTTTTTTTAAAAAATACACATCATGGGTAAAATGAAAACGAAAACGCCCATGGTATAGAAATATATTCCCCATACGGCAAACAGCAAAATGGAAAAAAGTGTCCAAATGGCAGATCCACCGTTTTTGGTCTCTTCATTTTCTACAAACAATTTAATAAAAAGTGATCAAAAAGTCATACTCACCTTAGAATGGTATCAATGAAAAGTTCAGATCGCCCCACAGAAAATGAGCCCTCATACAGCTCGATACACATAATTACAAAAAAGTTAAAGGGGTCAAAATATGGCGACAAAAAGGTTAAACAGATTTTTTTCCCACTGTTAAATTTTTTTATCACAATCAAAACGCAAAAAAAACTATACATATAAGCTATTGCCGGATTCATACTGACCTGTAGATGTAACTGGTCAGTTTTATCGCACATCGAACGTAATAAATAAAAAAAGAAAGTAAAACTGCGGTGGAATTGTTTTTTTCTGCAATTTCACCCAATTTCGAATTTTTCCCCGCTTCCCACTACATCATATGCAATATTAAATGGTGGTGTTGGAAAGTACAACTTGTCCCACAAAAAAAAGCCGTCATATGGCTATGTGAACAGAAAAATAAAAAAGTTATGGCTTTGGGAAGGGAGGGAGCGCAAAACGAAAACGCAAAAAAAAAACCTCCGGTTGTGAAAGGGTTAAAATGGTGTATCTCACCCAGAGGAAGCTAGGTAATAAGAACAAGAAAGGCTTGGAAAATAGGTTTTTCCCACTATATGCAGTAGCTTGGCTGGTAATTTAGATAATTAGCATCCAGCTGAGATGCTCAGGTAAAGGTGGGCTGGGTTTCTCAATCAGGGCTCCCTGTCTGGGGAAGGAGCAGGCTGCGGCAAGGCCTGTGGGAGCTAGGACCCTCTAACCCTGTGTGGGGTAAGCACCGTGTTGTGTTTTGGGGAGCTGGGTGATAGACCCAGATCCTGATACGGAGGGAGAAATACTGTGTAGTCAGTGGTCAGACGGCCGAGGATTTATGTTTATGATGTGTTTGTAAAAGTGACAATAAAGCTGGTCATGGCCAGTTTGCACCCAAATCTGCAGTGTTAGAGTGACTTCTTGAGGTGTGCCAACCGTCTAAGCGGAGAAGAAGGCGATCCTGGAGAACTATCATACCCTGAGTTGTCACACAGTGTTTGCTTGTACTCACGTATCTTCCATTCACGCTCCATTGACGGAAGTAAGGACAGCATGTTGTCCTTGTACCGAGAATACAGCAGGGTAGCCACCCAGTAATCAGCACCTGTTAGAATGTGGGCAACTCAGCGGTCATTGCGCAGGCACTGCAGCATGTAGTCGCTCATGTGTGCCAGGCTGCCCAGAGGAAACGACAAGCTGTCCTCTTTAATAGGTTTATTTTCTGTGACCTCTGTATCCCCACAGCCATGCTCCACTGATGCCCGTAAGCTGATATGGGTGCCACCCTGCTGTCAACTGGGATCTTCCTCCTCCCCCTCCTCATCCTCCAAAACTGTGCCCTGGCTGGACAGTTCGGCAGTAGCAGACATACTGGCTGGGGAACGGCCACTCGGCTTTTGCACCCTGCTCCCTGTTTTGCTGTGCGGCTGGCGCTGCCTAACCCCCCCTCCTCTTCCTCCGAACCGCACATGTCACTGGATTGACCTGGAGGCCATGTGAGGTCTACAACCTCATCATACTCCCCACCATCTTCCACCCACTCCCGACCCCTGCCCCCCCCCCCTGCACACTGTGAAAGCCCCAGCAGTTGACACCTGTGTTTCATCATTGTCATCAGAGACGTGCTGCAGTGGTTGTCCCACAATCTCATCCTCAAAAATAAGTGGTTGAGCATTAGTGTACTCAATCTCTGTCACTTCTGGGAAAGAGCTAGGTAGATGGCCACGATAACCCCACCAGCAGAGTCATTAAAAAGCATAAGTGACTGCTGCATGACTTGGGGCTCAGACTGCTTGACTGATGTGCAAGTGGTTGAGGTGGAAGATGGATATTCGTGGGCAGCCGCTACCAACTTGCGCTTACAGCAGTGGACCAGGTGGAAGACAATGTGAAGGAACTAGAGGCACTCACAGCCATCAAATCTACTACCGCCTCAACTTGTTCTGGCCTCACTATTCTTTAAAGCGGTATTCGGACCTACAAAATGACGCAGAATGTCCTTTCGCCTGCATGCACCAGAGGAAGGTGTTTAATTTGGGCCCATACCTGGTACAGATTGACAACGTACTCTTCCTGCAGCAGGAGCTCCTTCACCAAGACCAGCAACACCACGACCACAGCCATGTCCCCTAGTTGATGCACTCCTTATTTTGTTACAGTCACCCACAAAACTGGCTGACAGACGAACAATTGTATATCCGTGTCACAGATGCAAAAAAGGTGTTTAGCACAAAGAAAATAAGTAGATCACACATAACTAGAGTTGAGCGAACCCGAACTGTATAGTTCGGGTTCGTACCGAATTTTGGGGTGTTCAGATACGGATCCGGACCCGAACATTTTCAAAAAGTTCCGGTTCGGGTCCGTTGTTCGGCAATTTTTTACCGCTTACTGAAGGGCTGCACAGCAGCCAATCAGCTAGCGTTTTACTTCTTGCCCTAAGAAGCCATCACAGCCATGCCTAATAATGGCATGGCTGTGATTGGCCAAGTGCAGCATGTGACCCAGCCTCTAGTTAAGCTGGAGTCACATAGTGCCACACATCACTCTGCTCTGATTAGTGTAGGGATAGGATGCAGCTGCTGTGAGGGCGAGATTAGGCAGGGAAAACTCAGCAAAAACACCTAATGAAGTGATTGATCTACAGCTGTGAATCATTCAACTTCTGCTAGTTAATTGCTCACTGGTTTTTAGGCTGCACAGAGCGTTTTTCTGTCACTTTTTTCTGGGGTGATCAGCAGCCATTTTGTGTCTTGTGGTGCACCAGCACAAGCTGCCACCAAGTCCATCAATCCATCAATACTAGGTTGTTTTTTTTTTGCTATATCCGACATGAGGGGCTTGGCTCTGCTTATTGTCACCCCTAGAAACTCAGGATAGAAATTTCTATATTTTATTGAGGGGTTAAATTCAATTGCCAAAATAGCAATCCCCTAAATCTGGTGTTCCAGCTGTGGCTAGCCAAGTGTAATACTGTCTGCTGTCTGGTAAAGGATAGATTTTTTTTCTGTGGTGAAATTCAATTGCCAAAATAGCAATCCCTTAAATCTGGTGTCCCAGCAGTGGCTGGCCAAGGTTTAATAGTGTCCGGCAAAGGATAGATTTTTTCTGGGGTGAAATTCAATTGCCAAAATAGCAATACCGTAAATCAGTGGTTTCAGCTGTGGCTGGCCAAGTATAATAGTGTCCGGCAAAGGATAGATACGTTTCTGGGATGAAATTCAATTGCCAAAATTGCAATCCCCTAAATCTGTTGTCCCAGCAGTGGCTGGCAAGGTTTAATAGTGTCCGGCAAAGGATAGATTTTTTTCTGGGGTAAAATTCAATTGCCAAAATAGCAATCCCCTAAATCTGGTGTCCCAGCAGTGGCTGGCCAAGTTTAATAGTGTCCGGCAAAGGATAGATTTTTTTCTGGGGTTAAATTCAATTGCCAAAATAGCAATACCGTAAATCAGTGGTTTCAGCTGTGGCTGGCCAAGTTTAATAGTGTCCGGCAAAGGATATATTTTTTTCTGTGGTGAAATTCATTTGCCAAAATAGCAATACTGTAAATCAGTGGTTTCAGCAGTGGCTGGCCAAGTTTAATAGTGTCCGGCAAAGGATATATGTTTTTTCTGGGGTGAAATTCAGTTGCAAAAATAGAAATACCGTAAATCTGTGTTAGGTGCCTGTAAAAAAAGGCCTGAATTTGAATTCAATACATTGGGCCAAATAATTTTTTTCTTATTGTGGTGAACGGTAACAATGAGGAAAACATCTAGTAAGGGCCCATCACTGGTGCGTGGCTGGGGGGAAACAGAGGATGATGACGATACGCCTCCCACAGATGACAGCTTGTCCTTACCTCTGGGCAGCCTGGCACACATGAGCGACTACATGCTGCAGTGCCTGCGCAACGACAGCAGAGTTGCCCACATTTTAACGTGTGCGGACTACTGGGTTGCCACCCTGCTGGATCTCCGGTACAAAGACAATGTGCCCACCTTACTTCCTGCACTAGAGCGTGATAGGAAGATGCGCGAGTACAAGCGCGCGTTGGTAGACGCGCTACTGAGAGCATTCCCAAATGTCACAGGGGAACAAGTGGAAGCCCAAGGCGAAGGCAGAGGATGAGCGAGAGGTCGCCAATGCAGCTGTGTCACGGCCAGCTCCTCTGAGGGCAGGGTTAGCATGGCAGAGATGTGGAAAAGTTTTGTCACCACGCCACAGCTAACTGCACCACCACCTGATACTGAACGTGTTAGCAGGAGGCAGCATTTCAGTACGACTGATGGTTCGGCCCCATTCAACTTCTGGGTATCCAAATTGTCCATGTGGCCAGAGCTAGCCTTTTATGTCTTGGAGGTGCTGGCCTGCCCGGCGGCCAGCGTTTTGTCTGAACGTGTATTCAGCACGGCAGATGGCATCATTACTAACAAACGCAGCCGCCTGTCCACAGCCAAAGTGGATAAGCTGACGTTCATAAAAATGAACCAGGCATGGATCCCACAGGACCTGTCCATCCCTTGTGCAGAATAGACATTTATAACTACCTCCCCTTAACCATATATTCTTGTACTCCAGGGCACTTTTTTTATTGAATTCTCTTTTTTTAATTTTACCATTATTTTGCGGGGCAACCAAAGTTGAATGAACCTCTCCCCCGTCTGGGTGCCAGGGGCCTAAATATCTGAAAGTGGCCTTCTTTATTGGTGGGTGACATGAAGCCTGATTTGGGACCTCTCTCCTCTGTCTGGTCGCTGGGGCCAAAATAACTAAAAGTGTCCTTCTCCATTGGTGGGTGACATGATGCCTCTTTTGCTGCTATGGGACCTCTCTCCTCTGTCTGGGTGTCAGTAGCCTAACTTTCACGTACTTGCTTGCTGTCTTGGTGACAGACATTTAACACTTTTTACTGTCTAATGACCGCCCCATTGTTTGGGTGTCAGGGGCCTATATGTCATTTAATCATTTGTTGTCTTGGTGGGAGATATTAAACTGGTTTTACTGTCTAATGCCGCCACATAGTCTGGGTGTCAGGAGCCTATATTTCGTTTAATTGCTTGCTGTCTGGGTGAGAGACATTAAACTCTTTTTACAGTCAAATGACCTCTCCTCTGTCTGGGTGTCAGGGGCCTATATAAATGATAATAGCCTGTTCCATTGCAGGTTGACCTGAGGCCTGTGTTGTTGTTACGGGACCGCTCTCTTCTTTGCGGGTGCCATGGCCCTGAGTCTGTGAATGAGGCCTGTGGCACTGCAGGCAGACATGAATCCATTTTGGCTGTGATGAGAACTTCAACTCCCATAACATTCCCACCTGATGCCACCACAACCTCCTATTCCACCTCCTTCTCCTCCAAGTTGCCAATTGATATTGGTAATTTTTATTTATTTTATTTTAAGTCATTTCCCTATCCACATTTGTTTGAAAGGGATTTACCTACGCGCTGCTGCCTTTTGCAGCCCTCTAGCCCTTTCCTGGGCTATTTTACAGCCTTTTTAGAGCCCAAAAGTTCGGGTCCCCATTGACTGACCCAATTAACCAGCTGAATAACTATTATATGTCCATGTGACAGCGGCAAGTAGAGATCATCCTTGACTTATTTGGTCAGTTACAGGGCCATAACTGACCAAATAATTCAACTGTGAACTCAGTCTTACAGGTCAATATCAGAGTCAGGTATGAAGAACTGTGCAGCAGCCCAAGATCCTACTAAAGTGTGAAAGAGTGCACTCCTTTTACACCATCAGCTGATTCCACATAGATTTCTACAAAACCTGTTTTGTTAAACTCTGATACAAGTTGAACCCCCACGACAGAGTGTCAGCAGTAAGTTTGTGTGTTGATGTCACTGATTATTTTGCCCTTTTTCTGATCCGTCACAAGAACAACCCCCAAAAAACGTATCCTGTCCGTTGAGCATCCGCCTTCACTCGGTCAACATTTGGTCAGTAATTCATCAGTATTAACCAAAAAAAAAAAAACAGGAGTGGATCCAAAACAGAGATGACATGTGATGTCAGAACTTTTACAGATAAAAAGAGTCCATTAAATAAGGCCTATATAAGTATATGAACAGGAACATTAAGAGAAGCCATTTTTGGTCTGATCCTGTCTTATTCAGAAGGGCAGGGGAGTTCAGTATCCTTGGACTTAAAATCTGTAAATAAAAACACAGTCTGGTCTTGGAAGAAGAAGATTTAGACAGATTCAATATATTTACTCATATAGACAATTGTAGTGAATGTGTAGAAATAGTATTTCTGTTAATGATACCGAAACAATGGTTTTTAGTGTTACAATGTATATTCTGGATTACTGAGGTATGGTCAAGAGACTAAGAAAATAGTGAGTGTTTGACCAGATAATAGATCCATTGTTTGGGAGATTTCTCAATGTTTGTTGGATGGACTGTGAGTAAAAAAAAAATACCCCTATTTAATTAGCGAAGAGATGCATGGGAAAGAATCAGTTTTAAACCAAAACTTTTAAATGGACAAGTAGTGCCACCTAATGTAAAAGCAAGGTTAGGGTCTTGATTACGTAATCAGAGGGGGAGGTCTTGGGATAGAAAACAAACCCCTCTGATTGTGTCACTAGTCAATGATCAGACCAAACAAAGCCCCTTTTAAAGTTAGATAAAAAGGTGGGGAGAGAGAAGAAAAAGAGAGAGAAAAGGAAAAGAAAGAAAGGGGAATACAGGAGGTCATAGGAGGACATAGGAGAGCAGATGAGATCCAATACCCTACAGGACATCTTTGATCAGCCATTTTAGCCAATTTATCAGGCATTGGAGACGGCCATCTTGAAACCAAGGGCATTGATTTCTACTAGTCGAAATTTGGTATAGTATAATTTTTCCTGTAATTTATAGGTTGATTAAATTATTATACCTCTATATAGATTTAACCATATTTTATATATAGTAGATTATTTGGTGTAAATTTGGGGAATGTACCTGCAGCATCATTCTTTAAATTTATACAAAATTCTGGAGATCCAGAGATATTATTAATAATATAATATCATTGTCACGGAAAGGTAGGGAAAGCGTGCACCCACTGTCTGCCACCCACGCCTCTGTCCCTACCTACTTGCACTTGCCTGTCCTAGGTAACGGAGCACAACTGGGCGACGGTCCCTGACCTGGATAAGTGCGGAGGACAGGAAGGACGTCGACAGGCGGACAGAAGGAAGAAGTAAACAGACACTGCAGGAACAGCGAACACAACCAAAACAAGCCAAGGGTTCAAAGCCGGGAGGTAGCCTAGTAACAGTAGGGGTCTCACAAAACGTAGTCAGATAACAAGCCGGAGTTCAAAACCAGGAGGTCACGTCAAATCCAAGGGGAAACAGAGAAGTCGGAATACAAGCCGGGTCAAACCAAGAAGTCACGTCAAATCCAAAGGAGCAGGCAGGAGCAAATACGGAGAGTCAAATACGGGTCAAAACCAAACACAGGAATAGTAGCAACAGTAGCCCTTGACAGTAATAATTACAGGCAACCTGTGGCCAGCAGATTGCCTGTATTCATAGTGGCAAGTGAGGGTTATGTGACGTGGCCAGCGTTGGTTTACAACTGAGTTTTCGTCTTCAATTCAGCGCCGATCACGAGCTCATAGTAGCTATATAATTTATTCATAAATCATAAAAACTTTTAATCGGAAACAGTATAAATATCCCGACAGTGAATGGAATATTTGTATGTCTGCTGTGTTTTGTACCCACTCCTACTTTTGGCTACCAAATCATGAGCATGTCCTGATGCAAAATAGGGACCATGTGATACAGGCCTCACGGTTGCTCCAAAGACAGGATCCGATCAGAAGAAGGGTAAAATAAATGGTGATGTGAACAAGGCCAATAAGGGAAAAAGGCGGCCCCGTCATAGAGTGGGGAGGGTGGGAACAGCATGACAGATTGTTGAGGTGGCAGCAGCATGAGGAGACCACAGAGTGACCCAGTGGCAGATTGTTGATGTGGCAGCAGCATGAGAAGCAGAACAGAGTGGCTAAGTGACAGAGTGGGGAGGTGGGAGGCAAAAGCCTAGCCAGTACCAGTGTTGGGTGGCAGTAGAATCACCTGGCAGTAGGTGTGTGGCATCAGACAGGTGGCAGAATCAGAATAGTAGCTAAAGCAGGTAGCCAGAAGAAACATGTATCTTTTGACAAAGTTTGTGTGTGGCACCATGGATGATCTAGTTTGAGACACTGGTGTGAGGAAATCCTGGCTGATTCACACCTGATTCATCTTCACAAAGGTTAGTTCCTCTACATTTTGGGTGGAAAGGTGAGTTCTCCTTGGGTTAACTATGCCCCCGCCGCACTAAACACCCGCTCTGATGCCACACTACTGGCCGGGCAGGAAAGCTTGTCAATGGCAAACTCGGCCAGTTGCGGCCACAAATCAAGTTTGGCTGCCCAGTAGTCCAAGGGATCTTTGATGTGAGGTGGCAGGGTGCAGTCCAAGTATGCCTCCACCTGCTGGTTCAGGTTCTGCTCCATATCTAGTTGCTGCTGCTGATGAGTAGTTTCTTCACTAGGCGGATGAAGAAAACTGCTCATCAGAGATTCTAGACTTAAGTTGCTGCTGATGAAGCTAGTACTGGTCCTCCCAACCTCAGTCGAATGTGAGCACAGAGGGCTCCCCTCGGTCAGACCTTCATGAGGATGGGCCATGACGCACACAGGCAGCGGCCAACTGACTACATAGGATGTCTCGATAGTAGTTCAGCTTGTCATTCCTCTCACCGGGTGGTAAGAAGGCCACCATTTTGAACCGGTAGCAAGGGTCTAAGATGGTGGAGAGGCAATAGTCATCAATGGTGACAATTCGGCTGTCACTACGCAAACAACTGAGTATGCATCTTGCTATTTGTGACTTCCTGCTTCCATCTCCACTGCATACTGCCATGGTGTGTCTGGGTCATCTGCCTTGTCTTCCCCATCGCCCTGTGGCTCCTCTGGCTGCCCCTGCTCCTCCTACTCCTCCTCCCCTGTCACTTGTCCTTGACTTATCACTGACACCATGTTCTTCCTGTTGTCGGTGACCATGATTCCGATTTTGAGTTGTCAAGGAGAAAGCCACGATTCGATTTCTTAATGGAGGACGCTGAGCTGTTCCTCCCCTGTGTGACTCTGTTCGCCCAGGCAAACTAGATGCAGAAAAGCATGACACTGCTGTGCCCTGCACATGTGGTATGCTGGAGGAGAACTCTGAATTGTCTCTGCAGTGGAGGCTGAGGACACGGTGCAGAATGAGGAGGCAGAGGCAGACATGTCGCTGCGACCCCTGCCATCCCCCTTCTTCTGCTGCTACTTCTTCCTTTGCAAGAAACATTTTGGCCACTGCCTGTTCCCTTTGAAAGGCCTGTCACTTGTCTGTCTGACATACTGTAAAATAAAAGATTTAAATAAATTAAACACCCCAAAAATGGTTGTTTCACAAGATAAGTTCACCGTAGAATGGCTAATACGACGTACTTATATTTCCTATAAATAAATGCCCAAAATGTTTGTATAACAATTTTAATTCATCACGGAACGGCTAATAGGACGTACTTGTATTTTCTAGAAATACACCCCAATAAAGGCTGTGTCACAGTGTAAATTCACCACAGAACTGCTATTAAGACATAATTATATTTCTTATAAATAGAGTTGAGCAGACACCTGGAAGTTCGAGTTCACTGGGTTCGGTCGAACTTCACAAAAAAATTCAGGTTCGGGACTAGAACTTTACCCCGAACCCCATTAAAGTCAATGGGCACTAAAATGGCTGTAAAATAGTCCTGGAAAGTGCTAGAGGGCTGCAAAATGTTCTTAAGAGCATGGCAAGTGCTTTGCAAACAAATAAGGACAGGGAAATAACTTAAATTAAAATAAATAAAAATTAAAAATTATTCCAGCAAGCGACAGACCCGTGCGTGCTGCAGCTGAAACTCCACTATTGCCTGCTGCTGCTCGCATAGTCTCTTCAGCATATGCAAGGTGGAGTTCCACCTGGTGGGCACGTCGTATATAAGACGGTGAGCGAGAAGGCCGAGTTACGCTGCAGAGCAGACAGGCGAGCAGCAGCAGGGTGAGAATGCCGAAACGCGAACAGAGGGCCCGCACTTTCTGCGGCAGCTCTGACTTGTCTGGCTAGTTTTTAAGAAATTTCTGCACCACCAAATTCAGCACATGCGCCAGGCAAGAGATGTGCGTCAAACCGGCTAGTCCCAAAGCTGCAACGAGATTTCGCCCATTATCGTACACCACCAGGCCGGGCTTGAGGCTCACTGGCAGCAATCGGTCTGTTCTTCTATGCCCCTCCACAGCTCCTGTGCGGTGTGGGGTTTGTCCCCCAAACACATGAGTTTTAAAACTGCCTGCTGACGTTTACCCCTGGCTGTGCTAAAGTTGGTGGTGAAGGTCTTTTGCTGACAGGATGAGGAGGTGGTAGAAGAGGAGGAGGAGGAAACGGAGTAGGAGGCAACAGGAGGCAAAGAATAATGCCCTGCGATCCTCGGTGATGGAAGGACATGCGCCAAACCGCTATCCACCTTGGGCTGAGCCACGACTACATTTACCCAGTATGCAGTTAGCGAGATATAGCGTCCCTGCCCGTGCTTACTGGTCCATGTATCTGTGATTTTGTGGACCTTGCCACAGATGGTGTTGCGCAGTGCACAGTTGATTTTATCCTCCACTTGGTTGTGCAGGGAAGGGACGGCTCGTCTGGAAAAGTAGTAGTGGCTGGGAACGATGTACTGTGGGACAGCCACCGCAGTCAGCTGTTTAAAACAGTCCCTCTCCACCAGACGGAATGACAGCATTTCAAAGGCCAGTAATTTTGAAATGCTGGCATTCAGGGCCAGGGATCAAGGGTGGGTAGGGGGTATTTCCTCTTTCTCTACAGTGTTTGGGAGATGGACAGCTGAACGCTTGCATGTGACATGTTGGAGATGCTTGGTGATGGTGACGGAGGTGGTGGTGTTGGTGGCACATCTTCTGTTTGCTGGGGGCAGGTGCCACTGTGACTCCAGAGGTGGAGGAAGCAGGAGGAGCCTGAGACCTTTCTTGTTTTTTTAGGTGTTTACTCCACTGTAGTTTGTGTTTTGCATGTAGATGCCTGGTCATGCAGGTTGTGCTCAGGTTTAGAACGTTTATGCCTCGCTTCACGCTCTGATGGCACAACGTGCAAACCACTCGTGTCTTGTCATCAGGACAAGTCTGAAGAACTGCCATGCCAATGAACTCCTTGGAGCTGGCTTTGGTGTGCTCGGTTCTTGGGTGCGGTGGGCAGTAGCAATCGTCTCGGGACGGCCGCTATGCTTTTGCACCCTGCTCCCTCTTTGCAGAAAGCCACAGCAGTTGGCACCTGTGTTTCTTCATCATCAAAGACGTGCTGCGATGGTATTCCCATTTCCTAAAACTGCAACATAAGTGGTTGGGCATCAGTGCATTCAATGTCTTCCACTTCTGGGGCAGGGCTATGTGGATGGCCCGGGAAACCCTACCAGCAGAGTCATCAAAAGGCATAAGAGTCTTCTGCATGACTTGGAGCTCAGACTGCTTGGCTGATTTGCAAGGGGGTAACATAGTAACATAGTACATAAGGCCGAAAAAGACATCTGTCCATCCAGTTCAGCCTGTCATCCTGCTAGTTGATCCAGAGGAAGGCAAAAAAAACTGTGAGGTAGAAGCTACAGTTGAGCGAACATCTGGATGTTCGGGTTCGAGAAGTTCGAAAAATGTTCGGGTTCGGGATCCGAACTCGACCCTAACTTCACTCCGAACCCCATTGAAGTCAATGGGGATCTGAACTTTTGGGCACTTAAATGGCTGTAAAATAGCCCTGGAAAGGGTTAGAGGGTTGCAAAAGGCAGCAAAATGTAGGTAAATGCCCTGCAAACATATTTGAATAGGGAAATGACTTAAAATAAAATAAAATACAGAAAAATAAATAAACATTCTAAACTTGAGCCCAAGTGAGTGACAGTGACACCTGTCACCCAGCAAACAGAGGAAATGGCAGCAACGCCACCAAACTATCATTGTCACCAAGCATCTCCACCAAATCCCATGGAAGTGTTCAGCTATCAGCTGTCCATCTCCCAAACACTGGAGAGAAAGAGGAAGTACCCCCTACCCATGGCTCTGTATGCCTTATTCCTGGTCCTTTGAAATGCTGTCATTCTGTCTGGTGGACAGTTTTAAAAACCTTATGGCGGTGGCTATCCCACAGTACGTGTATCCCAGCCGCCGCTACTTTTGCAGGCGAGCCATCCCTTCCCTGCACAACCAAGTGGCAGACAAAATCAAGTGTGCACTGCGCAACGCAATCTGTGGCAACGTCCACATAACCAACAACACAGTGGGTAAATTTAGCGGCTGGCCCAAAGGCGGATAGCATTTTTGCAAATGTCCTTCCGCCCCGAGGATTGCTGGGCATTTCTCTTTGTATCCTGTTACCTCCTCCTCCTCCTACTCGGCTTCTTCCTCCGCTACCACCTCCTCATCCACTCAGCGTAACACATTCACCACCCACAGCAGCACAGCCAGGGGAAACGACAGCAGGTTGTTTTAAAACTTGTGTGTTTGTGGGACAAACCCCGCACAGCGCAGGAGCTGTGGACAGGTATGGAACAATAGACCGACCCCCTGCCTGCCACATGTGCTAAATTTGTGGTGCACAAATTCCAAAACACCAGACAGTGAAAATCAATTCAGTTAATCGAACACACACAACACCCCCAACTCAAACCATTAACAAACTATTTACAAATTTTCTTAAAAACATATTAAAATAACTATAATGCAGCTAAACTTACTATATAAACAAACAAAACTATATACACGCCTTATCCTTAACTTAAGGCCAGTGACATCCAAGTGGCTCGAAGGGTGGGTTCCTGCACCAACAAAGTCCCTGGCCTGGAACACAATTGTCCAGCCAGGGCACATTTCTGGAGGATGAGGAGGATAAGTAGGATGACGAGGAGAAGGAGGAACTTTGTTCTCAGCAGGGTGGCACCCAAGCCAGCTCACGGGCAGCTGGGGCACCATCAGCACCTCAGAAGGCTGGGTTAGCATTGGCGAAATGTGGGAAAGCTATATCATCACGCCACAACAACCTGCACCACCAGCAGATCTGGATCGTCTTAGCAGGAGGCAGCATTTCAGCAACATGGTGGAAGAGTACACGTACTGACTGATGGTTTTGCCCAGGGGCGTAGCTACAGGGAAGCGTAGGAAGCACACTGTTTTGGGTCCCTGACCTAGAAGGGGCCCATCCTGGAGGAGGAGGAGGAGGACTAAAAGACTTTGTCAGGGCCCTCTCAACAGTATTATACAATTAAATTAGATACAGTAGCAGTATAGACCGTGTAGAAAGCAGATGGAAAATAAACCCAAATAGCCTCACACCCTACCCACTCAACACCCGCCCCCTTTCACTCAAACCATCAACAAACTATTTACAAATTTTCTTAAAAACATATTAAAATAACTATAAGGCAGCTAAACTAACCATATAAAGAAACAAAACTATATACACGCCTTATCCTTAACTTAAGGCCAACCAAATACAAGTGGCTCGGAGGGTGGGTATCTGCACTAACATAGGCCCTGGCCTGGAACACAATTGTCCAGCCAGGGCACAGCTCTGGAGGATGAGGAAGAGGAGTAGGAGGAACGCTGGGTAATACAGAGGACACAGACGATATACCTCCCTTAAAGAGGATAGCTTGTCCTTGCCTCTGGGCAGCCTGGCATGACATTTTCTAGAAATACACCCCAATAAAGGCTGTGTCACAGTGTAAATTCACCGCAGAACTGCTAATAAGACATAATTATATTTCTTATAAATAGAGTTGAGCAGACACCTGGAAGTTCGAGTTCACTGGGTTCGGTCGAACTTCACAAAAAAATTCAGGTTCGGGACTAGAACTTTACCCCGAACCCCATTAAAGTCAATGGGCACTAAAATGGCTGTAAAATAGTCCTGGAAAGTGCTAGAGGGCTGCAAAATGTTCTTAAGAGCATGGCAAGTGCTTTGCAAACAAATAAGGACAGGGAAATAACTTAAATTAAAATAAATAAAAATTAAAAATTATTCGCAAAGCGACAGACCCGTGCGTGCTGCAGCTGAAACTCCACTATTGCCTGCTGCTGCTCGCATAGTCTCTTCAGCATATGCAAGGTGGAGTTCCACCTGGTGGGCACGTCGTATATAAGACGGTGAGCGAGAAGGCCGAGTTACGCTGCAGAGCAGACAGGCGAGCAGCAGCAGGGTGAGAATGCCGAAACGCGAACAGAGGGCCCGCACTTTCTGCGGCAGCTCTGACTTGTCTGGCTAGTTTTTAAGAAATTTCTGCACCACCAAATTCAGCACATGCGCCAGGCAAGAGATGTGCGTCAAACCGGCTAGTCCCAAAGCTGCAACGAGATTTCGCCCATTATCGTACACCACCAGGCCGGGCTTGAGGCTCACTGGCAGCAATCGGTCTGTTCTTCTATGCCCCTCCACAGCTCCTGTGCGGTGTGGGGTTTGTCCCCCAAACACATGAGTTTTAAAACTGCCTGCTGACGTTTACCCCTGGCTGTGCTAAAGTTGGTGGTGAAGGTCTTTTGCTGACAGGATGAGGAGGTGGTAGAAGAGGAGGAGGAGGAAACGGAGTAGGAGGCAACAGGAGGCAAAGAATAATGCCCTGCGATCCTCGGTGATGGAAGGACATGCGCCAAACCGCTATCCACCTTGGGCTGAGCCACGACTACATTTACCCAGTATGCAGTTAGCGAGATATAGCGTCCCTGCCCGTGCTTACTGGTCCATGTATCTGTGATTTTGTGGACCTTGCCACAGATGGTGTTGCGCAGTGCACAGTTGATTTTATCCTCCACTTGGTTGTGCAGGGAAGGGACGGCTCGTCTGGAAAAGTAGTAGTGGCTGGGAACGATGTACTGTGGGACAGCCACCGCAGTCAGCTGTTTAAAACAGTCCCTCTCCACCAGACGGAATGACAGCATTTCAAAGGCCAGTAATTTTGAAATGCTGGCATTCAGGGCCAGGGATCAAGGGTGGGTAGGGGGTATTTCCTCTTTCTCTACAGTGTTTGGGAGATGGACAGCTGAACGCTTGCATGTGACATGTTGGAGATGCTTGGTGATGGTGACGGAGGTGGTGGTGTTGGTGGCACATCTTCTGTTTGCTGGGGGGCAGGTGCCACTGTGACTCCAGAGGTGGAGGAAGCAGGAGGAGCCTGAGACCTTTCTTGTTTTTTTAGGTGTTTACTCCACTGTAGTTTGTGTTTTGCATGTAGATGCCTGGTCATGCAGGTTGTGCTCAGGTTTAGAACGTTTATGCCTCGCTTCACGCTCTGATGGCACAACGTGCAAACCACTCGTGTCTTGTCATCAGGACAAGTCTGAAGAACTGCCATGCCAATGAACTCCTTGGAGCTGGCTTTGGTGTGCTCGGTTCTTGGGTGCGGTGGGCAGTAGCAATCGTCTCGGGGACGGCCGCTATGCTTTTGCACCCTGCTCCCTCTTTTGCAGAAAGCCACAGCAGTTGGCACCTGTGTTTCTTCATCATCAAAGACGTGCTGCGATGGTATTCCCATTTCCTAAAACTGCAACATAAGTGGTTGGGCATCAGTGCATTCAATGTCTTCCACTTCTGGGGCAGGGCTATGTGGATGGCCCGGGGAAACCCTACCAGCAGAGTCATCAAAAGGCATAAGAGTCTTCTGCATGACTTGGAGCTCAGACTGCTTGGCTGATTTGCAAGGGGTAACATAGTAACATAGTACATAAGGCCGAAAAAGACATCTGTCCATCCAGTTCAGCCTGTCATCCTGCTAGTTGATCCAGAGGAAGGCAAAAAAAAACTGTGAGGTAGAAGCTACAGTTGAGCGAACATCTGGATGTTCGGGTTCGAGAAGTTCGAAAAATGTTCGGGTTCGGGATCCGAACTCGACCCTAACTTCACTCCGAACCCCATTGAAGTCAATGGGGATCTGAACTTTTGGGCACTTAAATGGCTGTAAAATAGCCCTGGAAAGGGTTAGAGGGTTGCAAAAGGCAGCAAAATGTAGGTAAATGCCCTGCAAACATATTTGAATAGGGAAATGACTTAAAATAAAATAAAATACAGAAAAATAAATAAACATTCTAAACTTGAGCCCAAGTGAGTGACAGTGACACCTGTCACCCAGCAAACAGAGGAAATGGCAGCAACGCCACCAAACTATCATTGTCACCAAGCATCTCCACCAAATCCCATGGAAGTGTTCAGCTATCAGCTGTCCATCTCCCAAACACTGGAGAGAAAGAGGAAGTACCCCCTACCCATGGCTCTGTATGCCTTATTCCTGGTCCTTTGAAATGCTGTCATTCTGTCTGGTGGACAGTTTTAAAAACCTTATGGCGGTGGCTATCCCACAGTACGTGTATCCCAGCCGCCGCTACTTTTGCAGGCGAGCCATCCCTTCCCTGCACAACCAAGTGGCAGACAAAATCAAGTGTGCACTGCGCAACGCTATCTGTGGCAACGTCCACATAACCAACAACACAGTGGGTAAATTTAGCGGCTGGCCCAAAGGCGGATAGCATTTTGCAAATGTCCTTCCGCCCCGAGGATTGCTGGGCATTTCTCTTTGTATCCTGTTACCTCCTCCTCCTCCTACTCGGCTTCTTCCTCCGCTACCACCTCCTCATCCACTCAGCGTAACACATTCACCACCCACAGCAGCACAGCCAGGGGAAACGACAGCAGGTTGTTTTAAAACTTGTGTGTTTGTGGGACAAACCCCGCACAGCGCAGGAGCTGTGGACAGGTATGGAACAATAGACCGACCCCTGCCTGCCACATGTGCTAAATTTGTGGTGCACAAATTCCAAAACACCAGACAGTGAAAATCAATTCAGTTAATCGAACACACACAACACCCCAACTCAAACCATTAACAAACTATTTACAAATTTTCTTAAAAACATATTAAAATAACTATAATGCAGCTAAACTTACTATATAAACAAACAAAACTATATACACGCCTTATCCTTAACTTAAGGCCAGTGACATCCAAGTGGCTCGAAGGGTGGGTTCCTGCACCAACAAAGTCCCTGGCCTGGAACACAATTGTCCAGCCAGGGCACATTTCTGGAGGATGAGGAGGATAAGTAGGATGACGAGGAGAAGGAGGAACTTTGTTCTCAGCAGGGTGGCACCCAAGCCAGCTCACGGGCAGCTGGGGCACCATCAGCACCTCAGAAGGCTGGGTTAGCATTGGCGAAATGTGGGAAAGCTATATCATCACGCCACAACAACCTGCACCACCAGCAGATCTGGATCGTCTTAGCAGGAGGCAGCATTTCAGCAACATGGTGGAAGAGTACACGTACTGACTGATGGTTTTGCCCAGGGCGTAGCTACAGGGAAGCGTAGGAAGCACACTGTTTTGGGTCCCTGACCTAGAAGGGGCCCATCCTGGAGGAGGAGGAGGACTAAAAGACTTTGTCAGGGCCCTCTCAACAGTATTATACAATTAAATTAGATACAGTAGCAGTATAGACCGTGTAGAAAGCAGATGGAAAATAAACCCAAATAGCCTCACACCCTACCCACTCAACACCCGCCCCCCTTTCACTCAAACCATCAACAAACTATTTACAAATTTTCTTAAAAACATATTAAAATAACTATAAGGCAGCTAAACTAACCATATAAAGAAACAAAACTATATACACGCCTTATCCTTAACTTAAGGCCAACCAAATACAAGTGGCTCGGAGGGTGGGTATCTGCACTAACATAGGCCCTGGCCTGGAACACAATTGTCCAGCCAGGGCACAGCTCTGGAGGATGAGGAAGAGGAGTAGGAGGAACGCTGGGTAATACAGAGGACACAGACGATATACCTCCCTTAAAGAGGATAGCTTGTCCTTGCCTCTGGGCAGCCTGGCAGACATGAGCGACTACATGCTGCAGTGCCTGCGCAACGACCGCCCAGTTACTGCCACATTCTAATTTTTGCTGATTACTGGATGGCCAGCCTGCTGCATCCCCATTACAAGGACAACGTGTCGTCCTTAATTCCCTCACTGGAGTGTAATAGGAAGATGAGCCCGCTAGTAGACACGCAGCTGATGGCATTCACACCTGACACCGGGGACTCAGTGGAAGCACAAGGTGAAGGCAGAGGAGGAGGAAGAATTTGCCAATGCAGCTGGGTCACCAACAACACCTCAGAGGGCAGGGTTAGCATAGGCAAAATGTGGAAAAACTTTGACATCATGCCACAACAACCTGCACCACCAGCAGATCTGGAACATCTTAGCAGGAGGCAGCATTTCAGCAACATGGTGGAACAGTACACGTACTGACTGATGGGTCTGCCTAGGGGAATAGCTACAGGGGAAGCAAGGGAAGCAACTGCTTTGGGGCTGTGACCTAAAAAGGGCCCATCCAGGAGAAGGAGGACTAACAGTATTATACAATGAAATGATATACAGTGGCAGTATAGACAGTGTAGAAAGCGAATGGAACAGCTGCTTGGCCTGGTCTGAGAGAGCGATCTTTAGTAGCCACAGGCATGGCGGCATGAAAGGAAGGGGTTTGCGCAAAAATTACTGGGGGAGGGGGGCCCCATTCAAAAATTTGCTGTGGTGCCCAATCATTTCTAGCTACGTCACTGGGTCTGCCCCATTCAACTTCTGAGTCATCAAATTGGGCACATGTCTTGAGATTGCCTGTTATGCCTTGGAGGTGCTGGCCTACCCTGCAGCCACTGTATTGTCTGAACATATGTTTAGCATGGCTGGTGGCATTATCACAGACAAGTGCAGCCGCCTGTCCGCAGACAATGTGGGCAAGCTTTTATTTATTAAAAAGAACCAGGCATGGATCCCACAGGACTTGTTTGTACCTTATGCAGAATAGACATGTATACCAGCCTCACCCAACCACTGTTATACTACTGTGCACTTACACTTTGTTTTATTTTTTATATTTTCCCAATGTTTGGGGGTCTACACTAATTTATTTAAAAAAATAAAAAAACTGTTATTGGCGATTACATTTGGCTTCACAGCCCAAAAAGGCTTTGTTTCATGCAAGAAAGTAACCGCCAATTGTAAGTTCACTGTCAGTTGTGCAGTGCAGGGGTTTGTACCTGGCAAAAATATTAATATTTCACCCAACAATTTAAAATCTATCCTTTTCCGGATACTATTAAACTTGTCCAGCCACTGCTGGGACACCAGATTTAGGGGATTGCTATTTTAGCAATTGAATTTCACCCCAGAAAATTATCTATCCTTTGGCGGACACTTTTAAACTTGGCCAGCCACTGCTGGGACACCAGATTTACGGAATTGCTATTTTGGCAATTGAATTTCACCCCAGAAAAAAATATATCCTTTGCCAGACACTATTAACCTTGGCCACTCACAGCTGGAACACCAGATTTATGGTATTTCTATTTTTGCAACTGAATTTCACCGCAGAAAATAATATATCCTTTGCCGGACACTATTAAACTTGGCCAGCCACTGCTGGGACACCAGATTTACGGTATTGCTATTTTGGCAATTGAATTTCACCACAGAAAAAAAATCTATCCTTTGCAAGACAGCAGACAGTATTACACTTGGCTAGCAACAGCTGGAACACCAGATTTAGAGTATTGGTATTTTGGCTATTGAATTTAACCCCTCAATAAAATATAGAAATTTCTATCCTGAGTTTCTAGGGGTGACATTAAGCACAGTCAAGCCCCTAATGTAGGATATAGCAAAAAAAAAAAAACTTGTATTTATGGATTTATGGACTTGGTGGCAGCACCACAAGACACAAAATGGCCGCCAATCACGCTAGAAAAAAGTTACAGAAAAACGCTCTGTACAGCCTAAAAACCAGTGAGCAATTAACTAGCAGAAGTTGAATGATTCACAACTGTAGATCAATCACTTCATTAGTTTTTTTTTCTGAATTTTCCCTGCCTAATCTCGCCCTCACAGCAGCTGCGTCCTAATCAGAGCAGAGTGACGTGCAGTGCTACGTGACTCTAGCTTAAATAGTAGGCATGGCTGTGATGGCTTCTTAGGGCAAGAAGTAAAACGCTAGCTGATTGGCTGTTGTGCAGCCCTTCAGAAAGCGGGAGGAAATTGCCGAACATCAAACCCAAACTTTTTTGAAATTGTTCGGGTCCGGGTCCCGAACACCCCAAAATTCGGTACGAACCCGAACTATACAGTTCGGGTTCGCTCAACTCTAGTAGAAGCAGGGAGTAAAAAATTCCTTCACGACTCCAATCAGGCAATCAGAAGAACTCCCTGGATCAACGACCCATCTCTAGTAACTATAGCCTGTAATATTATTACACTCCAGAAATACATCCAGGTCCCTCTTGAATTCCTTTATTGTACTCACCATCACCACCTCCTCAGGCAGAGAGTTCCATAGTCTCACTGCTCTTACCGTAAAGAATCCTTTTCTATGTTTGTGTACAAACCTTCTTTCCTCCAGACACAAAGGATGTTCGCTCGTCACAGTGACAGTCCTGGGGATAAATAGATAATGGGAGAGATCTCTGTACTGACCCCTGATATATTTATACATAGTTATTAGATCTCCCCTCAGTCGTCTTTTTTCTAAAGTAAATAACCCTAACTTTGATAATCTTTCAGTGTACTGTAGTTGCCCCATTCCAGTTATTACTTTAGTTGCCCTCCTCTGAGGAGGGCATAGTTGGCTAAATTTTGCTTTTATGAAGTTTGGTATTTTTGTTCCTCCCTTTAAAAACGCTTGTTTGAAGGATAATTGGAAGTTATTACTTTATGGTCACAATTTCCTAGGTGTTCCTTCACCTGCACATCTGTTGTTCTATCCGGTCTAATGGTTAATACTAAGTCCAGTATGGCCGTCCCCCTAGTGGGGTCCTGAACCAGTTGGGAAATGTAATTGTCTTTGGCTATTGCCAAGAACCTGTTTCGTTTATGGGATTTACAGCTTTCAGTTTCCCAGTCTATATCTGGGTAGTTGAAGTCCCCCATAATAACGACTTCATTATGATTTGCCACCTCATCTATCTCGTTTAGTAATAGATTTTAGGTGGACTCTGGTATATTAGGTGGTTAAAAATAAACTCCTATTAGTAATTTATTATTGTTTTTGCCTCCATGTATTTCTACCCACAGTGACTCCACATGTTCATGTTCCTCACTTATATTTTCTCGAATTGTGGGCTTTAGACAGGACTTAACATAAAGGCAGACCCCTCCCCCTCTCCGACTTTGACGATCCATTCTAAACAGATTGTAACCCTTTATATTAACTGCCCAGTCATAGCTATCATCCAGCCATGTCTCAGTTATTTCCACTATGTCATAGTCCTCCTCACACATCACTAATTCCAGTTCACCAGTCTTGTTAGTCAGGCTTCTGGCCCTACCCCTTTCATTCTGAACTGTTCTAGTCCCCCATTCCATTCTTCCCCCAGTCAAACTACCTCGTCCCTGGTCTCTATCTGCACTATCTTCCCCTCCTATAATGTAATTACCCTTCCCCAGTCCATAGTTTAAACACTCCTCCAACCTTCTAGCCATCTTTCTCACCAACACAGCTGCCCCTTCCCCATTGAGGTGCAGCCCGTCCCTACGATAGAGCCTGTAGCCGACAGAGAAGTCGACCCAGTTCTCCAGGAACCCAAACCCCTCTTTTCTACACCAGTTTTTGAGCCACTTGTTAACCTCCCTAATCTCCTTTTGACTTTTGAGGTCCTTGCCCTAAGCTTTTGACTAGGGATGAGCGAACCCGAACTGTATAGTTTGGGTTCGTACCGAATTTTGGCGGTGTTAGGGATTTCTTCATTGTTAGGCGATTTCTTCACACTTTCTGAAGGTCTGCACAGCAGCCAATCAACTAGCGTTTTACTTCTTGCCCTAACAATCCATCACAGCCATGCTGTTATGGATGGTAGTGTCAAACGAGGCTCACCTGAGTCAGGGGACACCCGAGCTAGAAGTATGGAGTCCAGTGGAAAAGGCCCACAAAAGCAGGAGGGAAGGTAGCGTGGTCGATCAGTCCGGGTCGGCAGCAGAGATGGCAGCGAGGTAACATCAGGAGTAGACGGAGGCGTGGTCGGTGGTAAGCAGTGAGTCAATGCAGGCAGAAAATCAGCGAGGTCAAACGGTCCGGGTTGGCAACAATGGTAAATCAGCAGTAGTGGTGGAGGAGCAGAGAGGAAGCTTGCTACAGGCTTGGAGGCACAATAACCAGCAAAGGGCTGGATTCAAGGGAAGTAGCAGGTGCAAGAGATTGGAATAATCAGCAGGTCAAGGCAAGGACAAGAGAGGTAGTTAGAAGTTAGCTAGAAGTTAGCTAGAGAATAGTCCAAGGAGAGATGGTAGCCTAGTGGGTAGGCTTATCTGGGTGACTCAGATGGAACTCCCTGACAAGTTTGGGGGCATGAATGTTCTCCTCCGGTTCCCAGGAGCTGTCTTCTGGAGGATAGCCTTTCCAGGAAATCAAGTATTGGATTTTGCCCCGGTGGAGTCTGGAGTCGAGGATCTTTGAGACAATGTACTCCTCTTCGCCTTGTACCCTTACTGGTGGAGGGGGGGGGAGGATGGCGGCCAGGGAAGGTGTTCTCTACAAACGGCTTGAGAAGGGAGCAATGGAAAACTGGGTGCACCCTGATGGAATGTGGGAGGTCCAGCCGGAAAGTGACTTCATTAATCCGGCCAGAGATCCGGAAAGGCCCCATGTATTTTTGGCCCAGTTTCTGAGCGGGTACCTTCAGTCTTAGGTTTCTTGTGGAGAGCCACACTTGATCTCCTATCTGAAAGTCCGGAGCGGGTCTACGATGTTTGTCTGTCGCCCGCTTAAAGCGTCTCTGAGCCTCAAGGAGATTATTGGAAATGTTCTCTTGGGCCTCTTGTAAATTTGCCAGGCGTTCGGCCACAGCTGGAAGAGTGGAGGTGATGGGCAGGCGTGGGATTAAAGCTGGATGCAGGCCAGTGTTAGGGTAGAAAGGACTGTAATGGGTGGAAATGTGTTCCGCATTATTGTAGGAAAACTCGGCCGTAGGAAGGTGGTCCAACCAGTCATCCTGCAAATGAGTGATGAAACAACGGTAGGTACTGCTCGAGGGTCTGGTTCGTTCTCTCTGTCTGCCCATTAGACTGGGGATGGAAAGCGGAGGACAGGTTTACCGTGATCCCAAGGGCCAGGCAGAAGTCTTTCCAGAATTTAGAGGTGAATTGCACTCCTCGGTCAGAGACCACATCATCCGGAACCCCGTGTAACCTAAAGATGAAATGGGCCATCTTGGGGCCATCAGGGGATGAAATGGGCCATCTTGGTAAGGCGGTCCACGACGACCAGGATGGTGTTCATCCCTTTTGAAGGGGGTAAGTCAACCACAAAGTCCATAGAAATTTAACCCCAAGGGAGGGAGGGGATGGGGAGTGGTCGCAGCAGCCCCACGGGTGAAGAGTGGGGAGTCTTGTTGCGGTGCCAGACCGTGCATGAGGAGACAAACCTTTTAGTATCTTCCTTATATGTCGGCCACCAGAAGGAGAGGGACAGGAGTTCCTGGGTCTTTCTTGTACCTGGATGGCCAGCCAACTTGGTATCGTGGTTATATTTTAGTACATCGAGCCGTGCCATTTCTGGTACGTATAGTTGTCGATCCAGGTATACCCAGAAGCCACCCTTGAGGGTGAGGTTGACGTTTTCTGCTGGGTGGGTGAGGAAGGGGTCCTTTTCATAAGCCTTCTTGATTGACCCCAGGAGTTCCTTTGGGTAGGTAGCTCCTAAGACCTTTTTCTCGGGCAGAATGCTGGCTTGGCCCTTGTTGTCCTGTGAAGGTTCAGAGAACATCCTGGAAAGCGCATCTGCTTTGCCATTCTTCGACCCCGGGCGATATGTGATAATGAAATTGAATCGAGAAAAAAAAAGGCTCCATCTGGCTTGTCTGGCGGAAAGCCTCTTGGCAGAACGGATGAATTCGAGGTTTCGGTGGTCAGTAAACACAGTTATGGGATTGATGGCCCCCTCCAATGGATGTCTCCACTCCGAGAAGGCATCTTTGATTGCCAGCAACTCCTTATTCCCGATGTCATAGTTCCTCTCTGTGGGGGACATTTGGCGAGAGAAGAAGGCGCAAGGGTGTAAAAGCATATTTTCTCCCGTACGTTGTGATAGGACAGCGCCTACTGCGGTGTCGGAAGCGTCCACTTCGACTTTGAATGGCAGTTCGGGATTAGGATGGATCAGAATTGGAGCAGACGTGAAGAGGGATTTAAGCTTGGTGAAGGCTTCCGGTGCTTCGGGTGTCCAGGAAAAGGGCACAGTCTTTTTGGTTAACTGGGTAATTGGAGTAATGATTTTTGAGAAGTTCCGAATGAATTTTCGGTAAAAGTTGGCGAAGGCGACAAACCTCTGTATTTCCTTTTCGTTCTTAGGGGGAGGCCAATCTATTACAGCCTGAATTTTCCGAGGATCCATACTCAGCCCTTCCGGGGAGATAATGTAACCGAGAAACTGGGTGGTGGTCTGTTCGAACTCGCATTTCTCGAGCTTGATGTAAAGGGACTGCTCACGGAGTCTTTGTAACACCCTGCGGACATGTTTGCGATGTTGTTCGTGATCTTCCGAGAAAATTAAAATATTGTCCAGGTACACCACTACGAACAGATCCAGCATGTCCCTAAGAACGTCATTAATGAAATGTTGGAAAGTGGCTGGGGCATTGCAAAGTCCGAAGGGCATAACTAAGTATTCAAAATGTCTGTATCGTGTGCGAAAGGCGGTCTTCCATTCATCCCCGGGGCGAATGTGAACCAGAAGATCGAGCTTCGTAAAGACTTTCGCCGCCCGGAGTCTCTCGAGAAGTTCCGTAATCAGGGGGAGAGGGTAACGGTTTTTACCGTAACATCATTCAGCTTGCGGTAATCAATGCAAGGGCGTAGAGAGGAGTCTTTTTTCTCCACGAAGAAGAAGGGTGCTCCCGCGGGGGAGGTGGAGGGTCGAATGAAGCCCTTCTTTAGGTCCTCGTCCAAGTAGTCCTTCAGAGCCTTGAGTTCAGGCTCCGAGAGGGAGTAGATGCTGCCGAAGGGTATTTCAGCCCCAGGTAATAATTCAATTGGGCAGTCGTATGGTCGATGCGGGGGCAGCTTGTCTGCGTTTTTTTTGTCGCAGACATCCTGAAACTCGCTATATTGTGGAGGCAACAGCTCCTTGACAGTTGGTTCCGAGATGATAGATTCTTTGGGCGTTGGGGAAGCGGGTTCATGCAGACAGTTCGAGGAGCAGAACTCTGATGTGAACCGTAGACAGCGGGTTTCCCAGTCCACCGAAGGGTTGTGAGTGGCTAACCACGAGATGCCCAAGATCACCGGAAACTTGGGGGAGGCAATCAAAGAGAAGTGGATCGTCTCGTTGTGGTCGGTTTTAATGTGGAGCTGTAAATCTGCGGTCTGATGTGTAACTGGTCCCGAGGAGAGAGGGGACCCATCCACCGTTTCCAGATCGATGGGGGCTGTCTTGGTTACAAGCGGAATGTTGTTCTCGTGACTCGTGAGCAAAAGTTAGATCCATAAAATTGTAGCCAGCCCCGGAGTCGAGCATTGCGGAACAGAGAAGTTGTCGATCCCCGATGGTAATGACAATTGGAACGGTGAAGTGGGACCCGGTGGGTGCTAACTCAGTTGTCTCTGTGGTCACCGGTGGGTTTGCGGCCTGCCGCTGCTCTCGCAGTTCAGTGACGGCAATGGTTCTGCGGGATTTGTTGGGGCATTTTATGGCAATGTGCCCTGGCTCCCCACAGTAGAGGCAGAGGCCAGTCGTCGTATATTTCTGCTACGGACAGAGTCTTGCGCACTGCGTCAACCTGCTGGGTAGTAGAGGAGAAATAATAAGTGGGTCTGTCGCCTTGGGACCAGAGCCTTTCTTTCCTTCTCTCGGTGAGCCTCTGATCAATACGGACACACACCTGAATGAAGTCGTCCAAATCATCCGGGGCTTCAAGTCTGGCAAGTTCATCTTTGATCGCCTCTGATAGACCTCGCCGAAATTGGCTCCTTTGAGCAGCTGGGTTCCAGTTGGTGTCTGAGACCCAGCGGCGGAACTCGGCGGCGTACTCGGCGACAGAGCGTCTTCCCTGTCAAGGACTGTGTAGTCTTGCCTCAGCTGTCGCACAGCGATTGGGATCATCAAAGACCTGGCTCATAGCTGTGATGAAAACATCCAGATCGCGCAGCAGACGGCTATCGATTTCCACGTATGGAGACGCCCATGCCAGGGCCTCATCTGTCAGGAGGTTAACAATGAACAATACTTTCTTCTCGTCAGTGGAAAAGGGGGCCGGATGCATCCGGAAGTAGATACGGCACTGATTGAGAAAGCCCCGGTACTGGCGACGATCTCCATTGAATTTCGAGGGTAGTGGCATGTGGGTGTCTGCAGCCTGCGCTGCGTACGTCCAGGAGTTGCCATTGGAGCTCTCCCCCTGTTGACTCTGTACCAGGCTTTAGAGTTGAGAAAATTTCTCCTGGCAGGTGGTGCCGAACTCTTGCAGCTCAGACACCTGCTTGCGCAGGGTGGCCATTGCAGACTCCATGTTTTTTTTGGGCTGGTTATTCTGTTATGGATGGTAGTGTCAAACGAGGCTCACCTGAGTCAGGGGACACCCGAGCTGGAAGTATGGAGTCCAGTGGCAAAGGCCCACAGAAGCAGGAGGGAAGGTAGCGTGGTCGATCAGTCCGGGTCGGCAGCAGAGATGGCAGCGAGGTAACATCAGGAGTAGACAGAGGCGTGGTAGGTGGTAAGCAGTGAGTCAATGCAGGCGGCAAATCAGTGAGGTCAAACGGTCCGGGTTGGCAACGATGGTAAATCAGCAGTAGTGGTGGAGGAGCAGAGAGGAAGCTTGCTACAGGCTTGGAGGCACAATAACCAGCAAAGGGCTGGGTTCAAGGTAAGTAGCAGGTGCAAGAGATTGGAAAAATCAGCAGGTCAAGGCAAGGACAAGAGAGGTAGTTAGAAGTTAGCTAGAGGTTAGCTAGAGGTTAGCTAGTGAATAGCCCAAGGAGAGACGGTAGCCTAGTGGGTAGAGCTACCGCCTGGGACATGACTGGCCACGGGTTCGAGTCCTGACACATGCGTACTAATGGCATGGCTGTGATTGGCCAAGTGCAGCATGTGACCAAGCCTCTATTTAAGCTGGAGTCACGTAGCGCTGCACGTCACTCTGCTCTGATTAGTGTAGTGATAGGACGCAGCTGCTCTGAGGGTGAAATTAGGCAGGGAAAACTCAGCAAAAACACCTAATGAAGTGATCGATCTACAGCTGTGAATCAATCAACTTCTGCTAGTTAATTGCTCACTGGTTTTTAGGCTGTACAGTGCGACTTTCTGTCACTTTTTTCTGGGGTGATCGGTGGCCATTTTGTGTCTTGTGGTGCACCAGCACAAGCTGCCACCAAGTCCATCAATCCATCAATACTAGGGTTTTATTTGCTATATCCTACATCAGGGGCTTGGCTGTGCTTATTGTCACCCCTAGAAACTCAGGATAAAAATTTCTATATTTTATTGAGGGGTTAAATTCAATTGCCAAAATAGCAATCCCCTAAATCTGGTGTTCCAGCTGTGGCTAGACAAGTGTAAAACTGTTTGCTGTCTGGCAAAGTATAGTTTTTTTCTGTGGTGAAATTCAATTGCCAAAATAGCAATCCCCTAAATCTGGTGTCCCAGCAGTGGCTGGCAAAGTTTAATAGTGTCCGGCACAGGATATACTTTTTCTGGGGTGAAATTCAGTTGCAAAAATAGAAATACCGTAAATCTGGTGTCCCAGCTGTGACTGGACAAGTTTAATAGTGTCCGGCAAAGGATATATTTTTTTCTGGGGTGAAATTCTATTGCCAAAATAGCAATACCATAAATCAGTGGTTTCAGCTGTGGCTGGCCAAGTTTAATAGAGTCCAGAAAAGGATATACTTTGTTCTGTGGTGAAATTCAATTGCCAAAATAGCAATACCGTAAATCTGGTGTCCCAGCAGTGGCTGGCCAAGTGTAATAGTGTCCGGCAAAGGATATACTTTTTTCTGGGCTGAAATTCAGTTGCAAAAATGGAAATAACGTAAATCTGGTGTCCCAGCTGTGACTGGATGAGTTTAATAGTGTCCGGCAAAGGATATATTATTTTCTGGGGTGAAATTTAATTGCCAAAATAGCAATACCATAAATCCGTGGTTCCAGCTGTGGCTGGCCAAGTTTAATAGTGTCCGGCAAAGGATATTTTTTTTTCTGGGGTGAAATTCAATTGCCAAACTAGCAATACCATAACTCATTGGTTTCAGCTGTGGCTGGCCAAGTTTAATAATGTCCGGCAAAGGATATATTTTTTTCTGGGGTGAAATTCAGTTGCCAAAATAGAAATACAGTTAGTCTGGTGTTCCTGCTGTGCCTGGACAAGTTTCATAGTGTCCGTCATAGGATATATTATTTTCTGGGGTGAAATTCAGTTGCAAAAATAGAAATACCGTAAATCTCGTGTTCCATCTCTGACTGGACAAGTTTCATAGTGTCCATCAAAGGATATATTATTTTCTGGGGTGAAATTTAGTTGTAAAAATAGAAATACCGTAAATCTGGTGTTCCAGCTGTGACTGGACAAATTTCATAGTGCCCGTCAAAGGATAAAAATAATTTCTGGGGTGAAATTCAATTGCCAAAATAGCAATACCCTAAATCAGTGGTTTCTGCTGTGGCAGGACAAGTTTTATAGTGTCCATCAAAGGATAGCTTTTGTTCTGGGGTGAAATTCAATTACAAAAACTGCTGTCCCAGCAGTGGCTGGCCAAGTGTAATAGTGTCCGGCAAAGGATATACTTTTTTCTGGGCTGAAATTCAGTTGCAAAAATGGAAATACCTAAATCTGGTGTCCCAGCTGTGACTGGACGAGTTTAATAGTGTCCGGCAAAGGATATATTATTTTCTGGGGTGAAATTCAATTGCCAAAATAGCAATACCATAAATCAGTGGTTCCAGCTGTGGCTGGCCAAGTTTAATAGAGTCCAGAAAAGGATATACTTTGTTCTGTGGTGAAATTCAATTGCCAAAATAGCAATACCGTAAATCTGGTGTCCCAGCAGTGGCTGGCCAAGTGTAATAGTGTCCGGCAAATTATAAAATTATTTTCTTGGGTGAAATTCAATTGCCAAAATAGCAATACCCTAAATCAGTGGTTTCTGCTGTGGCAGGACAAGTTTTATAGTGTCCATCAAAGGATAGCTTTTGTTCTGGGGTGAAATTCAATTACAAAAATAGCAAAACCGTAAATCTGGTGTTCCAGCTGTGACTGGACAAGTTTCATAGTGTCCGTCAAAGGATATATTATTTTCTGGGGTGAAATTCAATTGCCAAATTAGCAATACCGTAAATCAGTGGTTTCAGCTGTGGCTGGCCAAGTTTAATAGTGTCCGGCAAAGGGTAGATGTTGTTCTGGGGTGAAATTATATTGAAAAAATAGCAATCCCCTAAATCTGGTGTCCCAGCAGTGTCTGGCCAAGTTTAATAGTGCCCGGCAAAGGATAGATTTTGTTCTGGTGTGAAATTCAATTGCCAAAAATAGCTATACCGTTAATCAGTGGTTCCAACTGTGGCTGGCCAAATTTAATACTGTCCGGGAAAGGATAGATTTTAAATTGTTTGGTGAAATATTAATATTTTTGCCAAGTACAAACCCCTGCACTGCATAACTGACAGGGAACTTACAATTGGCGGTTACATTCTTGCATGAAATAAAGCCTTTTTAGGCTGTGAAGCCAACGGTAGTCGCCAATAACTGTTTTTTTATTTTTTTAAATAACTTGGTGTAGACCCCAAAACATTGGGAAAATATAAAAAATAAAACAAAGTGTAAGTGCACGGTAGTATACCAGTGGTTGGGTGAGGCCGGTATACATGTCTATTCTGCATAAGGTACAAACAAGTCCAGTGGGATCCATACCTGGTTCTTTTTAATAAACGAAAGCTTGCCCACATTGTCTGCGGACAGGCGGCTGCGCTTGTCTGTGATAATGCCACTAGCCATGCTAAACACACTTTCATTCAATACAGTGGCTGCAGGGTAGGCCAGCACCACCAAGGCGTAAAGGGCAGCACAGCAAATTTTTGAATGGGGCCCCCCTCCCCCCAGTAATTTTTGCGCAAACCCCTTCCTTTCATGCCGCCATGCCTGTGGCTACTAAAGATCACTCTCTCAGACCAGGCCAAGCAGCTGTTCCATTCGCTTTCTACACTGTCTATACTGCCATTGTATATCATTTCATTGTATAATACTGTTAGTCCTCCTCCTGGATGGGCCCTTTCTAGGTCACGGCCCCAAAGCAGTGGCTTCCCCTGCTTCCCCTGTAGCTATTCCCCTAGGCAGACCCATCAGTCAGTACGTGTACTGTTCCACCATGTTGCTGAAATGCTGCCTCCTGCTAAGATGTTCCAGATCTGCTGGTGGTGCAGGTTGTTGTGGCGTGATGACAAAGCTTTTCCACGTTTTGCCCATGCTAACCCTGCTTTCTGAGGTGTTGCTGGTGACCCAGCTGCATTGGCAAATTCTTCCTCCTCCTCCGCTGCCTTCACCTTGTGCTTCCACTGAGTCCCCGGTGTCAGGTGTGAATGCCATCAGCAGCGTGTCTACTAGCGGGCTCATCTTTCTATTACACTCCAGTTAGGGAATTAAGGACGGCACGTTGTCCTTGTAACGGGGATGCAGCAGGGTGGCCACCCAGTAATCAGCAAAAGTTAGAATGTGGCAGTAACTGGGTGGTTGTTGCGCAGGCACTGCAGCATGTAGTCGCTCATGTATGCCAGACTGCCCAGAGGCAAGGACAAGCTATTCTCTTTAAGGGAGGTATATCGTCTGTGTCCTCTGTATTACCCAGCGTTCCTCCTACTCCTCTTCCTCATCCTCCAGAACTGTGCCCTGGCTGGACAATTGTGTTCCAGGCCAGGGCCCATGTTGGTGCAGATACCCACCCTCTGAGCCACTTGTATTTGGTTGGCCTTAAGTTAAGGATAAGGCATGTATATAGTTTTGTTTCTTTAT
The DNA here is from genome assembly GCA_033119425.1 of Bufotes viridis. Lineage (NCBI taxonomy): Eukaryota > Metazoa > Chordata > Amphibia > Anura > Bufonidae > Bufotes > Bufotes viridis. The sequence goes on from CM065599.1 coordinate 47,092,257, forward strand.
ATAGTAAGTTTAGCTGCTTTATAGTAATTTAATATGTTTTTAAGAAAATTTTGAGTGAAAGGGGGGTGGGGGTGTTGTGTGTGTTCAATTAACTGAATTGATTTTCACTGTCTGGTGTTTAGGAATTTGTGCACCCCAAATTCAGCACATGTGGCAGGCAGGGGATGTGTGTCAAACCTGCTAGGCCCAGGCCTGCTAGTATATTTTGCCCATTAGCGCACAACACCAGGCCGGGCTGGAGGCTCAGTGGCACCAACCAATGGTCGGTCTGTTGTTCCATGCCTGTCCACAGCTCCTGCGGGGTGCGGGGTTTGTTCCACAAACACACAAGTTTTAAAACAACCTGCTGTCGTTTCCCCCTGGCTGTGCTGCTGTGGGTGGTGAAGGTGTTACGCTGAGTGGATGAGGAGGAGGTAGAGGAGCAATCCTCGGGGGCGGAAGGACATTCGCAAAAATGCTATCCGCCTTTGGGCCAGCCGCTACATTTACCCACTGTGTTGTTGTTTATGTGGACGTTGCCACAGATAGCGTTGCGCAGTGCACACTTGATTTTGTCCGCCACTTGGTTGTGCAGGGAAGGGGTGGCTCGTCTGCAAAAGTAGCGGCGGCTGGGATACACGTACTGTGGGATAGCCACCGCCATAAGGTTTTTAAAACTGTCCACCAGACAGAATGATAGCATTTCAAAGGACCAGAAAGTTTGAAATAAGGCATTCAGAGCCATGGGTAGGGTTCCTCTTTCTATTTCTTTTTCTCTCCAGTGTTTGGGAGATGGACAGCTGATAGATGAACACTTCTATGGGATTTGGTGGAGATGCTTGGTGACAATTCGGCGGAACTTCTCGAACCTGAACATCCAGGTGTTCGCTCAACTCTACTTTTGACCTAAATCCCTGAAATAATTTTTAAGGACTCTCCTCCTACCTCTAACTTTGTCATTGGTTCCGATATGGATCATGACCGCTGGATCTTCTCCAGCCCCTCCCATTAATCTGTCAACCCGATCCGCGATGTGTCGAACTCTAGCGCCAGGAAGACAGCACACTGTTCGGCGATCACGATCTTTGTGACAGATCGCCCTATCTTTTTCCCTAATAATGGTGTCTCCTACTACCAGCACCTGTCTGGCCTGCCCTGCTCTCCTGGTCCCCTGCTTATTGGAGCTGACATTCCCCTGACTGGCAGAGGAAGTGTCCGGCTGCAGCAGTGCCATCCCTGAACTGACATCCCCCTCATCTGTCAAACGTGCAAACGTGTTGGGGTGTGTCAGATCAGGGCTAGCCTCCCTGGCACTCTTCCCTCTACCCCGCTTTCTTACTGTTACCCAGCTAACTACCTCACTCTCCTCAGCCTCCTCACGGTCACTCTCCACCTTATCTGCACCAAAGAGTGCTTGCTCAGTGAGCAGCAAACTCTTTTCCAAATTGTCAGTGGCTTTCAAAGTGTTGCAACTCACCTGTTTAGAGACTCGATGTGCGATTCCAAACAGGTAATTTGCTCACATTTTGAACAAACATATATACCCTCGAATGGCTGTTCCAGGACTGCATACATCAGACAAGATATGCACTGGACGGCGCTGTCAATAATGGAAGTTTTACTAAATGGGGATTATGCAGGAAAAGAGAAAAAAATACAATATAGAGCAGTGATAAGAATCTTACTTACTGTGGTCCCCTTACAGTAATAGGAAGAGTAGCTAGAATCAAGGAAGATCTAATGAATCTTTGTTTCTTGCTCCTTTTCTTAAACTCCGGTTTCTTTAGATTCCACTTAAACAGCAGCCACTTAGTAATGCAAGCCTCAGGTAGAGCATGCTCTGGGAGAGTTCAGTGGTCTAATTTATAGTACCTGGTAGGCCAAGCCACTCCCCCTCACCAAGCAGAGAAAAAAAACTGCTTTAAAAGACACTACACAAAAGAGAGAAAAAAAAAAGTGGTTTTAAATGGCAGAACTAAACTGCTAGTACTTAACTTTCTAGGATCTCAGCTTCAAACCACACTCAGTCACTTGCAATCCCTTGCAATCCCACAAAATGACACTCAGCAGTAAAACTCCGGTTTTTTTAAACTCCACTTGTTCTGGGGTGAAATTCAATTGCCAAAATAGCGGAGCACTTAGCATCTAATCCGGAAGGCGATTTTACATCTTAGAGGCATTCTTCTTTTTAAAATTTAGGCGGGCCCAGCACATTTCTTTGAAGAAGTGACAAGGCACACAAGTAAATCAAGAACAGATATGGAAAGAAGGTAATTTTTTACACATGGATTCATGAAAAATAAACAATTAGCTAATATGCTGGTGACAGATTCCCTTTAATAGTGTCCGGCAAAGAATATATTTTGTTCTGGGGTGAAATTCAATTGCCAAAATAGCAATACCATAAATCAGTGATTTCAGCTGTTGCTGAACAAGTGTAAATCTGTCCGTAAAAGGGTATATTACACTCAGCATGTTAGCGTCTAAATACAAGGCCTGATAAATGAATCCTCTATATTTGCACATGCTACCATGCATCTCCAAGTGTATTTCTTTCCATAAAAGGGTATATTACACTAATTCCTCATCATCAAGTGCTGCAAGCATAATCCTCTACATTTGCACACACTATTGTGCATCTCATAGTGTATTTCTGTCCGTAAAAGGGTATATTACACTCAAGGTGTAAATACAAGTGCTGATAGGGACATCCTTAATAACTGCACACGCTACCATGCATCTCCAAGTGTATTTCTTTCCGTAAAAGGGTATATTACACTAAGTGTTAAATTACAAGTGCTGAAAGCATAATTCTCTACACTTGCACACACTATTGTGCATCTCCAATGCTAATTCTGTCCGTAAAAGGATACCTGTCATCCAGGGCCTAAATACTAGGTCTACAATTGATATTCCCCTGCCTGGATTAGTGTAATACGGTACATAAATAGATAGCCAGATAGTGTTAAGTGCTTGTAAAAAAAAGGCCTGAATTTGAACTCAATACATTGGTCCAAATAATTTTTTTCTTATTGTGGTGAACGGTAACAATGAGGAAAACATCTAATAAAGGAAGCGGACGCGGTCGTGGTGGTGTTAGTGGACCCTCTGGTGATGTGAGAGGACGTGGCCATTCTGCCACAGCCACACAAACTAGTGAACCAACTACCTCAGGTCCCAGTACCCGCCAGAATTTACAGCGATATTTGGTGGGGCCCAATGCCGTTCTAAGGATGGTAAGGCCTGAGCAAGTACAGCCGCTAGTCAATTGGGTGGCCGACACTGGATCCAGCATGTTCACAACATTATCTCCCACCCAGTCTTCTGCAGAAAGCGCACAGGTGGTGCCTGAAAACCAAGCCCATCAGTCTGTCACATCACCCCCATGCATATCAGGGAAACTGTCTGAGCCTCAAGTTATGCAGCAGTCTCTTATGCTGTTTGAAGACTCCGATGGCAGGGTTTCCGAAGGGAATCCACCTAGCCCTTCCCCAGCGGTGGAAGACATAGAATGCACTGACGCACAAACACTTATGTTTCCTGATGATGATGAGGACATGGGAATACCACCTCATCTGCACGTCTCTGATGATGACGAAACACAGGTGCCAACTGCTGCGTCTTTCTGCAGTGTGCAGACCAAACAGGAGGTCAGGGAGGAAGACTGTGTGGAAGACGATGCAGGGGACGATAAGGTCCTAGACTCCACATGGAATGAAGGTCGTAGTGAGGCAAGAGGAAGAGGCAGTAGTGAGACTGAGCCAACAGCGTAGCAAAAGAGGGAGCAGGGGGCAAAAGCAGAAAAGCCGCCGCCAAGAAAGTTCGTCTGCTACTGGCCACCGCCACCAGGGACCGAGCACCCCAAAGGCAGCTTCAAGGAGTTCCCTGGCATGGCACTTCTTTAAACAAGACCCGAGTGGTTTGCACGCTGTGCCATCAGAGCCTGAAGCGAGGCATTAACGTTCTAAACCTTAGCACAACCTGCATGACCAGACATCCTTGTAAAAACAAGGAACTCACTCATGCTCCTCCTGCTCCCTCAGCCTCTTCCTCCGCCTCGGGAGGAACGTTGGCACCTGCTGCCCAGCAAACAGAGGATGTACCACCAACACCACCACCGCCATCACCAAGCATCTCCACCATGTCACACGGCAGCGTTCAGCTCTCCATCTCACAAACCTTGGAGAGAAAGCGTAAATTACCACCTAGCCACCCTTGTGCCCTGGGCCTGAATGCCAGCATTTCTAAACTACTGGCCTTTGAAATGCTGTCATTCAGGCAGGTGGACACGGAAAGCTTCAAACACCTGTTGGCGGTGGCTGTCCCACAGTACGTTGTTCCCAGCCTCCACTACTTCTCCAAGAGAGCCGTGCCTTCCCTGCACAAACAAGTATCAGATAAAGTCAAGTGTGTACTGCGCAACGCCATCTGTGGCAAGGTCCACCTAGGCACAGATACGTGGACCTTGGGTAAATGTAATGGCGACTGGGCCCCAGGCGGAGTTCTTTGGCGCACGTCCTTCCGCCCCCAAGGATCACAGGGCATCATTCTTTGCCTCCTGTTGCCTCCTCCTCCTACTCGGCTTCCTCCTCCTCTTCTTTCACCTGCTCATCCAGTCATCCACACACCATCACCACCAACTTCAACCGTTCTGAAACTCATATGTTTGGGGGACATGCCCCACACTGTGCAGGAGTTGTGGCGGGGTATACAACAACAGACCGATGAGTGGTTGCTTCCGGTGAGCCTCAAGCCCGGCCTGGTGGTGTGCGATAATGGGCAAAATCTCGTCACAGCTCTGGGACCAGCCGGTTTGACGCACATCCCTTGCCTGGCACACGTGCTGAATTTGGTGGTGCAGAAGTTCATTCACAACTACCCCGACATGTCATAGTTGCTGCATAAAGTGTAGGCCGTCTGAGCGCGCTTCCGGCGTTCACATCCTGCCGCTGCTCGCCTGTCTGCGCTACAGCGTAACTTCAACCTTCCCGCTCATAGCCTCATATGCGACGTGCCCACCAGGTGGAACTCCACCTTGCACATGCTGAAGAGACTGTGCGAGCAGGAGAAGGCCATAGTGGAGTTTCAGCTGCAGCACGCACGGGTGAGTCGCACTGCAGAACAGCACCCTTCACACCAATGACTGGGCCTCCATGCGAGACCTGTGTGCCCTGTTGCGCTGTTTTGAGTACTCCACCAACATGGCTAGTGGCGATGACGCCGTTATCAGCATTACAATACCACTTCTATGTCTCTGTGAGAAAACATTTAGGGCGATGATGAAAGAGGATGTGGCCCAGGAGGAGGAGGAGGAGCAAGAGTAGTCATTTTTAGCACTTTTAGGCCAGTCTCTTAGAAGTGGCTCAGAGGGAGGTTTATTTGCACCTGCAGAGGCCAGGTACAAATTTGGCCAGCCAGGGCCACTACTAGAGGACGAGGAGGAGGTGGAGGAGGATGAGGAAGAAGCATGTTCACAGCAGGGTGGCACCCAACGCAGCTCGGGCCCATCACTGGTGCGTGGCTGGGGGGAAACAGAGGATGATGACGATACGCCTTCCACAGAGGACAGCTTGTCCTTACCTCTAGGCAGCCTGGCACACATGAGCGACTACATGCTGCAGTGCCTGCGCAACGACAGCAGAGTTGCCCACATTTTAACGTGTGCGGACTACTGGGTTGCCACCCTGCTGGATCCCCAGTACAAAGACAATGTGCCCACCGTAATTCCTGCACTGGAGCGTGATAGGAAGATGCGCGAGTACAAGCGCACACTGTTAGACGCCGTCCTGAGAGCATTACCAAATGTCACAGGGGAACAAGTGGAAGCCCAAGGAAGCCCTCCACCTCCACACTCTGTCATGGTGCCACTATGTGGCCTCCTCATGCTGCTGTCACCTCCTCATGCTGCTGCCACACAATCTGTAATTGTTCCACTCAGTGGCCTTCTCATGCTGCTGCCACCTTTACACACTGTCATTATGCCACTCTGTGGCCTCCTGATGCTTCCTCCCCCTCCACACTCTGTCTTTGTGCCACTCGCCTCCTCATGCTGCTGCCGCCACCTCCACACACTGTCATTATGCCACTCTGTAGCCTCCTGATGCTTCCTCCACACTCTGTCATTGTGCCACTCGCCTCATCATGCTGCTGCCACCTCCACACTCTGTCATTGTGCTACTCTGTGGCCTCCTCATGCTGCTGCCACCTTCACACTCTTTAATTGTGCTACTCTGTGGCCTCCTCATGCTGCTGCTACCTTCACACTCTGTCATTGTGCCGCTCTGTGGCCTCCTGATGCTGCCGCCACCTCCACACTGTCATTGTGCTACTTTGTGACCTCCTCCTGATTCTGCCACCACCTCGAGACTATGTCATTGGGCCACTTCTCATGCTGCTTACACCTCACCACTATGTCATAGGGCCACTCTGTGGACTTCTCATGCTGTTCCCAAACTCCCTACTTCATGCCTGGGCCACTATTTTGCCTCTCGGCCTAGCTGACATCACAATTTATTTGACCCTTCTTCTGATCTGTTAGAAGAAAGGAAAAATGAGAAGCACAATGGATCCTGTCTGTGTAGCAGCTGTAAGGTCTGTATGGTCCCATCACAATTGGCTTATGATTTGGTAGCCTAAAGCAGGGGTGGGTAGAAAACACAGAAGACAAGCAAATATTCCATTCATCTGTCATCTCTGTTTTGGACCCACTCTTGTTTTTTTTGGCATTAGCAAAAAAAAACAAGAGTGGGTCCAAAAGTGAAGTGAAGGCGGATGCTCCACAGACAGGATCCGTTTTTTGTGAGTTATTATTCTGACGGAGGAGGAAGGGCAAAATAATCAGTTACATCAACACAATGTTACTGCTGACACCCTCTCCACTCTGTCGGGGGGCTCTGCTTGTTTCATCTTTTACTAGAACAGGCTCTTTAAACATCTATGTGGAATAAGCTGACGACGGTGTAAAAGGAGTATGCTTCTTCTTGGCGCTAACATCGACCTGTAAGGCTGAGTTCATACTTAAGTTATATGGTCGGTTTTGGCCCTGTGACTGCCCAAATAAGTGGAGTGTGCAGTGATTCTAACAGCGATGCCTGTCATCTGCATGTCATACGGACTCACAGTATTATTTCACTACCAAAGCAGACTCCCTATGCGTGTTACTGCAAGGCACAGTGTTCTACACCACTATGAAGGCTCTCTGCAGCCAGGAAATAGATGTTTTTAAATAAATTCGACACGAATATATTCAGATCAAACTGAATTTTTCCCAAAAATTCGGCAATCCAGAGAATCGAATTTTTGAAAATTTCGCTCATCTCTAATAATTAATGCTGTGAGATTCAGGTATTCATGTACTGGGCCATAAACCTTATAGAAAATTCTAAAAAAATTCTAGTTCTAAAAAAAAGTATATTTAACATAAAATAAAAACTTTAAACAATAGGTTATTTTCTGATGACACATTTTCTTTAACCTAAGAAAATATGTAATCATGTATACAACATATTCTCAGTAAATATTCTTGGTAACTGTCTTCAATTAGTCTTTTTTACTGGGACACAGCCAACCAACAACTGTGCTTGTTAGTTCTGTAGTAAGAGCTGAAATAATCAATTGAAATCCTACCTGTACTCCACTCTGCAGTTGTTAGGGAGTAGTTTAAGTGTCACAATTTACAGATGTTAACAGCTGATCCCATCTTTAACCAGCTGCCGTCACGCTAACGCCGATGGGCGTCCGGACGGCAGCGCTCTCAGGTCTCAATGACGCCTTCAGGTCTTAATGCGCGTTCACAGTGGCGCACAGATCTAAAGTGAATCTACAGCCTGCCAGCCCTAATCATTGGCTGGCAGGCTTTTACTTTTTTAAAACAGCCAATGAAAGTAGTATATCAGACGCTATTTTGTAAATCGACCACCAGAGGACACAGGCAGCTCTATAAGTAGCACCAAGCACCACACATACACTACACCCCCCCTGTCACTTAGTAACCCCTTATTAACCCCTGATCACCCCATATAGACTCCCTGATCACCCTCCTGTCGCCCCCCTGTCATTGATCACCCCCCTGTAAGGGTCCCTAATCACCGCCAGGTAGTTAGCTACTTGTTAGACTGATCGCAATCAGATCTATATCAGTTCATTAGGGTCACCTTAGGCTCTACAAAAAACGCAGTGTTGGCCCGATCAGGCCTGATCTTGTGCGCACACTTGCGTTCAGTCCGCCCCACCACAGTGACAGAATTATTTTTTTTTCTGATCACTGCAAAAACACAGTAAAATCACTGTTCCGCTATAAAGATCACTTTTGAGCTTTTTGGATCTTTATTAGCGATCGCAGCGTTACTTCGCAAGAACTCCTTTTTACTAGGCAGGTGTGCTCTTTTTCCTTGGTAGTCTCAGAGGAATACCCCCTAAATTGAGTTAGTCCAAAATGGCAAAAAAGGGGTATTCCGCTGAAGAGGCCTACAGGATTCTGGCTGTGATGGATGAAAGCGATGGGGATGCCTCACCTGCTGAATCCAGTGGTTCAGAATATGAACCTGTAGACTGCAGCTGCACTCTAACCGCTAGTGAAGATAACGAGGTTGAGGTCCCTGCAATGGACAGGCGTACCTGACCCCATGTCAGTGTTTCGCATACCCCGCATGATGAGCCTCATTTGGATCGGCCCTTGAGTTTTTTGAGCTGTTCTTCACCGCGGATCTCTTTGACTTAGTTGTGGCAGAAACCAACCGCTAAGCCACACAGTGTATAACCGCCAATCCGGAAAGCTTCTATGCCCAGCCTTTCCGATGGAAACCAGTCACAGTTTCCGAATTTCTAATATTTTTGGGCCTTATCCTCAGCATGGGTCTAACTAAAAAAAATGTATTGCAGTCCTATAGGTCTAAAGACCCAATACAATACATGCTCATGTTCTCTGCTGCAATGTCCAGGGCACGTTTTCAGGTCATCATGCGCTTTATGCATTTCGCTGACAATAAAACCTGTCATCCAAGAGGCCACCCTGCTTATGACCGGCTCCACAAAATTCGGCCCCTCATAGACCATTTGTCATCCAGATTTGCAGATGCGTATACCCCCAACCAGAACATCTGCGTAGACGAGTCTCTTGTACATTTTACCGGGTGCCTTGGCATCAAAAAGTACATCCCCAGCAAGCGTGCCCGGTATGGGGTCAAACTGTATAAGCTCTGTGAAAGGGCCACAGGCTATACATATCGTTTTAGGGTCTATGAGGGAAAATACTCAAAACTGGAGCTGGTCGGATGCCCTGACTACCTGGGGAGCAGTGGCAAGATTGTCTGGGACTTGGTGTCACCCTTACTCCACAAGGGGTACCACTTATACGTGGACAATTTTTACACAAGTGTGGCCCTCTTTCGGCACTTACATCTAGTTGGAATTCAATGCTGTGGCACCGCGTGACCTAGTCGCCGGGGCTTCCCCCAATGGCTTGTTACTACCCAACTTGCAAGGGGGGAGAGGGCTGCCTTGTGTTACCAAGAACTGCTCGCAGTGAAGTGGAGGGACAAGAGGGACGTTTACCTTCTGTCCACCATTCACGCAGACACGACTGTACAAATTGAACGGGCAACTGGAGTAATTGAGAAACCCCTCTCTGTCAATGACTATAACCTTCACATGGGAGGGGTGGACTTCAATGACCAGATGTTGGCTCACTATTTAGTGTCCCGCCGCACCAGACGCTGGTATAAGAAGGTGTCTGTTTATTTAATTCAATTCAATTTTTTTTTTACCTTCTAGGTGGACCAAGCGATCAACCAGCTGTAGCACTGATGTGCATTTTGACAGAAGCATTGCGCTGCTGTCAGATTACACAAAAATCGGTGTATGCGGCGCTGCAAGACGAGATTTCTCCTCTGCAGTAAAAAAGATACGTTTGCCGAGGCTTATGAGCTGAGGGGCGGTGTTCATATACTTTAGCAAACACTTTGTATAAAAAAAAATAAAAATTCTGCCTAAGATTTATTCATGAACCTCAATTGATGTGGATGAAAAAGTCGGGTTTGCCAGGGCATACGAGCTGAGGGGGTTTGGATGTTGCCGGAGCTCCTGTGTCCTTTTACTTTGCGCATTTTTTGGCAGAGATTTTTTTATCCACAATGATCGTTGGGAATGAAGAAATCTGTGCCGTTCATTTTTTCTTTCAGCCCAGAGAAACTCCTAATGCTGGCCATACATGTAATGAATGCGGTGCGGAGACCCTCAAATGCCAGGGCAGTGCAAACACCCCACAAATGAGCCCATTTTGGAAAGAAGACACCCCAAGATATTCGCTGAGGGGCATATTGAGTCCATGAAAGATTGAACTTTGTGTGAGAAAAAAAAAATCTATTTCCGCTAACTTGTGCCAAAAAAAAAAAATCTTCTATGAACTCGCCATGCCCCTCACGGAATACCTTGGAGGGTCTTCTTTCTAAAATCGGGTCACTTGTGGGGTATTTATACTGCCCTGGCATTTTAGGGGCCCTAAAGCGTGAGAAGTAGTTTGAAATTCAAATGCGTAAAAATGCCCTGTGAAATCCTAAAGGTACTCATTGGAATTTGGGCCCCTTTGCGCATCTTGGCTGCAAAAAAGTGTCACTCATGTGGTATCGCCGTACTCAGGAGAAGTAGGGCAATGTGTTTTGGTGTGTATTTTTACATATACCCATACTGTTTATGAGAAATATCTCTGTAAATGACAACTTTTTAATTTATTTTTATACAAAGTTGTCAATTTACAGAGATATTTCTCTCACCCAGCATGGGTATATGTAAAAATACACCCCAAAACACATTTCCCTACTTCTTCTGAATACGGCGATACCACATGTGTGACACTTTTTTGCAGCCTAGGTGCGTAAAGGGGCCGAAAGTCCAACAAGTACCTTTAGGCTTTACAATTTAGCCCTGCCCAAAATGCCAGAACAGTAAACACACCCCAAAAATGACCCCATATCAGAAAGTAGACACCCCAAGGTATTCACTGAGGGGCATAGTGAGTCCGTGGGAATTTTTTTTATTTTTTTGCCAGAAGTTAGCAGAAATGGAAACTTTATTATTATTATTTTTACTCAGAAAGTGTCATTTTCTGCTAACTTGTGAAAAAAAATTAAATCATACATAAACTCACCATGCCCCTCCGCGAATACTTTGGGGTGTCTTCTTTCTAAAATAGAAACATAGAAACATAGAATGTGTCGGCAGATAAGAACCATTTGGCCCATCTAGTCTGCCCAATATACTGAATACTAAGAATAGCCCCAGGCCCTATCTTATATGAAGGATGGCCTTATGCCTATCCCATATATGCATGCTTAAACTCCTTCACTGTATTTGCAGCTACCACTTCTGCAGGAAGGCTATTCCATGCGTCCACTACTCTCTCAAAATGGTGTCATTTAGGGGGTATTTATACTATCCTGGCATTCTAGCACCTTAAGAAACATGACAGGTGCTAAGAAAGTCAGAGCTGCTTCAAAATGCGTAAATTCACTTTTTTGTACCATAGTTTGTAAACACTATAACTTTTGTGCAAACCAATAAATTTCCCCTTTTGGATTTTTTTTAACCACATCAGCCCCACTAGCTTAAACACCCTTAATGACCAGGCCACTTTTTACAATTCTGCACTACACTAGTTTACCCGTTTAGTGCTCCGTCATGCAATTTACCGCCCAAATGAATTTTACCTCCTTTTCTTCTCACTAATAGAGCTTTCATTTGGTGGTATTTCATTGCTGCTGACATTTTTACTTTTTTTGCTATTAATCAAAAATTGCCGAAATTTTTGCAAAAAAATGACATTTTTCACTTTCTGTTGTAAAATTTTTCAAAAAAAAATACATTTGTATATAAATTTTTCTCTAAATTTATTGTTCTACATGTCTTTGATAAAAAAAAAGTCCAATAAGTGTATATTTATTGGTTTGGGTAAAAGTTATAGCGTTTACAAACTATGGTGCAAAAAAGTGAATTTCAGCATTTTGAAGCAGCTTGACTTTCTGAGCGCCTGTCATGTTTCTTCAGGTGCTAGAATGTCAGGATAGTATAAATATCCCCCAAATCACACCATTTTAGAAAGAAGACACCCCAAAGTATTCGCGGAGGGGCTTGGTGAGTTCATGTATCATTTCATTTTTTTTCACAAGTTAGCGGAAAATGACACTTTCTGAGAAAAAAAAAAAAAAAAAGTTTCAATTTCTGATAACTTCTGGCAAAAAAAAAATAAAATCTCAGACGGACTCACTATGCCCCTCAGTGAATACCTTGGGGTGTCTACTTTCCGAAATGGGGTCATTTGTGGGGTGTGTTTACTGTTCTGGCATTTTGGGCGGGGCTAAATTGTGAGCCGCCATGTAAAACCTAAAGGTACTCGTTGGAATTTAGGCCCTTTGCGCACCCAGGCTGCAAAAAGCGTTACTTATGTGGTATCGCCGTACTCAGGAGAAGTAGGGCAATGTGTTTTGGGGTGTATTTTTACATATACCCATGCTGGGTGAGAGAAATATCTCTGTAAATTGTCAACTTTGTATAAAAATTTTTAAAAGTTGTCGTTTACAGAGATATTTTTCACACAAAGTATGGGTATATATAAAAATACACCCCAAAACACATTGCCCTACTTCTCCTGAATCCACGGATCCGCAAAACACATATGGACGTCTGAATGGAGCCTTACAAGGGGTGTGATCAATGACAGGGGGTGATCAGGGGTCTAGATGGGGTGATCAAGGGGTTAATAGGTGAGGGGGTGGGGGGGTTAGTGTAGTGTTTGGTGCAACTTTACTGTGTTACCTGGTCCTCTGGTGGTCGATCCCAGAAAATGGGACCACCAGAGGACCAGGTAGCAGCTATATCAGACGCTGTTCATAAAACAGCGTCTGATATAGCTGTTTGATGCGATTTTATTCGCATCTACAGCCTGCCAGCGATGGATCATCGCTGGCAGGCTGTAGCCGAACTGCCGTGCCGCGCTTCTCTGTGAACGCGCGCGCGTTCACAGGAAATCTCGGCTCTCATGAGATGACGCACCGACGCGTCAACTCAGAGCTACAGGACCGCCCGCAGGACGCATCCCTGCGTTAGGCGGTCCTGTAGTAGTTAACAAAGACATGTAGCACAATAAATTCTGACTCAAACTTGTATAGAAATGTAATTATATTTATATATAAAAATACACTTTTTTTGAAAAAAATGCGGTCTTTTTTTATTAATATCAGAAAAACGAAAAATCTCAGTAGCAATCAAATACCACCAAAAAGAAGCTGTATTTGTGAGAAGAAAAGGAGGTAAAATTAATTTGGGTGCCAAGTTGCATTACTGAGCAATAAACTGTTAAATTTGTGAAGTGCTGATTTGTAAAAAAAGGCCTGGTCACTAGGAGGGGTATAAACCTGTGGTCCTTAAGTGGTTAAATAACATCTGCCACTAGGATCCACCCTATTAAATCAGGTATACTACCTGGTAGGGTTGATCATGGCGCTTAACCTCTTAAGGACGAAGGGCGTACATGTACGCCCTTCGTCCGCACTTTAAAGATGGCGCCCGCTCCCTCACGGAGCGGGCGCCCGAGCTGCGGGTAAAAGCTTGATTCATCAAGCTGACACCCGCAGCTCATGTCCGCGACCGGCAGCGATGCCGATCGCGGACATTTAACCCCTCAGATGCCGTGGTCAATCCTGACCACGGCATCTGATCGTGCAAAAACCGAAAGTTTCACTTTCGGTTTTGCTCGGCTCCTGATGGCCACAAGGGGAGCCGGGCATGCATGTAGTACCCTAGGTTTCTGTGAATGAAACCTAGGGTACTACTAAGTATTCCTATGGAGCCTATGACTGTAATAGGCTCCATAGGAAATATGCGATTTTCTCATATATTCCAATGCTATTGCATTGGAATATATGAGAATAGCAATCTGATGATTGCATCTTATAGTTCCCTATGGGAACTATAAGAAAGTAGTAAAAAAAAAAAATAGTTTAAAAAATAAAAATTAAATAAAAAAATATAAAAATTCAAATCACCCCCTTTCTCCAAAATGAAAATAAAAAAATAAAAAAATTACACATAATGGGTGTCGCAATGTGCGAAAACGCCCATACTATAATAATATTAAAAATATTCACCATACGGTAAACATAAAAACGGAAAGAAAGCGTCCAAATGGCTAATTCGCCATTTTTGGGCGCTTCATTTCCTAAAAAAATGAATAAAAAGTGATCAAAACATCATACGCACCCCATAATGGTATCAATTAAAAGTTAAGATTGCCCCGCAAAAAATGAGCCCCTACACTGCTCCGTACGCATAATTACAAAAAAGTTATAGGGGTCAAAACATGGCGACAAAAAAATAAAATAAAAAAATTCCCACTTTAAATTTTTTTCACTATCAAAACATAAGAAAAACTATACATATTAGGTATTGCCGGATTCGTACTGACCTGAAGAATAAAATTAACCAGTCAGTTTTATCGCAAATCGAACGTTGTAATTTAAAAACCCGTAAAACTGTGGTGAAATTGCTTTTTTTTTGCAATTTCACCCCATTTGGAATTTTTTTCCCGTTTCCCACTACATCACATGCAAAAATAAATGGTAGCGTTAAAAAGTACAACTTGTCCCGCAAAAAATAAGCCGTCATATGGCTATGTGAGCGGAAATATAAAAATGTTATGGCTTTTGGAAGGCAGGGAGCGCAAAACAAAAACGCAAAAATCCCAAAACCCCCGGTCCTTAAGGGGTTAAAATGAGCCCTGTTTACTGTTTATTTTTACTTTTACTTATATGTAAATTAAGTGTTCAGGCAGCAATACCATTGGTGCATATGCAGAGAAGATCTGAGTGGCATAACTGCTCGGAGATGTTCACTGTGCGAGATTTCTTTGTAGCTAAACTCTTATCAAACTGCCAAGAAAATGACTTACATTAGTGTTTATGAGATGTTAGGAGTTCAGAGATAAGGGCTACACATTCAACCCTCACAGCAGCTGCCTGACGGATTCATTTTAAAACAGAAAGCTAGATAGTCTGCAGACACAATGAAAGTGAAGGTATTAGACCAGAAACAGTTTTTAATAAAGACATATTGAAATAATGATATTTAGCCTAAAATGATTAAAATGCAATCAATAAAAAAATGAAATTGCCACCCAAAGCTGTTCATACCCTTTGTATGTATCTTGTATGTATAAAGCCAAGTTCACACTTCTGTTATTTGGTCAGTTATTTCCATCAGTTATTGTGAGCCAAAACCGGGCGTAGGTCAAAAACACAGAACAGTTGCAGATCTTTCTCTTATACTTGATCTCTGAGTAAGCTTCACTACAGGTTTTAGGTCACAATAACTGATGGAATAACTGACCAAATAACTGAACTGAGAACTTGGCCTAACTACTTTTACCCCACATCAAACTTATCACATCCTGTTTCAAGTGGTATACCTAACCATGGGTAACATTATTACCATCTATGAAGTACTGTTGAGACATTACTTTCTTATGCTTTTGGTTATACATTAGTTCCAAAGAATGCTGCAGTTTTTTTATTTTTTTATTATCATAGCGCTAGGTGACTTTGCTTGGGAAAAATGGCATTACTAGACACTTGTTTTAAATGCACCAGGTGGATTTTAAAGAAAGGAAATACTATAGTAATATAGTAACATAGTATATAATACCGAAAAAAGACATTTGTCCATCCAGTTCGGCCTGTTTCCTACAAGTTGATCCAGAGTAAGGCAAAAAAAACCTGTGAGGCAGAAGCCAATGTTCCCAACTTAAGGGGAAAAAATTCCTTTCCGACTCCAATCAGGCAACCAGAATAACTCCCTGGATCAACGACCCATCTCTAGTAGCTATAACCTTAATATTATTACACTCCAGAAACACATCCAGTCCCCTCTTGAATTCCTTTATTATACTCACCATCACCAGCTCCTCAGGCAGAGAGTTCCATAGTCTCACTGCTCTTACCGCGAAGAATCCTGTTCTATGTTTGTGTACAAACCTTCTTTCCTCCAGATGCAGAGGATGTCCCCTCATCACAGTCACAGTCCTGGGGATTAATAGATGATGGGAGAGATCTCTGTACTGACCCCTGATATATTTATGCATAGTTATTAGATCTCCCCTCAGTCGTCTTTTTTCTAAAGTGAATAACCCTAATTTTGTTAACCTTTCAGGGTACTGTAGTTGCCCCATTCCAGTTATTACTTTAGTTGCCCTCCTCTGAACCCTCTCCAGCTCTGCTATGTCTGCCTTGTTGACAGGAGCCCAGAACTGTACTCCATGTGTGGTCTAACTCTGATTTGTAAAGAGGTAGGACACGGGCATCTATGCCCCTTTTGATGGAACCCATTATCTTATTGGCCTTGGCAGTAGCTGCCTGACACTGTTTTTTACAGCTTAGTTTGCTGTTTATTAAAATTCCTAGATCCTTTTCTATGTCAGTGTTACCGAGTGTTTTACCATTTAGTATGTACGGGTCCCATGTGCATAACTTTACATTTGTCAGTGTTAAACCTCATCTGCCATTTCTCTGCCCGAGCCTCCAATCTATCCAGATCCCTCTGTAGCAGGAAACTGTCCTCTTCAGTGTTAATTACTTTACACAGTTTAGTGTCATCTGCAAAAATAGATATTTTACTGTGCAAACCTTCTACAAGATCATTAATAAATATATTGAAAAGAATAGGGCCCAATACTGACCCCTGAGGTACCCCACTAGTGACAGTGACCCAATCTGAGTGTGTACCGTTAATAACTACCCTCTGTTTTCTGTCACTCAGCCAGTTACTTACCCACTTACAGACATTTTCTCCCAGTCCGAGCATCCTCATTTTATATACTAACCTTTTATGAGGTACAGTGTCAAATGCTTTGGAGAAGTCCAGATATACGACATCCATTGATTCGCTGCTATCAAGTCTAGAACTTACCTCCTCATAGAAACTGATTAAATGAAGCCATGCTGATTTGGCGTTATTTGCTTATTTTCATTGAGATACTCCAAGATAGCATCTCTTAGAAAACCTCCAAACAGTTTACCAACAACAGATGTTAAACTTACCGGCCTATAATTTCCAGGTTCTGTTTTTTGACCCTTTTTGAATATTGCCATCAAATTTGCTATGCGCCAATCCTATGAAGGAACATTTCCTAGTACAAGAAAATAAAGCACTCACGTGTCTGTGAGCAAACATATGTCTGTAGTAATTCTTAAACTGTACCACAATAACCTTTGTGTGGAAGAGCTCCTTTAGTGATTTGCATTTTCCTATTTCGGATCTCCATTATCATTGCAAAGTATGACTATCTACTATTGTGCATAATACTTACATGCGGAGACAATAAGAATAAGAGTATTTCGAAAATAAGACCGGATGGGCACATAGTAGCAATGCTGGTCATTACAAACAAAAGTTCCTCTCTTTGCTTGGTTCCTGGCAATCTGAATAATGCCAATATATAATACACTGATTGCTGCTATTGGAGTCAGAACACCACCGCTTAGTAACATCATGCTGTAGGCCATGGTGGTTGAGTTGAGTGAAGGCAAGCACACATAGGAGTCATTTTTGAAGCTGTAGTCTCCAAAACCCATGAAAGGTAAAGCAGCCACAACTATGGCATACATCCACAAAAGAGTTAAGATAATAAAAATACGTCTCTTGGTGACGATATGGGCATATCGGAGAGGAAAACAGATTTCTATAAACTTGTCAATAGTTGCCCATACTAGCGAGTTTAATGATGCCAACTGTAGTAAAACAAGCATAAATCCTACTAGTTTACAGGCAATGCCGTTGTTTGAGAGGGTACCACCTTCTAAGTTGCTGTATATTGCAATTGAGATGACGCTTATTCCAAATGTCATGTCACATAGGCTTAGATTAAGTGTTAAACCCCACGTGTCTGTGCGCAGTTTCAAATGTGATACAATCAGTAAAAGTAGAATAAGATTTGCACTCACAGCACCAATACTTGTGCTGATTATAAGTGTTGCATAGATGTGAAACACAGATGACATCTTCCTCAGAGCTAGCTGTTGATAATTCTTTATTTCAGGATTTGTATCCTTGTGTTGTCACCACCTTACCTGTGAAATGCAAAGACAGATTAAAATATATATATATTTTTTTTATATATATATAATAAGAACAATCCAGCAGTGATGGCAATGCTTGCACGCTACTGGACAAAATACCAGCTTCTCTGGGGCTGGAACCAAAGGAATGTGCATAAGCATATTTTTTTTCCCTACAGGATGCAAGCACAGCCATCTCTGCTGAATTGCAGGGTGGTGGTAACCCCTGGATACGAGCAGTTTATCATGCAATGGAAAAATTAACCAAGCCAGCAAAGAAGGCAATATAGACAATCACAATACATTAGTAAGTGCCTTTTATTAATTTTGTCTACATGACAAATGCCATTTACTGAAGTGATACAATCCCATTAAGTAATATTATACTTTTTTTAAAAGAACATGTCAACGTTGTTCAATTTGTGTTTGTTGTAAGGATCCCCTGATAAGATGATCAGTTTCCTGCTATAGGTCTTTTAGGAATCTGCTGTAATCTGTGGAAAAACCCAATAGCGAGTAGTTCATTTGCTGCAGTCTCCACTACAGATATGAAGCAGTACTTGTTTCCTATTAAAACCAATGAGCTATCTGAGTAAGGGTTGGTTAAGGAAGCTCTGACTTCTTAACCAAACACATAACCATTGATTGAAGTTCCCCATGAGTAAATGTCCATTTTTGACTTGTTTTCTGTTAAAGTTTGGATTTCATCACAACGTGGAACTGTTGCTAAACTTTCACTTGCTACTCTAAAATTTTTCAACCAGTTCACAAATATCAGAAATTAAGAGGCACAGGAATTAGTTATGATTAGAATAAAGATTTTGGCTTACTGTATTCAGAAGCAGAAACATATATTTGTTTGTACAGGTCATACTAATTTAGCTCATAATGTGATGGTGATTCAAAACCAATATATCAAATACCCTACAGAGTACCAGAATAACTTAAAACCAGTGATAGTGCTTGCTAGTCCCTGTTGCTCACCTATTCTCCTTGTACCCAAGAAAAGTAGAGACATAAAATTCTGTGTTGATTTTAGAACATTTAATCAGATTTACTGTTTATAACTTGATCACTAGGTTGGGTGCAGTCCAGTGCAGTATAGGTTGAGTGAAGTCTAGTAAGTCTAGTACATTTTCACATTTGATTTATCCAAGGGATGTTGGCAGATAACACTTAAGAGAGACCCCTGCAAAAAAAACAAAAAAAAACCCAGCTTTTTGTTTTTGCTCACCAAGGAAGGCACATAATGTACTTATTACATTTCAAAGATTAATGAATGCAGTAATAAAATCATATTGTCTAAAGCAGTGGATGTAGACTGTTTCACTAAATGGATTTGGTTTAAGGGTGCAGGCACACAGTGCAGTTTTAAATTTAGCCAGTTTAGCAGCCTCATTAAACCCTGGTGTTCTGGTGGAAATGATTTGATTAATTTCAGCTAGCTAACTGCATCCTGAATGCATGTCAGAACTCTACTGTGTGCCATCACCTTAAGGCTAGTTTCACACTAGCGGCAGGACGGATCTGACAGGCTGTTCACCCGACGGAACAGCCTGTCGGATCTGTCCTGCTGCTAGTGAACGCGTGCCCACGGACTACTGCTCCGGCCCCATTGACTATAATGGAGTCAGGGTGAAGTTCCGGCTGAGGCACGGCAGCGCACGGCGAGAGGCTGCCGGAATAAAACTACTACATGTCTTAGTTTTATTCCGGCAGTCTCGCCGTGCGCTGCCGTGCCTCTGCCGGAACTCCGCCCGACCCCATTATAATCAATGGGGCCGGAGCGGTAGTCCGTGGGCACATGTTCACTAGCGGCAGGACAGATACGACTGTATGTATTTTGCGCCAAAAATATGGATGACGTCCGTGTGCATTCCGTATTTTGTGGAACGGAACAGCTTGCCCCTAATAGAACAATACTATCCTTGTCCGTAATGCGAACAATAATAAGACAACGGAATGCACAGGGAGTACCTTCCGTTTTTTTTGTGGACCCATTCAAATGAATGGTTACGCATAAGGTCCGGAAAAAAAACATGGAACGGACACGGAAAGAAAATACGTTGCATGAGGCCTAAGGCTACTTCTAACAGTGGTATATAAGTGGCTCCACAGTCTTCACCCTTTCACCCCTGTACATGAATCTGGTCTCTGCTGTAGGGGAACCACCGGGCTGCTAAATCTTGGGGTCGTCTCTATTCAGTGACAGCTGACCTGTTGCATGGCACCAAGTGCACAGAAAAAATCATAGTGGACCAGTTGAGGTCAGGGCAGGTAGTGTTTGTTCTATCCAGTAAATAAGCCAAAGCTCGGGGCAGGCAGCACAGGGTCAGTACTTTAAACAGGCAGATGTCAGGATAGACAGAATATGTACAATATCTGTCAAAAAATGTACAGAAAATCCCACCTCTTTTCATGAACTAGCAAGCTAGGGAACCTTTTTGCTTAAGATCCTTCCCATATACCCAGGACAGGCAGTTTTTGGCTGTGGGCTAATTACGGGACATACACACTGGCCATTTAAAAGCCAGCAGCAGATGGGGGCTGGGAGGTCAGGCTGGCCTAGACTAGATCAAGCAGAAACTCAGGAGGCTGTGTCTGCCAGGTAAGCACCAAACTGAGTATTTCAGTGACCATGCTCACTGGGAGTGGAGAGATGCCTGTGAGCATGGACCGTCAGCAATACAGTACTTCTCTCTTAAGTCTCCTCTTCTTTGATCCAAACTTTAAAGTAATTCTAAGAGGGAGTGGTGCCTTGATGTTCTTGGTGGCTTCTCAAGATTTCTCTTCAGGACCAAATCCTTTCCAAGTTCTACTGGGCTTGCTGTACTAAGTGGGCTTCTGAATAAGTGGAATTTAAAGAATTAGAGTTTAAGACAAGGAGCAAGAAACTAAGGTTTGATAAATTTTCCTTGTGTGTTGTTGGCTTGATTCTAGAAAGTTCTCCAACTACAGCAGAAAGGGTCTTGATGTAACTCATATTTACTGTTTTCCTTCTTTACTGTACATCCCCATTTACACTTGTGCTCCATAGACAATGCCACTAAGTGTGTTTCCTGTGCAATGTATGTATGCCTTGAAGAGCCATTCAAGGGTCAATACATTTGCACTAGATGCAAGCATGTTGCATATTTGGAAGCCCAGATCTTGGATCTAAATAGGCATCTTGAAATACAGTACTTTGGGGCATTGCAAACCTGGGGGACAGACAGGGTCATCTGTCTCCGAGACCATGAATGCCGAACAGTGTGTTGTCTTCTGGGTGCTTGGCTTCGGCATATTGCAGATCGGATTGACAGATTGCTGAGTGGAGCTGGGGAAGACCTGGCGGTCATGGTACACCAATGACAAAATCAGAGGGAGATGGAAGGTCCTTAAAAATGATTTTAGGAAACTTGGAGAGAAGCTCAAGTCCAGGACCTCCAAGGTAGTGTTTTCAGAAATACTACCAGTGCCACAAGCATAACCATAGAGACAACGGGAGCTTAGGGAGTTAAATAAGTGGATCAGAAACTGGTGCAGGAAGGAAGGGTTTGGGTTCATGGAGAACTAGGCTGACTTCTCTGTCGGTTACAGGCTCTACAGTTGGGACAAGCTTCACCTTAATGGGGAGGATGCAACTGCTCTGGGGGAAAAATGGTTAGATGGCTGGAGGAGCTTTTAAAGTAGGATCTGGAAGGGAGAGTGGGGTCATACTCTTAAGGGGGTAGATAGTTAAGATAGAGAGTGGGATAGAGGAGGGGACAGTGGGGATTTAGAGGGTGCTGGAGCTAAGGAAAGTAGGGAAAAGACTGGGTAGAACTGTACAACGATGAAAAATAGAGCAGCTGGTAACAAGAACCTGTTACATACAAATATCAACCAAGGTAACCAAAAAAACATGGATATTCATTTTACAGGTAATAGTTATTTAAAATATATTTTCACAAATGCAAGAAGTCTAGCTAGCAAAATGGGGAGGGTGGAGACTATGGTACTAGAAGAGCACATAGATGTAGTTGGTGTGGCTGAGACATGGTTGGAATCTTCGCATGACTTTTACACAATTTAAGAAAGACAGGGTTAAAAAAAGGCAGTGGCGTGTGCCTGTATGTGAGGAGTGATCTGTAGAGAAGTGTGAAAGATGCAATTTTTGGTGGGGTGGTAAGGATGTTGAAACACTGAAAAAATAATACTTGGTGTAATCTATAGACCCCCTAACATCTCAGAGGAGATAGAAGCTCAACTGTATAACCAAATAGAGCGGGCTGCACAGGCTCGTACAGTAGTCATAATCGGAGATTTTAACTTCACCAAACATTGACTGGGGTCATGGTTCTGCCTCAACAGCAAAGAGCAAACATTCCTCAACTTGCTGCAGGACAACTTTATGGGCCAGTTTATAGAAGCTCCAACTAGGGGCAATGCTCTGTTGGATCTGTTAATTTCTAATAATTCAGAGGTTGTTAGAAACGTTACTGTTCGAGAAACACTAGGTAATAGTGACCACAGTATAATTATATTCCCCCTACACTATAAGAAGCAAACTCTGTCAGGCAGAGCAATACACAGAATTTTTAAAATGCTAATTTCCCTGGGTTGAGGGCAGCATTTCAGGGCATAGACTGGGAGCAACTACTGTCACATAATAATACTGAGGGTAAATGAGAGAGTTTTAAATCCACATTGAGTAATTGCACTAAAAAAATTACTCCTTTAGGTATCAAATATAAATGGCTAAAATTAAACCCTTCATGGTTTATAGTTACTGTAAAGAGGGCAATGAATGACAAAAAAAAAAAGGACATTTAAAAAATACAAATCTGTGGGGTCAGATGTAGTCTTTGAAGTTTACAAAGGACTTAACAAAATCTGTAGAAAGGAGATAAAAAAGAGATCAGAACAAATCCCAAATATTCTTTAACTATATAAACGCTAAAAAAACAAGGTCTGACCAGGTAGGTCCCCTAAATAATGGTAAAGGGCGGTTAGTCACTGAATATAAAGAAAAGGCCGAGTTACTAAATTTAGTTTTTTAGCTCTGTATATACAAAAGAACAGAAAGGAGCTGATATCTGTGGTGCTGGGGCTGTTAGTACATCCAGTAATATACTCAATTGGCTAACTGTAGATATGCTCCAAGCTAAGTTAAAAAAGGTAAATGTGACCAGGGCTCCGGGTCCAGATGGATTACACCCAAGAGTTCTTAAAGAGCTCGGTTCAATCATTGATATGCGACAAGTGGTTTGCGCAGGCAAATGTGGTGCCCATTTTTAATAAAGGATCAAGGTCCTCCACAGGTAATAATAGACCTATAAGCTTGGAAAGTATAGTTTGTAATTGGATTGAAAACTGATTGAAGGATGTGTCCAGAGAGTTGTGGTCAATGATTCCTATTCAAAATGGTCCAGGGTTATAAGTGGTGTACTCCAAGGTTCCGTGTTGGGTCCTCTATTATTTTATTTATTATTAAGGATATTGAGGACGGTATTAATAGCACCATTTCTATTTTTGCAGATGACACTAAGCTATGTAGAACTTTGCAGTCTATGGAAGATGTCCATAAAATACAAGCTGACTTGAACACTCTGAGTGATTGGGCATCAACTTGGCAAATGAGGTTCTGTTCTATCCTAGCACTGGGAGATTAATTTCAGTATCATTACAGATCAGTTCTGCTTTCAGTTTGCTATTCCTGTTATTAGTTAGGTAACAGCACCATCTAGCAGTGGTAAAAATGTATTACACTTATGTTTCTTGTTAATAAAGTTATTGTATTTGTGGGTGGTTCAATGCATTGTGGGAGTGTAATGCATGCTGGGAAGGAGAAGCCCAGTCTTCAGTCTCCATGTTACAGGACATCAGCAGTGCTGTCTCCGGCATTTCTCCTTCTTAAACCCCATCATCTTTGTGCAATTATATCTGGTTAGCGAGATCTACCTTGTTTCAGTGATATTATGTTATGCAGTGATGTTTAGCTAGCTGTAGTATTACTCTGGGAACATGTTGTAGCTGTTAGATGTTAGCTATGCAATCCTGTGTACAGGCAGCCATTTTGGGACATATGCTTTCTTTGTTAATATTATATTACATGCCATCTATAATGTATTACTGTACATGCTATTCTATATGTTTTACTACACAAGCCATTTGTATTCTTGTAGTTTTACTAATTCACAATCCTGTTGACCAATAAACAAGTTAGACTACAGAAAAAAGTCCTCTTATTTGGAAGACAGGAATGGTTAATACTGAATGTCAGACTGCACACTGTGTGAAAGTGTATGAGGACAGAACAGGTTCAATGTGGATAAATGTAATGTTATCTTGGTAATAATAATCTCTGTGCATCATACAGTATTTTCTAGGGGATGTAACATTGGGAGAGTCACTTATAGAGAAGGATTTGGGTCTCCTTATAGATTAAATAAGAGCATACAATGTCCTTCAGCTGCTTCTAAGGCTACCAGGATATTATCATGCATTAACCACCTCCCGTCACGCTAACGCTAAAAGGCGTGTGGGAGGTGGTTCTCTCAGGTCTCGATCATGCCTATCGGTGTCATCTCGTGAGACCTGAGATTTCGTGTGAAACGCGCGCGCGTTCACAGTGGCGCAGAGCTGAGAAGTGAAACTACAGCCTGCCAGCTGTGATCATTGGCTTGCAGGCTGTAATTTTTTTAATCAACCAATGAAATGTGTATATCAGACGCTATTTACAAAATAGCGTCTGATATACCTGCTGCCTGCTCCTCTGGTGGTCCCTTTTGCTTGGATCAACCACCAGAGGACACAGGCAGCTCTGTAAGTAGCACCAATCACCACATTTACACCACACACCCCCCTGTCACTTATTAACCCCTTAGTAGCCACTGATCACCCCATATAAACCGCCTGATCACCCCCCTGCCACCCTCCTGTCATTGATCACCCCCCTGTAAGGGTCCCTAATCACCGCCAGGTAGTTATCTACTTGTTAGGTAGTTAGCGCCCAGCCCACCGCACCGCAGTCACTGATTAGTCGCTGATTAGCGTCATCGCTGTCGCTAATCAGCACTAATACTAATATAGTATCTGAAAGTGATCAAGACTGATTGCAATCAGATCTATATTAGTACATTAGGGTCACCATAGGCTCTATAAAAAACGCAGTGTTCGCACGATCAGGCCTGATCTTGTGCGCACACTTGCGTTCAGTCCGCCCCACCACCATGACAGAATTTAAAAGATCACTTTTGAGTTTTTGGATCTTTATTAGCGATCGCAGCGTTACTTCACAAGCACTCCTTTTTACTAGGCAGGTGTGCTCTTTTTCCTGGATAGTCTCAGAGGAATACCCCCTAAATTTAGTTAGTCCAAAATGGCAAAAAAGGGGTATTCCGCTGAAGAGGCCTACAGTATTCTGGCCGTGATGGATGAAAGCGATGGGGACGCTTCACCCACTGAATCCAGTGGTTCAGAATATGAACCTGTAGACAGCAGTGGCACTCTAACCGCTAGCGAAGATGACGAGGTTGAGGTCCCTGCTACGGTCAGGCTTACCCGACCCCATGTCAGTGTTTCGCATACCCCGCGTGATGAGCCTCATATGCAGCAGAGTGGTGCTAGCGCTGACCTTTTTTATGGTCCGGCATACACCAGCAGCGCAGCACATCCTGGACCTTCTACCAGAGCACCATAAGGGCAGTTCAAGCTGGTACGGTGACACGTGCACTAACTCCCCCGTCGCAGCCACCGCGTTCTCAGGCCCGTAGAGCCCTTAGTCTCTCAGAGGTGCTGGCAAACCCTAATTGGCTATCCCCTGCTTCCGCCGCACCCGTATTGCCCCCTTTCACCGCCCATTCAGGAGTTCGCACGGAGACAGCTCATTTCGGATCGGCCCTTGAATTTTTTGAGCTGTTCTTCACCGCGGATCTCCATGACTTAGTTGTGGCAGAAACTAACTGCTACGCCACAGACTATATTACCGCCAATCCGCAATTCTTCTATGCCCAGCCTTTCCGGTGGAAACCAGTCACAGTTTCCGAGTAAAAATTTTTTTTGGGCCTTATCCTCAGCATGGGTCTAACTGTCTAACTAAAAAAAATGTATTGCGGTCATATTGGTCTAAAGACCCAGTACATTACATGCCCATGTTCTCTGCTGCAATGTCCAGGGTACGTTTTGAGGTCATCATGCGCTTTATGCATTTCACTGACAATAAAACCTGTCATCCAAGAGGCCACCCTGCTTATGACCGGCTCCACAAAATTCGGCCCCTCATAGACCATTTGTCATCCAGATTTGCAGATGCGTATGTCCCCAATCAGAACATCTGCATAGACGAGTCCCTAGTACATTTTATTGGGCGCCTTGGCATCAAACAGTACATCCCCAGCAAGCGCGCCCGGTACAGGGTCAAATTGTATAAGCTCTGTGAAAGGGCCACAGGCTATACATCTCGTTTTAGGGTCTATGAGGTACCACTTATACGTGGACAATTTTTACACAAGTGTGGCTCGTTAATACCCGACTGGCACGGGGGGAGAGGGCTGCCTTGTGCGACCAAGAACTGCTCGCGGTGAAGTGGAGGGACAAGAGGGACGTTTACCTTCTGTCCACCATTCACGCAGACACGACTGTACAAATTTAACGGGCAACCGGAGTCATTGGAAAACCCCTCTCAGTCCATGACTATAACCTTCACATGGGAGGGGTGGACTTCAATGACCAGATGTTGGCTCCCTATTTAGTTTCCCGCCGCACCAGACGCTGGTATAAGAAGGTGTCTGTATATTTAATTTGAATGTCTGTATATAATAGTTTCGTTCTCTACAGTAAGGCTGGGAGAACGGGATCCTTCCTTAAATTGCAGGAAGAGATCATTTCGGAATTCCTGTATCCAGGAGGTTCTGTGCCCCAAGTCCCTGATGTAGTGAGCCGGCTACATGAAAAACACTTCCCCAGTGTATTTCCTGGTACCCCAACCCACCTTTCCCCAAGATAAAGATGTCGTGTATGTAGCAGGGCTGGAAGAAGGCGTGACACCACCGTTTTTTGTCCTGACTGTCCTGACCAGCCTGCTCTATGCATAGGGGAGTGTTTCCGCAAGTACCACACACATGTTCCACTATTAGTATAGGGATTGCGTGACACAGGACAGGCACACAGGGGGTTAGGGCCCTTGCACACGAGCGTTGCTCACGCATCGTGATCGCAAAGGAGCTCCCGGCCTGACTTCTCCCGCACAGACGGGGTCGCATAGCATTATATTGATTTATGATGCTAAGTAACCCTTACAGTTCTGGAATGCATTGGATAGCACTGGCATACTGCTGCCAGTGCTATCCAATGCATTCCAAAACTGTAAGGGTTACACAGCAGCATAAATCAATATGATGCTATGCAACCCCATCTGTGCGGAGAAGTCAGGCCGAGAGCTCCTTTGCGAGCACGGACCGTAGTACGGACCGTTTTTTAGACTTAGGCCTCATGCACACGGCCTGGCATCCATCTGACAGCAGGAGCGCACGGCGTCATAACAACCAATGACGCCGTGCGCTCCTGCTGTCAGATGGATGCCAGGCCGTGTGCATGAGGCCTTAAGTTTAAAAAAATAAAGCAAAAAAAAAAAAATCACAGGTAAGCAAAAAACTTCAAGTTATGTTTCAAATGTTCAATAAAGTTAATGTTCTGTTTCTAATGTTATATAAAGTTAAAGAGAACCTTTCACCTGAAAATGCATGTGAAACTAAAGATATACCCTTACTTACCTGTCCCCTGTGGTGCTTATTCAGCTCTTCTTTGTACGATATCGAGTCTGACATCCTTCTGCTCAGGACGCAGAGCTGCATCCAATCAGTGCGCTCCGCTCTTAGCCAGGGAGAAGAAGCTCCAGTTCTCGCGAGAACAGGAGCAATTTCATCCCTCCTGCTTCCGCCTCCGACTTGCTCGCCGCGGGAATCCAAGATGGCTACGGCAGCAGGGTGAATGAAATTGCTCCTGTTCTCCCGAGAACTGGAGCTTCTTCTCCCTGGCTAAGAGCGGATCGCGCTGATTGGATGCGCTCCGTGCCAGGGAGAAGACAGACACGCCCAGGAGAACTTTTGCAGGCCCGTCCAGTTGAGCCGGATGGCTCATTAGCATACACGGCGGGAGATATTGCGGGGGGGCACCACGGACAAACGGGGGCACATATAAAAAAAAAAAAAAAAAGCTGAATAAGCACCACGGGGGAGGGCAAGTAAGGGTATATCTTTAGTTTCACATGCATTTTCAGGTGAAAGGTCCTCTTTAATGTTAATAAATTAATAGCGTTGCTGCCTGTTTTTTTTTTCTCTTTTTTTACCTCCTAGGTGGACCAAGCAATCAACCAGCAGCAGCACTGATGTGCATTCTGACAGAAGCATTGCGCTGCTTTCAGATTACATGTGAAGTCGGTGCATGCGGCGCTGCAGGACGAGATTTCTTCTCCGCAGTACAGGTACGTTTGCCCAGGCATATGAGCTGAGCAGAGGTGTTGAAGTTCATATGCTTTGGCAAACACTTTGTATAAAAATTCTGGCAAAGATGTCTTCCTCCACAACGATCAATTGATCGATGTGAATGGAGAAATCACGTTTGCCAGGACATAGGAGCTGAAGTGGGTATGGATGTTTGGGCGAGCCCCTATGTCCTGGCAATCGCCAGGCGCCTCTTTTTTTTCTATTTCTTTTTCATATTTTTAGGCTGAGATTTTTTCATCCACATTGATCGATGCGAATGAAGAAATCTGTGCTGTTCATTTTTTCTTTCAGCCCAGAGGCTGAACGGAAAAAAAAATCTCATTACCCGTATGCTCAATATAAGGAGAATAGCAGAAACTCCAAATGCTGGGCATACATGTAATGATTGTGAAGACCCTCAAATGCCAGGGCAGTACAAATACCTCACATGTGACCCCATTTTGGAAAGAAGACACCCCAAGCTATTCGCTGAGGGGCATATTGAGTCCATGAAAGATTGAACTTTTTGTCACAAGTTAGCGGAAAGGGAGACTTTGTGAGAAAGAAAAAAAAAAAAAAAAAGGCAATTTCCGCTAACTTGTGCCAAAAAAAAAAAAAAATCTTCTATGAAGTCGCCATGCCCCTCACGGAATACCATGGGGTGTCTTCTTCCCAAAATGGGGTCACATGTGGGGTATTTATACTGCCCTGGCATTTTAGGGGTCCTAAAGCGTGAGAAGAAGTCTGGAATCCAAATGCGTAAAAATGCCCTCCTAAAAGTTACTCATTGGAATTTGGGCCCCTTTGCGCATCTAGGCTGCAAAAAAGTGTCACACATGTGGTATCGCCGTACTCAGGAGAAGTAGGGCAATGTGTTTTGTGGTGAATTTTTACATATACCCATGCGGGGTGAGAGAAATATCTCTATAAATTGACAACTTTGTATACAAAAATGGAAAAAGTTGTCATTTACAGAGATATTTTTCACACACAGTATGGGTATATGTAAAAATACACCCCAAAACACATTGCCCTACTTCTCCTGAGTACGACGATACCACATGAGTGACACTTTTCTGCAGCCAAGATGCGCAAAGGGGCCCGAATTCCGAAGAGTACCTTTAGGATTTCACAGGGCATTTTTACGCATTTGGATTCCAAACTACTTCTCACGCTTTAGGACCCCTAAAATGCCAGGGCAGTATAAATACACCACAAGTGACTCCATTTTAGAATGTAGAGACCCCAAGGTATTCCGTGAGGGATATGGTGAGTTCATGTAAAATTTTATTTTTTGTCACTAATTAGTGGAATATGAGACTTTGTAAGAAAAAAAAAAAGAAAAGAAAAAAAAATCTATTTCCGCTAACTTGTGCCAAAAAAAAAATCTTCTATGAACTCGCCATGCCCCTCAAGGAATACCTTGGGGTGTCTTATTTCTAAAATGGGGTTACTTGTGGGGTATTTATAACTGCCCTGGAATTTTAGGGGCTTCTAATGCGTGAGAAGTCGTTTGGAGTCCAAATGCGTAAAAATGCCCTGTGAAATCCTAAAGGTACTCATTGGATTTCGGGCCCCTTTGCGCATCTTGGCTGCAAAAAAGTGTCACTCATGTGGTATCGCCGTACTCAGGAGAAGTAGGGCAATGTGGTTTGGGGTGTATTTTTACATATACCCATGCTGGGTGTGAGAAATATCTCTGTAAATGACAACCTTTTAAAAAAATTTATACAAAGTTGACAATTTACAGAGATATTTCTCTCCCCTAGAATGGGTATATGTAAAAATACACCCCAAAACACATTGCCCTACATCTCCTGAGTACGGCAATACCACATTTGTAAGCCTAGGTGCGTAAAGGGGCGGAAAGTCCAACGAGTACCTTTAGGCTTTACAGAGTTGCTTACAATTTTGCCCCGCCCAAAATGCCAGAACAGTAAACACACCCCACAAATGACCCATTTCGGAAAGTAGACACCCCAAGGTATTCACTGACGGGCATAGTGACTCTGTGGGAGATTTTATTTATTTTTTGCCAGAATTTAGCAGAAATAGAAACTTTATTATTTTTTTTTTCTCAGAAAGTGTTATTTTCTGCTAACTTGTGAAAAAAAATGAAATTATATATGAACTCACCATACCCCTCCGCGAATACTTTGGGGTGTCTTCTTTCTAAAATGGTGTCATTTGGGGGGTATTTATACTATCCTGGCATTCTAGCACCTCAAGAAACATGACAGGTGCTCAGAAAGTCAGAGCTGCTTCAAAATGCGTAAATTCACTTTTTTGTACCATAGTTTGTAAACGCTATAACTTTTGCGAAAACCAATAAATATACACTTATTGGATTTTTTTTTTATCAAAGACATGTAGCACAATAAATTCTGACACAAACTTGTATAGAAATGTAATTATATTTGAACAATTTTACCAGAAAAAGTTAAAAATACACTTTTTTTTTGAAAATTGCGGTCTTTTTTGCTTAATATCAGAAAAACTAAAAATCTCAGCAGCAATGAAATACCACCAAAAGAAAGCTGTATTTGTGAGAAGAAAATGAGGTAAAATTAATTTGGGTGCCAAGTTGCATGACCGAGCAATAAACCGTTAAAGTTGTGAAGTGCCGATTTGTAAAAAGGGGCCTGGTCACTAGGGGGGGGATTAACCTGTGGTCCTTAAGTGGTTAAAATAGGCATGGACTTGCGGGCAGTGATGTATTATTACCACTTTACAAAGCATTAGTGCGGCCTCATCTGGAAAGGACGCTCTGCAGCTGGAAAAAGTACAGAGGAGAGCGACTAAACTGATAAGTGGCATGGAGGGTCTTAGTTATGAAGAAAGATTAAAATAATTCAATTTATGTAGTCTTGAGAAAATACATCTAAGGGGGGACATGATTAACCTATACAAATATATAAATGGCCCATACCAAAAATACGGTGAAAAACTGTTCCATGTCAAATGCTCTCAAAAGACAAGGGGGCACTGCCTCCGACTGGAGAAGAAAAAGTTCAGTCTCCACAAGCATCAAAACTAGTGATGAGCAAGCATACTCCGCTGAGTATTGGTTCGGCTCGAACATCGCTATGCTCGGCGCACGGCTTTACTCAGCTGAGCACCACGTGTAAAAATTACATTATCTCTGGGCTAGTGTACTGCTGAAAATCTTTATTTTTCTGTTCTCAGTACATTATAGCAAGCTAATACAGTGTGTATTGTAAAAATTCCATTATCTGTGGCCTAGTGTAGTGCCGAAAATTTGTATTTTTCTGTCTCCAGTAGATTACAGCAAGCCAATACAGTGTGTATTGTAAAAATTTCATTATCTGTGGCCTACTGTAGTGCCAAAAATTTGTATATCTCTATGCCGAAAATCAGTATTTTTCTGTATCCAGTACTGTCCTGCATCAGAATACTGTGTCTTTAGAGGACAGTAAAACAATCTGCGCCACATCTACAAAACAAAAACATTAATATGAAGAAGGCGACCACAAAGAGAGGGGGAAGTGGGCATGATGCTGATAGTGCAAGCAGAGGCCGTGGCCCTGGGCATGATCCTGATGGTGCAAGCAGAGGCCGTGGCCCTGGGCGTGATGCTGATGGTAAGGAGATTACAGAGTGAGCACTCAATATCAGGACAGGATGCAAGGAAACACAAATAGTAAAATAAAAGTTATTTTAATAAAATGACAGAAAATATACAACATACTGAAATATAAACATGAACATAAACCCCACGCTAAAACTTTACTAGTAGATGGTGTAAAAATGCGCATGTAACATTCACGGAGTAACAGAATAAAAATACTGACATAAACGGCAGTGGATGTAAATTGCTGTGATGGTGTTTTACTGAGGTCCAATAACCCCCAAGTTCTCACTTGGAGAATATACTAATGTCCCACAGTATGAAAAAGAGGTAAATAGAGTATTAGGGTACGTTCACACGACGACAATTGTCGCGCGACATTTTGTCGCACTACAATTTTTATAATGGGAGTCTATGGTGTCGCAGTGCGACATGCAACATGCTGCGACTGCGACGCGACAGTCGCAAAAAATCCATTCAAGATGGGTTTTTCTGCGACTGTCGCGTCGCAGTCGCAGCATGTCGCATGTCGCACTGCGACACCATAGACTCCCATTATAAAAATTGTCGCGCGACAATAGTGCGACAAAATGTCGCGCAACAAATGTTGCAGTGAAGTTGTGCCCTATTTGTCGCGCGACAATTGTCGTCGTGTGAACGTAGCCTTAGTGGTACTAATGTGCAGAAAAAACGTTACCGTTCCAGTGGTAAATGTTGCAGATGGCGGTTAGGTCTCCACATGTAGCTATAAATGGCATCCACTTTCCTGTAATGCTTCAGACACAGTTGCATGCAGCATCCCACATGACGTGTCATACGACCAGATGAAGTGTTCTCTGAGTGGAGACAAGGTCCTAAAGTCCACCTTATATAGGGAATTTTGTGGAGCCTTTGAATCCTTGACTGGATAGTGATGTATCAGCACAAAATATGTAGAAATCAACAGAAGATCCACATGAGATAGTTTGCCCAATGCTGCCCAACCATACTCGTTTCGGAGGTCCTCCTCCTTCCTCAGTGGTATCTCATGTGGATCTTCTGTTGATTTCTACATATTTTGTGCGGATACATCACTATTCAGTCAAGGATTCAAAGACTCCACAAAATTCCCTATACAAGGTGGACTTTAGGACCTGGTATCCACTCAGAGAACACTTCACCTGGTCGTATGACACGTCATGTGGGACGCTGCATGCAACTGTGTCTGAAGCATTACAGGAAAGTGGATGCCATTTATAGCTACATGTGGAGACCTAGCTGCCATCTGCAACATTTCCCCCTGGAGCGGTAACGTTTTTTCTGCACATTAGTACCACTAATACTCTATTCACCTTTTTTATACTGTGGGACTCTAGTATATTCTCCAAGTGAGAACTTGGGGGTTATTGGACCTCAGTAAAACACCATCACAGCAATTTACATCCACTGAGGAGACTCCATTGCCGTTTATGTCAGTATTTTTATTCTGTTACTCTGTGAATGTTATATCCGCATTTTTATGCCATCTACTTGTAAAGTTTTAGCGTGGGGTTTATGTTCATGTTTATGTTTCAGTATGTTGTAGATTTTCTGTCATTTTATTAAAATAACTTCTATTTTACTATTTGTGTTTCCTTGCATCCTGTCCTGATATTGAGTGCCCACTCTGTAATCTCCTTACATACGTATTTCTCTGCTTTTTTGGCCTTTTGCGAGGTGGCCATTCAGAGTGAGAGCACCTTTTCCATGAGATCCTGATTAATTGAGCCACCTGACACATTATTCCATTTATTTGTGATGCTGATGGTGCAAGCAGAGGCCGTGGCCCTGGGCGCAATGAAACTGTGCCTGCTGCCAGTGCACCAGAAAAAACTAAAAAATCAACCTTACCCAGCTTCATATCCTGGGTGGCGCAGGACAACACTCTCCAAGTCGGACCAGTGAGAACAGGTGGTCGTTTGGATTGCAGAAGATAATGCTTCCAGTAGGTTAAGCACCACCCTCTCTTCCACTAAGTCCAGTCTCTGTAGCCAAGAGTCTGGTCAACCGAATCCTCACTGTGATCCTCCTTCCTTCCACCATGTCGCGTCTGGCCAAACAAGTGATCCCACACTCGGATATTCACATGACCTCTTTTCAGTGCTAGTACTTGGTTTGGCTCTCTCGCCAAGCACGCTTGAAGAGGTACCTGAGATATTGTGCCCTGATTCCCAACCTCTTGAGCCTTCACAGTCTCAAGAAGATGACGGTGGTGAATGGCAATCATTTGTTCACAAGGTGGATGATGAGACACAGTTGCCAATCACTGAGGTGGTGGTTAGGTCAAGTTAGGAGGATGAGCAGAGTGAGGAAGTGGAAGTAGAGGTGGTGGACAATGAGGTCACTGACCCAACATGGAAAGGTGAAAAGCCGAGCGAGGACAGCAGTACAGAGGGGGAGAGTTCCGCATCACTGCAACAGTCTGGAAGAGGGAGTGGGGTTGCAAAAGGGAGATGTCGTCCCACACCAAACAGGCCCGCGACCGTTACACTGAGCACCCCCATGTGTAAACCTACCTCGCCAAGGGGTAGGTGTTCCACAGTATGCTGCTTTTTTGAGTAAAGCGCAGACGACAAAAGAGTGGTAGTCTGCAACCTGTGCTGTACCAAAATGAGGCTGGGCGTGAACACTAGCAACCTCAACACCAACAGCATGATCCGCCACATGGCATCCAAGCACCCTAATAAGTGGGCTGAATGCCTGGGTCCACACTCTGTGTCTGCAGGTCCCACCACTGCCTCTACTTCCCCTGTGTTACACACTGCTGGCCAATCCCCTGTCGAAGGCGCAGGCCCGGATGCCCCTCGCCCTGCACCTGGACCTTTGCATGAACCGTCACCAACAACATCCATTTCCCTGTCCAGGTGCAGCGTCCAAATGTCGATAACACAGGCATTTGATCGCAAGTGCAAATACCCACCCACCCAATCACCCACAGGCCATAGCACTAAATGCGCAACTTTCGAAATGACTGGCCCTTGAAATGTTGCCATTTAGGCTGTCGGCGCCCATCGTTCAGTACGCAGTCCCCAGCCACCACTATTTTTCACAGTGTGCCATGCCCGCCTTACACCATGCCCTGACCAACTTACTTACTGGGAAGGTCCACCTCACCAAGGACACATGGACAAGTGCTGGTGGCCAGGGATGCTACATTTCCCTGACCGCACACTGGGTGAATGTTGTAGAAGCCGGCAGTGAGTTGTACCCTGGGATGGCACAGGTGCTATCCACGCTCAGGATTGCGGGCCCTACGTCCATCAGGGTCTTCACCAGCAGCTATGTTACTGACTCCAACCCCCACTTCTCCTCCGCCACCTCCTCCTCCACTTCCACCTCCAACAGCAGTCAGCCATCAGTCGCTAGCTGGAAGCAGTGCAGCACTGCTGTGGGTAAGCGTAAACAGGCCGTACTGAAGCTGATTTGTTTAGGGGACAAACAGCTCACCGCCGCAGAGCTGTGGCAGGGTATAAGGGACTAGACCTACAAACAGGCATGGTTGTGTCTGACAATGGCCGTAACTTGGTGGCGGCTTTGGAGCTCGGCAACCTGACACACATTCCATGCCTAGCCCACTTCTTAAACTTAGTGGTTCAGCAGTTTATCAAAACCTACCCCAATTTGCAGGAGCTACTAGTGAAGGCGCGCTGCTTGTGTGCCCATTTCCGAAAGTCATCCACAGCTTCAGCTGGTCTGTCAACGCTGCAGCAGCGCTTGCGGCTTCCGGCTCACCGATTGTTGTGCTATGTGAGCACGCGGTGGAACTCTACGTTCTACATGTTGGCCAGGCTTTCTGAGCAGCAGAGGGCAGTTGTGAAATATCAGCTTCAACATTGTGTCCCTTTCCAGTCAACTGCAACTATTCACAATCGAGGAGTGGGCATTGCTGTCAGACCTATGTGAGGTTTTAAAAAACTTTGATGAATCCACACAGATGGTTAGTGGCAATAAGGCTATTATCAGTGTAACCATCCCACTGCTGTATCTACTCAAACGATCGCTGCTCACAATTAAGGAGGATGCTTTGAATGTGGCAGATGAGGTAATGGGGGAGGAGATGACACAGGGTGATAGCCAGACCTCCCCCAGTTTGTCAGCTGAATTGGGCCATGAAGAGGAGGAGCTGGAGACACTTGCCTCTGCTCATGGCTAGTACCCATGGAACTTTAATTCCATCTGTTCAGCGTGGATTGGCAGAAGAGGAGGAGGATGAGGGTATGGAAAGTCATCCTGAAGTTGACATCGACGTCTTGCCCGTTGGTACTCTGGCACACATGGCTGACTTCATGTTAGGCTGCCTTTCCCGCGACTCTCGCGTTATACGCATTTTAGATAACACAGATCACTGGGTGTTAACCCTTCTCGATCCCCGCTACAAAGAGAACTTCTCATCTCTCATTCCAGTGGTGGAGAGGACGAGTAAAACTGTGCAATACCAGAAGGTACGTGTTGACAGATTGCTACAAAATTTTCCATCTGACAATGCGTCCGCCAGAGTCCGTACTTCCTTAGGCACCCGAGGAAGGGAGACAAGGGGTACACACAGTAGTTCCAACAGAGGCAAGACAACACTTTACAAGGCATGGGACACTTTCATGACACCCCGCCAGCAACCTCACCCTGAATCGCGGCCTAGTGCTACAAGGAGAGAAATGTTTTGGAAGATGGTGAAGGAATACATTGCAGACCGTGTCAACGTCCTAAATGATCCCTCAGTGGCTTACAAATACTGAGTGTCCAAGACGGACACGTGGCACGAACTTGCTCTCTACGCCTTGGAGATGCTGGCCTGCCTTGCCACCAGCATATTGTCTGAGCGTGTATTTAGTGCTGCTGGTGGCATTATAACAGATGAGCGTATCCGCTTGTCCACTGACAATGCTGACAGGTTGACTCAGATAAAAATGAACAAGGCCTGGATTGCCCCTGACTTCTCCACTCCACCAGAGGAAAGCTGAGCTAATGAGGAACAAAAACGCAATTTAAATGTATGCTTTATAATGTAATCAATCCACAAGATTCAGATGCACCCTTTTCACTGCAAAAAAAAGGGTATATTTTTGAATCGTGTTTTCTCATGCTCCTCCTCTTCCATACAGAATATATATGCCCTCACTACAATGTTTTGTAGGCCCTCATCTCCAATGCTTTATTCAGTCTGCTCACCTGTAGGCCATCACTGCAATGTTTTATGGGGTTCGCCAGGCTTCAGGCCCTCACCTCCAATGTTTTATACGGTCTGCTTACCTGTAGGCCATCACTGCAATGTTTTATGGGGTTTGCTCACCTTCAGTCCCTCACCTCCAATGCTTTATACGGTCTGTTCACCTGTAGGCCATCACTGCAATGTTATATGAGGTTCGCTCACCTTCAGTCCCTCACCTCCAATGCTTTATACGGTCTTCTCACCTGTAGGCCATCACTGCAATGTTTTATGGGGCTTTCTCACTTTCAGTCCCTCACTTCCAATGCTCTATACGGTCTGCTCACCTGTAGGCCATTACTGCAATGTTTTATGGGTTTCGCTCATCTACAGGCCCTTACTACAATTTTTTATAGGGTATGCTCACCTTTAGGCCCTCAACTATAATGTTTTAGAGGGTAACCAGCATGCCCTTGCTCCAAATGTTTTTGAGGGTCACCAGTAGGTCATCAATGATAATTTTTCAAGGGTGTGTATGATGCCCTCCTTTATGTGTAATAAAGGGTGTGTTGGAATGCCAATTCCTTGTAATATTTGCCTGCCCTTTCACTTAGTGCATAGGCTTTATGAGTGCAGCAGTGTACCTGATCAATTGTAGCACCCTCCTTTATGTGATATACAGGCTGTATCAGAGTGCTTCTTCCTTGTAATTTTTGGCAGCATTTGCACTGTATATACAATTGACTATACAGGAAAGAATAATTCTTAACAATTTTACCTCTAAAAATTTCTTTTTTTTTTTGAAGGGGTGGGATTTTGGGCGTGATTTTGTCGCTATGTAAAAGTGTCGGAAAACTGGGACAATATGGTTCCCAGCAGTGAAATTGGAGTTCAAGATGCACCCAGACATGGCCCCCATGCTGTTCCAGATCCATTTAGTTTCTGTCACTTTCTGACCTTTTCCAATGGACCAGGCACCCTCTCCTCATCCGAGCAGGGGGTGCCTGGTTGTCTTCCATTGACTTCCATTATACTCAGGTGCTCGGCCAAGCGCACGAATATCGCTATGTGTTCGGATTGAGTATCCGAACACTTTGGTGCTCGATCATCACTAGTCAAAACTTTTTTACTGTAAAAACTGTGAATCTGTGGAATAGACTTCCTCAGGACGTGGTCACACAGGAACAGTGGACAGTTTTAAAAAGGGTTTAGATGAATTCTTAAAAGTAAATGACATTAATGCTTATGAAAATGTGTAGAAATCTGAGTCTCACTTCCTTCTGGGATTCGCGTCCCCACCAATCCCTTGGTTGAACTTGAAGGACTTATGTAGTTTTTCGACCATGGCTGATCTAGCCTGATGCATCAGGCATTGGTGCTTGGAAATCCTGGCTGATCTACGCCTGATTCATCTTCACAAAGGTCAGTTTCTCCACATTTTGGGTGGACAGGCAAGTTCTCCTTGGGGTAGCTTGGGCCCCCGCCGCACTAAATACCCGCTCTGATGCCACACTGCTGGCCGGGCAGGAAAGCTTTTCTAGGGCAAACTCGGCCAGTTGCGGCCACAAACAAAGTTTGGCTGCCCAGTATCCTCGATGTAGGGTGGCAGGGTGCACTTCAAGTATGCTACAACCTGCTAGTTCAGGTTCTGCTCTACGTCTAACTGCTGCTGCTGGTGAGTAGTTTCTTCAGTAACATAGTATATAATGGTGAAAAAAGGCCTGTTATCCTGCAAGTTGATCCAGAGGAAGGCAAAAAAACTGTGAGGTAGAAGCCAATTTTCCCCATTTAGGAGGAAAAAAATTCCTTCCCAACTCCAATCAGAATAACTCCCTGGATCAACGACCCATCTCTAGTAGCTATATCTTGTAATATTATTACTTTCCAGAAATACATCCAGTCCCCTCTTGAACTCTTTTAGTGAGCTCATCATCATCACCTCCTCAGGCAGAGAGTTGCATAGTCTCACTGCTCTTACCGTAAAGAATCCTCTTCTATGTTTGTGTACAAACCTTCTTTCCTCCAGACACAGATGATGTCCCCTAGTCACAGTCACAGTCCTGGGGATAAATAGATGATGGGAAAGATCTCTGTACTGACCCCTAATATATTTATAGATAGTTATTAGATCTCCCCTCGGTCGTCTTTTTTTCTAAAGTGAATAACCCTAATTTTGATAATCTTTCAGTGTATTGTAGATTCCTCATTCCAGTTATTACTTTAGTTGCCCTCCTCTGAACCCTCTCCAGCTCTGCTATGTCTGCCTTGTTCACAGGAGACGAGAACTGTACACAATACTCCATGTGTGGTCTGACCAGTGATTTGTAATGTGGTAGGACTATGTTCTCATCATAGGCATCTATGCCCCTTTTGATGCAACCCATTATCTTATTGGCTTTGGCAGAAGCTGCCTGACACAGTTTTTTACAGCTTAGTTTGCTGTTAACTAAAATTCCTAGGTCCTTTTCCATGTCAGTGTTACCCAGTGTTTTACCATTTAGTATGTACGGATGACTTGCATTATTACTTCCCATGTGCGTAACCTTACATTTGTCAGTGTTAAACCTCATCTGCCACTTCTCTGCCCAAGCCTCCAATCTATCCAGAGCATCAGGACCAGCAGATGATGGGAATGAAAGACAACTTTCTTTGGCTGAGGTAGTGGAGCCTTGAATGCATGACATTGAGTGCTTTCCATTGGGTGATGCAGCGATTGCTGCGGCAGGCTGGACCACCATATTGGAGCCACGGTTCTCCCAGGCCACTTTATGTGGCACTGTATGTGTTTACGCAGGGCTGAATGCCTGCTGGCACCCTGGCCACGCTTCACCTTTTGCCCACAAATTCTGCAAAAGGCCATGTTCACCTACTCTGGTGGCCTAACAAACAATTGCCACACCGCCAAGTATGGCATTTTCCCCCCAACACTCCGTGCTGACTGCCTGCTACCACTACCTCTGTTAACCCGTGCACCATGTCATGCCTTTTCATAAGTATAGAAACATTTATACATTATTATTGTTATAACATGTATTCATGGCCTATAAGCAGCCATGTTGTACTTTTATTCACCCTCCTGTATGAACCTTCATTGTAAAAGAGAAAAATGGGTTCAAGGAAAGGTCCTTCCTGGCAGATGAGGGCCTATCTAAGGGAGTAATTTTACCTCATCACTAGGCTATAAGCGGAGATAAGGTTCTTCCTGGCGCTCGTCTGTCATCTTTTTATAATGAGATGTATTAATAAGACAAACATATATTGTCTGTCTGTTCATATAGTGGATTGCATTTAGTTTTGACACAAAGTAATCAATATATC
This sequence comes from Bufotes viridis, assembly GCA_033119425.1. Taxonomy (NCBI): domain Eukaryota; kingdom Metazoa; phylum Chordata; class Amphibia; order Anura; family Bufonidae; genus Bufotes; species Bufotes viridis. The sequence continues at coordinate 47,132,847 of CM065599.1, forward strand.
ACATATGGGTTGTTTTATGCTTCATATATTGGTTTTATTTTGTTACATGGTATAATCATATACTAACAAATATATATCCTGTGTGTGTATCACCAGAAGCGTGTATTCCTGAGGTATGTGGGAAAGCATGCTCAGTTGGACTTCTCTTAATGAGAAGTTGTTGATGAGAAAGTTGTGTTATTTTCATAAGATAAGGCACCTGTGAAATCCAAAACCCACACATTTGTTGTCTACATTTTAACTTTATGACATGAGAACAGTTATACTAGTTTCTGGGAATCTATGTTTTTAATTGCTTCAAGTGTCAGGGGGTATGCCTCCCTTTTTTATGTATGTCCCAGGTGCTGGATGTCTACCACTTAACATGAAGTCACATTATATAAATTTAACTCCTAAAACCTTCACATTTCTAGGTTATACAACATTGCCACCTAGGTATCGGCAGGTAGCATAACACGTTCACCACAAAGAATTTTGGGTAAAGTATTATCTGACAGTACCATTACCATATGTGCACACCCCTGGTTTGTTTGGAAGACCGTTATCTAAAGGGGTGTATTCTTTTGATAAGTCTGTGAATATTAATCATAGACGGTATGAGAGGGATGCCAGGAGAAAAAAAAAAGACTACAAACAAAAGATTAAACAGACACGTGGATTTGATCCTGGATCACGGGGAACCCTCAGGAGAGCTGACCGTCCTTCCGGAGCCCTACTCACCTTTTGATCCTTGGTAACATATATCTTGCTTATTGCTTGCGGTATTGATAAGTTACTCAGCCCGGTATATAGTCAAAGGTCCCCATTTGTGGATCTGTATTGATAAGGCTCCTGATCAAGTTTGACCATTCTCTTAGCAAAGATGCATATTGCTAATTGAGCATCAGACATTGTTACCTAGTCCTTGGGAACTTTGTTATTCCCTAGCCTGATACCGAGCTGGTAAATTTGTAGTGCCGCCATATACCTAAATTGGTTAAAAGGTGATAGAAAGGGGTACTTTTCTTTAATTTGGATTGTTGCATATCATTGCATTGATTGACGATATTCAGTATTGATTGAAGGTAGTGGTATTATATTTCATTATCTATCATTGTACAGGTTGTATCATCGATTTTGTATTTAGCACTTATGTATAATAAACTCGCATATATTTTTGCATAGATGATGGTACCTCGTTTTCTTTCTAGTTGCACAAAATAATTAAGGTTCTCGTCAACGAGCTGAGAGGTTATTATGTCACCCTCTCCTCAATAGGATCAATAACTTTGATATTTTTCCTTTGATCCTTTCTTTAGTTTTTTTTTTTTGTATATAAAGCATTTTTGCACTTTATATCTGCGACAACCACTACTTTCCGTGACGGTAGGCTCCTGTGAATCGTGTGGTCTACGACGGGCACGGTTGGCTTCCGACCTCCCAATGATGCCACCAAGCTGACTCACAGCCACGCTGCCACCCTGCTGGCTCAGCCGCTGCCTCATGCGCAAGCTGCCACCCTCTTCTCCTGATGATGATGATGATGATGATGAAGCCCCTTCTTTACCCGGCTCCCAAGTGTGATCGGCTACATCATCATCATCCGCTACTGTCTGCATGTCACAGATGTCCCCCTCAACAGTCTCAGGGACAGGAGTCTGACCACTCGCAACACTTACTCCCACGTGACTCTCATGATCACTACTTGCCCACCTACCAGAGGAAGCGGCGGGTGTCTTGGCTGGGCAGTAGCTGCTGACTGTCCTCTAGTAGCTCATCCTCGCTGAAAAGTGAAGTCAAGCCTATGGCATATAATACTTGTCGCAATGGTTCAGGACAGGTGTGGGCACAGGGCCTGCTCCAGGGCCATGCCAACTAAGCTTCGTGTCAGAGGAACCCACAAACTCTTGGCTGGGGGTGTCTGATGTCACTTGCGACGAAGTTGAAGACCGAATCAACCATTCAAGCACCGTTGGGTTGCTCGTCAAGACACGACCACTAGATGACACGGGGAGCTCAGGCCTCTTGCTGCAACTTCTGCTGTCACCCCCCCCCCACCTTCTTCTGCTGCCTGCGACAGAAACATTTTAGCCACTGCCCGTTCCCTTTAAAGGGCCTGTCACCTGTCTGTCGGACATACTGTACAATAAAAGAATTTAATTAAAATTAAAATAATACCCCTCAAAAAAATGTTACTTCACCGCTGAATGGCAATTAAGACATACTGTATATATATTTTTTCTGATTAATGAACCCCCCCCGCCCAAAAAAAAAATACAATTCACCGCAGAAGATCAATTAAGACATATTCTTTTTCCTATAACTACACCCCAAAAAAAGAAATATAACAATCACAATTCATTGCAAAACGGCTAATGGGACTTACGTTAATTTCCTTTTTATACACAACATAAATGGCTGTAGTACAATGTAACTTCCCCTCTGAAAGCCAATTATGACATATATTTTTTCCTTTTTTCCCTATTTCTACGCCCCCAAAAAAGACAATTCACTGCAGAATGGCTAATGAGATGTACGTATCTATCCTATTAATGCACCCCGTAAATGGCTGTAGTACAATGTAACTGCACCGCTGAACAGCAATTATGACATATAATTTTTCCTTTTTTTTCCTATTAATACAACCCTCTCAAAAAAGTAAAACAATGAAAAATCAACGCAGAACGGCTAATAGGACGTACATATCTTTCCTATTAATAAACCCTGTAAATGGCTGTATCACACAGAACTTGCACCCCTTCACAAGCAAGGTTTACTGGAATTAGTTATTTATCATATAGTGCAAACAACCTTAGGCCCCTTTCACATCTGCGTTTTTCCTTTCCGTCCTAGAGTTCCGTCCTCGGGGCTCTAGGACGGAAAGATACTGATCAGGATTATCCCAATGCATTCTAAATGGAGAGAAATATGTTCAGGGTGCATCAGGATGTCTTCAGTTCAGTACTGACACGTTTTTGGCCGATTTTTATGCATCGTACGGTGCATTGCTCACATAGCATAGTTATTTGATCCATGCGACGTATCGAGGAATCGCTGCACGGAAGGTAAGTAGCTTTTCCCCCGGCTCCCTGCTTCTTTTCCATAGCAGCCGGGACTTTAGTAGCGTCCTGGCTGTCATTGTAACCTGGAAGCATATTGAAGACTGATCAGTCTTCAAATGCTTTCAGTTGTCTTGCGTTGTGACGGATACGGCGGGCATTTCTGGTGACTGAAGTGCACGCCGAATCCTCAGAACGCAAATGTGAAAGGGGCCCAAAAGCAGCATTATAACACCAATTTGGATCCCCAGTTAATGCAGCAAGGTGTAATAGAATCGCTCCTATTACCCAAGATGTGCACTCTCCTATTGCACCCTGTTCTCCTTTTACAGTGTAGATGATGCCTTCCTATCCCTACACCTTGGCTAATTTTTCCTTGAACTTGTAATTCGCTTTTTCAGCACAATAAAGTCTTTCCTAGCACTGTCCCTAGCGCCTGCTGACGTCTCTCCCTGCAGTAAGCACACTAGAAAATGGCAGAATCCAAAATGGCTGAGGCTATTTATAGGACTGTGACATCACAGGGGTTTGCTGGCTGCTGATTGGCTGCATGCCTGGCATTGTGTGTCATCTCTCGTTCCCAGAGTTCTTTGCTCCATGTCTTAACACGTGCAGCAGCCATTTTAGGAAAAATGCGATTCGTTACCACAAAGCGTGAGGAAATTCAGCTTCGGTGCAAATCGAATTTTTCCTGAAATTCAGATCGAATTCCACTTCATCAACTTTGATTCGCTAATCTCTAGTTGTGAATCTTGCAGTGCAAAGACAGACCATTCTGCCACGTCACGTTCAAGAGGCCATTCTTAGCCACATGAGAATGTTTGAAATATGCAGACACTCTTTTGCACATGGCCAGCACCTTCTACAAGCCACAATACTTTTTAAAAAGTGTTACACCACCAAATGTATCATGTATGCCATGCATGGAGCATGTGTTTTTCCCCCATATGCAATGCAGCCACAATGTTCCCACCATTGTGGTTGGCCACATTACCCATTTATAGTTGTGGAGACATCCAGTTTGCTGCATGATGTACATTAGCAAATGATTGACTGTATGGCTTCTCTTGCCCAAGCTCATCAGTTCTAAGACAGCATGGGAATGTGGCACCTCTGTAGATCCAACTTAGTGAACATCCTAGCCCCACGGTTCAAAACTTCAGAAATCAAATGTATTATTAGGTAGAACTATAGTAGGTTTAGTAGGTTTATGTATTATTAGTATTTGTTGTCTGCAGGAGATATATAGAAAAATGGCTCCAGATTTATTAAACGTCCTCTAAAACTTCTCCTTTATTTTGAAATAAAATAGTACAGCAGACACATCCACCTTATATACAGTGATTGTTGACGCGTTTCAGATGCTATATCCTTAGTCGTAACAAAGTATCATAATGGAGAGCATGAATTTAAGTGTGCTCTAATGCCTCCTCTCCAAAATCAAGGGGGGGGGGGGAAGCCTCTACCATTGGTCACTCCATCATGTTTAACACCTGTGACCTAAACACACATAATCAAATCATAGATGCCTTTCACACTTGTGCGCATGTTTTTTCCCCAGATTAACCCCTATTTATCTCTGATTGTGGGGCACTGACAATCTCCGCCTCCAAACTTCCAACATCTAACTGGACAAAAAACCGCACAGTGTGAATAGCATACTACCTAATAAAACATATGGTGACTAACACTTATATGGCCTCACCTCATACCAAAAAACAACCCTTTTCACAAGGATCCAATATGACCAGTCTAAAAAGACATCTATTTGCTGACCTTCAATGCACCTTATTGATAACTATACATTAGCTCCTTTTTTTGGTATTAGGTGAGCAGGTGAGTTGTTGCTGCATCTGTGCTAGCAGTTCTTTTCAGACAGCTTCACTAACCAGTTGCATAGGTTCCAATTAGGAAGCCAATGTGGAGGGGAGCAAGGGCCTATGCGAGGTGGTTTTTCTCTCCTGTGTAGGGAGGAGCGAACCCGATCTGTATAGTTCGGGTTTGTACCGAATTTTGGGGTGTTCGTGAACCCCAAAATGTACGTAAAAGTTTGTGTTCGGGTTCATTGTACAGTAATTTCTATGGCGCATTTTGAAAGCCTGCAAAGCAGCCAATCAGCAAGCGTCATACTACTTGCCAAAAGAGGCCATCACAGCCATGCCTACTATTGGCATGGCTGTGAGTGGCCAAGTGCAGCATGTGACCCAGCCTCTATTTAAGCTGGAGTCACGTCGCGCCGCACGTCACTCTGCTCTGATTAGTGTAGGGATAGGATGCAGCTGCTGTTAGAGCAAGATTAGGCAGGGATTAACTCAGTAAAAACACTTAATGAAGTGATCGATCTACAGCAGTGAATCATTCGACTTCTGCTAGTTATTTGCTCAATGTTTTCAGGCTGCCCAGAGCGTTTTTCTGTCACTTTCTTCTGGGGTGATCGGCGGCCATTTTGTGTCTTGTGGTGCGCCAGCACAAGCTGCCACCAAGTCCATTAATCCATCAATAGTAGTTTTTTTTTTTTTTTTTTGCTATATCCTACATTAGGGGCTTGGCTTTGCTTATTGTCACCCCTAGAAACTCAGGATAGAATTTTCTATATTTTATTAAGAGGTGAATAAAAAAAATAGCAATCCCCTAAATCTGGTGTAATACTGTCTGGCAAAGAATATATATTTTTTTCTGGGGTGAAATTCAATTTCCAAAATAGCAATACCCTAAATCAGTGGTTTCTGCTGTTGCAGGACAAGTTTTATAGTGTCCGTCAAAGGATAGCTTTTGTTCCGGGGTGAAATTCAATTACCAAAATAGCAATACCGTAAATCTGGTGTTCCAGCTGTGACTGGACAAGTTTCATAGTGTCCGTCAAAGGCTATATTATTTTCTGGGGTGAAATTCAGTTGCAAAAATAGAAATACCGTAAATCTGGTGTTCCAGCTGTGACTGGACAAGTTTAATAGTGTCCGTCAAAGGATATATTTTTTTTCTGGGGTGAAATTCAGTTGCAAAAATAGAAATACCGTAAATCAGGTGTTCCAGCTGTGACTGGACGAGTTTCATAGTTTCCGTCAAAGGATATATCATTTTCAGGGGTGAAATTCAGTTGCAAAAATAGCAATACCGTAAATCTGGTGTTCCAGCTGTGACTGGACAAGTTTCATAGTGTCCGTCAATGGATATATTATTTTCTGGGGTGAAATTCAGTTGCAAAAATTGAAATACTGTAAATCTGGTGTTCCAGCTGTGACTGGACAAGTTTCATAGTGTCCATCAAAGAATTTATTATTTTCTAGGGTGAAATTCAGTTGCAAAAATAGAAATACCGTAAATCTGGTGTCCCAGCAGTGGCTGGCCAAGTTAAACCACCTCAGCCCCCCTAGCTTAAACACCCTTAATGACCAGGCCACTTTTTACAATTCTGCACTACACTACTTTCACTGTTTATTGCTCCGTCATTCAACTTACCACCCAAATGAATTTTGCCTCCTTTTCTTCTCACTAATAGAGCTTTTATTTGGTGGTATTTCATTGTTGCTGACATTTTTACTTTTTTTGCTATTAATAAAAATTTAACGACATTTTTGCAAAAGAATGACATTTTTCGCTTTCTGTTGTAAATTTAGGAGCGTCTGATATACCTGTTTGATGCGATTTAATTCGCATCTACAGCCTGCCAGAGATTGATCATCGCTGGCAGGCTGTAGTTAAACTCCTGAGACGTGCGGCACTGTGAACGCGCGCACGCACGCGCGCGCATTCACAGGAAATCTCACGTCTCGCGAGATGACGCGCCGATGCGTCAGATCAGAACTGCAGGACCGCCCGCCGGACGCATCCGTGCGTTAGGCGGTCCTGTAGTGGTTAATAGTGTCCGGCAAAAGATAGATTTTGTTCTGGATTGAAATTAAATTGCCAAAATAGCAATCCCCTAAATCTGTTGTTTCAGCTGTGGCTGGCAAAGTTTGATAGTGTCCGGCAAAGGATATATTGTGTTCTGGGGTGAAATTCAATTGCCAAAATAGCAATACCGTAAATCGGTGGTTTCAGCTGTGCCTGGCCAAGTTTAATAGTGTCCGGCAAAGGATACATTTTGTTCTGGGGTGAAATTCAATTGCCAAAATAGCATTACCGTAAATCGGTGGTTTCAGCTGTGGCTGGCCAAGTTTAATAGTGTCCGGCAAAGGATAGATTTTAAATTGTTGGGTGAAATATTAACATTTTTGCCAAGTACAAACCCCTGCACTGCACAACTGACAGGGAACTTACAATTGGAGGTTACATTCTTGCATGAAATAAAGCCTTTTTGGGCTGTGAAGCCAAAGGTAGTCGCCAATAACATTTTTTTTATTTTTTATTTTTTTAAATAAATTAGTGTAGACCCCAAGACATTGGGAAAATATAAATAATAAAACAAAGTGTAAGTGCACGGTAGTATAACAATGGTTGGGTGAGGACGGTATACATGTCTATTTTGCATAAGGTACAAACAAGTCCTGTGGGATCCATGCCTGGTTCTTTTTAATAAACGAAAGCTTGCCCACATTGTCTGCGGACAGGCGCCTGTGCTTGTCTGTGATAACACCCCCTTCAGACAATACAGTGGCTGCAGGGTAGGCCAGCACCTCCAAGGCGTAAAGGGCAACCTCAGGACATGTGCCTAATTTGATGTTGAATGGGGCAGACCCAGTGGCATAGGTAGAAATGATTGGGCACCACAGCAAATTTTTGAATGGGGCCCACCTCCCCCAGTAATTTTTGCGCAAACCCTTTCCTTTCATGCCGCCATGCCTGTGGCTACTAAAGATCGCTCTTTCAGACCAGGCCCGGCAGCTGTTCCATTCACTTTCTACACTGTCTATACTGCCACTGTATATAATTTAATTGTATAATACTGTTGAAGGGGCCCTGACAAAGTCTTTTAGTCCTCCTCTTCCTCCTGGATGGGCTCTTTCTAGGTCACGGCCCCAAAGCAGTTGCTTCCCCTGCTTCCCCTGTAGCTATTTCCCTAGGCAAACCCATCAGTCAGTACGTGTACTGTTCCACCATGTTGATGAAATGCTGCCTCCTGCTAAGATGTTCCAGATCTGCTGGTGGTGCAGGTTGTTGTGGCGTGATGACAAAGCTTTTCCACATTTTGCCCATGATAACCCTGCCTTCTGAGGTGTTGGTGGTGACCCAGCTGCATTGGCAAATTCTTCCTCCTCCTCCTCCTCTGCCTTCACCTTGTCCGGTGTCAGGTGTGAATGCCATCAGCAGCGTGTTTACTAGCAGGCTCATCTTCCTATCACACTCCAGTGAGGGAATTAAGGGCGGCACGTTGTCCTTGTAACGGGGATGCAGCAGGGTGGCCACCCAGTAATCAGCACAAGTTAGAATATGGCAGTAACTGGGTGGTTGTTGCGCAGGCACTTGCAGCATGTAGTCGCTCATGTCTGCTAGGCTGCCCAGAGGCAAGGACAAGCTATCCTCTTTGAGGGAGGTATATCATCTGTGTCCTCTGTATCCCCCAGCATTCCTCCTACTCCTCTTCCTCATCCTCCAGAACTGTGCCCTGGCTGGACAATTGTGTTTCAGGCCAGGGCCTATGTTGGTGCAGATACCCACCCATGTTGAGTGTGTAGGGTATGAGGCTGTTTGGGTTTAGTTTCCATCTGCTTTCTACACTGTCTATACTGCCACTGTATCTAATTGTATTGTATAATACTGTTCAGGGGGCCCTGACAAAGTCTTTTAGTCCTCCTACTCCTCCTGGATGGGCCCCTTCTAGGTCAGTGACCCAAAACAGTAGCTTCCCATGCTTCCCTGTAGCTACGCCCCTGGGCAAACCCATCAGTCAGTACGTGTACTCTTCCACCATGTTGCTGAAATGCTGCCTCCTGCTAAGACGTTCCAGATCTGCTGGTGGTGCAGGTTGTTGTGGCGTGATGACAAAGCTTTCCCACATTTCGCCAATGCTAACCCAGCCTTCTGAGGTGCTGATGGTGACCCATCTGCCCGTGAGCTGGCGTGGGTGCCACCCTGCTGAGAACACGGTTCCTCCTACTTCTCCTCATCCTACTTATCCTCCTCATCCTCCAGAACTGTGCCCTGGCTGGACAATTGTGTTCCAGGCCAGGGACTATGTTGGTGCAAGAACCCACCCTTCGAGCCACCTGGATGTCACTGTCCATGTATATAGTTTTGTTTGTTTATATAGTAAGTTTAGCTGCATTATAGTTATTTTAATATGTTTTTAAGAATATTTGTAAATAGTTTGTTAATGGTTTGAGTGAAAGGGGGGAGGGGTGTTGTGTGTGTTTGATTTTCACTGTTTGGTGTTTAGGAATTTCTGTTCCCCAAATTCAGCACATGTGGCAGGCAGGCCCAGACCTGCTAGTATATTTCGCCCATTAGCGCACAACACCAGGCCGGGCTGGAGGCTCAGTGGCACCAACCAATGATCAGTCTGTTCTTCCATGCCTGTCCACAGCTCCTGCGCGGTGCGGGGTTTGTCCCACAAACACACAAGTTTTAAAACAGCCTGCTGTCGTTTCCTCCTGGTTGTGCTGTTGTGGGTGGTGAAGGTGTAACGCTGAGCAGATGAGGAGGTGTTAGAGGAGGAGAAAGCCGAGTAGGCAGAGGAGAAGAAGGTAACAGGATACAAAGAGAAATGCCGAGCAATCCTCGGGGGCGGAAGGACATTCTCAAAAATGCTATCCGCCTCTGGGCCAGCCGCTACATTTACCCACTGTGTTGTTGGTTATGTGGACGTTGCCACAGATGGCGTTGCGCAGTGCACACTTGATTTTGTCCGCCACGTGGTTGTGCAGGGAAGGGATGGCTCGCCATAAGGTTTTTAAAACTGTTCACCAGACAGAATGACAGCATTTCAAAGGACCAGGAAAATTGAAAGAAGGCATTCAGAGCCATGGGTAGGGGGGTACTTCCTCTTTCTATTTCTTTTTCTCTCCAGTGTTTGGGAGATTGACAGCTGATAGCTGAACACTTCCATGGGATTTGGAGGAGATGCTTGGTGACAATGACACATGTGGCGGCGTTGCTGCCACATCCTCTGTTTGCTGGGTGATAGGTGCCACTGTCACTCACCTGGTCTCAAGTTTACAATGTTCATTTACTATTTTTCTGTATTTTATTTTAAGTCATTTTCCTATCCACATTTGTTTGCAGTGGATTTACCTACATTTTGCTGCCTTTTGCAGCCCTCTAACCCTTTCCTGGGCTATTTTACAGCCTTTTTAGTGCCCAAAAGTTCGGGTCCCCATTGACTTCAATGGGGTTCGGGTTTGGGGTCAAGTTTGGGTCGAGTTCGGATCCGAACTTCTCGAACCCGAACATCCAGGGGTTCGCTCAACTCTACTCCTGAGCTGATTTTCTGAAATGCTGTCTCAACTGGAGATCTATGTACATGACCAGTGTGCACAGGTCAACCAGGATAGTTGTAGCTGTGAATGCCGACCTGCCAATTTGTCTTTGATATGACCTGCCAGAATCTCCCAAAATTGTTTTTAATAAACCTGCCAGATTCTCCCAAAAAGTGCTTGTTTTTTGAGGACCTGACGGACAAAGCAAGAGATATATGGCTGTGTAAGGGTCATAGTAGCGGCAGTAGTAGACATGGCTGCAGCAGAACAGTATGAAATCTGACAGACAAGTAGTAGATGTGCACCTGTATAGGGGTAGAATTAGTGGCAGTAGGGAGAGTAGCAGCTTCAGGAACAGCAATGATGTATGGAACATGATGGACATGCAGACAGCAGCAGTGAAATCATTGGACCTGTGATAAATAGCCACTCTCAGAGATGAGTAAACATAGTAACATAGTAACATAGTATATAAGGCCGAAAAAAGACATTTGTCCATCCAGTTCGACCTGTTTCCTGCAAGTTGATCCAGAGGAAGGCAAAAAAACCCTGTGAGGTAGAGCAAATTTTCCCCACTTAAGGGGAAAAAAATTCCTTCCCGACTCCAATCAGGCAGTTAGAATAACTCCCTGGATCAACGACCCATCTTTAGTAGCTATAGCCTGAAATATTATTAAGCTCCAGAAATACATCCAGGCCCCTCTTGAATTCCTTTATTGTACTCACCATCACCACCTCCTCAGGCAGAGAGTTCCATAGTCTTACTGCTCTTACCGTGAAGAACCCTTTTCTATGTTTGTGTACAAACCTTCTTTCCTCCAGACGCAGAGGATGTCCCCTCGTCACAGTCACAGTCCTGGGGATAAATATAGATGATGGGAGAGATCTTTGTACTGACCCCTGATATATTTATACATAGTTATTAGATCTCCCCTCAGTCGTCTTTTTTCTAGAGTGAATAACCCTAATTTTGATACCCTTTCAGGGTACTGTAGTTGCCCCATTCCAGTTATTACTTTAGTTGCCCTCCTCTGAACCCTCTCTAGCTCTGCTATGTCTGCCTTGTTCACGGGAGCCCAGAACAGTTGATTTTATTTGGTAGACAACGCGTTTCGGGGTGATATAACCCCTTTATCAAGTCTAAAACATACATATATAAATAAATGAGAATAAATAAATGTACAGTGAAAATCATAAAAGTGTCCATTAAAAAGTTGTAAATACATTAGGAAAGTAATAAGTCCATATGCACAGAACTAGTTCCGGATCATTATTAGCAGGGATCTAATACTGCATGATACTATTATGGTAACACTTTGATGGATTATAACAAGAGTACTGTAAGTATAAAAATAAATATAAATATATAATATATAATTATAGATATAAAAATAAAAAATTAATTAAAAATAACAATAATTATAATTAAACGTGTCCATATCCACAATTTTCATGTGAGAACTGTATGTCTAATAGATATAGCCTCATATTGCAACTATGTGCCGGTTTGTAGTGTGCTTCAGAGGGTACCTTTAATTTCTGCTGAAGTCCTATCCCAAAACCTGGATTTGTGTTGGTGTCATGGAGTATATATGTATATATATATATATATATATTGTGGGGAGTCGCTCTGGTAGACAGCAGTGCGGGTGCAGTACAGAGGCAAAACAAGAAGTCCAGAAAGTGCAATAAGCAGTGTTTTATTCACACTTGCACAAAGTAAACGATAAACAGTCTCTTGGTGTTAATTCACACTCAGCAAACACAAAAAAAAGCAAAACCAAAGAGTCCACAACCAGGTTCAATCACCTGTGAGATGTTTAGGTGCGCGTTCGCACCTGGCGGTCGGCCCAGCCGCAGGATAATCCACCTTCAGGCTTCCAGGACGACTGCACGACTCCTTGCTGGGCTCATCCTTCCAGCCCAGAGAGCAACACAACACTAGCAGCAGCTCCAGGACAATCACAGCCACACCTGCTGATGTGGCTGCCTTTAAAAGCCCGGCAAAGTCCGGCCTGGACCGTGGGGAGTAGGCACCCACCCAACTCTTTGCCTACTCCCAGTAAGAGCCGGCCCGGATTGGCTTTGCAGCCAAACTAACTATCAATGTCAAGCAGCACTAGCTGCTGCTGACACATAAAACCCGGCTCTCACCTCACCGAGGCCAGGAACCTCGGTGACACGTATCTTTCGTCCATGACGGCACCTTGCGCCCTCTTACATACCTCCCCCCTTTGTTCAACCCCGACAGGGTGAACACACGCCAAACACTGTACTCGAGACAGTGCATCCGCATTTCCTTGCAAGCGGCCTGCCCTGTGTTCCACTGTGAACTTGAAGTTCTGCAGAGACAAGAACCATCTGGTGACCCGAGCATTCCTGTCTTTCGCCTGGCACATCCACTTTAGAGGGGAATGGTCGGTCACCAGACGGAACTTTCTCCCTAGCAGATAATAGCGGAGAGACTCTAGTGCCCACTTGATGGCCAGGCACTCTCTCTCCACTATACTGTACCTGGTTTCGGCTGGGGTGAGTTTGCGACTCAGGAAAACCACGGGATGCTCCTCCCATTGATTTCCTGAGAGAGTACAGCCCCGAGGCCCACTTCAGAGGCATCGGTCTGTACCACAAACTCTCTCTTGAAGTCGGGCGTCACCAAAACCGGGGACCCACACAGGGCCGACTTCAGAGCAGAGAAAGCCTTATCCGCCTGCTCATTCCACTGGATCGACACTGACCTGCGTCCCTTTAAAAGGCTTGTCAATGGAGCAGCAATTGTAGCGAAGTTGGGAATAAACCTCATGTAGTATCCCACCATGCCCAGGAATGATTTTACTTGCCGCGTAGTGACAGGTCGGGGCCAATTCTTAATTGCCTCAATTTTGTTTACCTGAGGTTTGACCACCCCCCGCCCAATGACATACCCTAGGTATTTGGTCTCTTCTAACCCTATCACACACTTTTTGGGGTTAGCAGTTAAGCCAGCTTTCCTAAGGGAGTCCACTACCGCCTGTACCTTCGGTAGGTGACTCTCCCAGTCGGTGCTATGGACAATGATATCATCCAGATACGCTGAGGCGTACCGTCGATGTGGACGAAGCACAATATCCATAAGCCTTTGAAACGTGGCGGGGCGCCATGTAGACCAAAGGGTAATACCTTGTACTGATACAACCCCTCCGGTGTGATAAAAGCAGTTTTTTCCTTGGCAGCCTCCGTTAAGGGTACCTGCCAGTACCCTTTGGTGAGGTCCAAGACAGAAAAATACCTGGCTTGGCCCAATTTTTCAATGAGCTCATCCACCCTCGGCATGGGATATGCGTCAAACTTGGACACCTCATTCAGCTTGCGGAAATCGTTACAGAACCTCAATGTCCCGTCCGGCTTGGGTATTAAGACTATCGGACTGGCCCAATCACTTTTGACTCCTCGATGACACCTAACTGGAGCATCAGCTGCACTTCCTTCACAATGGCTTGTCGCCGAGCCTCGGGTACCCGATACGGCTTTAACCGGACTTTGGCCTGAGGCTCAGTGATAATGTCATGCTGGATTAGGGATGTGCGCCCAGGGAGGTTCGAGAACACATCCGTGTTCCGACTAATGAACTCCTTAACTTCCTGGACCTGTTTGGAGGATAGGCTATCTGAAATTTTTACGGTGGCTGCTGCTTCCCGGACTTCGAGGTGAGGGGCTGGATCCTTTTCACCTAGAAGCCCTGGCCGGGGGCTGTCATCGCTGGACGAGTTCCTATCCTTCCATGGCTTCAGCAAATTCACATGATACACCTGCTCCGGCTTCCGCCGCCCTGGCTGGTGCACCTTGTAATTTACTTCCCCACTTTCTCGAGCACTTCATAGGGCCCCTGCCACCTAGCTAGAAATTTGCTGTCAAGGGTGGGTACCAGAACTAAAACTCGGTCTCCGGGATTAAAGTCTCGTACCCGAGCCTGACGATTATAGACTCTACTTTGGGCCTGTTGTGCTGCCTCCATATGCTCCCCGGACCAGCGGTAACACCCTCTCCATACGTTCCTGCATCTGGGTAACATATTCAATTACGCTTTTGTGGGGACGGGCTGTTGTTCCCACGCTTCCTTAGCGATGTCCAACAGGCCCCGGGGCGTCTGCCATAAAGCAGTTCGAAGGGCGAGAACCCAGTAGAGGCCTGGGGCACTTCTCGCACTGCAAACATGAGATAGGGCAGAAGCAGATCCCAGTCCTTCCCATCTCGGGACACCACCCTTTTAGCATATTTTTTAAAGTTTGGTTAAATCTTTCCACAAGGCCGTCCGTTTGCGGATGGTAAACGGACGTCCGCAATTGCTTTATATGCAACAGTTTACACAATTCCCTCATAATCTTAGACATAAAAGGGGTCCCTTGGTCCGTCAGAACCTCCTTAGGTAGGCCCACCCGGGTAAACATCTCCATTAACTCCTTTGCAATGAGCCTAGCCGATGTGTGTCGAAGAGGCACCGCCTCTGGATATCGAGTAGCATAGTCCAGAATCACCAGGATATGTTGGTGACCCCTAGCAGACTTCGGTACGGGTCCGACCAGATCCATGGCAATACGCTCGAATGGGACCTCAATTATTGGGAGAGGGACCAGGGGACTTCTGTAATGCGGCTGGGGGCTATTTACCTGACAGGTCGGACAGGACTTACAGAACTCCTCTACTTCCTTAAACAAACCGGGCCAGTAAAATCGCTGTAGTACGCGGTCCTGCGTTTTCTGCCACCCCATGTGTCCCCCAAGAACATGTTGGTGGGCAAGCTCCATAACAAGCTTGCGATATGCGGTGGGCACCACCAACTGTTCAACTGGCTCACCTCGGATTTGGTTCACCCGATACAACATATCCTGAAGAATAATAAATCGTGGAAACATTAATTCAGCCCCAGGTTTCTGGGGTTTACCGTCAATCATTACAACACTTTCCCAGGCTCTGGTTAGGGTTTGGTCCCGGTGTTGTGCGGTCCCAAAATTTTCCCCGGAGACATTGAGGTCTGCCAACTCAGGTCCCGGTGGCAAGTCCTCCGTGTCTCCCACCATTACACTCAGTGGGGTTGTCTCCCCCTCTACCGCTGGAGCAGTGGTCACCCCTACCGCTGGCCCTTCAGATTCGGGCTCCCAGGGTTCTGGCCTTCCAGTGGTATCAGGCCACTCTACTAGGGTTACCCCTGTCTCGGGCCCATCAGACACTTTTATAGCCGGCCACAGCACCGGGAAACCTGGGAAGTCCCTCCCAAGTATCAGTTCATGTGGAAGTTTGGTAGCGACAGCCACCTCGTGGGTCCACTTACCAGCAGCTGTGGACAAAGTCACTAATGCAGTGGGGTAGTCTTTTAAGTCTCCGTGGATGCATAGGACCCCGACTTTATGGCCGGTATACTCCGAAGGCCGTACTAGGGCAGCTATTACCAGGGAGACTAAACTCCCGGAGTCCAGCAGGGCCACCGCCAGAGAATCTCCCACCTCTACCTGACACAGGTGGTTATTGTCCTGCCCCTCACGGGTGCCAGTTGCACACAGCTTCCGTGCATACAGGGAGTGGCGATACCCGTAGTTCACATCCATCGGCTCACCCTGATGCGGACAGTCGGCCCTGATGTGGCCTGGCTCCTGACACCTCCAGCATACCACGGGAGGCGGATCCGCAGGGGATACATTCCGTGCAGGTCTCTCTGTCGCCGGTCGTCGGAACTGGGGTGGAGGCCTCCGGGGTTTGACTGGCCCCTTCCCAGCAAGACTCCCCTGCAGGTTTCTGGTGGCCTCGTAACGCTCCACCAGGTCGACCATCTCCAGGGCACTTACCGGAGACGCCTGGTCGACCCAGTGCTGGAGGGGATAAGGCAGGGCCCTCCAAAAGATGTCCGCCAACAGTCGATCCAGCATGGCAGTGGGACTTAGTAGATCAGGCTGCAGCCACTTTTGCAGCCTGTGCAGCAGATCGTAGTACTGCGGCCTAGCAGGTTCAGTCGTTTTAAAGTCCCACTGGTGGACTCTTTGAGCGTGGACCAGCACGTTCACCCCCAGTCTGGCTAGGATCTCTCCTTTCACGGTGTCATTATCGGCCGCTTGGTCATCCGACAAGTCGAAAAACACCTGCTGGGGTCCGGAAGCCAGGAACGGAGCGACCACCTCAGCCCACTGGTCACGGGGCAGCTTCTCCCTCACGGCCACTTTTTCGAAGACTGCCAGGTAGGTCTCGGCATCATCCTCGGGGGTCATCTTGGGAATTGCTGCACGGACCGCTTTCCGGGCATCATGGGCACGGTGAGAGGCTCCAGTCGCTTGCAAAGCCATTACATGTTGCAACAGCAGCTGGTTTGTCTCCTGCTGCTGCTTGTTGGCCTCCCGCTGCTGTAAATTGGCCTCCACGAGAGCCTTTACAACTGCCTCCATCTTGTCAGAGTTCACGTGTTGAAACTTTGCCGGCTTGACATATGACATTCACTTTGGAAAAAAACTTCGGCGTTTACGCCAGCCTCACTGCGCATGCCCGCATCCGACACCAAATGTGGGGAGTCGCTCTGGTAGACAGCAGTGCGGGTGCAGTACAGAGGCAAAACAAGAAGTCCAGAAAGTGCAATAAGCAGTGTTTTATTCACACTTGCACAAAGTAAACGATAAACAGTCTCTTGGTGTTAATTCACACTCAGCAAACACAAAAAAAAGCAAAACCAAAGAGTCCACAACCAGGTTCAATCACCTGTGAGATGTTTAGGTGCGCGTTCGCACCTGGCGGTCGGCCCAGCCGCAGGATAATCCACCTTCAGGCTTCCAGGACGACTGCACGACTCCTTGCTGGGCTCATTCTTCCAGCCCAGAGAGCAACACAACACTAGCAGCAGCTCCAGGACAATCACAGCCACACCTGCTGATGTGGCTGCCTTTAAAAAGCCCGGCAAAGTCCGGCCTGGACCGTGGGGAGTAGGCACCCACCCAACTCTTTGCCTACTCCCAGTAAGAGCCGGCCCGGATTGGCTTTGCAGCCAAACTAACTATCAATGTCAAGCAGCACTAGCTGCTGCTGACACATAAAACCCGGCTCTCACCTCACCGAGGCCAGGAACCTCGGTGACACGTATCTTCCGTCCATGACGGCACCTTGCGCCCTCTTACAATATATATATATATATATATCACAGGTAGGCTTGTTGGTGTGAAATCTGCAAGGACAAGATTTATGTATTTGAATCTTCAGTGGCGCTTATTTCAAAGTATTAGTACCTCAATGAATTGATGATGTCTTTTACCTAAAAAAGGGAGTAATGTTGATGGTTGCTGCAAGTTCATACCTTAAAGAAAAGTCAGCACAGCGCTGACACGGCCGCCGAAGTTTGCAAGCACGTGGGAGGACGCCGACTTCTGTTGGAAGGCGCGCGCTCTGCCTCAGCTGATATGAAGAGGGGTGGGGCGCGGGACGCGCTGAGACTGGCTGTGTGGATGAGAAGGTGTGGCCGGAGAAGCGCTGAAGCTGAAGCAGTTAGAATCGCTGGTATCGGGACCTGCTGTGAACGTGTGTTTGGGGGCGTGGCCAAAGGCAGCCCTGTAGCTGTAACAGTGAGGAGCGCTGCTGCCAGGATCTATATTAAGTCAGCTGATGAATTTCTGGGCATGAATGAGTTGCTAAAACGCTATGTTGATATCGGATACATGGAGATGAAAAGTGAAAACTGTGTTAATATCATATAAGTGAAGATGGGAAGTGATGATGATGACAAGTGATAATGATGCCGTGATAACGGTGATGGTGATGATAAAAATTATAAATTATAAAAATTATAACCTGATGGTGCTTGAAGTATGACATTTATATGTGTTTTCATAAAAAATTGATATTGGAATAAATAGAAGAGATTACTGTTGGAATATGCTCAATCTGAAAACAGGTCGATCGATAATTGGCATAGGGTGGAGGTGAGTGATAGTAGGAAGGGGATGTAGTTGCTGAAGGATGAAGATATGATGGAATGCTCAATGGTGTGTGGTCACTATTACCGGGCCCTAGATAATAGAGGTCCATGGTATAAGGTTATTATGTAATATATATTATGATTATATTAATTGGTATATAACACTCTAGTGTAAAATGAATTAAAAATGAATTGAAAATGGACCATTATATTCAATAAAATTAACCACTATTGGTGGTATATATGCCTGGATACGTGCGTGCCTAGGGAAAAAGAGGGAACCCCTGGCATATATTATATTATTTTATTTTGTTTCACTTTACGAGTTGGTCATAGTTTACAGCTAAGGCTAAATTTAAAGAGACGGATGGTTAGTGGTAGTAATAATGGGGGAATGTTTTGAATCAAGCCAATATGACAAGGATGCGCTTCTTTTTTTAAAAGGTTTTTTTTAACCTTTAAGGTATGAACTTGCAGCAACCATCAACATTACTCCCTTTTTTAGGTTAAAAGACATCATCAATTCATTGAGGTACTAATACTTTGAAATAAGCGTCACTGAAGATTCAAATACATAAATCTTGTCCTTGCAGATTTCACACCAACAAGCCTACCTGTGATTATATATATATATATATATATATATATATATATATACATATATACTCCATGACACCAACACAAATCCAGGTTTTGGGATAGGACTTCAGCAGAAATTAAAGGTACCCTCTGAAGCACACTACAAACCGGCACATAGTTGCAATATGAGGCTATATCTATTAGACATACAGTTCTCACATGAAAATTGTGGATATGGACACGTTTAATTATAATTATTGTTATTTTTAATTAATTTTTTATTTTTATATCTATAATTATATATTATATATTTATATTTATTTTTATACTTACAGTACTCTTGTTATAATCCATCAAAGTGTTACTATAATAGTATCATGCAGTATTAGATCCCTGCTAATAATGATCGGGAACTAGTTCTGTGCATATGGACTTATTACTTTCCTAATGTATTTACAACTTTTTAATGGACACTTTTATGATTTTCACTGTACATTTATTTATTCTCATTTATTTATATATGTATGTTTTAGACTTGATAAAGGGGTTATATTACCCCAAAACGCGTCGTCTACCAAATAAAATCAACTGTTCTTTCAACTCTGACTGGTTGAGTGCGCCCCTGGCTATCCTGCGTCTGACTCGACAGAGCTGACGTTCCTCCTTCTTCATATTGAGCTGACGGGCGGTTTGGCCGCCGCCTTAAGCCACCTGGACAAGCCCTGGCTGCACCTACAGCGCCTGAATTTCACAATCTCTTCACGCCCACGTTGTGGTTGTGCCCAATTGGTACAACCGAAATAGGTGAGCAATATACATATCCTTAAATGTGATAGTCTCTGACGTTATTACCCTATGAGCGCCTCTTTCTCCCTCTAAACGCCATTCTTTGGTCAGTAGATGGCAGCATAGGACCACTTTGTGTTGAAGTTAGCATAGAGATAGTGTGTTACTGTGATGTTGCTCCTTTAAGTGCTGAATAAGACACGCCCCGGATGATGTCAGCAGGCCTGTTTCTGAGCAAGAAGGAGGACAGAGAAGCTGCTGCTGTGTCAGCCATGATGGCAAGTTAGAGAACCTGTTCTGTGTGGTGTAAGGCCTGGTTGGAGACATCACAAAGCTGCCCTGTGCATCCAGGCTGTGTAAACTTCGGTTGGAATATAAAGAAACAGCGCATTTAGTCTGAGCTGAGAAGGACCGTGTACAGCAACTAACCTGTGGAGCTGGCCTGTGCTGAGTGGATTGCCACTAATGGTAAAAGGACTCACAGTACTGTCGAGGTACCGGACAGTGACTGTAACATCTACCTGATTCTTCCGGCCTTCTGAGGAGGACTTCTTGGTTGTGGATCCTGCCTTGGTTAAAGAGAAAGAACGACATCGGGCCCCACCGTGCACTCCTATAAACTGTAAGAGAACCACTGGGATAAGGGGGGTGCGCACCCACTTGAAGTTAGGGTCAGTTAGGGACAGTGTTTGGGACTATTGTATCTGAGTGTCCGCGCTGCAAATACGGAAACAGTGGAGGTGGACATTGTTCTAGTATATGACTTATATTGTTCATACTGTTCTGAATATTCTGCTTGCCCTTACCCCTGCAATTCCAGTGTTGTTAACCTGTTTTTATTCACTTATAGTAAATGCAACTTTCTTAATCTGAAATTCTGCGTACGCACTCCTTTCTGGTCGCGGAGTCAAACCACCTGCCTTGCTCTCGGTTTACAGTGTTCCTTTATTTTCCCCTACCCGTGAACTTTCCATACCCTCGTCATTTCCAGTTCTGACGCAGCCGCCTACTCAGCCACTCCGTAAGCGAGCGGCGTGACACACATCCTTCCACACCCGCAAATGTCACTTCCTGTGTGGCTGCGTCAGAACTGGAAATGACGAGGATATGGAAAGTTCATGGGTAGGGAAAAATATCGGAACAGTGGCAGTAGGAGATTAGCAGCAAGGAATATCAGCCGCAGCGGTGCCTGCAGCAGTACCCATATTGTAAATGTTATCAGGCAGATAATATGATGGTAGGCAGAAAGGCAGACAGACATCAACAGTGGCAGGATTGAGCATCAGCAAAGCCAAATCTATTCATGGGCTTCAGCTAAAGGACTGTGAAAATCCTCCCAAATCCAGGCTAGATTCATTTTGACAAAAGGGATGTTTTGGTCACTGGCGGAGGACAGCTTGGTCCATTTGATTGTCACCATGCTCAGTACAGTGCTGAAAACCATGTCCAAGATGACACTAGAGGCTGGGCAAGACGAGCATACTGTGCCAGTTCGGGCCACTGTTGTAGTATACCTGCCCAGAAATCCATGGGGTTAGGGAACAGGGTAAATGCCAGAAACAGATCAGAGTGTTGGTAGGCATGAACCTGGGCATTGATATGGGAGGTCTCAGTTTGCTGATTTGCCTTAACCCGGTGCAGCACGTCAAAAATCCTTTCCATTTTGTTGAGGAGACTGAACTGGCTGCTACTACAGCAGCAGCTTCTGCTGCTTCTGGCAGTGGGAGTTGGTTGGAGAATAACACAATCTCTCTGTAAGATCCTCACCTGTCTCGCACTCCGGTGTGAACAAAAAGGGTCCTCGTGAAGCTGCGGGACAGGTTACGCGTGTCTCCACTGATACTCCAGCTCTGACCCCTTTGCGAACCGACAAGGGGATGCTTTCGCATGTGCGCCGAAGGGGAAGACTGCATGGGTTTCAGGGACAGCTGGGTCGGGCTAGTGACACTACACCGCGGCCAAGCTTGCCTCCTGTGCCTATTGCGGATTCCATTCCTGTGTCCATATCAATGTGCTCGTGCATTCTCACAGGGCCTGTTGTGCGTCCGCGTGTACGTTCGAAAATGGGTTTTCAAGGGGTTACGTGGTCGTGCATACGCGCTTTGCCGACCAGCAAAGGGAATAGCACCTGGCTGCAAGTTCAAAGTAGATTAGGTGGCCAGCAGTGGTCTAATTGACTAATGACTGACCAAAGCCTTGTACACAGGTGTAGGCAGGATAATGACCTATGGGGAGTGGACACTTAGAGCCCTGGGATTTGTTAGCAGACACATAAAAGGTAGCCTCCCAGGTCGGTCAGTGCCCACTGTTATTCTTCCTAATCCACATGCAGGTCAGTACTGCTAGCTACTGAAAGAAGACTGCTTGGACTCCGTCCATTCCAGTGGGACCCAGGACCCCGGACTTTCCGTGACGCATTCCTTCACCTGGCAACCTGCACACGGTTTGGGACTACTCCTGGCTTTCCCACGGTTTTGTTTGCCTGTATTTTTGTGAATAAATACCTTTGATTTCATCTTCACTGGTCTGTTTGTTGGTGCATTGCATTACAGAACAGTGGGCCCAACTAACAGTTGCCATGGAAAGAATCCAGTAGCAGCTAACTGAGTTAACTGGAGCAGTTAATCTGTTAACCCAACAACGCCCAAATGTGCCGTCAGTTGCTGCAACTCAAATTCAGGAGAAACTGTCTAATATGATGGAGGAGGTTCAGCAGCTGCTCATCACGATCGTTACCCATCACGATCGCTAGACACCAAATGGAGCCAAAGATTTCTCTGCCTGACTCCTTCACAGGAGATAGACAAGAATTCCTAAACTTCAGGGACTCCTGTCTTTTACATTTTCAGTTGAGGCCGATAGCTTCCAGCAATATCAGGCAGAATATTGGGATCATAATGTCCTTGCTACGTGGAGATCCCCAACGTTGGGCGTTTAATTTGCCCCAGGACCACGCCGCTTATTCATCAGTCAAAGCTTTCTTTGAAGCAATGGCTGTTATCTACGATGACCCAGATCGTACCCATACTGCCAAGAACCATCTTAAACATATTCAGCAAGGTTGCTGCCCTGCCGAAGAATACGCCACGGAATTCAGGCGATGGGCAGCTTTCACCACCTGATGCGACGCAGTCCTCCGCCATCATTTCCGACTGGGACTTTCTGATGCAGTCCGAGATCCTATTCTAGCCTTACCCACTTCCACCTCATTGGAGATGGCTATCTCCCAAGTAGAGTTGAGCGAACACTTGGATGTTCGGGTTCGAGAAGTTCGGCCGAACTTCCAGAAAATGTTCGGGTTCGGGATCCGAACTCGACCCGAACTTCATCCTGAACCCGAACCCCATTGAAATCAAAGGGGACCCAAACTTTTGGGCACTAAAAAGGCTGTAAAATAGCCCAGGAAAGGGCTAGAGGGCTGAAAAAGGCAGCAAAATGTAGGTAAATCCCCTGCAAACAAATGTGGATAGGGAAATGACTTAAAATAAAATAAATAAAAATTACCAATATCAATTGGCAACTTGGAGGATGAGGAGGTGGAATAGGAGGTTGGGGTGGCATCAGGTGGGAATGCTATGGGAGTTGAAGTTCTCATCACAGCCAAAAAGGATTCATGTCTGCCTGCAGTGCCACAGGCCTCATTCACAGACTCAGGGTCAGGGCACCCGCAAAGAGGAGAGTGGTCCCGTAACAGCAACACAAGCCTCCGGTAAACCTACAATGGAACAGGCCATTATTATTTATGTAGGCCCCTGACACCCAGACAGAGGAGAGGTCATTTGACAGTAAAAAGAGTTTAATGTCTCTCACCCAGACAGCAAGCAATTAAACGAAATATAGGCCACTGACACCCACACAATGGGGCGGTCATTAGACAGTAAAAAGAGTTTGATATCTCCCACCAAGACAACAAATAATTAAACAACATATTAGGCCCCTGACACCCACACAATGGGGCAGTCATTTGACAGTAAAAAGAGTTGAATGTCTCCCACCAAGACAGCAAGCAAGTATGTGAAATTTAGGCCCCTGACACCCAGACAATGGGGCGGTCATTAGACAGTAAAAAGAGTTTAATATCTCCCACCAAGACAACAAATGATTAAACGACATATAGGCCCCTGACTCCCAGACAATGGGGCAGTCATTAGACAGTAAAAAGAGTTAAATGTCTGCCACCAAGACAGCAAGCGAGTACGTGAAAGTTAGGCCCCTGGCACCCAGACAGAGGAGAGAGGTCCCATAGCAGCAAAAGAGGCATCATGTCACCCACTAACGGAGAAGGCCACTTGTAGTTATTTAGGCCCCAGCACCCAGACAGAGGTCCCAAAGCAGAGAATCAGGCTTCATATCATCCACTAATGGAGAAGGCCACTTTCAGATATTTAGGCCCCTGGCATCCAGATGGGGGAGAGGTTCATTCAACTTTGGGTTGCCCCGCAAAATAAGGGTAAAATAAAAAAAATAGGATTCAATAAAGAAGTGCCCTGGAGTACAAGAATATATGGTTAAGGGGGGTAGTTATAAATGTCTATTCTGCACAAGGGATGGACAGGTCCTGTGGAATCCATTCCTGGTTCATTTTTATGAACGTCAGCTTGTCCACGTTGGCTGTGGACAGCCGGCTGCGTTTGTCAGTAATGACGCCACCTGCCGTGCTGAATACACGTTCAGACAAAACGCTGGCCGCCGGCCAGGCTAGCTCTGGCCACGTGGACAATTTGGAGACCCAGAAATTGAATGGGGCCGAACCATCAGTCAGTACATGGAGGGGTGTGCACATGTACTGTTCCACCATGTTAGTGAAATGCTGCCTCCTGCTGACACGTTCCGTATCAGGTGGTGGTGCAGTTAGCTGTGGCGTGGGGACAAAACCTTTCCACATCTCTGCCATGCTAACCCTGCCCTCAGAGGAGCTGGTCGTGACAAAGCTGCGTTGGCGACCTCTTGCTCCTCTGCCTTCGCCTTGGGCTTCCACTTGTTCTCCTGTGACATTTGGGAATGCTCTCAGTAGCGCGTCTACCAGCGTGCGCTTGTACTCGCGCATCTTCCTATCACGCTCCAGTGCAGGAAGTAAGGTGGGCACATTGTCTTTGTACTGGGGATCCAGCAGGGTGGCAATCCAGTAGTCCGCAGACGTTAAAATGTGGGCAACTCTGCTGTCATTGCGCAGGCACTGCAGCATGTAGTTGCTCATGTGTGCCAGGCTGCCTAGAGGTAAGGACAAGCTGTCCTCTGTGGGAGGCGTATCGTCATTGCCCTCTGTTTCCCCCCAGCCACGCACCAGTGATGGGCCTGAGCTGCGTTGGGTGACACCCCGCTGTGAACATGCTTCATCCTCATCCTCCTCCACCTCCTTCTTATCCTCGTTCTCCTCATTCTCCAGTAGTGGGCCCTGGCTGGCCACATTTGTACCTGGCCTCTGCTTTTGCAAAAAACCTCACTCTGAGCCACTTCTAAGAGACTGGCCTGAAAGTGCTAAAAATTACCCCTCTTCCTCCTCCTCCTGGGCCACCTCCTCTTCCATCATCGCCCTAAGTGTTTTCTCAAGGAGACATAGACGTTGTATTGTAATGCTGATAACGGCGTCATTGCCACTGGCCATGTTGGTGGAGTACTTGAAACAGCGCAACAGGGCACACAGGTCTCGCATGGAGGCCCAGTCATTGGTGGTGAAGTGGTGCTGTTCCGCAGTGCGACTCACCCGTGCGTGCTGCAGCTAAAACTCCACTATGGCCTGCTGCTTCTCGCACAGTCTCTCCATCATGTGCAAGGTAAAGTTCCACCTGGTGGGCACGTCGCATATGAGGTGGTGAGCGGGAAGGCCGAAGTTACGCTGTAGTGCAGACAGGCGAGCAGAAGCAGGATGTGAACCCCGGAAGCGTGCACAGACGGCCCGCACTTTATGCAGCAGCTCTGACATGTCAGGGTAGTTGTGGATGAACTTCTGCACCACTAAATTCAGCACGTGCACCAGGCAAGGGATGTGCGTCAAACCGGCTAGTCCCAGAGCTCCGACGAGATTTCGCCCATTATCGCACACAACCAGGCCGGACTTGAGGCCCACCGGCAGCAACCACTCCTGTGCGGTGTGGGGCCTGTCCCTCAAACATATGAGTTTCAGAACAGCCTGCTGACGTTTACCCCGGGCTGTGCTGAAGTTGGTGGTGAAGGTGTGTGGTTGACTGGATGAGCAGGTGGAAGAAGAGGAGGAGGAAGTCGAGTATTAGGAGGAGGCTACAGGAGGCAAAGAATGATGCCCTGTGATCCTTGGCGGCGGAAGGACGTGCGCCAAAGAACTCTCCGTCTAGTGCCCAGCCGCCACTACATTTACCCAGTGTGCAGTTAGGGAGATATAGCGTCCCTGGCCTTGCTTACTGGTCCATGTATCTGTGGTTAGGTGGACCTTGCCACAGGTGGCGTTGCGCAGTGCACACTTGATTTTATCGGATACTTGTTTGTGCAGGGAATGCACGGCTCTCTTGGAGGAGTAGTGGCGGCTGGGAACAACATACTTTGGGACAACCATCGCCATCAGCTGTTTGAAGCTGCCTGTGTCCACCATCCTAAATGACAGCATTTCAAAGGCCAGTAGTTTTGAAATGTTGGCATTCAGGCCCAGGGCTCGAGGGTGGGTAGGTGGGAATTTACACTTTCTCTCCAATGTTTGTGAGATGGAGAGCTGAACGCTGCCGTGTGACATGGTGGAGATGCTTGGTGACGAAGGTGGTGGTGTTGGTGGCACATCCTCTGTTTGGTGGGCGGCAGGTGCCAACATTCCTACCGAGGCGGAGGAAGAGGCCGAGGCAGCAGCAGAAGAGGGAGCACGGGGAGCCTGAGTGAGTTCCTTGTTTTTAAGGTGTTTACTCCACTGCAGTTCATGCTTTGCATGTAGATGCCTGGTCATGCAGGTTGTGCTAAGGTTCAGAACGTTAATGCCTCGCTTCAAGCTCTGATGGCACAGCGTGCAAACCACTCGGGTCTTGTCGTCAACACATTGTTTGAAGAAGTGCCATGCCAGGGAACTCCTTGAAGCTGCCTTTGGGGTGCTCGGTCCCTGGTGGTGGTGGCCAGTAGCAGGCGAACTCTCTTGGCGGCGGCTGTTCTGCTTTTGCCCCCTGCTCCCTCTTTTGCTATGCTGTTGGCTCGGTCTCACCACTGACTCTTCCTCTGAACTATGAAAGTCAGTGGCACGACCTTTATTCCATGTGGGGTCTAGGACCTCATCGTCCCCTGCATCGTCTTCCACACAGTCTTCCTTCCTGACCTCCTGTTCGGTCTGCACACTGCAAAAAGATGCAGCAGTTGGCACCTTTGTTTCGTCATCATCAGAGACGTGCGGACTCTGATGAGGTGGTATTCCCATGTCCTCATCATCAGGAAACATAAGTAGTTGTGCATCAGTGAATTTTATGTCTTCCACCACTGAGGAAGGGCTAGGTGGATTCCCTTGGGAAACACTGCCAGCAGAATCTTCAAACAGCATAAGAGACTGCTGCATAACTTGAGGCTCAGACAGTTTCCCATGGAGGTGATGTGACAGACTGATGGGCTTGGTTTTCAGGCGCCACCTGTGCGCTTTCTGCAGAAGACTGGGTGGGAGATAATGTTGTGAACATGCTGGATCCACTGTCGGCCACCCAATTGACTAGCGCCTGTACTTGCTCAGGCCTTACCATCCTTAGAATGGCATTGCGCCCCACCAAATATCACTGTAAATTCTGGAACCTGAGGTAGTTGATTCACTAGGACGTATGGCTGTGGCAGAACGGCCACCTCCTCTCCTAGCACCAGAGGGTTCACTAACAACCGTGGACCGTATTACACTAATCCAGGCACAGCAGTAACCACAGATTTAGGGGAATATCAATTGTAGGCCTAGTATTTAGGTCCTGGAATAAAAAGTATCCTTTTACAGACAGATTTACACTTGGAGATGCACAGTAGCGTGTGAAAAAATATATAGGATTATGCTTTCAGCACTGGTATTTTAAAACTTTGTGTAATATACCCTTTAACGGTAAGAAATACACTTAGGGATGCAAAACAATGTGTGCAAATGTAGAGGATTATGCTGTATTTTAACACTTTAATATAATTTTTAAGAAATTTCGGAAGCACATATCTGATATACCACATTATCAAAAACGCATTATATCGGCAGTAAGTATGCATTGTGCGCTAACACATGAGGGCAGTTCAGCAAGTCTCAAGTTACAAGGAATAGAAAGGGTTACTCTTCCCTTGCGTGGAGGTGATCACAGACAGAAGCTGCTGAATAGGGAGGCATTTTGGATCTTTCAGCTAGGTACTAGACAACCAAAAGGTCTAAATAAAAGACAAGATTTGATCCTACAATATTGAAATGACCCAGCTAGAAAAGATCGATCAGATTTGCTTGTGTCTTCCCTGCTTTTATCATGTTTGAATATAGTTTTTGTATAGAGTAAATACTTAGTAACACAGGTTTTATTCACATGTGTAAGCACTTTTCCCTACTGACATAGGAATGAAGCATTGTGGGAATGGGGGAGTACCCTTTATATAAAATAATATATCCTTTGACGGACACTATGAAACTTGTCCAGTCACAGCTGGAACACCAGATTTACGGTATTTGTATTTTCCAACTGAATTTCACCCCAGAAAATAATATACCCTTTGACAGACACAATGAAACTTGTCCAGTCACAGCTGGAACACAAGATTTACGGTATTTCTATTTTTGCAACTGAATTTCACCCCAGAAAATAATATATCCTTTGACGGACACTATGAAACTTGTCCAGTCACAGCTGGAACACCAGATTTACGGTATTTCTATTGTTGCAACTGAATTTCACCCCAGAAAATAGTATATCCTTTGAAGGACACTATGAAACTTGTCCAGTTACAGCTGGAACACCAGATTTATGGTATTTCTATTGTTGCAACTGAATTTCACCCCAGAAAATAATATATCCTTTGACGGACACTATGAAACTTGTCCAGTCTCAGCTGGAACACCATATTTATGGTATTGCTATTTTGCTAATTGAATTTCAACCCAGAACAAAATATATCCTTTGGATACTATGAAACTTGTCCAGTCACAGCTGGAACACCAGATTTACGGTATTTCTATTTTTGCAACTGAATCTCACCCCAGAAAATAATATATCCTTTGACGGACACTATGAAACTTGTCCAGTCACAGCTGGAACATTTGATTTACGGTATTTCTATTTTTGCAACTGAATTTCACCCCAGAAAATAATATATCCCTTGACGGACACTATGAAACTTGTCCAGTCACAGCTGGAACACCAGATTTACGGTATTGCTATTTTGATAATTGAATTTCAACCCAGAACAAAATATATCCTTTGACGGATACTATTAAACTACTTGTCCAGGAACAGCAAGAACACCAGATTTAGGGTCCATTCACACGTCCGCAATTCTGTTCCGCATTTGCGGAACGGAATTGCGGACCCATTAATTTCAATGGGGACAGACGATGTACCGGCCGGGTCCGCAATTGCGGATCCCCACTTCTGGGTCTGCAATCTCGTTCCCGAAAAAAATAGAACATGTCCTATTCTTGTCCGCAATTGGACAAGAAAAGGCATTTTCTATGAGAGTGCCGGCGATGTGCGGTCCGCAAATTGCGAAACGCACATCGCCGATGTCCGTTTTTTGCGGATCCCCAAAACACACACGGATGTGTGAATGGACCTTACTGTATTTCTATTTTTGCAACTGAATTTCACCCCAGAAAATAATATATCCTTTGACGGACACTATGAAACTTGTCCAGTCACAGCTGGGACACCAGATTTACGGTATTTCTATTGTTGCAACTGAATTTCACCCAAGAAAATAATATATCCTTTGACAGACACTATGAAACTTGTCCAGTCACAGCTGGAACACCAGATTTACGGTATTGCTATTTTGGTAATTGAATTTCAACCCAGAACAAAATATATCCTTTGACGGATACTATTAAACTACTTGTCCAGCCACAGCTAGAACACCAGATTTACTGTATTTTTATTTTTGCAACTGAATTTCACCCCAGAAAAAAATATATCCTTTGACGGACACTATGAAACTTGTCCAGTCACAGCTGGAACACCAGATTTACGATATTTCAATTTTTGCAACTGAATTTCACCCCAGAAAATAATATATCCTTTGATGGACACTATGAAACTTGTCCAGTCACAGCTGGAACACCAGATTTACGGTATTTCTATTTTGGTAACTGAATTTCACCCCAGAAAATAATATATCCTTTGACGGACACTATGAAACTTGTCCTGCCACAGCTGGAACACCAGATTTAGGGAATTGCTATTTTTTTAAAGTGAATTTCACCTCTCAATAAAATATAGAAAATTCTATCCTGAGTTTCTAGGGGTGACAATAAGCAAGGCCAAGCCCCTGATGTAGGATATAGCAAAAAAAAACTACTATTGATAGATTAATGGACTTGGTGGCAGCTTGTGCTGGCGCACCACAAGACACAAAATGGCCGCCGATCACCCCAAACAAAAGTGACAGAAAAACGCTCTGGGCAGCCTGAAAACAGTGAGCAATTAACTAGCAGAAGTTGAGTGATTCACAGCTGTAGATTGATCACTTCATTAAGTGTTTTTGCTAAATTAACAGCAGCTGCATCCTATCCCTACACTAATCAGAGCAGAGTGACGTGCGGCGCGACATGACTCTAGCTTAAATAGAGGCTGGGTCACATGCTGCAGTTGGCCACTCACAGCCATGCCAATAGTAGGCATGGCTGTGATGGCCTCTTGGGGTAAGTAGTATGATGCTTGTTAATTGGCTGCTTTGCAGGCTTTCAAAATGCGCCATAGAAATCGCCGAACAATGAACCCGAACTTTTTACGTAAATGTTCGGGTTTCAGGGAACACCCCTAAATTCGGTACGAACCCGAACTATACAGTTCAGGTTCGCTCATCCCTACTCCCAAGCTTTCGATGCTGACAGATGGATCCGTGAGAGGCGGTTCGAACGGTCGTCTCGCTTTACTCCGTCACGGCCACATCCAGGGGCAACCAAGCCGACTGAAGAACCAATGAAGGTTGGGTCCTCCCATCTTACACAAGCGGAATGAGCTTGTCGCCAGCAGAAAAGTCTGTGCTTGTTTTGTGAAAAAGCAGGACATCTTGTTAAGACCTGTCCCCTTATGTCGCGGGTAATGAATGACCCTAGGGGACATAGAGGAGAACCTCCTAGGTGCTATTATCCCTTCTCCAACTCAAGTGATGGTGCCTATCTCACTACTTTGGCAAGACAAAGTCCACATGTTTTCTGCACCAATTGATTCTGGGGCTGCAGGGAATTTTATGGACTCAATCTTGGTGCATCGACTTGGCATCCCGCTTATCCAGCCAAAGACCAACCTGTCGGTGACCACTATTGATGGATCTCCTCTCCAGGATAGTCGTGCAGTGTGGATGACGCCCGGGATGCAGGTCACAGTGGGGGCTGATCATCAGGAGACCTTAAACCATTTTGTCCTGGACATTCCATTCACTCCTGTAATTTTGGGTCTCCCTTGGTTGAGACTCCATAATCCAATAGTGGACTGGCGCTCAGGTCAGATTTGCCGGTGGAGTACTGAATGCCTCACTCGGCTTATCTCCTGAGTTGCCACTAGCCTCCACGGAACTATTAAGCACATTACCCCAGCATTTTCATCACTTCCAGGACGTGTTCAGTCCACAGGGGGCTGATGTGTTACCTTTCCATAGGTCATATGATTGTCCCATAGATCTGTTGCCAGGTACCATACCACCCCGGAGACATCTATATAATCTTACTGGGCCTGAGATTCAGGCCCAGCGTAATTATATTAAAGAGAATCTCGAGAAGGGTTTCATTCGTCCATACACTTCCCCCGCTGGAGCCGGGTTGTTATTCGTGGAGAAGAAGGATGGAGGCTTAAGACCCTGCATCGATTTTCATGCCCTTAATTGAATCATAGTGAAGTACCGGTACCCTCTGCCTCTGATTGACGATTTGTTTTCTCAGGTGGCAGGTGCCCGGATCTTCACCAAATTCGATTTGAAGGGAGCATATAATTTGGTACGTGTCAGAGAAGGTGATGAATGGAAGATCGCATTCAACACCAGGGACGGGCATTACGAGTATCTCGTTATGCCTTTTGGTCTCTGTAATGGTCCCGCGGTCTTCTAGGAGTTCATCAATGATGTCCTCAGGAATTTCTTAGGTAGGTTTGTTGTTGTCTATTTAGACGACATAGTAATTTACTCGTCGGACCTGGTGTCCCATCGGAGACACGTGTGTAAGGTTTTCCAAAAGCTGAGGGAGAACCGCTTCTATGCTTAACTTGAGAAGTGTCTGTTTGAAGTAAAGGAATTGCCTTTTCTGGGGTACATTATCACAAAAAGGGGACTGGCTATGGATCCATTTAAACTTTCTGCTGTCTTGGATTGGCCTAAGGATCTGAAGGGACAGCAGCGTTTCATAGGCTTTGCCAACTTCTACCGCAAGTTTATTAAGAATTTTTCTGCGATAGATAGAAACCTCACTAAGAAGGGAGCTAATCCTTCTAAGTGGACGAGAGAGGCAGACAGAGCCATTTAAATGCTAAAGCAGGCCTTTTGCACTGTGCCATTCCTTACTCATCCAGACACTTTCGAACCTTTTGTCCTCGAGGTCGACGCCTCTGAGGTTGGTGTTGGGGCAGTTTTTTCACAGTATTCTGGGGTCCCTGAGAGGTTACTGCCCTCTGTCTTCTCTCGGAATCTCTCTCCAGCCGAGTGTAATTATGACATCGGCAATAGAGCGCGTCTGGGAGTAAAATTGGCTTTTCAAGAGTGGAGACATTGGCTAGAGGGCTAGAACATCCCATTACGGTTTACACTGACCACAAAAATTACCTAGAGACTGCCAAGAGACTCAACTCCCGACAAGCTCAGTGAGCATTGTTTTTCACCCGCTTCAATTTTCGCCTCATGTATTAGCCAGGTTCTAAAAATGTGAAGGCAGATGCTCTGTTCCGCTGGTTTCCTGAGGCTGCTTCTATCCTGAACTCTGAGCCAGAGACTATTCTTCCCACTAAATGTTTTCTGGCTGCCCTAGGGACCGCAGAGTTAATGGAGGACTTGTCCTCTCTTCTCAAGCTTTCATAGGCAGAGAGTCCGCCTAACAAGCCCGAGGGGCGATGGTTTGTACCGGTTAAACTTCGGTTAAAGGTTATCCAACAGCTTCATGACTCCAAGTCTGCAGGGTTAAGAAAACACTTGCCCTTGTTAAACGCCATGTTTGGTGGCCCAGTATGTCCGTAGATGTTAAGGCCTACATCCAGGCATGTAGTGTGTGTGCTCGGTGTAAACTGTCTCTGTATGCCCCTTCTGGTTCTTTTCTCCCACTGCCCATTCCTCAGGTTCCATGGATCAAAGCCTTGTACACAGGTGTAGGCAGGATCATGACCTATGGGGAGTGGACACTTGGCGCCCTGGGATTTGTTAGCAGGCACATAAAAGGTGGCCTCCCAGGTTGGTCAGCCACTGTTATTCACGTTTGGTGGCCCAGTATGTCCATGGGTGTTAAGGCCTACATCCAGGCATGTAGTGTGTGTGCTCGATGTAAACTGTCTCGGTCCACCCCTTCTGGTTCTTTGCTCCCTCTGCCCATTCCTCAGGTTCCATGGACTCCCATCTCCATGGACTTCATCACAGATTTGCCAAGGTCCTCTGAAAGTACGGTAATCTGGGTAGTGGTGGACCGTTATAGTAAGATGGCCCATTTTATCCCACTTCCCGGATTGCCCTCGGCCAGAGAATTGGCAGATCGTTTTTGAATCATGTCTTTCGATTACACGGAGCACCAGATGATATTGTTTCAGATAGAGGTGTTCAATTAATTTCTTGGTTCTGGCGTTCTTTCTGCTCCCAGTATAAATTTATCTTTCTCTTCCGGTTTTCACCCAGAGATCAACAGTCAGGCGGAAAGGACTAACCAGAACCTGGAGCAATATCTATGGTGCTTCGTGTCAGACTGCCAGGAGAAATGGGCCGCACATCTACCCTTCGCGGAGGTGGCTTATAACAACTCTGAGCATGCTTCCACTAATCAGCAGCGGCGGCTTTCAGTGATGTCATGGAGCAGAGGGAATAAAGCAGGCAGAGCTGTCAGTCAGAGAACTTTTCAGCCAATCAGCGTGAGGAAGGGGCGGGGCATGCGAGACAGCTACTAAAGAGTCTGGAATACGCCCGGAGACTGTGTGACAGGGAGCGGCGATTATCAGTGGTAAGAACATTCTTGGTTGTTCTCGTCCCGTTTGCTGTGTGTGAGAGGAGGACGCAGTGGGCGGGGACAGGTCTGGCGGGAAAACAGAAAAATAAAAGTAGAGGCACCGTGTATATGACAGCTTTGGGGGGAAATAGCTGGAAGTATCCTTAAAGTCAAAAAGTTTTACCTGACAGTATTGGATTATTAGAGGTCACGGCCACACCAGGAAATAATAATATCTTGTTTTTGTGGGATAATTTAAAAACCATTACATGTGAAGTAAATAAAAGAACCTTTTATCAGACGGAATGCGCTGTGAACCGGACCGTGTGACCGCGGCTGTATATTCTGCAGGTGCTCGGCTTGAGCTAGAGCCGGACCAAAGCAGCTGTAACTGTAAGGCCGTGTTCACATGGTCAGGATTTGCTTGTAAATTCTGTCAGAAGCCACAGACATTGCTCCGGTATTGGAGGAGAGTGTGGTATATGAGATGTCGTACATGTGTTCTGGGAAAAAGCTGCACTGTTTCAGGGTTTTGGTGTTTTTTTGCAGTAAAAACAGCAGCTCCAGATGTTTGCTGACGGTCTGTGGGCAATGTGAAATGCAGGACAGCAGAGGTTCCTTAGACTGCATTTTTAGGCATTTTTGTAACATTTCTTTTAGTGAATAGAAAAAAAAACGCTTCACAAAGCCACAAAAAGGCACTTAAAAATAAAAATCTCAGCAAAAAAATAAAGTTTATTTAGTTATTTTTTTAAATGGTTTAAAAACGCCAGTAAACTATTCATGTGTGAAAGGATCCTGAAGAACAAGCCCCCCCTTCCCCTTTTTTTTAGTACATTTAAACACACTCAGCATCAGCAGCAAGGCGTTATAGGGGTTATCCAACCAACCCCTATAAAGCCCCCCAAAATGTCTGGTCACTGTATGCGGTGCCTGGGCATTTTGGGGGAAATAACCCTTAGGATACCGGAGGTGTTTTCATTTTTGCATTTTCTCTTTTCTTTCCCATCTTCCTTCAGCAATAACTTTTTTTATTTTTCCATTCACATAGATGTATGAGGGCTTATTTTTTGTGGGAGAAGTTGTACTTTAACCCCTTAAGGACACGGCCCTATTTCACCTTAGGGACCAGGCCATTTTTTGAAAATCTGACCAGTGTCACATTATGTGGTGATAACTTTAAAATGCTTGTACTTATCCAGGCCATTCTGAGACTGTTTTTTCGTTACATACTGTACTTCATGACACTGGTAACATTTTGTCAAAAAAGTTCATTTTTTTAAATAAAAAACACAAAATTTACCAAAAATGTTCAATTTCTCCACTTCTATAATACATAGTAATACCTCCAAAAATAGTTGTTACTTTACATTCCCCAAATGTCTACTTCATATTTGGATCATTTTGGGAACGCCATTTTATTTTTTGGGGATGTTAGAAGGCTTTAAAGTTTAGAAGTAATAGGAGTGTATTATAAACCACCTAATATACCAGAGTCCACAGAAAATCTATTACTAAATGAGATATACAAGGCAGCAAATCATAATGAAGTCGTTATTATGGGGGACCTCAACTACCCAGAGATACATTGGGCAACTGAAAGCTGTACATCCCAAAAAGGAAACAGGTTCTTTGCAATAGCCAAAGACAATTACCTTTCCTAACTGGTTCAGGACCCCACTAGAGGGACGGCCATACTGGACTTAGTATTAACCAATAGACCTGATAGAACAACAGATGTGCAGGTTGGGGGACACCTAGGAAATAGTGACCATAAAGTAATAACCTTCCAATTATCCTTCAAACGAGAGTTTCTAAAGGGAGGAACAAAAAATACCAAACTTCTAAAAAGCAAAATTTAGCAAACTAAGCGAGGCCATAGGCCTAACTAACTGGGACAAAGTCCTCAAAAAAAAAAATATAACCACAAAATGGGAGATTTTTAAAAGCATTGTAACATCTAATTGTGAGAGGTACATACCTTATAGGAATAAAAGGCTAAGAAACAATAAGAAACCTATGTGGATAAATAGAACCATAAAGAAAGCAATAAATGACAAAAAGAAAGCATATAAATCACTAAAACAGGTGGGGAGCTAGGAAGCACTGATAAACTATAAGGAAAAAAATAGAATATGTAAAAAACTAATAAAAATTGCCAAACTAGAGACCAAGAGATTAATTGCCAAAGAGAGTAAAACTAACCCTAAAATGTTCTTCAATTATATAAATAGTAAAAAATATAAATCTGAAGGAGTCAGCCCTCTACATAGAAATGAGGGGCTGTTGCAGAGAGTGAAGAGGATGAAGCAAAACTATTAAATATTTTTTTTCTCCACTATATTCACTGAGGAAAATAAACTGTCAGATGAAATGCAGAATGTAAAAGTAATTCCCCATTAAAAGTGCCCTGTCTGACCCAGGAAGAAGTACAACAGCGACTTAAAAAGATTAAAATAGACAAATCGCCAGGATCGGATGGCATACACCCCCGTATCCTAAGGGAATTAAGTGATGTCATAGCCAGACCTTTATTTCTGATATTGGCGCATACTGTAGCAAATTTGGTGCCAATATTCAAAAAGGGTCCAAAAACAGAGCCTGGAAATTATAGGCCGGTAAGTTTAACATCTGTT
This sequence comes from Bufotes viridis, assembly GCA_033119425.1. NCBI lineage: Eukaryota > Metazoa > Chordata > Amphibia > Anura > Bufonidae > Bufotes > Bufotes viridis. The sequence goes on from CM065599.1 coordinate 47,169,434, forward strand.
GTTGGTAAACTGTTTGAAGGGTTTCTAAGAGATGCTAATTTGGAGTATCTCAATGAAAATAAGCAAATAACGCCATATCAGCATGGCTTCATGAGGGATCGGTCATGTCAAACGAATTTAATCAGCTTCTATGAGGAGGTAAGTTCTAGACTTGACAGCGGCGAATCAATGGATGTCGTATATCTGGACTTCTCCAAAGCATTTGACATTGTAGCTCATAAAAGGTTAGTATGTAAAATAAGGATGCTCGGACTGGGAGAAAATGTCTCTATGTGGGTAAGTAACTGGCTGAGTGACAGAAAACAGAGGGTGTTTATTAACGGTACATACTCAGATTGGGTCACTGTCACTAGTGGGGTACCTCAGGGGTCAGTATTGGGCCATATTCTCTTCAATATATTTATGAATGATCTTGTAGAAGGTTTGCACAGTAAAATATCTATTTTTGCAGATGGCACTAAACTGTGTAAAGTAATTAACACTGAAGATGGCTGTTTTGTGCTACAGAGGGATCTGGATAGATTGGAGGCTTGGGCAGAGAAATGGCAGATGAGGTGTAACACTGACAAATGTAAAGTTATGCACATGAGAAGGAATAATGCAAGTCACCCATACATAGTAAATGGTAAAACACTCGGTAACACTGACATGGAAAAGGATCTAGGAATTTTAATAAACCGCAAATTAAGCTGCAAAAACCAGTGTCAGGCAGCTACTGCCAAGGCCAATAAGATAATGGGTTGCATCAAAAGGGGCATAGGTGCCCGTGATGAGAACATAGTCCTACCACTTTACAAATCACTAGTCAGACCACACATGGGTACTGTGTACAGTTCTGGGCTCCTGTGAACAAGGCAGACATAGCAGAGCTGGAGAGGGTTCAGAGGAGGGCAACTAAAGTAATAACTGGAATGGGGCAACTACAGTACCCTGAAAGGTTATCAAAATTAGGGTTATTCACTTTAGAAAAAAGACGACTGAGGGGAGATCTAATAACTATGTATAAATATATCAGGGGTCAGTACAGAGATCTCTCCCATCATCTATTTATCCTCAGGACTGTGATTGTGACGAGGGGACATCCTCTGCCTCTGGAGGAAGGAAGGTTTGTACACAAACATAGAAAAGGATTCTTCACGGTAAGAGCAGTGAGACTATGAAACTCTCTGCCTGAGGAGGTGGTGATGGTGAATACAATAAAGGAATGCAAGAGGGGACTGGATGTATTTCTGGAGTGTACTAATATTACAGGCTATAGCTACTAGAGAGGGGTCGTTGATCCATGGAGTTATTCTGATTGCCTGATTGGAGTCGTGAAGGAATTTTTTTCCACTTAAGTGGGGAAAATTGGCTTCTGCCTCACAGGGGTTTTTTACTTTCCTCTGGATCAACTTGTAGGAAAGAGGCCGAACTGGATGAAAGAGGCCGAAGACAAATGTCTTTTTTCGGTCTCATATACTATGTTACTATGTTACCAGAAGCAAATCTTGAAGATTTTCAGAAAATTTCAAAAAAAACTTTTTTAAGGACCAGTTCAAGTCTGAAGTCACTTTGTGAGGCTTACATAAAAGAAACGGCCCAAAAATGACCCCATTCTAGAAACTACACCCCTCAAGGTGTTCAAAACTGATTTTACAAACCTTGTTAACCATTTAGGTGTTCCACAAGAGTTCATGGCAAATGGACATAAAATTTCAGAATTTAAATTTTTCCAGGAACAAAGCAAGAGCTAACAGCCAAACATAACCCAATATTTATTTCCCTGATTCTGTAGTTTGCAGAAACACCCCATATGTGGTTGTAAACTGCTGTATCGCCAAACGGCAGGGCATAGAATGAAGGGAACGCCATGGCCCATTTCAAGCCCCCCTGATGCACCCTTAGAGTAGAAACTTCATAAAAGTGACCCCATTTTGGAAACTACTGGATAAGGTGGCAGTTTTGGTGGTATTATTTTTAGAGGAAATCAGTGTAATGTGGCCCGGCCACTAAATCAAAATAAAAAAGGTCCACCTCAAGTCAACGTAGCAAACACAGTTTGTGGATAGAAATATTAAAAATTAACTTTTATTGACACTCTTTAAAAGATATGCCCCACACTATGATACAAAAATATGACACTAAAGCATCCGGAATTCCATCCTCAGACCTACCACTTGTCACACAACTACCTTAAAAAAGTTAAATATGTATGAGTGCACTGCGGCACTTAGTAACACCAGTGTCCTACCGCACCGTGGTCCTGGTCTCCGATGCCGGTGAAATCAGCAATCAACCTTCAATGTTCAGCTTGAGGAAAACTGCATTAGGAAGGGAACAGACGGAGGTCTACCTTTGCCCTATAATAATCTGTGGTCCTTCATAGGCCCTAACTAGAGATGAGCGAACACCTGGATGTTCGGGTTCGAGAGGTTCGGCCGAACTTCCGGAAAATGTCCGGGTTCGTGATCCGAATTCAACCCGAACTTCATCCCGAACCCGAACCCCATAGAAGTCAATGGGGACCCGAACTTTTGGGCACTAAAAAGGCTGTAAAAGACTCCCGGAAAGGGCTAGAGGGCTGCAAAAGGCAGCAAAATGTAGGTAAATCCCCTGCAAACAAATGTAGATAGGGAAATGATGACTTAACATAAAATAAAATTAACCAATATTAATTGGAGTTAGGTCCCATAGCACAGAATCAGGCTTCAAATCACCCACCAATGGAGAAGGTCGCTTACTATTATTTCGACCCCAGCATCCAGACAAAGGAGAGAGGTCCCATAGCAGAGAATCTGGCATCATATCAACCACCACAGGAGAAGGCCACTTTCAGTGACTTAGGCCTTAGCACCCAGAGGAGACATGTCAGATAGCACAAGCATTACATTTATACCATCCAGCACAGGAGAAGGCCACTTTTAGTTACTTTGACCCCTGCACCCAGAAAGAGGAGAGAGGCCCCACAGCACATATTCAGGCATCATATCACCCACCACAGGAGTAGGCCACCATTTAGTTAATTTGACCCCTGCACCCATGTCAGCTGGTACAAGCATCAGTTTCACATCACCCAGCACAAGAGAAGGCCACTTTAAGAGACTTTGACCCCTGCACCCAGACGGAGGAGAGAGGTTTTCACAGCAGAGAATCGGGCATTTAGATCACCCACCACAGGAGTAGGCCACCATTTAATGGGACCCCGGCAACCATGTCAGATGGCACAAGCATCAGTTTTACATCACCCAGCACAGGAGAAGGCGACTTTGAGAGACTTTGACCCCTGCAACCAGATGGAGGAGAGAGGTTTCACAGCAGAGAATCAGGCATTTAGATCACCCACCACAGGAGTAGGCCACCATTTAATGGGACCCCGGCAACCATGTCAGATGGCACAAGCATCAGTTTCACATCACCCAGCACAAGAGAAGGCCACTTTTAGAGATTTTGACCCCTGCACCTAGACGGAGGAGAGAGGTTTCACAGCAGAGAATCAGGCATTTAGGTCACCCACCACAAGAGTAGGCCACCATTTAATGGGACCCCGGCAACCATGTCAGATGGTACAAGCATCAGTTTCACATCACCCAGCACAAGAGAAGGCCACTTTGAGAGACTTTGACCCCTGCACCCAGAAGGAGGAGAGAGGTTTCACAGCAGAGAATCAGGCATTTAGATCACCCACCACAGGAGTAGGCCACCATTTAATGGGACCCCGGCAACCATGTCAGATGGCACAAGCATCAGTTTCACATCACCCAGCACAAGAGAAGGCCACTTTTAGAGACTTTGACCCCTGCACCCAGACGGAGGAGAGAGTTTTCACAGCAGACAATCAGGCATTTAGATCACCCACCACAGGAGTAGGCCACCATTTAATGGGACCCCGGACAACCATGTCAGATGGCACAAGCATCAGTTTCACATCACCCAGCACAAGAGAAGGCCACTTTGAGAGACTTTGACCCCTGCACCCAGACTGAGGAGAGAGGTTTCACAGCAGAGAATCAGGCATTTAGATCACCCACCACAGGAGTAGGCCACCATATAATGGGACCCCGGCAACCATGTCAGATGGCACAAGCATCAGTTTCACATCACGCAGCACAAGAGAAGGCCACTTTGAGAGACTTTGACCCCTGCACCCAGACGGAGGAGAGAGGTTTTCACAGCAGAGAATCAGGCATTTAGATCACCCACCACAGGAGTAGGCCACCATTTAATGGGACCCCGGCAACCATGTCAGATGGCACAAGCATCAGTTTCACATCACCCAGCACAAGAGAAGGCCACTTTGAGAGACTTTGACCCCTGCACCCAGACGGAGGAGAGAGGTTTTCACAGCAGAGAATCAGGCATTTAGATCACCCACCACAGGAGTAGGCCACCATTTAATGGGACCCCGGCAACCATGTCAGATGGCACAAGCATCAGTTTCACATCACCCAGCACAAGAGAAGGCCACTTTGAGAGACTTTGACCCCTGCACCCAGACGGAGGAGAGAGGTTTCACAGCAGAGAATCAGGCATTTAGATCACCCACCACAGGAGTAGGCCACCATTTAATGGGACCCCGGCAACCATGTCAGATGGCACAAGCATCAGTTTCACATCACCCAGCACAAGAGAAGGCCACTTTTAGAGACTTTGACCCCTGCACCCAGACGGAGGAGAGAGGTTTCACAGCAGAGAATCAGGCATTTAGATCACCCACCACAGGAGTAGGCCACCATTTAATGGGACCCCGGCAACCATGTCAGATGGCACAAGCATCAGTTTCACATCACCCAGCACAAGAGAAGGCCACTTTGAGAGACTTTGACCCCTGCACCCAGACGGAGGAGAGAGGTTTCACAGCAGAGAATCAGGCATTTAGATCACCCACCACAGGAGTAGGCCACCATTTAATGGGACCCCGGCAACCATGTCAGATGGCACAAGCATCAGTTTTACATCACCCAGCACAGGAGAAGGCGACTTTGAGAGACTTTGACCCCTGCAACCAGACGGAGGAGAGAGGTTTCACAGCAGAGAATCAGGCATTTAGATCACCCACCACAGGAGTAGGCCACCATTTAATGGGACCCCGGCAACCATGTCAGATGGCACAAGCATCAGTTTCACATCACCCAGCACAAGAGAAGGCCACTTTGAGAGATTTTGACCCCTGCACCTAGACGGAGGAGAGAGGTTTTCACAGCAGAGAATCAGGCATTTAGGTCACCCACCACAGGAGTAGGCCACCATTTAATGGGACCCCGGCAACCATGTCAGATGGTACAAGCATCAGTTTCACATCACCCAGCACAAGAGAAGGCCACTTTGAGAGACTTTGACCCCTGCACCCAGACGGAGGAGAGAGGTTTCACAGCAGAGAATCAGGCATTTAGATCACCCACCACAGGAGTAGGCCACCATTTAATGGGACCCCGGCAACCATGTCAGATGGCACAAGCATCAGTTTCACATCACCCAGCACAAGAGAAGGCCACTTTTAGAGACTTTGACCCCTGCACCCAGACGGAGGAGAGAGGTTTTCACAGCAGACAATCAGGCATTTAGATCACCCACCACAGGAGTAGGCCACCATTTAATGGGACCCCGGACAACCATGACAGATGGCACAAGCATCAGTTTCACATCACCCAGCACAAGAGAAGGCAACTTTGAGAGACTTTGACCCCTGCACCCAGACTGAGGAGAGAGGTTTCACAGCAGAGAATCAGGCATTTAGATCACCCACCACAGGAGTAGGCCACCATTTAATGGGACCCCGGCAACCATGTCAGATGGCACAAGCATCAGTTTCACATCACCCAGCACAAGAGAAGGCCACTTTGAGAGACTTTGACCCCTGCACCCAGACGGAGGAGAGAGGTTTTCACAGCAGAGAATCAGGCATTTAGATCACCCACCACAGGGGTAGGCCACCATTTAATGGGACCCCGGCAACCATGTCAGATGGCACAAGCATCAGTTTCACATCACCCAGCACAAGAGAAGGCCACTTTGAGAGACTTTGACCCCTGCACCCAGACAGAGGAGAGAGATTTTCACAGCAGAGAATCAGGCATTTAGATCACCCACCACAGGAGTAGGCCACCATTTAATGGGACCCGGCAACCATGTCAGATGGCACAAGCATCAGTTTCACATCACCCAGCACAAGAGAAGGCCACTTTGAGAGACTTTGACCCTGCACCCAGACGGAGGAGAGAGGTTTCACAGCAGAGAATCAGGCATTTAGATCACCCACCACAGGAAGTAGGCCACCATTTAATGGGACCCCGGCAACCATGTCAGATGGCACAAGCATCAGTTTCACATCACCCAGCACAGAGAAGGCCACTTTTAGAGACTTTGACCCCTGCACCCAGACGGAGGAGAGAGGTTTTCACAGCAGAGAATCAGGCATTTAGATCACCCACCACAGGAGTAGGCCACCATTTAATGGGACCCGGACAACCATGTCAGATGGCACAAGCATCAGTTTCACATCACCCAGCACAAGAGAAGGCCACTTTGAGAGACTTTGACCCCTGCACCCAGACTGAGGAGAGAGGTTTCACAGCAGAGAATCAGGCATTTAGATCACCCACCACAGGAGTAGGCCACCATTTAATGGGACCCCGGCAACCATGTCAGATGGCACAAGCATCAGTTTCACATCACCCAGCACAAGAGAAGGCCACTTTGAGAGACTTTGACCCCTGCACCCAGACGGAGGAGAGGTTTTCACAGCAGAGAATCAGGCATTTAGATCACCCACCACAGGAGTAGGCCACCATTTAATGGGACCCCGGCAACCATGTCAGATGGCACAAGCATCAGTTTCACATCACCCAGCACAAGAGAAGGCAACTTTGAGAGACTTTGACCCCTGCACCTAGACGGAGGAGAGAGGTTTCACAGCAGAGAATCAGGCATTTAGATCACCCACCACAGGAGTAGGCCACCATTTAATGGGACCCCGGCAACCATGTCAGATGGCACAAGCATCAGTTTCACATCACCCAGCACAAGAGAAGGCCACTTTGAGAGACTTTGACCCCTGCACCAGACGGAGGAGAGAGGTTTCACAGCAGAGAATCAGGCATTTAGATCACCCACCACAGGAGTAGGCCACCATTTAATGGGACCCGGCAACCATGTCAGATGGCACAAGCATCAGTTTCACATCACCCAGCACAGAGAAGGCCACTTTGAGAGACTTTGACCCCTGCACCCAGACGGAGGAGAGAGGTTTTCACAGCAGAGAATCAGGCATTTAGATCACCCACCACAGGAGTAGGCCACCATTTAATGGGACCCGGCAACCATGTCAGATGGCACAAGCATCAGTTTCACATCACCCAGCACAGAGAAGGCCACTTTGAGAGACTTTGACCCCTGCACCCAGACGGAGGAGAGGTTTTCACAGCAGAGAATCAGGCATTTAGATCACCCACCACAGGGTAGGCCACCATTTAATGGGACCCCGGCAACCATGTCCAGATGGCACAAGCATCAGTTTCACATCACCCAGCACAAGAGAAGGCCACTTTGAGAGACTTTGACCCCTGCACCCAGACGGAGGAGAGAGGTTTTCACAGCAGAGAATCAGGCATTTAGATCACCCACCACAGGAGTAGGCCACCATTTAATGGGACCCCGGCAACCATGTCAGATGGCACAAGCATCAGTTTCACATCACCCAGCACAGAGAAGGCCACTTTGAGAGACTTTGACCCTGCACCCAGACGGAGGAGAGAGGTTTCACAGCAGAGAATCAGGCATTTAGATCACCCACCACAGGAGTAGGCCACCATTTAATGGGACCCCGGCAACCATGTCAGATGGCACAAGCATCAGTTTCACATCACCCAGCACAAGAAGGCCACTTTGAGAGACTTTGACCCCTGCACCCAGACGGAGGAGAGAGTTTTCACAGCAGAGAATCAGGCATTTAGATCACCCACCACAGGAGTAGGCCACCATTTAATGGGACCCGGCAACCATGTCAGATGGCACAAGCATCAGTTTCACATCACCCAGCACAGAGAAGGCCACTTTGAGAGACTTTGACCCCTGCACCCAGACGGAGGAGAGAGGTTTTCACAGCAGAGAATCAGGCATTTAGATCACCCACCACAGGAGTAGGCCACCATTTAATGGGACCCCGGCAACCATGTCAGATGGCACAAGCATCAGTTTCACATCACCCAGCACAAGAAGGCCACTTTGAGAGACTTTGACCCCTGCACCCAGACGGAGGAGAGAGGTTTCACAGCAGAGAATCAGGCATTTAGATCACCCACCACAGGAGTAGGCCACCATTTAATGGGACCCCGGCAACCATGTCAGATGGCACAAGCATCAGTTTCACATCACCCAGCACAAGAGAAGGCCACTTTGAGAGACTTTGACCCCTGCACCCAGACGGAGGAGAGAGGTTTTCACAGCAGAGAATCAGGCATTTAGATCACCCACCACAGGAGTAGGCCACCATTTAATGGGACCCCGGACAACCATGTCAGATGGCACAAGCATCAGTTTTACATCACCCAGCACAAGAGAAGGCAACTTTGAGAGACTTTGACCCCTGCACCTAGATGGAGGAGAGAGGTTTCACAGCAGAGAATCAGGCATTTAGGTCACCCACCACAAGAGTAGGCCACCATTTAATGGGACCCCGGCAACCATGTCAGATGGCACAAGCATCAGTTTCATATCACCCAGCACAAGAGAAGGCCACTTTGAGAGACTTTGACCCCTGCACCCAGACGGAGGAGAGAGGTTTCACAGCAGAGAATCAGGCATTTAGATCACCCACCACAGGAGTAGGCCACCATTTAATGGGACCCTGGCAACCATGTCAGATGGCACAAGCATCAGTTTCACATCACCCAGCACAAGAGAAGGCCACTTTGAGAGACTTTGACCCCTGCACCCAGACGGAGGAGAGGTTTCACAGCAGAGAATCAGGCATTTAGATCACCCACCACAGGAGTAGGCCACCATTTAATGGGACCCCGGCAACCATGTCAGATGGCACAAGCATCAGTTTCACATCACCCAGCACAAGAGAAGGCCACTTTTAGAGACTTTGACCCCTGCACCCAGACGGAGGAGAGAGGTTTCACAGCAGAGAATCAGGCATTTAGATCACCCACCACAGGAGTAGGCCACCATTTAATGGGACCCCGGACAACCATGTCAGATGGCACAAGCATCAGTTTCACATCACCCAGCACAAGAGAAGGCCACTTTGAGAGACTTTGACCCCTGCACCCAGACGGAGGAGAGGTTTTCACAGCAGAGAATCAGGCATTTAGATCACCCACCACAGGAGTAGGCCACCATTTAATGGGACCCCGGCAACCATGTCAGATGGCACAAGCATCAGTTTCACATCACCCAGCACAAGAGAAGGCCACTTTGAGAGACTTTGACCCCTGCACCCAGACGGAGGAGAGAGGTTTCACAGCAGAGAATCAGGCATTTAGATCACCCACCACAGGAGTAGGCCACCATTTAATGGGACCCGGCAGCCATGTCAGATGGCACAAGCATCAGTTTCACATCACCCACCACAGGAGAAGGCGCACTTTGAGAGACTTTGACCCCTGCACCCAGACGGAGGAGAGAGGTCCCACAGCAGAGATTCAGGCATTTATATCAGCCAGCACAGGAGAAGGCCGCTTTCAGTGACTTAGGCCTTAGCACCGACACAGAGGAGACAGGTCAGATAGCACAAGCATCAGTTTCACATCAACCACCACAGGAGAAGGGCACTTTTAGAGACTTTGACCCCTGCAGCCACACGGAGGAGAGAGGTCCCACAGCAGAGATTCAGGCATTTATATCAGCCAGCACAGGAGAAGGCCGCTTTCAGTGACTTAGGCCTTAGCACCGACACAGAGGAGACAGGTCAGATAGCACAAGCATCAGTTTCACATCAACCACCACAGGAGAAGGGCACTTTTAGAGACTTTGACCCCTGCAGCCACACGGAGGAGAGAGGTCCCACAGCAGAGATTCAGGCATTTATATCAGCCAGCACAGGAGAAGGCCGCTTTCAGTGACTTAGGCCTTAGCACCGACACAGAGGAGACAGGTCAGATAGCACAAGCATCAGTTTCACATCAACCACCACAGGAGAAGGGCACTTTTAGAGACTTTGACCCCTGCAGCCACACGGAGGAGAGGTCCCACAGCAGAGATTCAGGCATTTATATCAGCCAGCACAGGAGAAGGCCGCTTTCAGTGACTTAGGCCTTAGCACCGACACAGAGGAGACAGGTCAGATAGCACAAGCATCAGTTTCACATCAACCACCACAGGAGAAGGGCACTTTTAGAGACTTTGACCCCTGCAGCCACACAGGAGAGAGGTCCCACAGCAGAGATTCAGGCATTTATATCAGCCAGCACAGGAGAAGGCCGCTTTCAGTGACTTAGGCCTTAGCACCGACACAGAGGAGACAGGTCAGATAGCACAAGCATCAGTTTTACATCAACCACCACAGGAGAAGGGCACTTTTAGAGACTTTGACCCCTGCAGCCACACGGAGGAGAGAGGTCCCACAGCAGAGATTCAGGCATTTATATCAGCCAGCACAGGAGAAGGCCGCTTTCAGTGACTTTGGCCCCTGCACCCACACAAAGGAGACATGTCAGACAGCACAAGTATCAGCATTCACATCACCCACCACAGGAGAAGGACACTTTCATGTACTTTGGCCCGGCACCCAGACAGAGGAAGGTTCATTCAACTCTGGGTTGCACCCCAAGATCCTACTTAATTTCAAAAATTGATTTTCAATGAAGAAGTGGCCAGGAGTACAAGACAACATGGTTTAAGGCAGTTATTAAGGACTACTCTGCACAAGGAGGGTCAGGTCTTGTGGGATCCATGCCTGGTTCATTTTTATAAGCGTCAGCTTGTCCACGTTGGCTGCGGACAGGCGGCTGCGTTTGTCAGTAATGGCGCCCCCTGCCGTGCTGAATACGCGTTCAGATAAAGCGCTGGCCGCCGGGCAGGCCAGCACCTCAAGGCATAACATGCTAATTCTGGCCACGTGGACAATTTGGAAACCCAGAAGTTGAATGGGGCCGAACCATCCGTCAGTACGTGGAGTTGTGTGCAGGCGTACTGTTCAGCCATGTTAGTGAAATGTTGCCTCCTGCTAACACGTTCCGTATCAGGTGGTGGGGCAGTTAGCTGTGGCGTGGAGACAAAACTTTTCCACATTTCTGCCATGCTAACCCTGCCCTCAGAGGAGCTGGCCGTGACACTGCTGCGTGGGCGACCTCTAGCTCCTCCTCTGCCTTGGCCTTGGCCTTCCACCTGTTCCCCTGTGACAGTTGGGAATGCTCTCAGGAGCGCGTCTACCAGTGTGCGCTTGTACTCGCGCATCTTCCTATCACGCTCCAGTGCAGGAAGTAAAGTGGGCACATTGTCTTTGTACCGTGGATCCAGCAGGGTGGCCACCCAGTAGTCAGCACACGTTAAAATGTGGGCAACTCTGCTGTCGTTGCGCAGGCACTGCAGCATGTAATCGCTCATGTGTGCTAGGCTCCCCAGAGGTAAGGACAAGCTGTCCTCTGTGGGAGCGTATCGTCATCATCCTCTGTATCCCCCAGCCACGCACCAGGGATGTGCCTGCGCTGTGCTGGGTGCCACCCGCTGTGAACCTGCTTCATCCTCATCCTCCTCCACCTCCTCCTCATCCTCCTCGTCCTCCAGTAGTGGTCCCTGGCTGGCCACATTTGTACCTGCCCTCTGCTGTTGCAAAAACCTCCCTCTGAGCCACTTCTAACAGACTGGCCTGAAAGTGCTAAAAACGACCCGTCATCCTCCTCCTCCTGGCCCTGGCCCACCTCCTCTTCCATCATCGCCCTAAGCGTTTTCTCTAGGAGACATAGAATTGGTATTGTCACGCTGATAACAGTGGCATCGCCACTGGCCATGTTGGTGGCGTACTCGAAACAGCGCAACAGGGCACACAGGTCTCGCATGAAGGCCCAATCATTGGTGGTGAAGTGGTGCTGTTCCGCAGTGCGACTGACCCGTGCGTGCTGCAGCTGAAACTCCACTATGGCCTGCTGCTGCTCGCACAGTCTCTCCAGCATGTGCAAGGTGGAGTTCCACCGGGTGGGCACGTCGCATATTAGGCGGTGAGCGGGAAGGCCGAAGTTCCGCTGTAGCGCTGACAGGCGAGCAGCGGCAGGATGTGAACGCCGGAAGTGCGCACAGACGGCCCGCACTTTATGCAGCAGCTCTGACATGTCTGGGTAGTTGTGAATGAACTTTTGCGCCACCAAATTCAGCACATGCGCCAGTCAAGGGATGTGCGTCAAACCGGCTAGTCCCAGAGCTGCCACGAGATTTCGCACATTATCGCACACCACCAGGCCGGGCTTGAGGCCCACCGGCAGCAACCACTGGTCGGTCTGTTGTTCAATACCCCGCCACAACTCCTGCGCGGTGTGGGGCCTGTCCCCCAAACATATGAGTTTCAGAATGGCCTGCTGACGTTTACCCCGGCTGGGCTGAAGTTGGTGGTGAAGGTATGTGGCTGACTGGATGAGCTGGTGGAAGCAGAGGAGGAGGAGGAAGCCGAGTAGGAGGAGGAGGCTACAGGAGGCAAAGAATGATGCCCTGTGATCCTTGGCGGCGGAAGGACGTGCGCCATACTGGGGGACAGTCATGGCCATCAGCTGTTTGAAGCTGTCTGTGTCCACCAGCCGGAATGACAGCATTTCAAAGGCCAGTAGTTTAGAAATGCTGGCATTCAGGCCAAGGGCTCGAGGGTGACTAGGTGGGAATTTGCGCTTCCTCTCAAAGGTTTGAGAGATGGAGAGCTGAACGCTGCTGTGTGAAATAGTGGAGACGCTAGGTGACGGTGGCGGTGGTGGTGGTGGTGTCGGTGGCACATCCTCTGTTTGCTGCTCGGCAGGTGGCAACATTCCTCTCGAGGCGGAAGCCGAGGCAGCAGCGGTAGAGGGAGCAGGGGGAGCCTGAGCGGGTTCCTTGTTTTTAAGGTGTGTACTCCACTGCAGTTCATGCTTTGCATGTAGATGCCTGATCATGCAGGTGGTGCTCAGGTTAAGAACGCTAATGCCTCGCCTCAGGGTCTGATGGCACAGCGTGCAAACCACTCTGGTCTTGTCGTCAGCACATTGTTTGAAGAAGTGCCATGCCAGGGAACTCCTTGAAGATGCCTTTGGGGTGCTGGGTCCCTGTTGGCGCTGGCCAATAGCAGGCGAACTCTCTGGACGGCGGCTGTTCTGCTTTTGCCCCTGCTCCTCTCTTTGGCTTCGCTGTTGTCTCGGTCTCACCACTGCCTCTTCCTCTGAACTATTTAAGTCAGCGGCACGACCTTCAGTCCATGTGGGTCTAAGACCTCATCGTCCTCTGCATCGTCTTCCACCCAGTCTTCCTCCCTGACCTCCTCCTGTTCAGTCTGCACACTGCAATAAGACGCGGCAGTGGGCACCAGTGTTTCGTCATCATCAGAGACTCGGTCACTCTGCTGTGGTGGTATTCCCATGTCCTCATCATCTGGATACATAAGTGGTTGTGCGTCAGTGCATGGAATGTCTTCCACCGCTGGGGAAGGGCTAGGTGGACGCCCCTGGAAAACCGTGGGAGCAGAGTCTTCAAACAGAATAAGAGACTGCTGCATAACTTGAGGCTCAGCCAGTTTCCCTGATATGCATGGGGGTGATGTGACAGACTGATGGGCTTGGTTTTCAGGTACCACCTGTGCGCTTTCCGCAGAAGACTGGGCGGAAGACAATGTGGTGAACGTGCTGGAAGCACTGTCGGCCACCCAATCGACTAATGCCTGTACCTGCTCAGGCCTTACCATCCTCATAACGGCATTGGGCCCCACCAAATATCGCTGTAAATTCTGCCGGCCACGTCCTCTGCCAGCAACAGAGGCTCCACGGACACCACCACGACCGCGTCCTCGTCCCTTAATAGAATGTTTCCTCATTGTTGCGATTCAACTCACACCACAATAAAATATATTATTTTTTAGCCTCAAAATTCCCACACTGGAAGATATAATTCCTTTTTCCGGTATTAATTACAAGAAGACTGCTGCTAATTGGACACCAGAATTTTTAAAATGCTAGTTTTGGTACATAGATTCCCACACGGGGAGATATAATTCCTTTTTACAGGAGTAAAAACGTGAGGCCTACTGTTTCTGGTCTAACAAACACCAGATTGATTAAATTGGCCTTTTTTTCACCAAAATTACAACACTGGACAATAATGCCTTTTTGCGGTATTAATTACAAGAAGACTGCTGCTAATTGGACACCAGAATTTTTAAATGCTAGTTTGTGTACATAAATTCCCACACTGGAAGATATAATTCCTTTTTCCGGTATTAATTACAAGAAAACTGCTGCAAATTGGACACCTAGAATTTTTAATATGCTAGTTTTGGTACATAGATTCCCACACGGGAGATATAATTCCTTTTACAGGAGTAAAAACGTGAGGCCTACTGTTTCTGGTCTAACAAACACCAGATTGATTAAATTGGCCTTTTTTTCACCAAAATTACAACACTGGACAAGTAATGCCTTTTGCGGTATTAATTACAAGAAGACTGCTGCTAATTGGACACCAGAATTTTTAAATGCTAGTTTGTGTACATAAATTCCCACACTGGAAGATATAATTCCTTTTCCGGTATTAATTACAAGAAAACTGCTGCAAATTGACACCAGAATTTTTAATATGCTAGTTTTGGTACATAGATTCCCACACGGGAGATATAATTCCTTTTACAGGAGTAAAACGTGAGGCCTACTGTTTCTGGTCTAACAAACACCAGATTGATTAAATTGGCCTTTTTTTCACCAAAATTACAACACTGGACAATAATGCCTTTTTGCGGTATTAATTACAAGAAGACTGCTGCAAATTGGACACCAGAATTTTTAAAATGCTAGTTTTGGTACATAGATTCCCACACGGGAGATATAATTCCTTTTACAGGAGTAAAAACGTGAGGCCTACTGTTTCTGGTCTAACAAACACCAGATTGATTAAATTGGCCTTTTTTCACCAAAATTACAACACTGGACAATGTAATGCCTTTTGCGGTATTAATTCCTTTTACAGGAGTAAAAACGTGAGGCCTACTGTTTCTGGTGTAACTAACACCAGATTGATTAAATTGGCCTTTTTTTCACCAAAATTACAACACTGGACGATATAATGCCTTTTTGCGGTATTAATTACAAGAGGACTGCTGGTATTTCAGAACACCGGAATTTTTAAAATGCTAGTTTTGCTAGATAAATTTCCCACACTGGGAGAAATATTGCCTAAGCCTTTTACAGTATTAATTACAACAGGAGTGCTTCTTCTGGTCTAACACCAGAATAATTTTATTATTACGGTGAAAGCTTTTTCTAATTTATATTTCTGGCACATAAAAAAAAAAATATTTCTGGCTGACAGTATTGGACTTGGCTGTAGTGGCACTGGCTAGCCTAGCTGGAACAGCACATTCATGGGATTTGCTATCCAAGTGGGTTACTTTCAGTTTCACCACTGATATATTAAATATCTTTGCAGTTAGTATGGGTGACACAAGCACAGCCAAACCCCTGATGTAGTATATCTATGAAAAATCGACTATTACATGAGATTAATGGACGTTGTGGCAGCTTTTGCTGTAGCACCACAAGTCCCAAAATGGCCGCCGCCTATCAGCCCAGTAACATGTGCCAGAAAACGGTCTGCCCAGCCAGAAAAAAATAGACTTTGACTGAGCAGCTGAATCGCTGTTGTTCTGATTCACAGGTGTAGATTTTACACTTCTTTGGAGCTTTGGTTTAGACTCTGTGGCAGCTTGTGTTGGCGCACCACAAGTCCCAAAATGGCCACCGCCGGTCAGCCCAGTTACATGTGCCAGTAAAAATCGCTCTGGCCAGTCTCAACAAAATAGTGACTTTCAGTGAACAGCTCAGCTGAGTTGTTCTGATGCACAGGTGTAGAAAGGTAGATCATTCAATCACTTATTTATCCCTGCCTATCTCGCCCTCACAGAAGCTGCATCCTCTCCCTACACTAGTCAGAACAGTGTGACGTGCGGCGCTACGTCACTCCAGCTTAAATAGAGGCTGGGTCACATGCTGCACTTGGCCAATCACAGCCTAGCCATTAGTAGGCATGGCTGTGATGGGCTCTTAGGGCAAGAAGTAAAACGCTAGCTGATTGGCTGCTGTGTTCAGAAAGCGGGAAGTAATCGACGAACACCGGACCCGAACCCGAACTTTTTTGAAAATGTCCGGGTTCGGGTCCGTGTCACGATTTTCGAACTGTTCGCTCAACACTAGCCCTAACCACTAATAATAGGGGTAGCAGCCTGACCACAGGGCACTCGTCCTTAGAAGGGCGACCCCGTCCGGAACCTTTCCCTTTTCACTAGAGCCTAATACAGCCCTGCACTAATTGGTGCTCCCTGTTCCCTACATGCATATTTCATGCCCACTAGGGACAATCATCAGGGGATATAGGTTTTAATAGAGAACTTGTGCTCTGTAATAGATGTAAGCACTAAACCATTAAGGGAGATAATCCAAAAATGGCTAGAACCTACATAATAGTTATAGATAATATGGTTCCATTATAGTCCCACAATGGAACCAACATTGAACCCAAACCTAAGGATAAAAGTAGGGTGGGAAATAAATGAGTGAAGGAGGAGAGGTAGTGAGGGAGAGCTAAAGATGACAGCCCCCCTCCGTGCTCCTGTTGCAAGATGATGCATTCTGCGGGCGATGCTGCGCCTTATAGGTAACCGGCGCCTCTTTTTAAAGGCATCGAGATGCCCAGAAAACCCCGTGGGAATCCACGTCATCATCGAGCGTCGGCTCCGGCTTCCGGCTTACCAGAAGCGCTGATATGACGTCACTACGTCTGGTCACATGACCGAAGCCGGCGGGCGCATGCGCATATTGTACTGGATCACCAGGGTTACTGGTAAGGGAAAAACACAGGCAGCAATATTGCCTGTGTTCCCTCCCACCCCGCGTCACATGGGTGGAACTGATTGTCATAATGGGCAACAGGGGCATGTCCCCAGCAGCCAATCAGAATATACAAAAGGTATTTAGGGCGATAGAACCACGCCAGGGACGAGACACTTTAAAAACCCAAATAGCTGATACATAGATACTATAGTTGGGAGGGAATAACCCATTGCTGGCTATTACTGAATGATGAAGCATACGGACGTATTTATAAGACATACCCTTATCTAGTAAGGGGTCACCCGACATCATACTCATACAGGTTGAAAGATTAGTGACCCTAAAGAGGAGGGGGGGGGGGGTTTGGAAAAATCTAACTCTATTTTCAGATAAAACATCCAAAGTTTAGCTGTTCATTTAGACCAGTGGGTGACACCGTCTTCAGACGGAAAATCCACCTGGCCTCGTGTTGTAACAGGGTGTGATCCCAGTTGCCTCCCCGTACTGGCGGTGGGACCAGCTCAATTCCCACTGCGGAGAGGCACCCTGGGTCACCCCGATGGTACTCGTGCACGTGTCTCGCGACAGCTGTATCTTTCTTATTTGCCACATCGTTTAAATGCTCGCCAATCTTACGTCGTAGCTCCCGTTTCGTTTTCCCAATCTACTCCATATTACAGATGCAAGTAATGTTATAAATAACGCCTCGGCTACGACAGTTGATAAAGTCCAAGATACGGTATGTACGTTGTAGGTTGGAGCTCAGGAAGGTTTTACTTTGTTTAATTGTGCCACAAGCCACACAATTCCCACATCGGAAGCAACCTAACGGCTTACGATCAAGCCAGGTGCCTGATTTATTTGGTTGGGAGTAGTGGCTGTGGACCAATAGGTCCTTCAAGTTCTGGCCCCTTCTAAACGTAATTTGAGGATAATCGTGGACTTTCTCGCAAAAATCCGGATCCATGAGAAGGATTGGCCAATGTTTTTCAAGTACCTTCCTGACTTCCATCGACAGGTTGTCAAATGTAGCAATGAGACGAATCTTCTGGTCACCAGGGGGCAAATTTCTGGGGACCAGAAGATCCGTCCGTGGGATGGACTGCACTTTTTGATATGCTGTACGCAGAACATCATCTGGGTAACCCCGCTTATGGAATCTTTCCCTGAGTTCACCAGCCTGTCTCACAAATTCAGAATTTTCTGAACAGTTGCGTCGTATACGCATATATTGGCCAAGTGGAATCCCCCTCCTAAGGGGTCTAGGATGTCCACTTGACCAATGCAGAACAGAGTTGGTAGAAGTCGGTTTGCGATAGATAGTGGTCTGGAGTTCCCCTGATATACCCCTTATAATGGCCACGTCCAGGAATGGTAAAACGTCAGTGGCCGTCTCATAGGTGAACCGAAGGCCTATTTCATTCACATTAAGTTGTTTAACCAAATGTTGGAACTTAATCAAGGAGTCATTCCAGATGATAAAAATGTTGTCTATGTACCTAGCCCACAACAATATGGGCTCGGTACATGACGACATCGACTCGTTGAACACAATGGTGGACTCCCACCAGCCCAGGAGCAAATTGGCATACGACGGCGCACATGAACAGCCCATCGCTGTGCCCCTGAGCTGTTGGTAAGTCCTTCCATTGAACAGAAAAAAATTATGGGTAAGCAGATAGCGCAGTAACCGCAACACAAATTCATTGTGTTCCGTATATTGTCTTCCCCTTGAGCTGAGAAAAAAATATTATTTTTAGGGTACATATGATTTTTGGTTGCTCTATAATACATTTTTGTGAGACAAGGAAATAAAAAATTGAAATTCTGAAATTTCATCTCCATTTGCCATAAACTCTTGAGGAACACCTAAAGGGTTAATAAAGTTTGTAAAATCAGTTTTAAATGCCTTGAGGGGTGTAGTTTCTTATATGGGGTCACTTTTATGGAGTTTCTACTCTAGGAGAGCATCAAGGGGGCTTGAAATGGGCCATGGCGTTCCCTTCATTCTATGCCCTGCCATTTGGCGATACAGCAGTTTACAACCACATATGGGGTGTTTCTGCAAACTACAGAATCAGGGCAATAAATATTGGGTTATGTTTGGCTGTTAGCCCTTGCTTTGTTCCTGGAAAAATTGAAATTCTGAAATTTTATGTCCATTTGCCATAAACTCTTGAGGAACACCTAGAGGGTTAATAAAGTTTGTAAAATCAGTTTTAAATGCCTTGAGGGGTGTAGTTTCTTATATGGCGTCACTTTTATGGAGTTTCTACTCTAGGGGAGCATCAGGTGGGCTTCAAATGGGACATGGTGTAAAAAAACCAGTCCGGCAAAATCTGCCTTCCAAAAACCATATGGCGTTCCCTTCATTCTATGCCCTGTCGTTTGGCGATACAGCAGTTTACATCCACATATGGGGTGTTTCTGTAAACGACAGAATCAGGGCAATAAATATAGTGTTTTGTTTGACTGTGAACCCTTGCTTTGTTACTGGAAAAAAATTATTAAAGTAGAAAATTTGGAAAATAATAGCTCTTTTGGGTCTGTTTTTATTTTATTTTTGTGACTGTGTTCATCTGAGGGGTTAGGTCATGTGTTATTTTTATAGATAAGATCCTTACGGACGCAGCAATACCTAATATGCCTACTCTTTTATATTTATTTAGGTTTTACACTATAATATCCTGTAGGAGAAAGCTTAGGATCTTTAGTAAGTTTAAAAACACCCAAAACGAGGATGACAGGGAAATCTATAAGGTTAGGCAGAGAGAGGCCAAGCAAGTTATAAGAGCTTCTATAGCTCAGGCAGAAGAGAAATTAGCTCAGTTAGTGAAAAAATGGGACAAGACATTCTTCAGATACATAAATGAAAAAATGAAATTAAAACAAGGAATTACCAAATTAAAAACAAAAGAAGGAAGGTATATGGAAGATGATAAAGAACTAGGTGACTGCCTCAATGAATCCTTTGATGCATGTGTCTTTACAGATGGAGGTTCTAAGTCAGCTGTCTAAAATTAATACAAATAAATCACAGGGGCCTGATGGGATACACCCAAAGCTATTAAAAGAGCTTAGAGGTGTACTAGCAAAACCATTAACAGATTTATTTAACCAATCACTGGTAACAGGAGATTGGAAATTAGCAAACGTTGTGCCAATTCACAAGAAAGGTAGTAGAGAGGAATCGGGCAACTATAGGGCAGTAAGCCTGACATTAATAGTGGGGAAATTAATGGAAACCATACTCAAGGAGAGGATTGTGAAACATTTTAAAACCCATGGGTTGATTGATAAAAAAACATCATGGGTTTACTTCAGGGAGATCATGTCAAACTAATCTTATTGACTTTTTTGATTGGGTGACTAAAATAATAGATGGCGGAGGTGCAGTAGACATTGCTTATCTGGACTTTAGTAAGGCTTTTGATACTGTCCCACATAGAAGGCTTATCAATAAACTGCAGTCTTTGAGCTTGGACTCCCATATTGTTGAATGGATTAGGCAGTGGCTGAGGGACAGAAAACAGAGGGTTGTAGTCAATGGAGTATATTCAGACCATGGTATTGTTACCAGTGGGGTACCTCTGGGACCCATATTGTTTAATATCTTTATCAGCGAAATTGCAGAAGGCCCCATTGAGGTGTGTCTTTTTGCTGATGACACAAAGATTTGTAACAGGGTTGATGTTCCTGGAGGGAGACACCAAATGGAAAAGGATTTAGGAAAACTAGAGGAATGGTCAAATATCTGGCAACTAAATTTTTTTGTCGATAAGTGCAAGATAATGCACCTGGGGCGTAAAAACCCAAGAGCAGAAAATAAAATCAGTGATACAGTACTAACCTCAGTATCTGAGGAAAGGGATTTAGGGGTCATTATATCAGACGACCTAAAGGTGGGCAGACAATGTCATAGAGCAGCAGATAATGCAACAGAATGCTTGGGTGTATAGGGAGAGGCATTAACAGTAGAAAGAGGGAGGTGCTCGTGCCGCTCTACAGAGCACTAGAGATGGCCCGAACTATCTGCTGGCGAACAGTTCCCGGCGAACATAGCTTGTTCGCGTTCGCCGCAGCGGGCGAACACATGCGATGTTCGGTCCGCCCCCTATAGATCATCATTGAGCAAACTTTGACCCTGTACCTCACAGTCAGCAGACACTCCAGCCAATCAGCAGCATACCCTCCCTCCCAGACCCTCCCATCTCCTGAACAGCATCCATTTTAGATTCATTCGGAATTTGCAGTCTTAGTGAGAGGAGGGAGAGTGTAGTTGCTGCTGATTTAATAGGGAAATCGATAGCTAGGCTAGTGAATTCAGTGTCCACTCCAGTCCTGAAAGACTCATCTGATCTCTGCTGTAAGGACAGCGTCCTTTTTAGGGCTGCAACATTAGTCTGCTTTTTTTTTTCTCCATATACATATTGCAGTTGCCTGGCCTGCCTGTGTGTGAGGAGCTG
This sequence comes from Bufotes viridis, assembly GCA_033119425.1. Classification (NCBI taxonomy): domain Eukaryota; kingdom Metazoa; phylum Chordata; class Amphibia; order Anura; family Bufonidae; genus Bufotes; species Bufotes viridis. Next base: position 47,190,867 of record CM065599.1, read on the forward strand.
CAGGCCCACAAACTGTAGTGTGCCCACTGCCAGTGCCCACCCCTGTCATCCCATGTGGCACAGGACTTTGCAAAATCAAAAAAAGGCATTTAATTTTTACACTTTAATCTAAGGTTAGTTGCCTGCCAGTGTGTGTCAGGCTGACTTCCACTGACTGTAGGGTGCCCACTGCCAGTGCCCACCACTCATACCGGCTGGCACAGGACTTTGCATAAAAAAAGGCATTTAATTTTTACACTTTAGTGTAATTTCAGTTGCTTGCCTGCTGCTAGTGTGTGTCAGGCCGACTTCCACTGACTGTAGTCTGCCCACTGCCAGTGCCCACCCCTGTCATCCCGTGTGGCACAGGACTTTGCATCAAAAAAAGGCATTTCATTTTTACACTTTAGTGTAATTTCAGTTGCTTGCCTTCTGCTAGTGTGTGTCAGGCCGACTTCCACTGACTGTAGTGTGCCCACTGCCAGTGCCAACCACTGATACCGGCTGGCACAGTAGCTTGCCGATAAATATGGCATTTAATTTTTAGACAGTAGTCTAAATTCAGTTGCTTGCCTGCTGCCAGTGTGCGTCAGGCCCACTTCCACTGACTGTAGTGTGCCCACTGCCAGTGCCAACCACTGATACCGGGTGGCACAGTAGCTTGCCGATAAATAAGGCAGTTAATTTTTAGACAGTAGTCTAAATTCAGTTGCTTGCCTGCTGCCAGTGTGTGTCAGGCCCACTTCCACTGACTGTAGTGTGCCCACTGCCAGTGCCAACCACTGATACCGGGTGGCACAGTAGCTTGCCGATAAATAAGGCATTTAATTTTTACATATTAGTCTAATTTCAGTTGCTTGCCCGCTGCCAGTGTGTGTCAGGCCCACTTCCACAGACTGTAGTGTGCCCACTGCCAGTGCCCACCACTGATACCGGGTGGCACAGTACCTAGCACGCGTAGTACCACTTATCTAAAGAAAAAATGACAGGTAGAGGCAGGCCATTCCGCAGGGGCCGTCGTGGTCGTGGTGCTGTGATTTCCACTGTCCCTGGAATAATGCCTAGTGTTCATAGGCCACGTACCCTGAACCCGAAAAATTCTGAGGACATAGTTGACTGGCTTAGACAGGACACCCAATCTTAAACAGCTTCCGCTAAGAACCTTGACGCACCATCCTCCTCACAGGTGTCACAGCACATTGCTCTGTGCACGCACAGTGCCCCAATTTGGGAGTAGGAGGACCGACCAAGCTGCTTTTTCCATCTCCCGGTTCCTGAAATCAATTCAGTTTGGTGTATGAGAGTTTGGTCTGTCACTGTGAAGGCAGTCGAAGGAACCCGGCCTAAATTTTTTTTCACAAAAAATGCAATCCCTGATATGGGATGTAACAGGGATTAAACTGATGAGAATAGTACTACAGAAAATACCACTCATATCGGGTGTGACAGTAAATTGCACGGCGCAGACGCAGTGACCGTGGATAAAAACAAAGGGGAGGGAGACAGCGTTTTTTTAACCATCTCTCCGTTCGAAAAATCAATTCAATTCACCTTTCAGGGACCCTTGGTGTTGTACGTGGCTGGGTGGAGGAAGAAACCTTCAATGACATCACCGGGACGTGGCTAGCTTGGTATCCAACCTTGTGGAAATGGGGAGTTTGCGGTTGTGCAAATGAACTGTTTGCGGTTGTTTGCGGTGCATTAAAAGAGGAGTTTGGTCTGTCAATGTCTGTAAAGTGGGCGTAACCCTTACACTACCCGATCGATACAACATCATACCTGATCGTATACACACACTGGATGTTTTAAAGCATGTTATTCCAAACAATTTAGGAATGTTAGCTGATTTATGCCCATTATGGATTAAAATCTGACTCTGCGTCCACTACGTAATTTTCCATGGGAGTTTTGCCATAGATCCCCCTCTGGCATGCCACAGTCCAGGTGTTAGACCCCTTGAAACAACTTTCCCATCACTATTGTGGCCAGAAAGAGTCCCTGTGGGTTTTAAAATTCGCCTGCCAATTGAAGTCTATGGCGGTTCGCCCGTTCGCGAACATTAGCGGAAGTTCGCGTTCGCTGTTCATCACTACAGAGCACTAGTGAGACCTCATTTGGAGTATTGTGTGCAGTACTGGAGACCATATCTGCAGAAGGATATTGAAACTTTGGAGAGAGTTCAGAGAAGAGCTACTAAACTAGTACATGGATTGCAGGACAAAACTTACCAGGAAAGGTTAAAGGACCTTAACATGTATAGCTTGGAAGTAAGAAGAGACAGAGGGGATATGATAGAAACTTTTGAATACATAAAGGGAATCAACACGGTAAAAGAGGAGAGAATATTTAAAAGAAGAATAACTGCTACAAGAGGACATAGATTTAAATTAGAGGGGCAAAGGCTTAAAAGTAATATCAGGAAGTATTACTTTACTGAGAAAGTAGTGGACGCATGGAATAGCCTTCCTGCAGAAGTGGTAGCTGCAAATACAGTGAAGGAGTTTAAGCATGCATGAGATAGGCATAAGGCTATCCTTCATATAAGATAGGGCCAAGGGGCTATTCATAGTATTCAGTATATTGGGCAGACTAGATGGGCCAAATGGTTCTTATCTGCCGACACATTCTATGTTTCTATGTTAAACAAACAAATAAACATTTTAAGTATCTCCATAGTCTGAGAGTGAGTTTTTTTTTAGTTTTTGTCCAATTGTCTTAGGTAGGGGCTCATTTTTTGCAGGATGAGATGACGGTTTTAATGGCACTATTTTGGTGTGCATATGACTTTTTGATCGCTTGCTTTTTGTGATGTTAGGTGACAAAAAACTGCTTTTTACAGTATTTTTTTTTTTGCGGTGTTCACCTGAGGGGTTAGGTCATGTGTTATTTTTATAGTTTAGGTTCTTATGTGGCGATACCTAATATGTCTACTTTTTATTTATTTAGGTTTTACACAATCATATTTTTGAAACAAACGAGGTGACGGTTTGAAAAAAAAAAACAGGATTGGATCCAAAACAGAGATGACAAGTGAATGGAATTTTTGCATGTCTTCTGTGTTTTGTACCCACTCCTGCTTTTGGCTACCAAATCACAAGCCAATTCTTTTTTTTTTTTTTTTTTTTGAACGGGGGAGAAAAAAAACTTTATTTAACAAACAGGACATTAACACACATAAAAGACAACACAGAAGGGGCAAAACCACAAGATTTAAAAGACAAACTGAAAAAAAATGTGCTTCATCTACAAGAATGGATTGACGACCAGTGTCAGGATGACCATGATGGTAATGCATATTGATCATGAAATGTATGGGGTTATGGCTGATAACTGGAGGACAGTCCAGCAAACAAGCTGACTCCAGCTCATTCCTTGACGAGCTGGGTTTCTGATAAGTGGATTCTAAAGTGTTTGAAGAAATGCGAGTAAAGACATTGGAATAAATTGTCCACTTCCTCCAACGTGACCTTATCCTTTGATTTATGAATATCATTCCATAAAGTCTTTAAGTCCTCTGCGTGGATGGCATAAGAAATGTCCACGTGAGGTTTGACAAACACAGAGAAAACAAGCTCTGTGGCCGACACTGATCCAGACACGTCATACCCGGCCACATCACAACTAGCCACATAAGGTCCTGAGAACTGATCACCAGCTTACCTAAACAACAGTCAAAGTTTCTTTGGAACCACGTCCCTATGATAGCATCTTGGAGCCGTTATACAGGAAGAGCGGGAGGCAAGTAAATGTCTTTGGTAACACTTCCAATAGTTCGTCCTCTGTGTACGTCCCGTAGAAACAACCTGTCCACACAATCCAGTCCTCTGTGCCTAACTGCAGGCACGGGCGCCAGGCTCCTTTTTCCTCCTGCCACCCTGCTGACAAACATGGACTGCAACTGGCTTAGCTCTGCTACATAGAGTTTCCTTCCTGCTCGAGACTTGCATCAGTAATGAAGCTAGCATGGGTGTGTCTCTGCATCTATGAGGCAACACATACACACCCTTTGTCTCAGCAGCCTATGGCTGCATTGCAGCAGGTATTTAAACTCACTTCCTACAGAAAGTTGCCTGAGCAACCTCGCTCTTTAGTCGGTCTAGCTACTGTGCAAAGATGTGTTATCTTGTCTGCTTTTTCGTGCACCGACTCCTGCTATTATACTCCTGGCCTTCGCCTCATTGCCGCCTCTGACCCCGAACTTTGTTTATGGACTTTGTTTGTTGCCGCCTGTCCCGACCCGTTATCTCCAGGCCTCATAAGTCCCCTCGGTGCTCCCACCGAGTATTCTGACCTCATGGTCAGCTGCAACTGACTTGGGGACTACTCTGGAGTGGCACCTGGCAGCTACCCTATGGCCCAAGTCTACCCCCACCACCAGGAGCTCTAGTGAATACCAGGTAGCTGCTTAGTTACGCCCCTCCGGAGTATACCCAGTCAGTGGAGCAGCAAGCCCACACCCGCTTGCATAACATCCATTGTTTTAGAAGGAGCAAAGCAGCCTTTGCCAGATCAAGAGTTTCTTCCAAGGGGGTGCACTGCGGGATTTTTGTTTTAGATAAGCTTCGCAATGCAGACTGTCGACGTGCAGAGGTCAAGCTTCCGTGAGGATACCTCGGGCTGTGAAAATGACTGCTCCTTCGTGCCTATGACCTGCTTCTGGGGGTTAACATCCCATCGGTTGATGTTTGCATATCCTTGCAATAAATAATGTTCCTGTTCCCTGACTGTAAACAGAAATCTTGACAGACAAATGTATTAAACTCTGCCACTGTCTTTCTAGGCGCCATGTCTCCAGTCCCCTGACCAGCCAGATTTACCAGCATCTGTTCCAGGACATGAAGCAGTGCAATGACATCTTTCATCCTGTAGTCCTGCTGACTGACAAATAATGTGGCCTCCTCAAAGGGCCTGAGTAAATGGCAGATGTCACGCATGAGCTGCCACTGGCTGATATCGAAGTTACACAGGGAACTACTCCTGTTCACTTGGATCATCAAGAAATCGTTGCTGGCCTTTTATCTGTTCATATAGTCGGTCCAACATATGGAGGGTGGAATTCCAATGGGTGGAAACGACGCATATCAGCCTATGTTGGGGGATGCTGTTCTGCCGCTGCAGCTCAAGGAGGGTGTGCTTTGCGGTGTACGAGTGGCTGAAGTGCATGCAAAGTTTCCTGGCCATTTTTAGGATGTCTTGCAGATGGGTGGAAGACTTCAGGAACCTCTTGACAACCAGATTGAACACGTGCGCCATGCAGGGTGCATGGCTCAGCCCTTCTTGATGTAGCGCTGACACCATGTTCTCCCTGTTATTGGTCACCAAGGTTACGATTTTCAGTTGTCGCGGAGAAAGCCAGGATTCGATTTCTTGATACAGGACATGGAGCAGTTCCTCCCCTGTGTGACTCAGTTCGCCCAAGAAAACCAGGGGCAGAACAGCGTGAGAGTGATGAGAGGGGTTGCACAGGGCTTGCATGCACCTACACGCCTCCAACATAATTCTTGTATCTCTACATGAAAATAATGTATTTGGTGTAAATCGTGCAAGGGGCATAGTTGGAGACATTGACTTCACAAGACAGACAGAGCAGCGGAGTTTGCTTTGAAATAAAAAATGTCACCACGTAATTTGGCCCATATAGCAAAAGGAGTTGTACAGTCACCCATTAATTTTCCCCCAAAAAAGCCAGTTTCATATAACAAATTTCAACACTATGTAATTTGGTCCATACCGCAAAAGGAGGTGTACATTAACCCCTAAATTTTCACAAAAAAAGCCCGTGTCACATAAAGAATTTCACCAGTACGTAATTTGGTCTAAACTGCAAAAGGAGGGGTACAATCACCCATAAATTTGACAAAAAAAAAGCCTGTTTCATATAACAAATTTCACCACTACGTAAACCGGCCAGTACCGCAAAAGGAGGTGTAGAATCACCCATACATTTTCCGGAAAAAAAAGCCAGTGTAACATTAAGAATTTCACCACTAAGTAATTTGGTCCATACGGCAAAAGGAGGTGTACAATTACCTATAAATTTGATTAAAAAAAACCCTTTTCATATAATAAATTTCACCACTACATAATTCGGCCCATACGGCAAAAGGCAACCATGAAATTTCCCAAAAAAAGCCAGTTTCACTGAAAAAATGTCACCACAAAATGCCTTTACCACATATAACTGCACCGTCGAACGGCAAATAGGCCTTTATTTTTTTCCACTTTTACACTACACAAGGCTTATCAACAGAACAGAAAAAGCAACGCTGGTCGATGAATATATTTTTATTTCGCCACTAATACACGGCAAACAGGGCTTCAGAATATATCACTGCACCACAGAAAGGCAATTAGGCCCTAATTTTTTTTTCACCTTTACACAACAGGCTTTTCAACAGAGAAGTACAACGCTGGACAGTGAATACCATATATTTTTATTTCTTTTTCCACTAATACACAAAAAATGGGCTTTAAAACAGATAACTGCACCACTGAGTGGCAAATAAATTTTTCCTTTTTCCACTAATACACGCCAAAAAGAGCTTTAAAACCGATAACTGATCTACCTCCACTCCAGCACTCGCATTTTCTGAGTACAGGAAGGAACCCAGGCTGCAGCCAAGCCCCCGTGTGCTGGTCGGGATAATATACCAGCAGGAGCTCATAAAGCTGTTGTGACTCATTCACAACAGCCTCTGGTAAGCAGTTTTTTATATCTCTTGCGTCACCATTGGCAACAACACCACACATGAGGCGCGGTCCTCTCTCTCTGTTTTTATCTTACATGCTCCCCTGAACCCTGTTCAACAGAAATGCTGGTGGAATGATTCCTCCCTATCCTTTCCCTACACCTTGAGTAATCTTTCCCTACACTTGTAAATCTTTTTTTTCACCACAATCAAGTCTTTCCTATCACTGTCCCTAGCACCTGCAGACACATCTCTTCATGTACTAAGTACGCTGGTGAATGGCAGCATCTAAGATGGCTGCCGTATTTATAAGGCTTTGACATCACAGGGCTGGCTGCTAATTGGCTGCATGCATGTCAGTATGGGTGATCCCACCTTCCCAGAGTTCCTTGCCCCATGTCTGTGAGGTCTGTGTGTGTAGCAGCCATTTTAGGAAAAAAATGTGACTCGTTACCACGAAGAGCGAGGAAATGCGCATTCAGTACAAATCAAATTTTTCCTGAAATTCGGATCGACTACCACTTCGTCAGCTTGGATTCGCTCATCTCTAATCACTATATAACGACCAATGTAGCTCCAACCACAACCCCACATGTTTCAAAGTGGAGGGGAGGAAGAAAAGAATATGGGCAAATTCCCAGAAGGGAATTGTCAAGAGACAGTAAATACTATCAGCCACGAGTATCTTACATATCTAATGAACCAGACACAAGCACTAGGAGATGTAGTGTGGCTGTGTGCACCCTGGCACTCATACTAATGCCCTTTCACATCTTTAATCCTCCGGATTGGGAAAAGACCATAATGCACCTCAGAACACCCACTGATAACTTTGCAGACCAATGTGAATCTCTCAAAGGAAGGACCAAACGTGAAGTGTCCCGAGGGGAATATCTTGACTCCCATGTGTACATAGATGCTGTAGGAGTGCCAAGGGGGGTCCCTAATGAGTTCAAAGCTAGAGACCAAGTGGCAGCATGATTTGAATCCCCTATCCCTATAATCACTATAAACAAAACGTGGATTAGATTAATCTATTATAATAAACAGAGATTTGGGAACTATACGAGAGATAGGGAATTGTCGAACAGTTAGGTCCCACCAGTGTAATGGCATTCCAAAATAGAATGGCCCTAGACATGTTGTTGGCTGAGAAAGGAGGTGTGTGTAAGATGATTGGTGAGTGACACCTGTTACAACATAATCCCTGATAACTTGGGACCTGATGGCCAGGTGATGAATGCTCTGAAGGGTCTCACGTCTCTACTGGAAGAATTAAAAAGGAATACGGGAATAGAAGATCCCTGGGACTCCTGGTTTAACTGGTTCAAAAACTGGAAGAGATCACTAGCTCAAATTGGAATTGTTATTGTAATTGTATTGATAATGCTTGCCTTAATTGTCTGTTGTGTTAGTCCCTGCATTGGGAAACTCTTGCGGAAAGCCGTGGAAGAGTCTGTCCCGGAAATGTTCATGTTTCCTCCTTATGATGATATAGAAACCATGTTAAAGCAGCCTTATACGCCATTGAGTCCTCTAAGCCCTCCCCCTCTGTATAATACCATCCAGAGTGCACTATAAGAAAAGTTACATATGACTTCCCTATACTCAAGTTCAGCAGTATGGAAGCCTTTTCTCTAGGAATAGGTTGTCATGAAAACTGGTCTTCATGTGTATTGTGGACAGATGTGTTAGGATTCTATGGATAGAATGATAGAATGAGATCCAAGGGGGGACTGTTATCGAAAATGGATATCATTCAGTTGACATGGCTGCCATATCCTGCTTTACCTCTGGGACAGCGCCCTGCTGCATGGCATTTTAGAACAAAGAAACTAAGGCTTATGCCCATACATGGATATGTTTTAAAGTTGTTTCCAGTTTATGAGAGTATGCTGATATACGCCCTTATACTATTGTCCAATTGAGTCCATGTATGGCCCTCCCCTCAACTGAGGGTATAGAATGCTTGTAACTTCATAATAAAGTTAAGTTCTGCTTTGACCTGATACAGCGTCAGTGTAGTACTTCCGTGCATGTATTACATATTACCTAATTTGGAGAAGGTGAACAAAACTAAGCTCTGGTTGCGAGCATCGATATCATACCTATTTTTTTTTGTGAAAAAATCTTTACTTGCCACTGTCACAGGCATATATAATAGTTATTCAGTCGGTTAATTGGGTCAGTGGGACCTACCTATTTTTGTTGTTTAAAACACTGTACTTGCTACTGTCATAGGGATATATAATAGCTATTCAACCAGTTAATTGGGTCAGTAAGACCTTCCTATTGTGTATTCGTGACACTGAACTACAATTGTTCGTCTATCAGCTAATTTTGTGGGTGACCATAGCAAAATTAAAAGAGCATAAACTAGGGGGGTGGTGGTGCTCCTGCTGCAAGGAGTGTATGTTGTTGATCTATGCCATCTACATGCCCAAATGAAACACCTTTCTCTGGTTCACGCAAGCGACAGGACTTTTTGTGACATTTTATAGGCCCGAATACCGCTCTACGAAAGGTGAGGCCAGAACAAGTAGAGCCGGTAGTAGATTGGATGGCTGAGTGCCTCCATTCCTTTTCATTGTCTTCGACCTGGTCCACTACTGAAAGCACAGAGTTGGCACCGGCGGCGCATGGGCATCTGTCTTCCACCTTAACCCCTTGCACATCAGTCAAGCAGTATGAGCTCCACATCATGCAGCAGTCACTTATGCTTTTTGATGACTTTGCTGACAGTGTTTTCATGGCCAATCCACCTAGCCCTGCCCCAGAAGTGACAGAGATCGAGTGCACTGATGCCCAACCACTTATGTTTGAGGATGAGGATGTGGGAGAACCTACGCAGCACGTCTCTGATGATGATGACAAAACAGAGGTATCAACTGCTGGGGCTTGCTGCAGTGTGCAGACAGGCCAGAAGATCAGAGGTGAGGAGTGGGTGGAAGATGATGGGGTGGATGATGAGGTCCTAGACCTCACATGGCATTCAGGTCATGCCAGTGACATGTGTAGTTTGGAGAAAGGGTCCACACAGCGCCAGCCGCACAGCAAAAGAGGGAGCAAGATGCAAAAGCAGAGTGGCCGCCCCCCAGCCAGTACGCCTGCCAGTGCGCCAAGAGACATAGCAGTACATACAGTTGTATTCAAAATAATAGCATTGTGTTTAAAAAAGTGAATAAAGCTCAAAATCCTTCTAATAACTTTTATTTCCATACACACAAATGCATTGGGAACACTACACACTCTATTCCAAATCAAAACATGAAGAAAAATATATCAAATTTGTGTTGTTCCTCTAAAAAAATTGAAGAAAAGTGAATATTAGACTGTTAAAAAAAATGTAACATAGTAACATATAAAATAGTATAAGACCGAAAAAAGACATTTGTCCATCCAGTTTGGCCTGTTTCCTACCAGTTGATCCAGAGGAAGGCAAAAAACCGCTGTGAGGCAGAAGCCAATTTTCCCCACTTAAGGGGGAAAAAAAATCCTTCCCGACTCCAATCAGGCAATCAGAAGTACTCCCTGGATCAACGACCCATCTCTTGTAGCTATAGCCTGTAATATTATTACACTCCAGAAATACATTCAGGCCTCTCTTGAATTCCTTTATTGCACTTACCATCACCACCTCCTCAGGCAGAGAGTTCTATAGTCTCACTGCTCTTACCATAAAGAATCCTTTTCTATGTTTGGGTACAAACCTGCTTTCCTCCAGACCCAGAGGATGTCCCCCGTCACAGTCACAGTCCTGGGGATAAATAGATGATGGGAGAGATCTCTGTACTGACCCCTGATATATTTATACATAATTATTAGATTTCCCCTCAGTTGTCTTTTTTCTAAAGTGAATAACCCTAATTTTGATACCCTTTCAGGGTACTGTAGTTGCCCCATTCCAGTTATTACTTTAGTTGCCCTCCTCTGAACCCTCTCCAGCTCTGTACCCTCTCCAGCTCTGTACACAGTACTCCATGTGTGGTCTGACTAGTGATTTGTAAAGTGGTAGAACTATGTTGTCATCACGGGCATTTATGCCCCTTTTGATGCAACCCATTAGCTTATTGGCCTTGGCAGCAGCTGCCTGACACTGGTTTTTACAGCTTAGTTTGCTGTTTTTTTTAAATTCCTAGATCCTTTTCCATGTCAGTGCTACCGAGTGTTTTACCATTTAGTATGTATGGGTGACTTGCATTATTCCTTCCCATGTGCATAACTTTACATTTGTCAGTGTTAAACCTCATCTGCCATTTCTCTGCCCAAGCCTCCAATCTATCCAGATCCCTCTGTAGCACAAAACAGCCATCTTCAGTGTTAATTAGTAATTACCTTACACAGTTTAGTGTCATCTGCAAAAATTTATATTTTACTGTGCAAGCCTTCTACAAGATCATTAATACATATATTGAATAGAATAGGGCAAAATACTGACCCCTGAGGTACCCCACTAGTGACAGTGACCCAATATGAGTGTGTACTGTTAATAACCACCCTCTGTTTTCTATTACTCAGCCAGTTACTTACCCACATACAGACATTTTTTCCCAGTCCGAGCATTCTCATTTTATATACTAACCTTTCGTGTGGTACAGTGTCAAATGCTTTAAACATTCACTATATAAACTGAAAACTGTTTGAAGATTTTGCTTTCCTTTGAATCACTCAACTAATATTTATTTCTTAACCACTTTTTCTGAGAACTGCTGTACATCTGTGTTGCATGGAGTCAACCAACTTCTGGCACCTGTGAACAGGTATTCGAGCCTAGGATGATTAGACTACATTCCACAGATCTTGTCTATTTCTTTGTTTTGCCTCAAAAACTGCATTTTTGATGTCACCCCACAAGTTTTCTATTGGATTAAGATCCGGGGATTGGGCTGGCAACTCCATAACATCAATCTTGTTGGTCTGGAACCAAGATGTTGCACGTTTACTGGTGTGTTTGGGGTCGTTGTCTTGTTGGCACACCTATTTCAAGGGCATTTCCTCTTCAGCTAAGGCAGCATGACCTCTTCAAGTATTCTGATGTATTCAAACTGATCCATAATCCCTGGTATGCGATAAATAGGCCCAACACTGTAGTATCAGAAACATCCCCATATTATGTAGCTTGTGCCACCATGCTTCACTGTCTTCACATTGTAGTGTGGCTTGAATTCAGTGTTTGGGGGTCATCTGACAAACTGTCTCCAGCCACTAGACCCAAAAAGAACAATCTTACTTTCATCAGTCCACAAAATGTTGCGCCATTTCTCTTTAGGCCAGTCAATGTGCTCTTTGGCAAATTGTAACCTATTCAGCACATGTCTTTTTTTCAACAGTGGGACTTTGAGGGGGCTTCTTGCAGATAGCTTGGCTTTACATAGGCATCTTCTAATTGTAACAGTACTCACAGGTAACTTTAGACCTTCTTTGATCATCCTGGAGCTGATTGTTGGCTGTGTCCTTGCCATTTTGAGTATTCTTCTATCCATTTGAATGGTAGTTTTTCGCTTTCCTTCACGTCTTTCAGGTTTTGGTTGCCATTTTAAAGCATTTGCGATCATTTTAGCTGAGCAGCCTATCATTTTCTGCACTTCTTTATATGTTTTCCCCTCTCCAGTCAACTTTTTTTTTATCAAGGCACATTGTTCTTCTGAACCATGTCTGGAACAACCCATTTTCCTCAAAATTTCAAAGAGAAATGCACTGAAACCGGCAGGTACAACATTTGCTGTCTTCCTTCCTTAAATAAGGGCAATAATTGCCACCTGTTTTTCAAAGAATGAATGACCTCACTAATTGAACTCCACACTGCTATTAATTTTGAACATGTCCCTTTCAATTAGTGATTCAATTTCATAGAATCAGCAGCATGCATGTCATGACTTTTGGGTCTGTTGGATTTCTATTACTCTAATACACCTGCTAGTAAATTATTTGCCATGTAGAAATAGCATTTCTAACAAAAACAGTGATTGATCAGGTTAGTGATGTCTGACTGCTATTATTTGTAACACAACTGTAAATGTTCTAAACCTGAGCACCCCCTGCATGATCCGGCATCTAACCGCAAAGCACGAGCTGCAGTAGAGTAGACACCTGAAGAACCACAAAAGATCAGAGACCTCTCCTGCTCCCTCTTCTGCTGCGGTGTTGGCCTCTTCCTCCCCCTCTGGAGCGACAGGGGCACCTGCCACCCCGCAAACAGAGTATTTTGTAGCCACAGCAGCACCACCATCACCATCACCAAGCATCTCCACACTGTCCCATGGAAGCATTCAGCTGTTCATCCCCCAAACACTGGAGAGAAAGAGGACCCCCCTACCCACCTGTGAGTCCTGGCCCTGAATGCCAGCATTTCAAAATTGCTGGCCTTTGAAATGCTGCTATTCCATCTGGTGGAGACTGACAGTTTAAAAAATTTCATGACAGCACCTGTTCCACGGTACGTTGTTCTCAGCTGACACTACTTTTCAAGGCGGGCCATCCTTGCCATGCATGAACAAGTGTCTGAAAAAATCAAGTGTGTGCTGCGCAAAGCCATCAGTGGCAAGGTACACATAACCACCAACACATAGACCAGTAAGTATGGGCAGGGACGTTATATCTCCCTAACTGCCCACTGGATAAATGTGGCGGCTGGGCCTGAGGCGAACAGTGGTTTGGCCCATGTCCTACCACCACCGAGGATTGCTGGATGTTTCTTGGTGCCTCCTGTTGCCTCCTCCTACACTGCTTCCTCCTCCGGTTCCTCCTCTACGACCTCTTCATCATGTCAGCACAACATCTGCACCAACTTCAGCACAACCAGGGGGAATCGACAGCAGGCTGTTCTGAAACTCTTATGTTTGGGTGAAAAACCCCGCACCGCGCAGGCATGGAGGAACAGACCGATGAGGGGTTGATGCCACTGAGCCTCATTCCCGGCATGCTGGTGTGCGACAATGGGCGAAATCTTGTAGCAGCTCTGGGCCTAGCTGGTTTGACACACATTCCTTGTCAGTTGCATGTGCTGAACTTGGTGGTGTAGAGGTTCTTGAAAAATTACCCCAATATGTCAGAGCTGCTGCAGGAAGTGAGGGTTGTCTGTGCATGCTTTTGGCCCCTTCCCGCTCACTGCCTCATATGCAACTCCACCTTGCACATGCTGGACAGACTGTGCAAGCAGCAGCAGGCGATAGTAGAGTTTCACAAGTGAGCCACCAAGTGGCCTCCATGCGGGACTTGTGTGCCATGTGGCACTGCTTTAAATACTCCACCAACATGGCCAGCGGTGATGATGCCATCATCAGCCTTACTATTCCGCCTTGATCTGTCTAACTGTTGTAGAAGAGGAAATTCTTTTAATATATGGTCCCCGGATAGGGGACATAGGAGACATTAAACTGAGATGAACACATTTTGCAGTTGATCGTAGCAAACAAGCATCTGTCTGACTGTAGTAGGTGTTGTGGAAATTTTATTAGGATGTGTTTTTAATATGTCATGTATTGTCATCATGTCTCTGTGTCAGGGTAAACCATTGGAGTGGATATCTTACTGTGGATGTAGAGACGCAGCTGCCGGGTGCAGAGGTCTCCGCTGGCAAACAGTCTATGTGCTATGCACTGCGCTGTGGACCGGGGGAGACTGATCCGCTGCAGAGCAGTGCTTTCTTGGGAAATGTATGGGCGCCAGCTAGGGCCCCCGCCCAAAGAGCTGATTTTTTGGCTTGGCGTGGCTGCATTTATTAAGAGAACAATATACGAAAGGAACCTGCGTTTGTTGTTACCAGTGTGCCTGATCAACCGCTGGAGGTAATGGCGCAATTCCTGTACATAAGCACACATGAGAATCCTAGTGAACTTTGTTGGGCATTGATCACTGAGCAAGGCTGAACAAAGTTCACTCTAGTGGCAATTGGGAGACATGTGTTGGTTTCTTCCGGTGTGTCATCACTTCCTGTATGATTGTACTGTACACGAAGGAAGTGGTCAGGTGTTGGGCCTGCCCCCTTCCTATTGTTACCCCTTTTGTCTATTTAAATAAAAAAAATTGTCTGGGCGAGGGAGAAGTTCTCACCAGATCTTTACCATGAAACATCTTATCTGACTCCTGGAAGAGTGTGCCCTTTCCTTACACAAAAGAGCTTAATACACGTTATTGTAAGCACGGCAAAGATGTCCCGAACTATTCGCCAGCAAACAGTTCCCAGCAAACATCGCTTGTTCGCGTTCGCCGCGGCGGGCGAACATATGCGATGTTCGATCCGCCCCCTATTTGTCATCATTGAGCAAACTTTGACCCTGTACCTCACAGTCAGCAGACACATTCCAGCCAATCAGCATACCCTCCCTCCCAGACCCTCCCACCTCCTATCAAAAAGCAAGGACAGCATCCATTTTAGATTCATTCTGAAGTTGCAGTGTTAGTAAGAGCAGGGAGAGTGGTGCTGCTGCCGAATTAATAGGGAAAGCGTTAGCTAGGCCAGTGTTCTGTGTCCACTCCAGTCCTCAAAGACTCATCTGCTGTAAGGACAGCGTCCTGAGAGCACCCCAAAAAGCCCTTTTTAGGGCTGGTACATCAGTCTGCTTTTATTTAATTTTTTTCTATATATATATTGCAGTTGCCTGCCCGTGTGTGAGAGGCCGCAGGCCCACAGACTGTACTGTGTGCACACCAATCATATAGGGTGGCACAGTACCTTGCAGATAAAAAAGTCATTCAATTTTTAACCTTTAAAATTATTTCAGTTGCCTGCCAGTGTGTGTCAGGCCCACTGACTGTACTGTGCCCACTGCCCACCACTCACGCACGCATAGTACCACTAATCAAAAAAAAGAATAACATGCAGAGGCAGGCCACCCCGCAGGGGCCGTCGTGGTGCTGTGATTTCCTTTGGCCCTAGAATAATGCCTAGTGTTTAGAGGCCACATACCCTGAACTCGAAAAATTCTGAGGACATAGTTGACTGGCTTACACAGGACACCCAATCTTCTACAGCTTCCGCTCGGAACCTTGACGCACCATCCTCCTCGGGCACCTCTGAAGCTACCACTCGCCCGCCCGCCGTGTCCACCAACACTAGCACCACAGCCGCTTCATTTGATCTGTCAGAGGATTTATTTACACATCAGTTGGAAGAAATAAGTAATGCGCAACCATTATTGCCAGAGGATGTAGATAACAGGGATATGTCTCAGTCAGACAGCATTACGCACATGGACGTACGGTGTGATGATGATGATGTTGTACCCGCTGCTGCTTTCTTTGCTGAGTTGTCAGATACAGCAGAATATCCAGTGGAAGTTTTAGATGGAGCCGCGAATAAAGTTAGAAACATGGAACGAGCAGAGTTTTTTGTAGAAAAGGATAAATCCCAAAAAGAACAGAAGGGTGAGCAATTACGGTTAGTGTTACCATACAGCATCTGGTGAAAAAGGATAAAATAATAGGTTCGAGCATTCCCTCTGACCCTCTCATCACATTTACCAAAGCGCCCAATTTAGGGAACAAAGTAGCGCCAACAATTACAACCAAGATAAAGAACAACATGACGGTACAAAGTTGGAGCAAAATAAGCGAAATTTTTCAGATGTTCTAACTGCAGAATTACCTCCTTTCCACGGAAAAGCAGTGAAATAGTCTCAACTATGAATGGACATAAACATGTTATAAAATATTTTTTAGCCTGTTATTCAGAAGATGTCATTTACATTATAGAATGTCCGTGTAAGCAACAATATATTGGGAGGACCAAGAGGTCCCTAAAAAAACGGATTTCAGAACATGTAGCGAACATTAAAAAAGGTTTGGAGACTCATTCACTGTCTAATCACTTTAAAATTACCCATAACAAAAACCCAACAGGATTTGCAGCCATAGATAAAGTGACAAAAAATTGGAGAGGTGGGAACCACATCAGTAAGATGTCTAGGTTGGAAACTCAGCGAATTTTTTAACTAGATACCATGGTCCCAGGGGGACTAAATGCAGAATATGAATTGTTTGGTTTTTTGTAGACACGCGGTGGGGGCCCACTGTTGAGGGTGTACCCATCCGGGTTATTGACTTTTCTCGGTGGGTTCACCCTTAACAGTGGACTTCCACTGTTACCCTCTCATGAATATTGTCCCATTTTAAAGTTTATAATCCATGTATCTGAACACTCAAGGTCCAAGATTAAACATTATCTGTTTCCCCGAGGAGGGAGTCCATTTTCTCTTATAAATAAATAGTTTATGGCAAAAACGTATCATTACCACACAGATATGGCACCTGTCCCGGGGTGTTTTTTGCTTGAATTGAAATAACTACTTAGGCTCTCCCATTGTATGGAGGGATTTGTTTGGACCTGAAAGTTGAGGGCGAACTACTAACCATTACAAATATATTTTTTATCCTATACAGTATAAGGACTGTTATTGACAATCTTATCTAGCACCCCAATATGAAAATCCACTCCAGATTTTGTATGTAGCCATGACCCCTATAAAGGATGGGTTTTTGGGGGGGTCCGATTACCACTGAAGAAGGGGACACGTAGTACCCCGAAACGCATCTGTTCAGACCCCCCCCCCCAACAGGACCTTTATTGTGGAAACAAGGAACGCTACCGATGGTGTTGGAGTGCCCCTTTGAAAATCGGTGTACCACGTGAAAGGTGGTTATAACAATAGTGCAGCAGAGACTGCAAGATACGAGTAAGGTCCACGTGCACACAACCCAACAGCGTGGGGAACAAGACAGCAACAACTTGCAATACACTGGTCGGATACATCACCAGACCAACGTCCAGAGCTGTATCAAGGCATAGAAAGCGACACTGGGTACCCTCCACACACATGCTCTACTCAGAGGTACAAGCCTAGTAATAAAACAGCTCGTTAAGGAGCACAACTTGCTAAACAACCCTCCTCTTTTCATGCCAGCAGACCTCGCCCCGCTTGCAGTAAGATCAAATGTGTCACATTTAGCACCGGTCTGGCTCAAATTACGTAAATACACCACTGGCGACTTCTTGAAGGCAGCATCTAGCTCCTTACCTGATCAGCACCCACTGAATGACATCCTGATGTCCTCTAATTTCTTAGAAACAATAGAGTTACACTCGATTAGCAAGGTGCTGCTCGATAAAAAGGCACTCAATTCAGAAATACACCTGGTTTGAAAGATTTTTCCTCCACTCATCCCCCCCACGTGGGCTAATCTCCCTGCTTTACACAGCCCTGAACAAACCGCCGAATAGTGAACTACCGCAGCATCTGAAGACATGGGAGGCTGACCTTCATACCACCTTCTCAGACACAGAGATACGTCGTATCTACTCGGGCTCCCATGGCTTCTCACGTTGTGTCAGAGTTCAGGAGCATTCTTATAAGGTAATGACCCAGTGGTATCAAACACCGAAGCAGCTTTATATAAAAGGGCTTAGCACCTCGGACAAATGCTGGAGGTGTGGCAAAGAGTCAGGGACACTGTTACACATCTTTTGGTCTTGTCCAGTTGTAAAACAATTCTTTACTGACATCTCAGAGGCCATTCATAAAGTCACGAAAGTAAAAATTGTCCTGACCCCCGGACTGGTACTCCTGTGGCTTCCCACACCCGAATTCTCACCTTCCAAAAGGGATCTGGCAACACAACTGATTCAGGCCGCCAGACTCCTAATACCCCTCAAATGGCTTTGCAGAGACCCACCTTTGTACTCTCAATGGGTTATGAAAGTGGATCACATTAGTAGGATGGAAGAGTTAGCTAGTTGGGAAGTCAGGAAGCATGCCCAATACATGAAGATCTGGAGCCCCTGGAAAACCTTCCGAATCTCAGGGACCGTGCATAAAGTATAGTCTGACACGTATGCGAGGCCTCACACCGTTGCCTCCCTAGATGGTACTTCAAATGGGATGTAACCAACACACACAGATCTTAGTTTTATTCTGTATTTGTGATAATTGTGATGACGACCAGTTCCCTCCCCTAATGTTCCCCCATATTACATTCTTAGATTCTGTTCACTGTATTTTTGTGACATGTTGATGCTATATTTTGTATTCATCTCTGCCCGCGACTCCTCTGCTGTGGCGGTCGAGGCAGTGTTGTACTTTTATATACTCATGTCTTCAATAAAAAGAAAATTGACAAAGAAAGCGACACTGGGTAAGACCGTTCCATTGCTATTGCCGGCACAGCAAACACTATTGTACTTACACGTGGTGCACTGTGCTTCAGCGGGACGCCGCTGATACATCTGCAGAGCGGGACGCCACTGTATGAAATCTAAGGACAAATTATTTTACAATCTGAGCGAGACCACGTTCCCCTGCCTCAATAAGGGCAATTACTATTAATGAATGACTTATGACTGAACTGTCTCTTATGAATGGAGGAGAGGTACGAATTACTACGGACATTATGAAGGTGTTCCGATCCTTCATTTGATTGTCGAGAGAAATTAGGGGTATTTGGGTAGCTAGTGTCATATTCTGTGAGATCATTATCTAAGTTTTGTAGGCATCTGCCTATTGGCTGCTGGTCACGGTACTGTTACATCATTGCTATTCTTAAGAATGCTCCTATCTAGAAAAGCAGTTCAGAATATTCCATTTATGATCTAATACTACAATTTGTAAGACTATATTTGTTGTAATACATTTATATTCCAGAGATTTTGTTGCTATATTGCTGCTATACATGTGATCGTCTTTTTATAGGTAATCATCCTTGGATCTCCCTGGCTGTTTTTAGTATGTTTTATTAAGTGCTTTATAGGTTTTGGATTGCTCACTTTATATTTTAGAATAAAAATATAATTGGTATAAATGTCGCACTAAGGTAGTGAACTACCAAATGAGGTGCACTCGCCCAAAATAGATTCACCAACCTATTCAATGAGAGATTAAAAAGAGAAATGGGGGCACACTCTAAATAGCTGGTGTCCGTAGTATTTATTACAAATATAATAAAACAATAAATCAATAAAAAGAACAGTCAATAATTATCTGCATCTAAAAACAGCTTCCCATATATGTGGTTGAATATAACCTCAAAACAACAGCCGTCAGTAAGGTTATTGGTATAGTTCCAGGAGTTAAATCGCCTTGTGTGTCTCAATAAGCCCCACCTTCGGGAGAGTGTATCTCAAAGATGTTTCAAAAGTTCAATATCCAGACTTTATAACCATTCATTAGTCTTAAGTCTTAGCCGCTCCCAGCGTACAGTTAGAGTGGCGTCCTGCTCTGAGACAAAAAAAAATAGCAATCGCTGTTAATAAACTCTAGGCAGGGATTATCAGAACAGTCTTACCAGATATGATGTGTAAGCCCTCTACACGGTCTCTTTCCTATGAAGTGATAGATTACCCGGTCTCAAGGGCTGCCTTACCAGAGCGCACTCGGCGGTGCACGTGTCTCTTCTTGGAGTATAGTGCCTCCGTATACTTGTGCCGATTGCACGAGTACTCCGGTGTTTTTAGCAAAGTTCCGTCTCTGGTACAGATTATGTCTGGCAATAATCCCTGGCTTTTAACAATGGGGGAGAACACCAGATGCGTTTCGGGGTATTTACTTTATAACCCCTTCTTCAGTGAACAGTCAGTGAACAGTCTGATTCGCTAGACCACAGGTTGCGCAGGATCCGCTTCAAGGGCAGCAGAGTGGGGCTGGCGCTGTCGGATTACGTGGTGAGGCATACACCAGCAGTGCAGCCCTTCCTGGACCTAGTACCAGCACTGCCGTAGAACATGGTGAAGTGGCGAGCACCAGAAGGGCAGTTGAAGCTGGTACGGTGGCACGTGCAATAGTTCCCCCATCGCAGCCACCGCACAGACAGGCCCGTAGATCCCCTAGAATCCCTGAGGTGCTGGCAAACCCTGATTGGTAGCCCCCATCTTCAGCCGCACCATTAGTTCCCCATTTCACCGCCCAGTCAGGAGTTCGGGTGGAGACAGCTCAGATCGGATCAGCACTGAGGTTTTTTGAGCTGTTCTTCACTGCAGAGCTCTTTGACCTAGTTGTGGCAGAAACAAATCGGTATGCCACTCAATTTATAACCACCAACCCGGGAAGCTCTTATTCCCAGTCTTTCCGGTGGAAACCAGTCCAAGTTTCCGAATTTAAAACTTTTCTGGGCCTTCTCCTCAACATGGGCCTAACAAAAAAGCATGAATTGTGGTCATATTGGTCCACAAACCCAATTCATCACATGCCCATGTTCTCTGCTGCCGTGTCCAGGACACGATTTGAGACCATCCTGCGTTTCCTGCACTTTAGCGATAACAGCACCTCTCATCCCAGAGGCCACCCAGCTTTTGACCGGCTCCACAAAATTCGACCCCTCATAGACCACTTTAACACCAAATTTGCAGATTTGTATACCCTGTCATGCCTTTTCATAAGTATATAAACAGTTATACATTATTATTGTTATAACGTGTATTCATGGCCTATGAGCAGCCATGTTGTACACCCTCCTGTACTCCTGTATGCATATTGCTAACTGAGGATAAGACATTGACTCCTCCTCACCCTCCTGTATGAACCTTCATTGTAAAAGAGAAAAATGGGTTCAAGGAAAGGTCCTTCCTGGCAGATGTGGGCCTATCTAAGGGAGTGATTTTACCCCATCACTAGGCTTGGAGCCGAGATAAGGTTCTTCCTGGCGCTCGTCTGTCATCTTTTTATAATGAGATGTATTAATGAGACAAACATATAATGTCTGTTTGTTCATATAGTGGATCGTATTTAGTTTTCACACAAGTTAATCGATATATCACATATGTGTTGTTTTATGTTTCACGTATTGGTTTATTTTGTTACATGTTCTAAACATATACTAATGTATATATATCCTGTGTGTGTATCACCAGAAGCGTGTATTCCTGAGGTATCTAGGAAAGCATGCTCAGTTGGATTTCTGCTAATGAGAAAGTTGTGTTATTTTCATAAGATAAGGCACCTGTGAAATCCAAAACCTACACAATTGTTGTCTACATTGTAACTTTATGACATGAGAACAGTTATACTAGTTTCTGGGAATATAGGTTTTAATTGCTTCAAGTGTCAGGGGGTATGCCTCCCTTTTTGATGTATGTCCCAGGTGGTGGATATTTACCACTTAACATGAAGTCACATTATATAAATTTAACTCCTAAAAGCACATTTTGGGTAATGTATGATCTCACAGTACCATTACCATATGTGCACACCCTCTGGTTTGGTTGGAAGACCGTTATCTAAAGCGGTGTATTCTTTTGATAAGTCTGTGAATATTAATCATAGACGGGATGAGAGGGGGATTCCAAAAGAAAGAAAAAAAAAGTTCTACAAAGAAAGGACTAAAATAGAACGTGGCAAACTTTGGATTTGATCCTGGACCACGGGGAACCCTCTGGAGAGCTGACCGTCCCTTCGGAGCCCTACTCACCTTTTGACCCTTGGTAACGTATATCTTGCTTATTGCTTGCAGTATTGATAAGTTACTCAGCCCGGTATATAGTCAAAGATCCCCAATTGTGGATCTGTAATTGATAAGGCTCCTGATCAATTTTGATCATTCTCTTAGCAAAGATGCATATTGCTAACTGAGGATCAGACATTGTTACCTAGTCCTTGGGAACTTTGTTATTCCCTAGCCTGATACCGAGCTGGTAAATTTATAGTGCCGCCATATACCTCAATTGGTTAAAAGGTGATAGGTAGGGGTTGATATCCCTACTCTTCTTTAATTTGAATTGTTGCATATCATTGCATTGATTGGCGATATTCAGTATTGTTTGAAGGTAGTGGTATTATATTTCATTGTCTATCATTGTACAGGTTGTATCATCGATTTTGTATTTAGCACTTATGTATAATAAACTCGCATATATTTTTGCATAGAAGATGGTACCTCGTTTTCTTTCTAGTTGCACAAAATAATTAAGGTTCCCATCAACGAGCTGAGAGGTTATTATGTCGCCCTCTCCTCAATAGGATCAATAACTCTGATATTATTTTCCTTTGATCCTTTCTTTTGTTTTTTTTTGTATATAAAGCATTTTTGCGCTTTATATTCGCGACAAATATGGAGGTTCCACCGAGATCGAGTTAACTCTTTAATTATTTGTCAAATAGTGAAAGGTTCCACATTTCCTTGGCTAGCCAGATTGTTATTGTTATCTGTGTATTGGTTATTGATCAGGAAAATGAGTGCTGCAGACAGTGACACGGGCAGTGGCCATGCTACAGCAGATGGTCCATCTAGCCCTGAGCAGCTGATCCATAACATTGTTGAATATGTGCATTCATGGCATAAATGAAGATATGATATATCTACATGGGTCAGTGAGATGCAGGAAAGAGCCAAGGAAGAATGTAAAGATATGTGGACACCATGTGGCAGGGTCAGAAAATACCTGACTTATTTTGATACGATACAAGATGATACCAAGAGAGACCAACACCTCTTATGCATGTTGCCACCTGTTTTGTTTGCATTATTAGAGGCCAATACTCTCTCAGAAAGTAAACATGCATATATAATAAAAACGCAGATCAATGCATCCCAGTTAGAGGAAAAATTAAAATCTGCAGAGGCAGCGATCGAGGACTTAAACTACAACCTTGATCACAGCCATGCTGCCTATCAGCAGGCAAAAGGTGACATTGAGGAGCTACACCTCCGTTATTCCAAACTTCAGCAGACAGGCAAATCAAGCCATACTGTAGTCAATGCTGGAAATGATCCAACTGATACTGAGGGAATGCCAGACCCTCCATTTCTTATGCCCCAGCATCCAGATATGTCATCACATGCTCTTAAAGCAGACTCCATCCAAGGCCTCAAGCCACCTCCAAGTGGTGGCATGATTACACAGGAGGCATTAACCCAGTTAAGTAGGGCATTCCAGAATGTAACAGCCTTACTAGGCCCAAGCAACACAGAAGCTCCTAGAACTTCCTGAAGAGAGACATTAGGGTTAAATCACCTGTGCCAAGTGTGTCCGATTGAAGCGATCGCAGTGTATGTGATACTGACAGTGATGTGGAGAAGCATGTGACTTATTCCCTTCCGAACAGGTATGAGTCTGCCCCCAAGAGGAACAGAGGTCCCAGGCGACGATCATATACTAAGGTGCTCTCTAGAGAGGAAAATTCTCAGTGTTCTGAAAAGGATCAGAGCTCCTCAAGTATCATTAAATTTCTAAATGCCACTATGCCAAAATTTACTAAAAAGGGTTCATCGCAAATTGCAAATCACTTAGAACTGTATGAATCTACTATGGATTCTTTAAAGTTGTACTCTGATGCTGACAGGATCAGATTCCTGCCATTGGCATTTAAAGATAGATATCGCCACTACTTCATTTCCTTTAGGGACAAAGGGATTCAGAGCTGGCAAGATGTTGCTCATGAGGTTAAATTGGAATTCGGGCCGTACCAAACTATTACTGCTGCAAAATGTGACATTTATAATCTCACATGCAGGCCCAATCAAAGCCCCCGAGAATTCCTCTCCATCCTTAAAAATGCCTATGTATTAGCATAAAGGTCCCCAAATTGGGAATCTGAAGAGTTTAAACAGCTGTTCTATGATGCTATGCCGACCCAGATCAAACTTAGCCTAGCTAGAGATTTTGATCTTGAAGCTCCCTTGGACAGGCTGGTGACGGCTGCCACCTCACTATACAATATTAGTGAATGTCATGCTACAGGTTAGAGGAGATACAAAAAGTCCACAGAACAAAGTGTGGCAGAGGTTAAGGTGAACCCCAAATTGGGATTCGAAACGCAGCCACGCAAGTTTCCTCAGTCTACAGGACCTGTTCCCCAGACCCAGCGACAACAGGTAGGACCCAAACAGTCAAAGCCCCATAGCCCCAAAGGGTCAGAGGGGGATAACGCTGGTACTGAAAGGTCCAACTACTGTCCATATTACAATAGGAGTCCCCAAGGATACAGGCACTGGAATAACAGGCCCAGACAACAGAGGGAATGTAAGTTTGAACCCTCTACTCCCCCCAGGAGTAGGTCACCCGCCAATAATAATAAGGGTGCACCACAAGACCAAAACGGACGCAGACCAAATAGTCGGCTTGATCAGTTGGCAGATCAAGTGGCCAAACTAAGTGATGCTGTAAATAAGTTGTCCCAAGGTTCCACAGGAAAACAACCTGAGCCTTTTTAGGGGCAGCTCCAGGTCCCAGCTCAGCCCCATAAAGCAGGCAGGGCAGGGTCAGAGCCAGGGCCAATGCAAGGTAACTGAGACTGTTACGGAAAAATCTAATGTGGTCACTAACCATATTTTGCCTTGCAGCGCTCCTGACCCTAAAATTGGGGCCAAGGAGGAGGTTTCTAACATGTTGTCCATTTTGCAGTCTAATCCTGTTGATCCCTGCAATAAGCTGTCTACTCCAGGGAGTGATCCTATAACCCCGACATCTAGTTGTGAGCTGCCGTCTGTAAAGTGATCCAGCATCCCGCAAGGGTGGGGGATACTTCTGCTCTTCACTTGTGCAGGAAGAATGAAGGAATTCTTCAAAGGTCACAACAGCTGCAGAAAGGTCAAACCCTCAGAAAGAATCATATGAGTGAACATCCTAACTTCTTATGTGATTTATTTCAGGTTGAAGGCCGATATTTTGTTGATTCTTACTTGCAAGATGAGCTTATCGGGCCAATCAGGGGCTAATTGACACAGGATCATAAGCTACCATCTTGTCACAGTTATTTCCAACAGGTTCTGGATTTGACAGCAAAGAGGCCGAGGTTAAAATCGAGGAAAGGCTTAATTCTGTTGAAGTCCATTTTAGGAACAATCAAACACCGGATGTCACCGGTGCCGCTCATACCATCACCATCCAGAAGGACAGAATTGAAAAGGTAACTTTGGATGGGGATGCATTAACTATTTCTCTTAAAAGGGGAGGTGACGGAGTCGCGGACCTGACCAAGCATACTCAAGCCCTGGTACGGATTGAGAAGGTCAATGACAGTTTGTTGATTCCCACGCAGGTGAACAATATAGGCCGAGTGAAATATGCCAAATTGGATCTGAAATCCGAAACCAGTTACATAAGCCTAAGCCTCTTGAAACAGGTCGCTAATCCAAAAGTGATAAAAATATCCTCTCCACAGGACCAATGGATTCATGATTTGGATGGAGATTCACAGAGCCATAATGTGGTTGCAAGATGTCTTTTGTCTATTTCCATAGGAGATAAGACTACGGAACATTTATTCCTTGTGCTGAATGAACCACGGTACCAGATATATATAGGTAACGACCTTCTAAATCGTTTGATGGCTCTTTGATAAGTGTATGTGGAGACACTTTGCAGGTAACAGGTACATCATGGTTAACATTCAGGATTGGCAAGAAGACACTTAGACACCCCACGCTGATTGTGGATCTACCATATGATCGGCTGATCATAGAAATCGACCTCCTGAAAAGATTGAGTTCCATTGTAGACTTCATCAATGAAGCAATTTGGACTCAGGTGAAGGCCCCTATTGCCTATGAGTATGAGTATATATTGCCTATGGTGAACATTGTAGACTTCATCAATGAAGCAATTTGGACTCAGGTGAAGGCACCTATTGCCTATGAGTACTCTTGCAATGCACAACCCCAACGTAGATTGATCTGGTCAACAACACATTATGGTCTAGGTTACCTGGGAACCTGGAAAGATTCCAGAATGATGAGCAAGCCTTGAGATGGGGGCAACAGATGCCCTATGCTGTAAGTATCATGGTCGCTGATGAGGTTAAAATCCCTGAGGGATGCAAACCGTTTCTTCTTCCAATTCAAATAAAAAAGGGTCAAAATTTGAAGAATGCAGAACCCTTGATATGTTTGTCCAACCGGATTCAGAAACTCGGCCTGAGGGTGAGGCCCACTCCTATGATAAACATCTGTCAGAATCCATTGCACATGGTAATCGACAATATGGCTCCTAATAGCATATCCTTATAGAAGGGCACCATAATTGGTCTAGCCATAGATTCAGAGAATTACACTTTTGGATTCCAAAATTATGTCATTGGACTTATTCCTGAGGAGTACCTAACGGAAGAACAGGTAGTGGAACAACGTTTTACCTCAACACCTGAGGGGTTATTCAATATCCACTCTGTTTATCCTTTCAGTTCTGAAGAAGGTACATGCCACATTGAAGAATCATCATTGGTTTTCAACCATGAGATCGGTGAAAAGGAGTACGAGTCATGTCAACAAGGAAAAGAGAACGTTTTAACTAGCGAGCTTGAAGAAGCTTACGAGTTAAGTCAGCCTGAAATCTTTCCAGAATTTCAGGAACGGGTGGAAGAGCAAATCTCTGTAGCTGACGCATGCTCTGACGAGTCGCAGCGTCTACAACTGAAGGATCTTTTCGCAGAATTCCAGGACATGTTTGCTAAGGATTCTTATGACTGTGGCAAAACTGACCTACATGTTGCAAGAATCCAAACAGATCCCAATGCACCCCATCTATATGTAAAACAGTACCGACTTCTGCTGGCCGCTTACGAGTCACTATCAGAAATTGTCAAGAACTTGGAGAAGAAGGGTATCATCTGTCCAGTACACAGTTCGTTCAATCATCCAATACTTGGAGTCCTCAAACCCAACGGTCAATTTCGTCTTTGCTCAGACCTAAGGCAGTTGAACAAACATGTTTATATGTCCGGATGGCCCATGCCATATATTGACCAGTGTTTAGCGCAAATACAAGGATCTAAAATTTTCACTGCTCTGGACTGTGCGCAAGGATATTGGACAATTACCCTGGGAACACACCTAAGCGTTTTTCAGCGCGTTCAAACGCGCTGAAAAACGCACAACAAGTGAAAACCCATGTATTCCAATGGACATGGTTCACACTTGAGCGTTTTACAGCGCGTTTGAACGCGCTGAAAAACGCCAAACGCAAACGCTTGTGCATGAGCTTCTTTGGGGCGTTTGCCCAAGCGTTTGCACCCATTGAAAAGCATGGGAACGCGCATATAAGAAAATATGCGCGTTTTCCGCTTCAAAAACGCGCATATGATTGCGGGTTTTTGTAGTAAAACCCAGCAGAAAGGCAGAATCTCCACCCACCCTTGCTGGGTGGGGATTCTTTTTTTCTGCAAACTGTAAGCTGTCAATCAAAAAACACCTAAAATACGCGCATTGCAAAAATACAAAAACGCCGAAAAAAACGCGCGTTTTCCACAGAAAAAACGCTCAAAAAAACGCCTGATCCAAAAACGTCTAGGTGTGTTCCCAGCCTTAAAGTGGGGGAGAGGGATCAATACAAACTGGCCTTCACATTTGGAAAGCAACAATATGCCTGGACCCGATTGCCTTTTGGGTACATCAATGCGGGCAATGAATTTGCTGTGTTTATGCATAAGGCAATGCCTGATGCCTCTGAACGAGGTACCTTATCCTATGTGGATGACATCCTAATCAAAAGCACAACTTTTGAAGAACATGTTGCAGAGCTGAGGCATGTACTAACCTAACTGAGGAAAGCTGGTGTAAAACTTTCTTTACAGAAGGCTCAATGGTGCCGGACCAGGGTTAATTTCTTAGGTCACGAAGTCACTGCTGATGGAATCAACCCGCAGAAGAAGAAAGTGGAGACAGTGATCAATACAAAGTCACCTACAAATCCCAAAGAGTTGAAGTCCTTCCTGGGCATGATGAACTATTTACGTAAGTTCATAGACAGTTATGCCGAAATTACAAAACCTCTTTTGCCGTTACTGAAGAAAGGAGTGAGATGGGAATAGAGTGAGCGTCACGAGCAAGCTGTGATTGAACTCAAAACCAGACTTACCCAGGCTCCGTGCCTTACTTACCCAGAAGGTGGGAAACCTTTCTTCATTGAAACAGGCTTCACAGACAAAAGCGTGAGTGCAGTCCTCTTCCAGAAACAGGAAAACCTAAACAAGATCATTGCCTATGCCAGCAAGTCCTTGTCACCGGTTGAGGTAAAGTTCAATGACTGTTAAAAAGCATTGCTGTCGACTGTGTGGGCTTTGCAATATTTCAGGAGTTTTATCAAAGGCGAAAAGATCATTGTGGAAACTGCACACCAACCACTGCAATATTTGCAAAGTGACAGAATCAAGGATGGAAATCTGTCAAATAGCAGGATAACCGCCTGGACAATGTCCTTAATGGGATGGCCACTGGAAATCAGGTATAGGCAAAATAATAGAAATCCAGTTGCTCAAGGACTAGCTGAACTCCACGATTGTACCAATGTGGGACACAAAGGTGAGCCCCCAGAAAATTATTTCCTAGAGGAACAATTTTTATCTCCTGTAAGAGAGTGCAAGGTGTTGTATTTGATAGCAGGTACGTGTCACCGAGGTTGCTGGCCTCGGTGAGGTAAGAGCCGGGGTTTTTGGTCTGCAGCAGCTAGTGCTGCTCTGTTAAATAGCATGGCTGCAAAGCCGATCCGGGCCGGCTCTTACTGGGAGCAGCTAAAGAGTAGGGTGGGTGGCTGCTCCCCACGGTCCAGTCCATGTTTTGGGCTGGGTATAAAAAGCAGCCAGCAGCTGTGTCTGTGAGGCTGTGATTGTCCTGGAGCTGCTAACACTGTTGTGGAATTCTCTGATCTGGAGGAAAGAGCTCAGCAAGGTGGTGTTTTTCCCTGCAACCTGAAGGAGGAATCGCCTGCGGCTGAACCGACTGCTAGGTGTGAACCCGCACTTAAACCACCCAAGGTGACTGGACCCTGTGTTGGCCTGTTTTTGGTTTTGCCACATGATTTCTGTTGTGTGTGAACTGTCACCAAGAGACTGTTTTCATTTCTGGTGTGCAAGTGTGAATAAAACACTGTTTGATGCACAATCTGGACTCCTTGTTTTGCCTCTAAACTGCACCCGCACCGCTGTCTACCAGAGCGACTCCCCACATTTGGTGGAGGATGCGGGCATGCGCAGTGAGGCTGGCGTGAACGCCGAACTTTGTTTTTGCTGAGCAAAAGTGGATGTTCTATATTAGGCCGGCAAAGTTACAGCCTGTGATCCCTGACAAAATGGAGGCGGTTGTAAAAGCCCTTGTGGAGGCTAACTTGCAGCAGCGGGAGGCCAACAAGCAGCAGCAGGAGACCAACCAGCTGCTACTTCAGCAGGTGATGGCTTTACAAGCTGCAGGAGCGTCCCACCATGTCCATGATGCCCGGAAAGCGGTCCGTGCGGCGATCCCAAAAATGACCCCCTCGGACGACGTTGAGACCTATCTGGCGGTCTTTGAAAAGGTGGCCGTGAGGGAAAAGTTACCCCGTGACCAGTGGGCAGAGGTCGTCGCTCCGTTCCTGGCTTCCGGACCCCAGCAGGTGTTTTTCGACTTGTCGGATGACCAAGCGGCAGATTATGACACTGTGAAAGGAGAGGTCCTAGCCAGACTGGGCGTGAACGTGCTGGTCCGCGCCCAAAGAGTCCACCAGTGGGACTTTAAAACGACTGAACCCGCTAGGCCGCAGTTCTACGATCTGCTGCACAGGCTGCAAAAGTGGCTGCAGCCCGATCTACTAAGTCCCACTGCCATGCTGGATCGCCTGTTGGCGGACATCTTTTGGAGGGCCCTGCCTTATCCCCTCCAGCACTGGGTCGGCCAGGCGTCTCCGGTAAGTGCCCTGGAGATGGTCGACCTGGTGGAGCGTTACGAGGCCACCAGAAACCTGCAGGGGAGTCTTGCTGGGAAGGGGCAAGTCAAACCCCGGAGGCCTCCACCCCAGCTCCGACGACCGGCGACAGAGAGACCTGCACGGCATGTACCCCCTGCGGATCCGCCTCCCGTGGTATGCTGGAGGTGTCAGGAGCCAGGCCACATCAGGGCCGACTGTCCGCATCGGGATGAGCCGATGGATATGAACTACGGGGGTCGTCACTCCCTGTATGCACGGAAGCTGTGCGCAACTGGCACCCGTGAGGTGCAGGACCATAACCACCTGTGTCAGGTAGAGGTGGGAGATTCGCTGGCGGTGGCTCTGCTGGACTCCGGGAGTTTAGTCTCCCTGGTAAGGGCTGCCCTTGTGCGGCCTGCGGAGTATACTGGCCGTAAAGTCGGGGTCCTGTGCATCCACGGAGACCTGAAAGACTACCCCACTGCACTAGTGACTTTGTCCACCGCGGCTGGTAGGTGGACCCACGAGGTGGCTGTCGCTACTAAACTCCCACACGAACTGATACTTGGGAGGGACTTCCCGGTTTTCCGGCGCTGTGGCCGGTAATAAAGGTATCTGAGGGACCCGAGACAGGGTGACCCTAGTAGAGTGGCCTGATACCCTGGAAGGCCAGAACCCTGGGAGCCCGAGTCTGAAGGGCCGGCGGTAGGGGTGACCACTGCTCCAGCGGTAGAGGGGGAGACAACCCCACTGAGTGTAATGGTGGGAGACACGGAGGACTTGCCACCGGGACCTGAGTTGGCAGACCTCAATGTCTCCGGGAAAATTTTGGGACCGCACAACACCGGGACCAAACCCTAACCAGGGCCTGGAAGAATGTGCTGGAAATTGATGGGAAACCCCAGAAACCAGGGGCTGAATTAATGTTCCCACGGTTTATTGTTCTGCAGGATATGTTGTATCGGGTGAACCAAATCCGAGGCGAACCTGTTGAACAGTTGGTGGTGCCCACAGCGTATCGCAAGCTTGTCATGGAGCTTGCCCACCAACATGTTCTTGGGGACACCTGGGGTGGCAGAAAACCCAGGACCGCATACTGCAGCGGTTTTATTGGCCCAGTGTGTTCAAGGAGGTAGAAAATTATTGTAAGTCCTGTCCAACCTGTCAGATAACTAGCCCCCAACCTCATTTCCGTAGTCCTCTGGTACCTCTGCCAATTATTGAAGTACCGTTTGAGCGAATCGCTATGGATTTAATTGGGCCTGTACCAAAGTTCTGCCAGGGGCCACCAACACATTCTGGTAGTTCTCGACTATGCCACTCGGTATCCGGAGGCGGTGCCTCTGCGACATACCTCAGCTAGGCTCATTGCCAAAGAGTTAATGGAGATGTTTTCCGTGTGGGCCTGCCAAAAGAGGTTCTGACAGACCAAGGGACCCCTTTATGTCCAAAGTAATGAAGGAACTGTGTAAATTGTTGCGTATAAAGCAGTTACGGACGTCCGTTTACCATCCGCAAACAGACGGTCTTGTTGAGAGGTTTAACCAAACTCTAAAAAATATGTTAAAAAGGGTGGTGTCTAGAGATGGGAAGGACTGGGACCTGCTTCTGCCCTATCTCATGTTCGCAGTGCGAGAGGTACCCCAGGCCTCTACTGGGTTCTCGCCCTTCGAACTGCTTTATGGCAGACACCCTCGGGGCCTGTTGGATATCGCCAAGGAGGCATGGGAACAACAGCCTGTCCCCCACAAAAGTGTCATTGAGTATGTCGCCCAGATGCAGGAACGAATGGAAAGGGTGTTGCCCTTGGTCCGGGAGCATATGGAGGCAGCGCAACAAGCCCAGAGTAGGGTGTACAATCGTCAGGCTCGGTACGGGACTTCAATCCGGGAGATCGGGTTTTGGTTCTGGTACCCACCCTTGACAGCAAATTCCTAGCTAGGTGGCAGGGCCCCTATGAGGTGATCGAGAAGGTAGGGGAAGTAAATTACAAAGTACACCAGCCAGGCGGCGCAAGCCGGAGCAGGTGTACCACGTGAATTTACTTAAGCCGTGGAAAGATAGGGACACAGCCGACGACCACAGCCCCGGCCAGGGCTTCTAGGTGAAAAGGGTCCAGCCCCACAGTTCGAGGCCTGTGAAGCAGTAACCACGGTAAAAATTGCAGACAGCCTGTCTTCCAAACAAGTTCAGGAAGTCAGGAGTTCATCAGTCGGAACACGGATGTGTTCTCGGACCTCCCTGGCCGCACGTCTCTCATCCAACATGACATCGCTCACTGAGCCTCAGGCCAAGATCCGGTTAAAACCATACCGGGTACCCGAGGCTCGGCGACGGGCCATCGCGGAGGAAGTGCAAGTAATGTTGAAACTCGATGTCATTGAGGAGTCGAAAAGTGAGTGGGCCAGTCCCATAGTCCTGATACCCAAGCCGGATGGGACGTTGCGGTTCTGCAACGATTTTCGCAAATTAAATGAAGTGTCCAAGTTTGACGCGCATCCCATGCCCCGAGTAGACGAGCTGGTTGAAAGTTTAGGGCAAGCCCGTTATTTTTCTGTGCTAGACCTCACCAAAGGGTACTGGCAGGTACCCTTAACGGAGTCGGCTAAGGAAAAACCGCATTTGTTACCCGCAGGGCCTGTATCACTACAAGGTGTTACCCTTTGGCCTGCATGGCGCCCCGCCACTTTCCAAAGGTTAATGGACATAGTGCTGCGACCACATCGTCGGTACGCCTCGGCCTACTTAGATGATGTAGTCATCCACAGCACCGACTGGGAAAGCCATTTACCCAAGGTGCAGGCGGTAGTGGATGCCCTGAGGAAAGCCGGACTGACCGCTAACCCAAAGAAGTGCTCCATAGGGTTAGAGGAGACAAAATATCTGGGATATGTAATTGGGCGGGAGTCATCAAACCTCAGGTAACCAAGGTAGAGGCCATTCGTAACTGGCCCCGACCGGTCACCACCAGGCAGGTAAAGTCGTTCCTGGGGATTGTAGGTTACTACATGAGGTTTGTGCCCCACTTTGCCACAATAGCAGCGCCGTTGACAGACCTGTTGAAGGGGCGAAAGTCTGGGAGGGTTAGCTGGAGTGAGAAGGCGGAGGAGGCTTCGCCGCGTTGAAGTCGGCCCTGTGTGGGTCCCCGGTTTTGGTGACACCCGACTTCAACAAGGAGTTTGTCGTACAGACCGACGCCTCGGAGGTAGGCCTCGGTGCGGTACTGTCTCAGGAGGTCAACGGGGAAGAACATCCCGTTGTCTTCCTGAGCCGTAAGCTCAATCCCGCCGAGTCCAGATACAGTATAGTGGAGAGGGAGTGCCTGGCTATCAAGTGGGCACTCGAATCTCTCCGCTACTACTTGTTAGGGAGGAGGTTCCGTCTGGTGACCGACCATTCCCTCTCAAATGGATGAGTCAGGCCAAGGAGAGGAATGCTCGGGTCACCAGGTGGTTCCTATCTCTTCAGAATTTCAAATTCTCTGTGGAACACAGGGCAGGCCGCTTGCAGGGCAACGCAGATGCCCTGTCCCGCGTCCACTGCCTCACGTGTGTTCACCCCTCAGGGTTGAACAAAGGGGGTGTGTAAGAGAGTGCAAGGTGTTGTATTTGATAGCAGGTACGTGTCACCGAGGTTGCTGGCCTCGGTGAGGTAAGAGCCGAGGTTTTTGGTCTGCAGCAGCTAGTGCTGCTCTGTTAAATAGCATGGCTGCAAAGCCGATCCGGGCCGGCTCTTACTGGGAGCAGCTAAAGAGTAGGGTGGGTGGCTGCTCCCCACGGTCCAGTCCATGTTTTGGGCTGGGTATAAAAAGCAGCCAGCAGCTGTGTCTGTGAGGCTGTGATTGTCCTGGAGCTGCTAACACTGTTGTGGAATTCTCTGATCTGGAGGAAAGAGCTCAGCAAGGTGGTGTTTTTCCCTGCAACCTGAAGGAGGAATCGCCTGCGGCTGAACCGACTGCTAGGTGTGAACCCGCACTTAAACCACCCAAGGTGACTGGACCCTGTGTTGGCCTGTTTTTGGTTTTGCCACATGATTTCTGTTGTGTGTGAACTGTCACCAAGAGACTGTTTTCATTTCTGGTGTGCAAGTGTGAATAAAACACTGTTTGATGCACAATCTGGACTCCTTGTTTTGCCTCTAAACTGCACCCGCACCGCTGTCTACCAGAGCGACTCCCCACACTCCATATAAATCTTACGAAGAAGAGTATTGCCAATTATTACCGTGTGACGGCTGTTCTTTCCATACAGATTCAGGAACTGAACGCATGTTGGTCGCAGGTATCGGGATTGTGTGGAACAATATCTTCCATGATGTGTCCGTGGGATATAAAATTGGTTCCAAAAGTAGCCAGGTCGCAGAGCTCTCCGCTGTGTACAAAGCTGTACAAATGGCTATCGAAAATGATCTTAAGGAGTTTGTCATAATCACGGATTCTGAATATATTCGCAACAGCTTTGTGGAGTATTTACCAGGGTGGAAAAGGTCTAACATGGTAAGGAGCAACAACAAGCCAGTTAAACATGGTAAAATGTTTTGCAGGATTGATGAAATGGTCACCACCCACAGTCTTACCATTTACTGGAAAAAGGTAAGCGGTCATTCAAAACATCCAGGAGTGGACAAGGAAGGGAATGATCTAGCGGTCATTCAAAACATCCAGGAGTGGACAAGGAAGGGAATGATCTAGCAGATTCCCTCGCCAAACGAGCAGCCCTTGATGGAGAAGTCTTGGATGTTGATGACCTCATGGGGACCGTCCAAGTGGATGCAATGACTAGAAGACATACCAAAAGGGACCTGAGGCCAATGTGGTTCAGTGGGGCCAAGATTCCACTAGTGAGGATCTCATTGCGAGTCAAAAGGGGGATCCAGTTATAGGTGTCTTTTACAAACACATTGAGGATCCGCAGAATTGTCCCATAACCATGGAAGACTGTGCAAGTAAAGAAGAGTTGCGGATTTTGATAAAGGGTAAGTCCCAATTCTCGTTACAGGATGGATTGTTGATAAGGACCTCGAAGAACGGTATCGCACAATGGGTAGTACCAGCAACATACCAAGGTTTAATGTTACAACATGCTCATGATGCCCCAACAGCTGGTGAAAAGTTAACGTACGAATTGTTACGGGACTATGCTTACTGGCCACATATGTTACAAGATGTTCGCACATATTGTCTAATATGCCCTTAATTCCAGCCACAGGCACCCACTCATCGGGCACCGCTAATGAAAAGGGGGATGTCCATGCCATGGTCTGACATCCAGATCGACTTCATTGGACCAGTAACAACTTCTTCAAAATTTTACAAAATGGGTGGAATGCTTGCCTTGCAAATCATGCAGCTCAAGTGTATGTGCCTCTCTACTCACTAACCACATATTTTCCAGGTTTGGTCTTCCTCAACGCATCGAGTCCGATCGAGGGAGTCATTTCACAAGTGAGGTCATGTCAAAGATGTGGGAGCTAATGGGAGTAAAGAGGAAGCTCCACATAGCCTATCGGCCAGCCTCTAGTGGTGGAGTGGAAAGCTACAACCAGACCATTGTCAACATTCTGAAGAAATTTGTTAACAAATCCGGTAAGGACTGGGATGTCAAATTGCCTTTGGTTCTCATGGCCATTAGGGCCACCCCAAGCACAGCAACCAAACTTTCTCCTTTCGAAATGCTTACGGGCAGAAAGATGGTGTTACCCCAGCATTTACTCTACCGGACAACGGACTACAATTTGATAAACGCTTCAACTGCTCATCAATATATGGAAAATCTACGCAAGCACCTTCAGCATGCTTTTGCATTTGCCCAAAAGAATATGGAGAAAACAGCAGTGAGCGTTAAAACTTACTATGACTTGAAGACAACTCAGAAGGAATATCAAATTTCCGATCAGGTCTACCTGTATAACTTTGCCCGGGATCAGGTGAAGGAAAGGAAATATTTACCTTCCTGAAAGAACCGTACATCGTCATTGACAAATTGTCACCTGTGGTCTACAAGATCAAAATTCCAAAGGGGGATGAGTTTGTAGAAAAATGGGTGCATATTAATCAATTACGTGTTTGTCATCCTAGCTCACGACTTCGTGAAATAGAAGGAGTTGGATGAAGAGAGATGAAGAGATATCAAGGTTCCAGCTAAAAACGGAAACCCAGGATCGGTATTGTATAAACAAACAAGTATACTAACCAATCCTCATGTGTGTTTCCTCTGTAACTAACTATCTCTTAACTCACTTCTGTTCAAGAAAAAGAACCAATGTCAATTGAGGTATATGGTAAGATAAACTCTTTCCTTGCAGAATAAAAAGTGAAAGATGTGTATATTTATATTTGTCATACAATATTTTGTAGGCAAAATGACCGAGAGTTATTGCTGTTGTCTATGCCATTCTGATCTTGGGAAAGGAGTTCTACGCTGAGCCGATTGCTGTACCAGGCCCTTCATCCGGGATTATGCTGCAGGATACTGCAGGGTTCATCTTGACGAATAAGAGGGTCCTGTCCCAGAAGATCTACATCAGTCTGGATCCACGCACCTTCGTTGAAAGACAGTTCAACGTATCCGAAATCCTGACGCCGGAGATTCAGTCATGGTATCAAGCACATATCGGTTATTCCCAAGAACGGATTACACAGATCCTGGAACAGGCGAGAAAGACCCTGACCAGGGAACAGTTTTCTACAAATCAAAGGCCAAAGCGGTTCATTTCTGCGATTGTAGCCGCCATTATCTTTGGCGTCGTAGGTGCTGTCATTGCCACCGGTGTAACAGTCGCCAATTCCATCTCTATTAAGACATTGGAACTTGAGATTGGTTCACTGAAAAGGAACTTGCTAAGTATTCATGCACAGATGGAAAATCAAAAGAAACATTTGTCGGACTTATATTCCGTTTTGGAGGATACTGTCGTTACCACAAACTTGCATTCGGAACTATTGACCCATTCAATAAATCTTCATAAAAGTAACGAACAGTTTAAACAAGAACTTATATCCCTAAAAGAACGCATCGATTTCCATACTCAGGTTTACCACGAGGTACAAAGTGGGATGCAAGACCTGATGGAAGGACGCATTCCTCTATATTTTGTTTCATATGATGTAATACGCAAAATGTTACAAAAAGTCAGCGAAGAGAAAATAGAAGATATCCAGTTAAACTTAGCATTCAACATGGGGATTGCCATACCGTTATTAGTGTTGAGCGCGAATATTCGAATAGCGAAATTTTTTAGCGAATATCGGCACTTCGCTAATTCGCAAATATTTCGAATATAGCGCTATAAATTCGCTATTTCGAATATTCGTTTTTTTTATTTTTTTTTAGTTATATTTTTTTCTATCCCACATCCCAAAAGTTCTTACCTGTCCTGAGGATTCCTGGCTTCCTGGCTGCTCTAGTCAGTGCCCGTTGCCGCTTCTGCCGACTTCCGTGCTCATGGAGCGTCCCCATCACCATGGGAACGTCTCCATATACTAAAATGTACTGTCGGATTTGAGGAATTACGTTGAAATCGCAATGCGATTAATTCAAGTTATATTAATCGCATTGCGATTACAACTTAGCACTGCTATCTTACATAGGCTGGAATTAACGAATATGGAATATAGCACTAGCAGTGCTAAGTTGAAATCGCAATGCGATTACTTCAAGTTAAATTAATCGCATTGCGAATTCAACTTAGCACTGCTGCTATATTCCATATTCGTTAACTTCGTTCATTCTAGCAAGCTGACCCATTATAAACCCAGCTCTAAGTTGAAATCGCAATGCGATTATTATAACTTGAATTAATCGCATTGCGATTTCAACGTAATTCCTCAAATCCGACAGTACATTTTAGTATATGGAGACGTTCCCATGGTGATGGGGACGCTCCATGAGCAAAGAAGTTTATGGTTGGCTTGGTAGAATTAGCGAATAGCGAATATGACGAATGTATTCGTCATATTCCTCAAAACGAAGATAACGAAGTATTCTACATCTTCGTTTTAGCTACCTATTCGTCAACCTCGCTAATTCTAGCAATCAAATAGGAAGGTTGACTATAGAGACAACTGTGTTAAATTCGCTATGCGATTATTTTTTTTTTTTTTATAGAATAATTATATTACCTGATATAATTATTATAATTATTCTATTTATTAAAAAAAATATATATATAATCGCATAGCGAATTAAACACAGTTGTCTCTATAGTCAACCTTCCTATTTGATTGCTAGAATTAGCGAAGTTGACGAATAGGTTGCTAAAACGAAGATGTAGAATACTTCGTTATCTTCGTTTTGAGGAATATGACAAATACATTCGTCATATCCGTCATCTTCGCTATAATTCTAGATATGAAACCAATAGGAAAGTAGCCTTAAGTTAAAATCACAATACGCGATTATTTAAATCGCATATTAATCGCGATAACTAGAATAATGATGAATATTCGATTTCGACGAACATGAAACGAATATTCTTTCGAATATTCACGAATTTCGTCGAAATCGAATATGGCACCTGCCACTCATCACTAACCGTTATATATTGATCCCATAAAAATGGAAATCTGTTTTCTGTTGTCTGTTCCCGTTATTACTGCAAACAACATATTCCAGATGAAAAAAATACATAATGTGGGCACCTGGAAAGACGACATCCACGTTAGGATCCAAACTTCTGACATTGTAGCCTACCAGCCCTGGAAGCCAGAATGGTCATCTGTCCCTATTTTGGACAATTGTGTGACATTCCGGGACAACAATTTCCAGTGCGAAGGCGATCCTTTCAACTATGATGCAACCAATGTGTTGTGTGGTCTCGAATATGAGAAGCATGGATCGGAGAAGTGCCAGTTGACCCTGTCTAAAATGTAGGAGGGCGACGTGGTGAATGCAGTTTTGATACAAGACAAGTGGCTAGTTAGTACCCACCTGCCTGATATGACTGTCTTTTCAAATAACCACGTGATGGTGAAAGTTATTGCCCTGCCCTCTCGTGTCTCAATTATTAAAGTGCCTCGTAATTCCAGGATTATGACTGGAAATCGTATGCTTTATCCTGTCGAGATCGAGGACGTCGAGGGGGAAGTGGAGAGTATTGATGCCTTCCAAAACCAAGATATTGCCATAAACCCAGATTTAAAATTTCTGCTGGACAATAAACCCAGCCATACAGTCCGTATGATAATTAGAAAGGATAAAGTCACCATGGACACCCTACAGTTTTCTGCATCGGACAATGATATCCTATATCCCTCCGTTTGGACATGGGGGCGGATTATATTTGGGGTGTACTGTTCTTTATAATTCTGGGGTGGTTGAGCTTTCTGACTATCCATATGGGGCACTGGATACGATTTTTCAGAAAGACTTTAGCCAAGTTGTGGCTGGAACATTACAAACCAGGTCCCCACACTCCGATCCTTGAAGGATCTATATGAAAAGCCCCTCTTGGACATTCCAACATAATCCAATTTATCTTGTTGGTTTAGGTTGTAATGAGGGGGATTATGTCATGCCTTTTCATAAGTATATAAACATTTATACATTATTATTGTTATAACGTGTATTCATGGCCTATAAGCAGCCATGTTGTACTTATGTTCAACCTCCTGTATGAACCTTCATTG
Source organism: Bufotes viridis (assembly GCA_033119425.1). Lineage (NCBI taxonomy): Eukaryota > Metazoa > Chordata > Amphibia > Anura > Bufonidae > Bufotes > Bufotes viridis. The sequence continues at coordinate 47,230,735 of CM065599.1, forward strand.
TAAAAGAGAAAAATGGGTTCAAGGAAAGGTCCTTCCTGGCAGATGTGGGCCTATCTAAGGAAGTGATTTTACCTCATCACTAGGCTTGGAGCCAAGATAAGGTTTTTCCTGGCGCTCGTCTGTCATCTTTTTATAATGAGATGTATTAATGAGACAAACATATAATGTCTGTTTGTTCATATAGTGGATCGTATTTAGTTTTCACACAAGTTAATCGATATATCACATATGTGTTGTTTTATGTTTCACGTATTGGTTTATTTTGTTACATGTTCTAAACATATACTAACGTATATATATCCTGTGTGTGTGTATCACCAGAAGCGTGTATTCCTGAGGTATCTAGGAAAGCATGCTCAGTTGGATTTCTGCTAATGAGAAAGTTGTGTTATTTTCATAAGATAAGGCACCTGTGAAATCCAAAACCCACACAATTGTTGTCTACGTTGTAACTTTATGACATGAGAACAGTTATACTAGTTTCTGGGAATATAGGTTTTAATTGCTTCAAGTGTCAGGGGGTATGCCTCCTTTTTTGATGTATGTCCCAGGTGGTGGATATTTACCACTTAACATGAAGTCACATTATATAAATTTATCTCCTAAAAGCACATTTTGGGTAATGTATGATCTCACAGTACCATTACCATATGTGCACACCCTCTGGTTTGGTTGGAAGACCGTTATCTAAAGCGGTGTATTCTTTTGATAAGTCTGTGAATATTAAGTTCTACAAAGAAAGGACTAAAACAGAACGTGGCAAAACTTTGGATTTGATCCTGGACCACGGGGAACCCTCTGGAGAGCTGACCGTCCCTCCGGAGCCCTACTCACCTTTTGACCCTTGGTAACGTATACCTTGCTTATTGCTTGCAGTATTGATAAGTTACTCAGCCCGGTATATAGTCAAAGATACCCAATTGTGGATCTGTAATTGATAAGGCTCCTGATCAATTTTGATCATTCCCTTAGCAAAGATGCATATTGCTAACTGAGGATCAGACATTGTTACCTAGTCCTTGGGAACTTTGTTATTCCCTAGCCTGATACCGAGCTGATAAATTTATAATGCCGCCATATACCTCAATTGGTTAAAAGGTGATAGGAAGGGGTTGATATCCCTACTCTTCTTTAATTTGAATTGTTGCATATCATTGCATTGATTGGCAATATTCAGTATTGTTTGAAGGTAGTGGTATTATATTTCATTGTCTATCATTATACAGGTTGTATCATCGATTTTGTATTTAGCACTTAAGTATAATAAAATGATGGTACCTCGTTTTCTTTCTAGTTGCACAAAATAATTAAGGTTCTTGTCAACGAGCTGAGAGGTTATTATGTCGCCCTCTCCTCAATAGGATCAATAACTTTGATATTTTTTTCCTTTGATCCTTTCTTTTTTTGTATATAAAGCATTTTTGCGCTTTATATCCGTGACAACTCCTGAGCAAAACATCTGCATAGACGAGTCCCTAATACATTTTAACGGGCGCCTTGGCTTCAGACAATACATCCCAAGCAAGCGCGCCCGGTATGGGGTCAAATTGTATAAGTTCTGTGAAAGGGCCACAGGCTATACACACAAATTTCGTGTCTATGAGGGTAAAGATCAGACCCTGGAGCCGGTCGGTTGCCCTGACTACCTGGGGAGCAGTGGGAAGACAGTCTGGGACTTAGTGTCACCCTTATTCGGCAAGGGGTACCATCTTTATGTGGACAATTTCTACACAAGTGTGCCCCTCTTCAGGCATTTGTTCCTAGAACAGATTGGCTGCTGTAGCACTGTGCGACCTAGTCACCAGGGCTTCCCCCAACGGCTCGTTACCACCCGTCTTGCAAGGGGGAGAGGGCTTCCTTGTGTAACGAAGAACTGCTCGCGGTGAAATGGAGAGACAAGCGTGACGTTTACATGCTCTCCTCCATTCACGCAAACACGACAATCCAAATTGAACGGGCAACCAGTGTCATTGAAAAGCCCCTCTTGGTCCATGACTATAATTTGCTCATGGGAGGGGTGGACTTCAATGACCAGATGTTGGCCCCATATTTGCTTTCACGAAAGACCAGACGCTGGTATAAGAAGGTGTCTGTATATCTAATTCAATTGGCTATATATAATAGATTTGTTCTCTACAGTAAGGCTGGGAGAACAGGATCCTTCCTCAAATTTCAGGAAGAGATCAGAGAACCCCCTGTATCCAGGAGGTTCCGTGGCCCCAACCACCAGTGTAGTGAGCCGTCTACACGAGCGACATTTCCCCAATGTCGTTGCTGGTACTTCAAACCAACCGCCACCCCGAAAAAGATGTCGTGTCTCTAGCAGGAGTGGAATAAGGCGTGACACCCGCTATTTCTGTCCTGACTGCCCTAACCACCCTGCCCTATGCCTAGGGGAGTGTTTCCGGAAGTACCACACTCAGGTACACTTAGGGACGTAGGGACAGCAGGTAGTTTTTACACTCAGGATCTAGGGTCTCTCAGGATACTAGGTTTTGAGAGACCCTAACACACAGGGGTGCTAGTGTGCTACTGCAGCTATGTGAAATGGTAGAAATGTCTCCTTTTACTTGGGATAAAGTGCATAATGTACTTCACACCATCTCTGTGCGATTTACACTTTACACATTGTCCCATGGGAAAGGAGAGGTTTCTGCAAGGAAAATAAAGAGTGAAAAGAAAAAAAAAGAAAAATTAAACAGGTAGCAAGAAAAAGAAATCTTGAGTTAGTTTAGGTTTTAAAAGTTTTATGATGTTCAGGTTTATAAAGTTCGTAATGTTCAAATTTATGAGCCTGCTGCTTGTTTTTTCTTCCTTCTTTTTTTTTTTTACTAACCAACCTTTATTTTTCAGCTGGACCAACCGACAAAAACGCTGCAGCACTGATGTGCATTCTGAGAGAAGCATTGCGCTGCTGTCTGAAGACACGTGAAGTCGGTGTATGCGGCGCTGCAGGACGAGATTTCTTCTCCGCAGTACAGGTACGTTTGCCCAGGCATATGAGCTGAGAAGAGGTGTTGGAGTTCATATGCTTTGGCAAACACTTTGTATAAAAAATCTGGCAAAGATGTCTTCCTCCACAACGATCTAATTGATCGATGTGAATGGAGAAATCACGTTTGCCAGAACATAGGAGCTGAAGTGGGTATGGATGTTTGGGCGAGCCCCTATGTCCTGGCAATCGCCAGGCCCCTCTTTTTTTTTTTTTTGCATATTTTTTGGCAGAGATTTTTTCATCCACATCGATCGATGCGAATGAAGAAATCTGTGCCTTTCATTTTTTCTTTCAGCCCAGAGGCTGAAAGGAAAAAAAAATATCATTACCTGTATGCTCCAAATAAGGAGAATAGCAGAAACTCCTAATGCTGGCCATACATGTAATGATTGCGGAGACCCTCAAATGCCAGAGCAGTACAAAAACCTCACATGTGACCACATTTTGGAAAGAAGACACCCCAAGCTATTCGCTGAGGGGCATATTGAGTCCATGAAAGATTGAACTTTTGTCACAAGTTAGCGGAAAGCGGAATCTTCTATGAACTCGCCATGCCCCTCACGGAATACCTTTAGGTGTCTTCTTTCTAAAATGGGGTCACATGTGGGGTATTTATACTGCCCTGGCATTTTAGGGGCCCTAAAGTGTGAGAAGAAAAATGCGTAAAAATGCCCTCCTAGAAGGTACTCATTGGAATTAGGGCCCCCTTGCGCATCTTGGCTGCAAAGGTGAGCTCATGTAAAATTTTATTTTTTGTCACAAGTTAATTAAATATGAGACTTTGTAAGAAAAAAATATATATATCAATTTCCGCTAACTTGTGCCAAAAAAAAAAAACTTCTATGAACTTGCCATGCCCCTCACGGAATACCTTTGTGTGTCTTCTTTCTAAAATGGGGTCACTTGTGGGGTATTTATACTGTCCTGGCATTTTAGGGGCCCCTAAAGCGTGAGAAGAAGTCTGGAATCCAAATGCGTAAAAATGCCCTGTGAAATCCTAAAGGTACTCATTGGAATTAGGGCCCCTTTGCGCATCTTGGCTGCAAAAATGTGTCACTCATGTGGTATCGCCGTACTCAGGAGAAGTAGGGCAATGTGTTTTGGGGTGTATTTTTACATATATCCATGCTGGATGAGAGAAATATCTCTGTAAATTGACAACTTTGTATAAACAAATGGAAAAAGTTGTATTTTACAGAGATATTTTTCACACACAGTATGGGTATATGTAAAAATACACCCCAAAACACATTGCGCTACTTCTCCTGAGTACGGCGATATGTGGTACTGCTGTACTAAGGAGAAGTAGGGCAATGTGTTTTGGGGTGTATTTTTATATATACCCATACTGTGTGTGAAAAATATCTCTGTAAATGACAACTTTTTCCATTTTTTTATGCAAAGTTGTCAATTTACAGAGATATTTCTCTCACCCAGCATGGGTATATGTAAAATACACCCCAAAACACATTGCCCTACTTCTCCTGAGTACGGTGATACCACATGTGTAACACTTTTTTTGCAGCCAAGATGCCTAAAGGGGCCCTAATTCCATTGAGCACCATTAGGATTTCACAGGGCATTTTTACGCATTTGGATTCCAGACTTCTTCTCGCACTTTAGGGGCCCCTAAAATGCCAGGGCAGTATAAATACCCCACAAGTGACCCCATTCTAGAAAGTAGACACCCCAAGGTATTCCATGAGCTACATAGTGAGTTCATGGAAAAAAAAAAAATTCACGAGTTAGTGGAAAATGAAATTTAAAAAAAAAAAAAAAATCAATTTCTGCTAACTTGTGACAAAAAAATAAAAACTTCCATGAACTCACTATGCCCATCAGCGAATACCTTAGGGTGTCTACTTTCAGAAATGGGGTCATTTGTGGGGTGTTTCTACTGTCTGGGCATTGTAGTGCCTCAGGAAACATGACAGGTGCTCAGAAAGTCAAAATGCGGAAATTCCCTTTTTTGCACCATAGTTTGTAAACATTATAACTTTTACCCAAACCAATAAATATACCCTTATTGGATTTTTTTTTTATCAAAGACATGTAGAACAATAAAGTTAGAGAAAAATGTATATAGAAATGTAGTTTTTTTCAAAAAAATTTACAACAGAAAGTGAAAAATGTCATTTTTTTGCAAAAATTTCGGTAATTTTTATTAATATCAAAAAAAGTAAAAATGTCAGCAGCAATGAAATACCACCAAATGAAAGCTCTATTAGTGAGAAGAAAAGGAGGTAAAATTCATTTGGGTGGTACAGATGTAGCCCTGACCCCAGTACTGAAAGAACTTTCAGACATCAAAACAGAGGTACTACACATGGGGCACAAGGTGGAAGCGTTAGTAGAATCACATACCCTCGTGACACAGCACAGCATAGGGATGCAGACACAGCTCATCTCGGTCTGTAAGCAGATTAATTCTGCCTTCCTATACCTGGAAGACCAGGAAAACAGAGGACGGAGGAAGAACATTCGCCTGAGAGGGATCCCTGAGTCGGTCTCTGTGGAAGACTTGACCGCCACAGTACGCCATGTTTTTGAGATGCTGATATGCAAGGAGCGTGCTGACGCCATTATCATTGAAAGGGCGCACAGAGGCCTGAAGCCGAAACCACCAGCTATTGAGCCTCCCAGAGATGTGGGCTGCACCCTTTTGAACTACCTGGACACTGCAGCTCTGCTTAAAGCAGCTAGAGACTCAGGTGACCTCATGTTGGAGGAACATAGAATTTTACTGTTCCAGGATTTAGCAGCCAGTATGCTGGCTAAGAGAAGAGCCTTCCGTCCGCTGACGTCTGCCTTGAGGGAGAGAAAGCTCCCTGTAAAGTGGTTTTTCGGTTTAACTACCACAGTGGAGGGCAGACAGCTTACGGCGAGATCACCGGAAGATTTACCTAAGCTATGGGAAGCACTACGGATGGAGCCGATAGAGATCCCCTCCTGGTTGCCGACGGCCTTCCCGCCAGATCTTCCACAACTACCGCAGATCCAGTCTTGGCAGATGGCCACCAAGCCCCGCTCACCGAGGAAGAGGGCCGCTTGAGAAGTAGGACTTCGATTCCACCTGCGGGGTTTGCCGCTCTATGGAGAGCTTATTGTAAGTCTTTATTGTGAGACATTTTGTTCCCTAAGTGCTCTAGCATTTGATAATGGAATAGCACAGCCAGTTTCTTGCAATTGGAGCTGTCCCTGCTCTCCGCAGCTGAATAATTGAATGTTCATAATTGTTGTTCGATGCTAGTATGGGTTTTAACATACTTATGTTTGGCCGGGTGAATGGGGATGGGGACCTCTTGACCTCTCCATCCATGTTTCCCCCCACCGGCCTTGTTTATTTGGCCTTCATGCGCTTCCCAGTGTTATGGAACGCCACTGGGCCTCGTAGCCCTTTTGATATGTTTATAAGAGCTTTTACTGTTTTTCTTTTTTTCATGTCACCCTTGTCACTTACAATATTGCTAACAGTATATAAGGTTGTCATGTGCGCATATGGCTGAGGTGAAGATCTATTCCCTCAATGTCAACGGCATAAATATACCTCAAAAGCAAAGTCAATTATACCACATGTTAAGGAGGGAAGCGGTTGACATCACCTTTATTTAGGAGACTCACTTCAGGCATATGCACATACCCAATGTAGTCAGCAAACAATTTCCCTTATGGTACCATGCTTCTCATTCATCGGCATCGAGAGGGGTTTCTATTGGTATTGGAAAAAGCCTCCCGTTCCGACTGATTGCTGATGCCAAAATTGCTGATCCTGAGGGCAGATTTTTTTTGGTTAAGGGGAAGGTTCTTAATCTGACCGTAACTATGGCTAACTTATACGCCCCTAACTGTCACCAGATTAGATGGCTCCTGCGTACACTGGAGACTCTTAAATCCTTTACTGAGGGCCTACTTGTCATAGGAGGGGATCTGAACTTGATTTTTGACTCCCTGAAAGACACTACATCTAGGTCCAGAGCCATGCCTGTTAGAGGTATTCGTAAGCTTCACCTTGCCTTATCGGACCTAGGAGTATCTGATGTCTGGAGGCTGCTCCATCCAGAAGATAAAGATTATACTTTCCATTCTAGGGTACACGATACATACCAGAGACTGGATTATATTTTTCTATCTAATCATTCGCTCCCGTTAGTCACGAAGGCGAGAATTGGTAATATGGTCATCTCTGACCATGCACCCATTAGTGTCAAGGTGAAGCTTGCGGAGCTGCCACGCAGAGCCTGGTCTTGGCAACCAAAACCTACCCTAATAGAGGATGTGACGCATGCGCAGCTAATCTCCCAAAAACTAAGAGATTATTTCAAGGAAAACTACACTGGCCACGTCTCTGATCCCATTTTATGGGAAGCCTACAAGGAGGTTATTAGAGGAGAACTTATTAGTCTAGGCACTAAGGTGAAGAGGCAGAGACTATAGGAGATGAACTCCTTGCTGATACAAATCGCTACGATAGAGCTTACATAAGAGGTCTCGTTCTGAGGACTTTATTATGACGGTCAAAAAATCATCTGTTACATTGGTAGGTGACATTTTGCCAGTTTTGCCTTATACAAACCCCTGCTCTGCATAGGTGACAGGGAGGTAAATTACAAAACATTATCTGTTACTTTGGTGGGTGACATTTTGCCAGTTTTGCCATACACAAACCCCTGCTCTGCATAAGTGACAGGGAGGTAAATTTCAAAAAATCATCTGTTACATTGGTGGGTGACATTTTGCCAGTTTTGCCTTATACAAACCCCTGCTCTGCATAGGTGACAGGGAGGTAAATTTTAAAAAATCATCTGTTACATTGGTGGGTGACATTTTGCCAGTTTTGCCACATACAAACCCCTGCTCTCCACAAAAATCTTTCATTTCCCTTCGCAGTCAAGTGAAAGACCTTCTCAATGTAAAAACAGCGAAAATTATGCAGGCACTACGCTTTAAACACTACCTTTATAGTAATAAGCTCTAAACTAATGAACAACCTGTTAAAGTCTCAAAGGGACAAATCTTTCATCCAGGCGATAAAATCCCCAGAGGGTAGTAGACATATGAGCACAACGGCCATTGCAAAAGAATTTTGCAAATTCTATGAATCCCTATACAACCTGAAAGATGTAGCCCCACACTCTGACATTGCCCTGCAAATTAAAGACTTCTTAGGTTCGATTAAAATTCCCACTCTATCTGGAGAAAACATATTGGGTTTGCTTCGGCCTTTTACAGCAGAGGAGGTGACACAAGTCCTGAAAACCAACCCATCCGGGAAGAGCCTGGGACTAGATGGATTTCCCATAGTTTACTACAAAAAGTTTAGAGACCTACTTGTCCCATACTTTGTTAAAATGTGCAACTCCTTACTCCAAGAAGAAACTCTTCCCCTCAGGCTCAGGCAGCACATATTACAGTGATACACAAAGAGGGGAAAGATCAAGAGGCCTGTGGGAGTTATTGACCCATTTCCCTACTTAATGCGGATTTAAAATGGTGGGCCAAGCTATTGAGTGCTAGAATCTCAAAGTTGCTGCCTGTGCTTGTAGGGGAGGAGCAAGTGGGGTTTGTGCCGGGACGCGAAGGGAGACACAATGTTAGTAGGGTAGTACATGCCGTGTGCCATGCTAAAAGAGACCGAGTTCCACTAGTTCTTCTGGGAACTGACGCTGAAAAGGCGTTCGACAGAGTCAGTTGGTTGTATATGCGTAGCACCTTGGAAGCATTTGGCTTCCCAGACCAGATTCTCATTGTACTCATCTCCATCGGCACGTATTATTTATCATGGGACTCTGTCGGACGCCTTTATGATTCGAAATGGCACACGGCAGGGATGCCCCCTCTCCACTACGCTCTTCATACTTACCTTGGAGACTTTGCTCCTAAAATTCAGACAGTCTCCTAAGGTCCAAGGACTGAGAATTGGCACATATTCCCATAGGATGGCGGCATTTGCTAATGATTTGCTCCTTATACTCATTGACCCAGTTGAGACTATGCCTGACATCCTGGACATTTTCCAGCAGTTCGGTAGCCTTTCAAACTTTAAGATTAATCTGGACAAATCAGAAGCGTTGGGAATATCGCTCTCCTCTAAACAACAAACTCAGCTGAAAAACATGACCCCCTTTAAGTGGCCTTCAACAGCCATTAAATACCTAGGTATTAATATCCCGAATGACCCCAAGTTATTATTCAGGCTGAACTTCCCTCCTCTGCTGAACAAGATTGAAGCCTTCCTGGCCAAGAGCTCTTTGCCTTTCTTATCCTGGTTAGGGAGGAAAGATTTTATCAAGGCTTATATTCTGCCACAATTAATGTACACTTTGAGATCCCTACCACTATTTTTACCAGCCAACTTCATCTCTAAGTTTAAACGGATAATAGGGAGGTATATATGGGCCAATAAGCGCGCTAGACTTCACTATGCTTTACTTACTAGGAAAATAAACAGGGAGGCATCTCTCTTCCGGATTTAGAACAGTATATGCAGGCCATACATATGGAGAGGTGGGTTGCTCTGACGAGGCCCGCACCCCCACCTATTCATGTGGAGAAGAAACTGGCTTAATTAGATAACTCAGCTGACTATATGCTGTGGTTCCCCTTCAAAAAGCCAGATAAAGACTCCCTGATCAGTGACCTCACTAGAAGCACCATAATGGCCTGTAGTAAAACATCTGCACCTAACGTGGGGCTGGGGAAACTATCACCCCTGGCGCCTCTTAGAGTGTTACCACATGCACTTAGCACAAAACGTACTGAAGTATCTGCTATCTGGCTGTCCCTACCGGGAGTTATGATTGGGGATTTGGCGAAAACCTCCACCTGCAAGGATTTTTATACCACTTTAGCTGGGGATCACGTTAAAAAATGGGATTTCTTGCAAGAACAAGACTTTGAAACCACATGTAGTAATTTTTAAAAATCTAAGTTACTCCCCTCTCAGAGCCTACCTGGCTAGAAACATAGATTTTACTCCCGAAGGTACCTCCGAAGTGTATATCACTCATTTATTCACAATTGATGAATACTAGATGCACCACCTTCCCTTCCTAGATAGGGGCTTGGGAGAAGGAGCTGAACTGTTCCCTAGATGATAGAGCTAAAGCCTTTGTACTAACCCTTTCCCACGGATTTTCCAAATGCATTAGGATCCAAGAAAATTCCCTAAAAATTCTATCCAGGTGGTACAGAACCCCTGAGCTACTGCACAAAATGAATTTACTGCCGGATGATCTCTGCTGGTGATGCGGTGGGGACAAAGGCTCTCTTATAAACATATTTGGTGGTTCTGCCCGAAAATAAAGAAGTACTGGGAGGATATTTAGATGGTAATTAACCAGATCTGTGCTACGAATCTGAAACTCTCTCCGGAGTTGGTCCTCCTTTGGTTACCCTCAGCCGACCTTAGACCGGGCAGGATGAACCTTCCCACGTATATGATCACAGCAGCTAAACTCTTGATACCCATGAAGTGGAGAGACGTGGACCCACCTTCCTTGAAAATGTGGTATGAGAAAATGGAGGATATATGTCGTATGGAGGAACTATTAGGCTGGACATTCAATTCCAGAAATGGATACCTCCAAGTGTGGGAGCCTTGGTTAACACATATCAATTGTACAGATTCTTCTGAGAGGGAGGGTTAGTTATACTACTAGGGGAGATGACTTCTTAGGGTTTAGCTCATGAGATTAGCGTACTCTGACCTGCCGCAAGTGACTATTCAGACATAGCTCATCCTAATCCCTTTGGGCAAATAACACAACTAGAAGTGACAAAGGACACTACTGTTTCTTGTTTACTGTTTATTAGTGCATCTGATGCACAGCCAGGCAGACTTGCTTTGCAGGACTTGTATTCACACCTACCTGTGATGCCGGGTGTTTACCCCTGAAGCCTGAATTGTATACAACAGGCATGTCCAAACTGCGGCCCTCCAGCTGTTGTAAAACTACAACTCCCAGCATGCCCTAATAGCTGTAGGCTATCCAGGCATGCTGGGAGTTGTAGTTTTGCAACAGCTGGAGGGCCGCAGTTTGGACATGCCTTGTATACAACTCTGTTCATGTGTGATCCCAGATCCTTGTCAAATTATTGAACGACGCCTTATATCGGTCTGCTGATGTTTTGTTTTGTCATGCTTTGTATGATGCTATTCCTTACAATAAAAAGAGATTTGACAAAAAAAAAAAAAAAGAAAGTAGCTGCTGCTATTGTGAGACAAATGTGATTGTGAGGATTGAATATGGGGACAATCACACCCGTCTAGGAATGTGGTAGGTTGTAATCAGGGCGTAGTCTCTTTTACGCATTCTGATTGTGCACCAGTTTGCATAATTTTTTACGTTTTTGTACATTGTTCTCACTGGCAGCACAATGATTTTTTTTTTTAACAGATTGCATGCTCCTTTAATACCAGCAAAGTCATCCATGAAAAAATAATGGTATAGGAAGCAGCATTCAATCTGGGATTTTTATTTAGTTACTGGGGGTCTCGTGATATTGTGTGGGAACTATTGTCTGAATTCAAGGGTTGCTGCTGAGCGAGAGGTTTTTGATTAGTCAGCTGTTCACCTTGACTACATAGAATCATATCGGCAAAGGAAAGTGAATTGATGAGCTTTTTGTAAGGAGACTAGGTGGTATATAATCACCCGGGCATACCAATAGCTGTGTGAGTAACCCCTTTCCCCACTGGAGTACTGTGTGTTTCCTGTGTGCCCCTTGTCCCCACAGAGGTACTGTGTGTTCTCTGTGATAACCCCCTTTTCCAACAGCTGGTACTGTGTGTTCTCTGTTGATCCTTCCCCCACGGGAGTACAGTGTGTTTCCTGTGCGCCCCTCATCCCCACAGAAGGTACTGTGTGTTCTCTGTGTGCCCCCTTTTTCCACAGGAATACTGTGTGTTTCCCATGCGCACACTCCACTCCAGGTCAATTGGGAGCCCTATCCTGTGGTCAGGTCACTATTCAGAGCCAAAACCGAGGCTGGTATATCTCATTAGGAGACTCTGAGGGCCGCTGCATGTGAGAGCCCTTTTCCTCATGCTGCTACTCCTTTTCCTGAGGTCTAACTAGGGTGAACAGAGTCTGTGTGTCAGTGCCAGAAATGTACTCCCGTCCAACTAAAACTACGGAGTCCAATACTCTCTCATCGCTCTCTCTCTCTCTCATCTCTCTTTCTCTCTCTCTCATCCCTCCCTCATCTCTCCATCTAACCTTGAGATGATGCACCATGTTGAATCCAGCTTCTCTTCGTCCTGGTTTTGAGGACTATGAGAAGAGGGGGAGGGGGGGGAAGTGGTGTAAAAAACAACAATTTTCAAACTTTTTACTAACCATTCTAACCTATTAACTGTCAATTTTCTAACCTAGTAGGGAATCACGTCGAGAACCATCACGACTGCCTTTTCTTTGACAGTACTTGGGTCAGATTTTTGCAAGGAGAAATCAAGGCTGATCCATGCCCTGAATGTTCTGCTGTAGCCCTTTATTCTGGAATAGGGCAACTACAGTACCCTGAAAGATTATCAAAATTAGGGTTATTCACTTTTGAAAAAAGACGACTAAGGGGAGATCTAATAACTATGTATAAATATATCAGGGGTCAGTACAGAGATCTCTCCCATCATCTATTTATCCCCACGACTGTGACTGTGACGAGGGGACATCCTCTGCGTCTGGAGGAAAGAAGGTTTGTACACAAACATAGAAAAGGATTCTTCACGGTAAGAGCATTGAGACTATGGAACTCTCTGCCTGAGGAGCTGGTGATGGTGAGTACAATAAAGGAATTCAAGAGGGGACTTGATGTATTTCTGGAGTGTAATAATATTACAGGTTATAGCCATCGTTGATCCAGGGAGTTAATCTGATTGCCTGATTGGAGTCGGGAGGGAATTTTTTCCCCTTAAGTGGGGAAAATTGGCTTCTGCCTCACAGTTTTTTTTTTTGCCTTCCTCTGGATCAACTTGTAGGAAATAGGCCGAACTGGATGGACAAATGTCTTTTTTCGGTCTTATATACTATGTTACTATGGATGCTCCCAAGCAGCCAAATGGGTTATCACCCAATGTCCACCACCAGACTCAATACTAGGTGTTCTTTCTAGTTAACCAGGTGATTGGGTAGTGCTAAAGAAACATCCCAAGACAGGACTAGAGCCGGGATATCTTGGGCCATTCCGGGTGATAACTGGATCCACACCAGTTACTGCAAGAAGCTGCTCAACTACGTCAAAGAATGATGAGTTTCACTTCCGTTTATTTGTTTAGAGTAGTTTTTAGGAAGGGAAATGCACCTCAACTAGCAAGGGCCACAAAGACATTTGTTGATAGCACATCCTAGAGCAGGCATCCTCAAACTGGAGGGCCGCAGTTTGAGGATGCCTGTCCGAGAGGGTAATATCAGATATAGGTTTAATAGTAGCTCTGGCTCCTAGCTTGTTAATACTGTATAGGTGTCCGGGCAGCTAGGCGGCCTGCAGTTGTGGTAAAGAGGATAGGTTTGTGGGATCCTCCAGTTGTGCAGTTGTTACTGGAGGCCCGTGACTATCAGAAGTTCTTGTTTGGTTTTGACAGATCTGTACTATTTCCTCTTCGGGTTAGCCGTTTAGTAATTCCCCCTAATGCCAGAGGTTCATGTGTCCTGGTAAAGCTTGTCCCTGCATCTTACGTTGCAGCCAATTGGGAGGTCTTGGGGGCACAATGGTTTTCCATTGAATCCGGGCTAAAGATAATAGGACATGTACTCATGTTTTTTTTGGTTTCCATTCCTTCTATATGCCCGATGTCTCACCGACCGAGTTACTGAAGGCTGAACAGACGAGACGCCCTGAAGACCAAACCGTGTACCAGATGCAGAGAATTCCAAAACAGCTGGTGACCAACGCCACCTCCTAAGTCACCTCCCGAAGAAAAGAATCATCGAGGGACACTGAGCAGCATATGACAAAGAGGAGGGACTGTTGTGAAAATTTTATTAGGATGTGTTTTTAATATGTCATGTATTGTCATCATGTCTCTCAGTGTCAGGGTAAACTATTGGAGTGGACATCTTACTGTGGATGTAGAGACGCAGCTGCCGGGCGCAGTGGTCTCTGCTGGCAAACAGTTTATGTGCTATGCACTGGGCTGTGGGCTGGGGGAGACTGATGCGCTGCAGAGCAGTGTTTTCTTGGGAAATGTATGGGCGCCAGCTAGGGCCCCCGCCCAAAGAGCGGATTTATTGGCTTGGCGTGGATGCATTTATTAAGAGAACAATATATGAAAGGAACGTGCGTTTGTTGTTTCCAGTGTGCCTGATCAACCGCTGGTGGTATTGGCGCAATTCCTGTACATAGGCACACATGAGAATCCTGGTGAACCTTGTTGGGTATTGATCACTGGGCAAGGCTGAACAAAGTTCACTCTAGTGGTAATTGGGAGACGTGTTGGTTTCTTCCTGTGTGTCATTACTTCCCGTATGATTGTACTGTACATGAAGGAAGTGGTCAGGTGTTGGGCCTGCCCCCTTCCTATTGTTACCCCTTTTTTGTCTATTTAAATAAAGAAAATAGTCTGAGCGAGGGAGGACTGCTCACCAGATCTCTACCATTAAACATCTTATCTGACTCCTGGAACAGTGTGCCCTTTCCTTACACAAAAGAGCTTGATACATGTGCTTGTAAGCACGGGAGAAATTGTTTGTGGCTGGCGTACTTTAGTGCACGTTTAGCGCAGCTTGGATACGTGCATCGGACACAAGGAAATTTCCACAACATAGGAGAGGAAATTCTATTAATATATGGTCCCCAGACAAGGGACATATGAGATCTTAAACTGAGATGAACAGATACTAAAGGTAATCTCATCTCAGCAACTGTATTGTCTGAAGCTGCCCCCCTTGTCACAGCCTAGACCCTCCAGAGGAGCAGGAAATAGAAGCGAGACATGGCCTTGCCCGCAGAGTCATTTTCAGTCCTCAGAGTCCGGCGAACACAGTCACACACACTGGCGATCCGCAGTAGAGTAGGTCAAAGTTCTCCTACCATTTTCCATGTCTGCTGAGCATAAAAACTGTTACAAAAGAGAAGGAGGATGCTTTCTTCTCCTTTACACCCTTGCCTTGGACATTGGGGACTCCTGCTAAGTAGAGTTGAGCGGACACCTGGAAGTTCGGGTTTGATGGGTTCGGCCGAACTTCACAAAAAAATTCGGGAACTTTACCCAAACTTTACCCCGAATCCCATTGCAGTCAATGGGGACCCGAACTTTTGGGCACTAAAATGGCTGTAAAAAAGTCCTGGAAAGGGCAAGAGGGCTGCAAAAGGCAGCAAAATGTGCATTCAAGCATGGCAAGGGCTCTGCAAACAAATGAGGATAGGGAAATAACTTAAGATAAAATAAAATGAATAAAAATTATTAACCTGCAACTCGGAGAAGGAGGTGGATGTGAAGTCGGAGGTTGAGGGGTCGGTGAAAGCGGCGATGAAGAAGGAGGTAGCCAACAATTTTTTTTTAGTTTTTTTGTTTTTAATTGGGGTAGCCCTCAAAATAATGGGACAAAAAAAAAAAAAAAGAATAAGTGCACTTGAGTACAAGAATGTATGGTTGAGGCCGGTATAAATGTCTATTCTGCACAAGGTATAGAACAGTCTTGTGGGATCCAAGCCTGGTTCATTTTAATGAATGTGAGCTTTTCCACGTTGGCTGTGGACAGGCGGCTGCGTTTGTCTGTAATGACACCCCCTGCCATGCTAAATACACGTTTAGACAATACACTGGCTGCAGGGCAGGCCAGCACCTACAAGGCATAAAGGGCAAGCTTAGGCCATGTGGACAATTTGGAGACCCAGAAGTTGAATGGTACAGAACCATAAGTCAGTACGTGTAGGAGTGTGCACATGTACTGTTCCACCATGTTGTTCAAATGCTGCCTCCTGCCAAGACGTTCCATATCAGCTGCTGGTGCCGGTTGCTGTGCCGTGGTGACAAAGCATTTCCACGGCCATGCTAACCCTGCCTTCTGAGGTGCTGGCCGTGACCCAGCTGCGTTGGCGACCTCTTACTCCTCCTCTGCCTTCGCCTTCTTCTTCCACTTGTCCCCCGGTGTCAGTTGGGAATGCCCTCAGAGAAGCCTTCTCTTCTCCCCCACCCTGGATAATCTAATAAAGGAAAGTCCGAGAATAAGCACGAGGAGTGACTGCTGTTCTTTCCTTCAGAACGAAAATCCCAGCAACATTCAGTTTCTCCAATGCTTCTTTATTTGGAATCAAAAATGGGTATACAATAAGCACCTCATGGGATGCGTTTCGGCTGACTTTAGCCTTCCTCGACCATGTCACCCAAAATTGGCACCTAGGACGCCAAAACGCGTCCCATGAGGGGCTTATTGTATACCCATTTTTGATTCCAAATAAAGAAGCATTGGAGAAACTGAATGTTGCTGGGATTTTCGTTCTGATGTGAAGTGGGACCTACCCCTTTTCCCGCGCAACAAAAACAGATCTAGAGCTGTTTTGTTTGTTTTCATCTGCTGTTCTTTCCTGACACTGTCTACAGGCGATCCAGGCGCAGGAGGACACGGCGTGGGTGTCTTGAGCTTATCCCACACCGCTCATCCTGGGTGAAGTGAGTCTATATTTGTTTTTAATATTTGTCCATTGTTGCATATTGAGCACTGCATTTTAACTATTGATTTTATTGGCACCTGATCTCCAGTCTGGAAAATACCCTTGGTGTAAGTATCCGTTACAAATGTGAACCACGCCCCAGAATATTTACTACCTTTAATCTTTCGTTTATAAGTACTTCTTATATATATACTGTGGGGAGTCGCTCTGGTAGACAGCGGTGCGGGTGCAGTTTAGAGGCAAAACAAGGAGTCCAGATTGTGCAACAAACAGTGTTTTATTCACACTTGCACACCATAAATGAAAAACAGTCTCTTGGTGACAGTTCACACACAACGGAAATAACGTGGCAAAACAAAAACAGGCCAACACAGGTTCAGTCACCTGGGAGGTGTAGGTGCAGGTTCGCACCACGCTGTCGGCCCAGCCGCAGGAGAATCCAGCTTCAGGTAGCCAGGAACAAAACACCTCCTTGCTGAGCTCTTTCCTCCAGGACAGAGAACTCCCAGCCCTGTTAGCAGCTCCAGGATAATCACAGCCTCCAGCTGCTGAGCTGGCTGAGCTTTTAAACCCAGCCCAAAACCAGGACTGGGTCGTGGGGAGCAGCCACCCACCCTACACTTTAGCTGCTCCCGGTAAGAGCCGGCCCGGATCGGCTTTGCAGCCATGCTATTTAAACTCTGTCAGTAGCACTAGCTGCTGCTGACATCAACAAAACGGGCTCTTACCTCACCGAGGCTATGAACCTCGGTGACACATACCTGCCATCCACGACGGCACCCTGCACCTTACCACACACCCCCCTTTGTTCAACCCTGAGGGGGTGGACACATGTGAGGCAGTGGACGCGGAAAGGGCATCTGCATTTCCCTGCAAGCGACCTGCCCTATGTTCCACGGAGAACTTGAAATTTTGAAGGGATAGGAACCACCTGGTGACCCGAGCATTCCTCTCCTTGGCCTGACTCATCCATTTGAGGGGGAATGGTCGGTCACCAGACGGAACCTCCTCCCTAACAGGTAGTAGCGGAGAGATTCGAGTGCCCACTTGATAGCCAGGCACTCCCTCTCCACTATACTATATCTGGACTCGGCGGGACTGAGCTTACGGCTCAGGAAGACAACGGGATGTTCTTCCCGTTGACCTCCTGAGACAGTACCGCACCGAGGCCTACCTCCGAGGCGTCGGTCTGTACGACAAACTCCTTGTTGAAGTCGGGTGTCACCAAAACCGGGGACCCACACAGGGCCGACTTCAACACGGAGAAAGCCTCCTCCGCCTTCTCACTCCAGCTAACCCTCCCAGACTTTCGCCCCTTCAACAGGTCTGTCAATGGCGCTGCTATTGTGGCAAAGTGGGGCACAAACCTCATGTAGTAACCTACAATCCCCAGGAACGACTTTACCTGCCTGGTGGTGACCGGTCGGGGCCAGTTACGAATGGCCTCTACCTTAGTTACCTGAGGTTTGATAACTCTCCGCCCAATTACATATCCCAGATATTTTGTCTCCTCTAACCCTATGGAGCACTTCTTTGGGTTAGCGGTCAGTCCGGCTTTCCTCAGGGCATCCACTACCGCCTGCACCTTGGGTAAATGGCTTTCCCAGTCGGTGCTGTGGATGACTACATCATCTAAGTAGGCCGAGGCGCACCGACGATGTGGTCGCAGCACTATGTCCATTAGCCTTTGGAAAGTGGCGGGGCGCCATGCAGGCCAAAGGGTAACACCTTGTAGTGATACAGGCCCTGCGGGTAACAAATGCGGTTTTTCCTTAGCCGACTCCGTTAAGGGTACCTGCCAGTACCCTTTAGTGAGGTCCAGCACAGAAAAATAACGGGCTTGTCCTAAACTTTCAACAAGCTCGTCTACTCGGGGCATGGGATACGCGCCAAACTTGGATACTTCATTTAACTTGCGAAAGTCGTTGCAGAACCGCAACGTCCCATCCGGCTTGGGTATTAGGACTATGGGACTGGCCCACTCACTTTTCGACTCCTCAATGACATCGAGCTTCAACATTAACTGCACTTCCTCCGCGATGGCCCGCCGCCGAGCCTCGGGTACCCGGTATGGTTTTAACCGGACCTTGGCCTGAGGCTCAGTGACGATGTCATGTCGGATGAGAGACGTGCGGCCGGGAGGTCCGAGAACACATCCGTGTTCCGACTGAGGAACTCCTGACTTCCTGAACTTGTTTGGAAGACAGGCTGTCTGCAATTTTTACCGTGGTTACGGCTTCACAGGCCTCGAACTGTGGGGCTGGACCCTTTTCACCTAGAAGCCCTGGCCGGGGGCTGTGGTCGTCGGCCGCGTCCCTATCTTTCCACGGCTTAAGTAAATTCACGTGGTACACCTGCTCCGGCTTGCGCCGCCCTGGCTGGTGTACTTTGTAATTTACTTCCCTACTTCTCGATCACCTCATAGGGGCCCTGCCACCTAGCTAGGAATTTGCTGTCAAGGGTGGGTACCAGAACCAAAACCAGATCTCCCGGATTGAAGCCCCGTACCCGAGCCTGACGATTGTACACCCTACTCTGGGCTTGTTGCGCTGCCTCCACATATGCTCCCGGACCAAGGGCAACACCCTTTCCATCCGTTCCTGCATCTGGGCGACATACTCAATGACACTTTTGTGGGGGACAGGCTGTTGTTCCCATGCTTCCTTGGCGATATCCAACAGGCCCCGAGGGTGTCTGCCATAAAGCAGTTCGAAGGGCGAGAACCCAGTAGAGGCCTGGGGCACCTCTCGCACTGCAAACATGAGATAGGGCAGAAGCAGATCCCAGTCCTTCCCATCTCTAGACACCACCCTCTTTAACATATTTTTTAGAGTTTGGCTAAACCTCTCCACAAGACCGTCTGTTTGCGGATGGTAAACGGACGTCCGTAACTGCTTTATACGCAACAATTTACACAGTTCCCTCATTACTTTGGACATAAAAGGGGTCCCTTGGTCTGTCAGAACCTCTTTAGGCAGGCCCACACGGGAAAACATCTCCATTAACTCTTTGGCAATGAGCCTAGCTGAGGTATGTCGCAGAGGCACCGCCTCCGGATACCGAGTGGCATAGTCGAGAACTACCAGAATGTGTTGGTGGCCCCTGGCAGACTTTGGTACAGGCCCAATTAAATCCATAGCGACTCGCTCAAACGGTACTTCAATAATTGGCAGAGGTACCAGAGGACTACGGAAATGTGGCTGGGGGCTAGTTATCTGACAGGTTGGACAGGACTTACAATAATCTTCTACCTCCTTGAACACACCGGGCCAATAAAACCGCTGCAGTATGCGGTCCTGGGTTTTCTGCCACCCCAGGTGTCCCCAAGAACATGTTGGTGGGCAAGCTCCATGACAAGCTTGCGATACGCTGTGGGCACCACCAACTGTTCAACAGGTTCACCTCGGATTTGGTTCACCCGATACAACATATCCTGCAGAACAATAAATCGTGGGAACATTAATTCAGCCCCTGGTTTCTGGGGTTTACCATCAATTTCCAGCACATTCTCCCAGGCCCTGGTTAGGGTTTGGTCCCGGTGTTGGGCGGTCCCAAAATTATCTCCGGAGACGTGGAGGTCTGCCAACTCAGGACCTGGTGGCAAGTCCTCCATGTCTCCCACCATTACACTCAGTGGGGGTGTCTCCCCTCTATCACAGAAGTGGTGGTCACCCCTACCGCAGGCCCTTCGGACTCGGGCTCCCAGGGCTCTGGCCTCCCACAGGAACCAGGCCACTCTGCTAGGGTTACCCCTGTCTCAGGGCTATTAGTCACTTTCACCTCAGGCCATAGTGACGGAAAACCAGGGAAGTCTCTCCCAATTATTAGTTCATACGGTAGTTTGGCGGAGATCGCCACTTCACAAGTCCAGGTGCTGGCCGCCGTGGACAGAGACATTTCAGCAGTGGGATAGTCCTTTAAGTCTCCGTGTATGCACACCACCCCAACTTTCCGGCCCGTATACTGGGTGGGCTGTACCAGGGCAGCACTTACCAGGGTTACCAGGCTCCCTGAGTCCAACAGCGCCACTGCCAGGTTATCCCCGACTTGCACCTGGCACAGATGACGACTGTCTATTGTCTCGGGATGCCGGTCGCACACAGTCTCCGGGCATACATGGAAGCCCGGTACCCATAATTAGTCTCCATGGGTTCCCCCACTGTGGACAGTTGGCCCTTATGTGTCCAGGCTCCCGACACTGCCAGCAGACCACTGGGGACGGATCTGCAAGAGGTACATCCCGGGCGGGTTTGGCCGGCCGCCGGACTGGGGTGGAGATTTCCGGGTTTGACTGGCCCCTCCCAAAAGAACCCCCTGCAGGTTTCTGGTGGCCTCATATCGTTCCACCAGGTCGACCATCTCAAGGGCATTGGTGGGGGATACCTGGCCGATCCAGTGTTGAAGGGGGTAAGGCAAGGCCCTCCAAAACATGTCAGCCAGCAGCCGGTCCAGCATAGCAGTCGGACTCAGAACCTCAGGCTGCAGCCATTTTTGCAACCTGTGCAGCAACTCATAGTACTGCGGCCTGGCGGGTTCAGCCACGTTAAAGTCCCACTGGTGGACACGCTGAGCCCGGACCAACACGCTTACCCCCAGTCTGGCCAGGATCTCCCCTTCACCGTGGAATAGTCAGCAGCCTGGTCGTCTGCCAAATCAAAAAACTTGCTGGGGTCCGGATGCCAGGAACGGAGCAACCACTTCGGCCCACTGGTCACGGGTAACTTTTCCCTCACGGCGACCTTCTCAAAGACCGCTAGGTATGCCTCCACGTCGCCTGCGGGGGTCATCTTTGGGATCGCCGCACGGACCGCTTCCGGGCATCATGGACGTGGTGGGACGCTCCGGCCGCCTGTAATGCCATCACATGTTGTAGCAGTAACTGGTTGGTCTCCCGCTGCTGCACGTTAGCTTCTACGAGAGCCTTCACAGCAGCCTCCATGTTGCCAGAGATCACAGGCTGCAACTTTGCCGGCCTAATATAGGACATTCACTTTTGCTCAGCACAAAAACAAAGTTCGGCGTTCACGCCAGCCTCACTGCGCATGCCCGCATCCTCCACCAAATGTGGGGAGTCGCTCTGGTAGACAGCGGTGCGGGTGCAGTTTAGAGGCAAAACAAGGAGTCCAGATTGTGCAACAAACAGTGTTTTATTCACACTTGCACACCATAAATGAAAAACAGTCTCTTGGTGACAGTTCACACACAACGGAAATAACGTGGCAAAACAAAAACAGGCCAACACAGGTTCAGTCACCTGGGAGGTGTAGGTGCAGGTTCGCACCACGCTGTCGGCCCAGCCGCAGGAGAATCCAGCTTCAGGTAGCCAAGAACAAAACACCTCCTTGCTGAGCTCTTTCCTCCAGGACAGAGAACTCCCAGCCCTGTTAGCAGCTCCAGGATAATCACAGCCTCCAGCTGCTGAGCTGGCTGAGCTTTTAAACCCAGCCCAAAACCAGGACTGGGTCGTGGGGAGCAGCCACCCACCCTACACTTTAGCTGCTCCCGGTAAGAGCCGGCCCGGATCGGCTTTGCAGCCATGCTATTTAAACTCTGTCAGTAGCACTAGCTGCTGCTGACATCAACAAAAACGGGCTCTTACCTCACCGAGGCTATGAACCTCGGTGACACATACCTGCCATCCACGACGGCACCCTGCACCTTACCACAATACCTTCTGGAACGTGGCGCCACCAGTACAGTCATTTGTCATCACCACTGGCCATGTTGGTTGAGTACTCGAAACACCACAGCAAAGGACACAGGTCTCGCATGGAGGCCCAGTCATTGGTGTTGAAGTGGTGCTGTTCGGCAGAGCGACTAACCCGTGCATGCTGCAGCTGAAACTCCACTATCGCCTGCTGCTGCTCGCACAGTCTATCCAACATATGGTGGGCACGTCGCATTTGAGGCGGTGAGCGGGAAGGCCGAAGTTAAGCTGCAGAGCAGACAGGTGAGCAGCAGCAGGGTGAGAACGCCGAAAGTGCTCACAGACAGACTGCACATGTCTGGGTAGTTTTTAAGGAATTTCTGCACCAAATTAAGCACATGCACCAGGCAAGGGATGTGTGTCAAACCGGCTAGTCCCTAAGCTGCTACGAGATTTCTCCAAGTATCGCACATCACCAGGCCGGGCTTGAGGCTCACTGGTTGCAACCACTCATCGGTCTGTTCTTCTCTGCCCCTCCACAGTTCCTGTGTGGCGTGGGGTTTGTCCCCCAAACACCCGTAGATGCCTGGTCATGCAGGTTGTGCTCAGGTTTAGAACTTTTGTGCATCGCTTAAGGCTCTGATTGCACAACATGCAAACCACTCATCAAAAAGAAGTCATCAAAGTCATCAAAAGTCATCAAAAAGCATAAGTGTCTGCTGCATGACTTGGAGCTCAGGCTGCTTGGCTGATTTGCAAGGGGGTGAGGTGAAAGACTGATGGGCATGGGCTGCAGGTGCCAATTCTGAGCTTTCTGCAGAGGACTGGGTGGGAGATACTGTGAAGGAACTGGCGCCACTGTCAGCCACCCAATCTACTATCGCCTGTACTTGTTCTGGCCTCACCATCCGTAGAGTGGCATTCGGGCCTACCAAATAGCGCTGCAGGTTCTGTCGTCTACTCGCACCTAAGGAAGGTGTTTCACTTGGACCTGTAGTTGGCGCTGAACGGCCACGTCCTCTTCCAGCAACAGGAACTCCACCAACACCACCATGACCATGCCCACGTCCCCTATTTGTTGTTCTCCTCATTATTTTTGTTCACCCACCAACCTGACAGATGGTTTATCTCCAGTGTCAATTTAACTGCCAATAGTCAACAATTAAGTTCACTAACACTAAGGCAGTGCCCGTGTCATAAAAATGCTCTGTTGACCAAGAATACCACTTTTTTCCCCAAAAATACACTAATGCGCTATTTCACTACAGAAATGTAAATGAGGTATTTTTACGCTGTATGCACAAGTGCTTTTTAAAGCAAGAATATGGTTGTTTTTTTTCACAAAAATACACTAATGCACTATTTCACAGCAGAAATGTAAAATAGGTACTTGGGTGGTGTATTTTAAACTGCTTTGTGGACCAGGAATAACGCTTTTTTCCCCAAAATTCACAAATGCACTATTTAAAGGCTGAACATTAAACATAGGTATTTGTACGCTGTATGCACAACTGCTCTGTGAACCAAGAACACAGCTTTTTTCACCAAAATTCACAAAGGCAGTATTTAAAGGCTGGAAATTAAACATAGGTATTTCTATGCTTTATGCACAACTGCCTAGGCCTAGAACACAGCTTTTTTTTCAATAAAACACACTAAGGCACTATTTCCATGCTGCAATTTAAAATTGGTATTTGTACGCTGTATGCACAACTGCTTTGCGGACCTAGAACACAGCTTTTTTCACTAAAACACACAAACTGCATTGTATGTGGTATCATATATTGATTGCAGGGCTGCATTTGCATTTTATGATGAACTGGAAACTAGATAATGCATTTTTTGTGTCATGCTTCTTGGTCCTTTTACTTACCTGGTTAAAAAATAAACACTGATATTTTCCTGTCCAGTGATGTTGCTTGCACACTCAGATTTTATGTATTTTTGTAACAATAAAAGTTACATTTTTAATGATAGTTGGTGGTTATGTTGTTTTTCCATTTACCTAGTTTTGTAGGGTATATAATTAATTTATGCCCAAGGAGGTATTATGGTATATGGTATTACGGTATATGTACTTAAATATAGTAGTCAGTATATATTGACAGTGATGCATTTATGCGGGGTTTCAAATGCTATTTTTTTGTTTTACAGATTAAAGGGTTACGATGCTGTTTTGAAAATCGCATAGGTATATCTGAATTTTGTAGACTCAAATGTCAGTCTTCCTACATTTAGTTATGAAGGGCAGCAGACAGCACCATATTTGATTGATTACCCTTACAATAGATGTCCCAGTCCTTACATATAGGTGTTAATTTGATTCCGTTTCTAAACAAACAGCAATAAATGGTTGTTGTTTTGTTTACTTGCTTTTACTAAAGATATATTTGAATGGAACATTTTGAAATATTATTTAACAATAGTATTCATTAGATGTGCTGTGGTACTGTATAGAGTACACTGTACACAGAAGAGACTAGACTAACAGACCCCTGAGATTATTATTCACATTGCAGACGGATAATACATTAGATCAATATGGTGTGTATATATATATATATATATATATATATATATATAATGCATAGTTAGCAAACTTACCAGATAGTTTCTGTATTCCATGTTTGAAAGTGGCTTTAAATGTAGTTGTATGGATCAGTAATCATATGACATACAGCATCCTGTTTTATCCAGTGTCTACTAGCTGACTGAGGCACATAAGTGTCTGTACCCTAGAGACACAAGCTCAAACAAACTATTCCGCCTGCTTGTACATTTTTATTGCTGTGCATATTTTAGCCAGTTTCCTCCTTTATGCTTTTCAAGCCACATTATGTTGTTTAGCAACACAGGCAATTACTGTAATCTCACATGATGTTTTATTATAGTCATTGTATTTGATGTTTGCCATTTTTTAAAGCTGTGTTAATTAGTAAAGAGATTGATGCAATCTTTGCTACAAAAATAGCTGGTAATGGATTTTTGACTGCTAATGCAGAATCATTTGACTTAAGTTTCCACTGAGCCTTAATGATTATTAAATTTTCTATGACATTATATACAGTAGCTAACAAAAGTGAGTACGCCCCTCACATTTTTGCAAATATGTTATTATATCTTTTCAGAGGACAACACTGAAGATATGGCACTTTCATACAATGTAAAGTGGTCAGCTTACAGCTTGTATAACAGAGTAAATTTGGTGTGCCCTCAAAATAAATCAACACACAGCCACTAATGTCTAAACCACTGGCAATAAAAGTGAGTACACCCCTAAGTGAAAATGGCCAAATTGTGCCCAATTAGCCATTTTCCCTTCCCTGTGTCATGTGACTTGTTAGAGTTACAAGGTCTCAGGTGTGAATGGGGAGCAGGTGTGTTAAATTTGGTGTTATCGCCGCTCTCACACTCTCTCATACTGGTCACTAGAAGTTCAACTTGGCACCTCATGGCAAAGAACTCTCTGAGGATCTGAAAAAAAAGAATTGTTGCCGTATATAAAGATGGCCTAAGCTATAAGAAGGTTGCCAACACCCTGAAACTGAGCTGCAGCATGATGTCCAAGACCATACAATGGTTTAACAAGACAGGTTCCACTCAGAATAGGCCTTGCCATGGTTGACCAAAGAAGTTGAGTGCAGGTGCTCAGCATCATATCCAGAGGTTGTCTTTCCTAAATAGACGAATGAGT